>CAWUFW010000186.1:2400000-3600000 GCA_963921515.1 Calotriton arnoldi
ATACGTTGGGAGGGGGGCGCGCGGCCCCCCTCCAGGAGCCCTCCTTGGCCCTGTGGACCGCCACCCCCCAGGGCCGGCTCCTGCAATGTCCTGGGGTGCCCATGCCCGGGACATCGCCGTTTGCTATGGCAGGGCGGGAGTACAGCTCCCGCCCTGCCATACCAAACACTGCTTTGCTTCTTGGAAGCTAGAGCAGGAAACTTGCTCTCACTTCCAAGAAGTAAAGCAGAATTGCTTTTGGGCAAGGGGAGCTGCATGTTAGCAGCTCCCCTTGTTCAAAAGCAATGCCAGCTCCCGCAGGAGGCAGGAAGCCGGCAGGGACGTGGGGGCATTGGGGCTCCCCCCACGGTCCCCAATGCTGAGGCCATGCCCCGGGGGATGGGGTCCCCGGGGCCAAAATCGGCCATGGGAGGGGGCCCCCCTCCCGTTTTTGTTTTTTTAAACAAAAAATGCTCAGGCCCTGGGTGATGGGGTCCCCAGGGCCCAAAAATAATAAAGGGAAGGAGGGGCCACACAGCCCCCCTTCCAAAAACCAAAATTTTAAAAAAGCCAGCATATCGCCAGAGGCCCCGCCCCCTCCCTGCACCACTCTGAAAACGCGTCCCCTGGCGCGTTCTAAGTTAGGGGTTTAAGTCCCCTTCATTCCTGAGGGTCCCTGGGGGCCAACTAGCCCACCAGGTACCTCCAGTAAGCCCCACACAGTGGGATTGCTGAGAGGTGGTCCGAGGCCATGCGCCTTTTTACACCACTCTGCAAACGCGCCTCTTGGCGCACTGCTGGTGGGACTATGAGGTCTTCTTGTGTCCTGAGGACCTCAGGACACAAGTGGACTTCATCCCCCGAGCAGCAGTGCGCCAGGAGCCGCGTTTGCAGAGTGGTGTAAAAAGGGTGTGTGGCCTTTGAGCACTTTCAGGAAACCAGCTGTATGGGGCTTACTGAAGGTAACAGGAGTGCTAGATGGCCCCCAGGGACCCTCATGAGGAAAGGGGACTTCATCCCCCAACCAAGAGCACGCCAGGAGGCGTGTTTGCAGAGTGGTGGAGAAAGGGAGCGTGGCCTGTGTCCACCTCTCAGCAATCCCACTGTGTGGGGCTTACTGGAGGTAAGAGGTAGGCTAGTTGCCCCCTAAGGACCCCCAGCAGTGAAGGGGACTTCAATCCCCATCCAAGAGCACGCCAGGGAGCGCATTTGCAGAGTGGTGGGCAAAGGGGGTGTGACCTGTTATGAGAACTTAGCAATCCTGCTGTGTGGGACTTACTGGAGGTAATAGGAGGGGTAGTTGGCCCCCAAGGATGTCCTTGGGGGCCAATACCCCTCTTGTTACCTCCAGTAAGTCCCACACAGTAGAATTGCTAAGACGTCTTCGGAGGCCACGCTCCCTTTCTTCACCACTCTGCAAACGCGCCTCCTGGCAG
Organism: Calotriton arnoldi; assembly: GCA_963921515.1. Classification (NCBI taxonomy): domain Eukaryota; kingdom Metazoa; phylum Chordata; class Amphibia; order Caudata; family Salamandridae; genus Calotriton; species Calotriton arnoldi. The sequence goes on from CAWUFW010000186.1 coordinate 2,401,416, forward strand.
ACTACGGGATGGGGGATGAAGTCCACTTTACTCCTGAGGGACTTTGGGGGCCAAGAAGCCCTCCTGGTACCTCCTGTAAGTCCTACGCAGCAGAATTCCTGAGCGCTGGTCGGAGGCCCAGCACCCTTTCTCTACCACTCTGCAAATGCGACTACTAGTTAAAGAAGCATTTGCAATGTAAGTTAGCTCTTTCTGCACTGTTCTTGCTTCTTTCTGCACCTCTTTTGCAAATTTCTGCATCCCTCATGCCTCTTTCTGCACCCTTCTTCCCTATTTCTCCACCTCTCTTGCTTCTTTCTGCACTTCTCTTGCTTCTTTCTGCACTGCTCTTGCCTCTTTCTGCACCCCTCTTGCCTCTTTAAGCACCTCTGTTTGCTCTTTCTGCACTTCTCTTGCTTCTTTCTGCACCTTTGACTTAGAGGTAGTTTTAATCCCCCTGCCCTATTATGTGCTAGGGCCTTACAGGGGAGATCATGCCAATCACAGGGGTACCCCAACCCTTAGTGTACCCTAGTGTATGTAGGTGTTTTCACTGTATTCTAAGTGTCTTTTAGCATAGCACTGGCTCTAGGCCTGGTTAGTCAGAGTCAGTTACCACCAGTACCCGTCAGCAAAAAGTTGTGGGCACAGGATGACTTTGCAACAAGGCCTCTTTCTGCACCTCTGTTGGTTCTTTCTGCATATCTCTTGCTTCTTTCTGCACCTTTCTTTGTCTTTCTGGACTTCTGTTGCCTCTTTCTGCATTTATCTTGCTTCTTTCTGTGCCTTTCTTCCTCTTTCTGCATATGTCCTACCTATGTAGGCACAGTTAGAAATTAGCATTTAAAAAACCTTTGAAATTCACTGAAAAAACCATAGGTTTCAAGGTCGTTATAGTTAGAAATTAGCATTTAAAAAACCTTTGAAATTCACTGAAAAAACCATAGGTTTCAGGGACGTTATAGTTAGTTGGACATTTCACTCGTACAAAAAATTCGGCCGTTATAGTTAGTTGAGGTAACTATAACTCGCGCCCCCGCAATGCACTGCTGATGATGTCACATATTACATCACTCATGACATGGTCAGTGACATCACTGATGACATCTCAAATGACATCACTGATGACATCATCCAGTGACTGTGTGTTTCTGTGAAGTTTAAATATGTTTTATATATATATATATATGCCAAGGTGTATTGAAGAATGAGTGGGTGTATGAGTGTCTGTATGGATGATTTAGTAGGTGCGTGACGGACTGTAATTGTAATTGAAATTGTAGTAATGATGTATTTTAAGTGATTTTAAAACTAAAATTACCAACGGTCACATAGCTTTAGTGGCGCTGGCTCCCTTGCGATCTTCTTAGCACACCCCTCGGCTTCAGCCTATCACGCCGGGCGGGGGAGGAGTCAGAGGCGGGGAACCGGTACATATGTTCGCTGCAGCGCGGGAGCAGGCACTTTAGATTTCGTGTCGCTACCCTGTGGACTGCTGTTGTATGTGCTTAGCCCTTTTTAAAAATTGTTGAAATTGTAGTAATGATCTATTTTAAGTGATTTTAAAACTAAAATACCAACGGTCACATACCTTTAGCGGCTCTGGCTCCCTTGCGATCTACTTAGCACACCCCTCGGCTTCAGCCTATCACGCCGGGCGGGGGAAGAGTCAGAGGCGGGGAACCGGTACATATGTCCGCTGCAGCGCGGGAGCAAAGCGATACCAAAGGGGATGATGGACGGAGCGTTAGAGCAAATCAAACACTCACCCCCAGTCAACTGATCTGGGTTTAATCCATCATCATTCTTTAGCTCACTCCACCACCCCAGTTCAGACATGGCCATATGCAAATCAGTCTGACCCTGTGCCTCATGGGAACAGTCCAGCCCGAACTGCCAAGCCATGTCTTCCCTGGACCGGAAACAAGCATCCTGGGACCGGTTTCGGGTTCAAAACCCTCATCAGCCAGGCTATCTTGAATCCAGTGGCAAAGTGAGCAAGGGACCCACGTCTGGGCATACCCTGCCAACTTAGGGCGAACAAAGCGATACCAAAGGGGATGATGGACGGAGCGTTAGAGCAAATCAAACACTCACCCCCAGTCAACTGATCTGGGTTTAATCCATCATCATTCTTTAGCTCACTCCACCACCCCAGTTCAGACATGGCCATATGCAAATCAGTCTGACCCTGTGCCTCATGGGAACAGTCCAGCCCGAACTGCCAAGCCATGTCTTCCCTGGACCGGAAACAAGCATCCTGGGACTGGTTTCGGGCTCAAAACCCTCATCAGCCAGGCTATCTTGAATCCAGTGGCAAAGTGAGCAAGGGACCCACGTCTGGGCATACCCTGCCAACTTAGGGCGAACAAAGCGATACCAAAGGGGATGATGGACGGAGCGTTAGAGCAAATCAAACACTCACCCCCAGTCAACTGATCTGGGTTTAATCCATCATCATTCTTTAGCTCACTCCACCACCCCAGTTCAGACATGGCCATATGCAAATCAGTCTGACCCTGTGCCTCATGGGAACAGTCCAGCCCGAACTGCCAAGCCATGTCTTCCCTGGACCGGAAACAAGCATCCTGGGACCGGTTTCGGGTTCAAAACCCTCATCAGCCAGGCTATCTTGAATCCAGTGGCAAAGTGAGCAAGGGACCCACGTCTGGGCATATCCTGCCAACTTAGGGCGAACAAAGCGATACCAAAGGGGATGATGTCTTTCTGGACTTCTGTTGCCTCTTTCTGCATTTCTCTTGCTTCTTTCTGTGCCTTTCTTCCTCTTTCTGCATATGTCCTACCTATGTAGGCACAGTTAGAAATTAGCATTTAAAAAACCTTTGAAATTCACTGAAAAAACCATAGGTTTCAAGGTCGTTATAGTTAGAAATTAGCATTTAAAAAACCTTTGAAATTCACTGAAAAAACCATAGGTTTCAGGGACGTTATAGTTAGTTGGACATTTCACTCGTACAAAACCAGAGAAATTCGGCCGTTATAGTTAGTTGAGGTAACTATAACTCGCGCCCCCGCAATGCACTGCTGATGATGTCACATATTACATCACTCATGACATGGTCAGTGACATCACTGATGACATCTCAAATGACATCACTGATGACATCATCCAGTGACTGTGTGTTTCTGTGAAGTTTAAATATGTTTTATATATATATATATGCCAAGGTGTATTGAAGAATGAGTGGGTGTATGAGTGTCTGTATGGATGATTTAGTAGGTGCGTGAGGGACTGTAATTGTAATTGAAATTGTAGTAAAGATGTATTTTAAGTGATTTCAAAACTAAAATTACCAACGGTCACATAGCTTTAGTGGCGCTGGCTCCCTTGCGATCTACTTAGCACACCCCTCGGCTTCAGCCTATCATGCCGGGCGGGGGAGGAGTCAGAGGCGGGGAACCGGTACATATGTTCGCTGCAGCGCGGGAGCAGGCACTTTAGATTTCGTGTCGCTACCCTGTGGACTGCTGTTGTATGTGCTTAGCCCTTTTTAAAAATTGTTGAAATTGTAGTAATGATGTATTTTAAGTGATTTTAAAACTAAAATACCAACGGTCACATAGCTTTAGCGGCGCTGGCTCCCTTGCGATTTACTTAGCACACCCCTCGGCTTCAGCCTATCACGCCGGGCGGGGGAGGAGTCAGAGGCGGGGAACCGGTACATATGTCCGCTGCAGCGCGGGAGCAGGCACTTTAGATTTCGTGTCGCTACCCTGCGGACTGCTGTTGTATGTGCTTAGCCCTCTTTAAAAATTGTTGAAATTGTAGTAATGATGTATTTTAAGTGATTTTAAAACTAAAATACCAACGGTCACATAGCTTTAGCGGCGCTGGCTCCCTTGCGATCTACTTAGCACACCCCTCGGCTTCAGCCTATCACGCCGGGCGGGGGAGGAGTCAGAGGTGGGGAACCGGTACATATGTCCGCGGGAGCGCAGCGGACGCGCGCAGAGGGCGCGCCAAAGGCAAGCCCGTCTGTGCCGTCCGCGCCCGTCCGCGCCCTGACGGGCCCAGGGGCCACAACCCATGCCCAAACCATCAACTACTCCTCAGAGGAACTTAGGAAACTCGCTCAGCCGGCGCTCCCACTTAACCCTGCCACCCGCAAGCGCCTAAGCCTCACTGGTATCCTTCAGGCACGGAGATCCTTCGCAGAATTACCTGCATCCATCCTCCACACTCCTCGGGCACCAAGTTCTGCCCAAATCAAACATACAGCACTACGCATATTTTATCTTAATACCCGTTCCCTAGTCAAGCACCAGCTGGATATTTTCCTGCTCTTAATGTCTGAAAAACCAGACATCTTCCTGGTTACGGAAACATGGCTAAACCCCGATTCCACCCCTGATATGCTGGCAGCATTACCGCAAGACTACTACATTCTACATGTGAATCGACCTCCAGGAAAATGGGTGGTGGAGTAGCTGCGATCATCCATAAGGACCATAAATTCACTACTATTACCCCTTTAGGTCTCCCCGCAGTGGATAATATGGTCATTAAATTAGAATCCAGCTCTGGCCCACTCATCTGCGTCCTAGTCTACAGGCCCCCGCAGCACATGCCCTTATTCCCTCTTTTGTTGAGTGAACAAATAGCTAACCTTGCTACGAACTATGCCAAAATACTGTTAATAGGTGACTTGAATTATTTGTGTAACGACGTACACGGTGGGCCTCATTCTGCCGAACTGACTGACCTACTAACTAACCTTAATTTCACTCACCATATATCCTCAGCCACACACATCAAAGGGCACACGCTGGACCCAGTCTGGACCACAAACCTCACAGTATCTGTGCCCACGATCTTGCCATGTATATGGTCGGATCGCCACCTAATAAAATTCACAGCAATGATTCCTATCAGTAGTAAGACCCCCACGGCCGAGGGAGGCATGATTAGGAAATGGAGTGCCCTTAACAAAGAGGATTTTCAGGACACCCTGGCTAGCTCAGCCCCCGTTCTCAATCCTGATATGGATCTTGCGGAAGCAAATATCTCAGCCTGGCTATTAGCGGCCAGCGACACGCATGCTCCTCTCAAAAAACGAAACCGTGCTCGGTGCTCTGACCACAGAAATGGTTCTCTAATGAGCTAAAGAACCAAAAGTTGGCTCTCTGGCAAAAAGAAAGGAAATGGAGGCTAAACTACTCCCTCGAAGGGAAACTCAAGTATGCGAAGGCTCGGAAAGAATACAAAAAAGCCATTACTGCAGCCAAAGCTGCCCACTTCTCCGCCAGAATTTTAAACTCCCACAATAGGTCGAAGGAAATTTTCTCTATCGTCAATGAACTATCCAATGCAGAGAGAGTGCTACCTAAACCTACACCTACCCAAGAACTCTGCAACTCTCTGAACAATTACTTTGTGGAAAAGATCTCCAACATTAAAGCTAGCATCCCTACATCTAGCCCCACGGAGACTCCCCCCACCACGATAATGAATCCGTTCACTCTGGATCACTTCCCTGCCATTAGCACCCAGCCCTTTCTGTACTTGCTGTCCAGAGTCAAATCCGGCTCCCCCAGGGATTGCTGCCCACCTTATATCTTAAAAGACACCCTCTCCGTCCTGCCGCACACCACAATGTCCTTTTTGAATGAGTCCCTCTCACAGGGCAAGGTCCCTAAAGCATTTAAGGATGCCATAGTGGTCCCCCTCCTAAAGAAACCAGGAGCTGACCCCCAGAACCTATCTAACTATCGCCCCATCTCCTTGCTCCCTTACTTGGCCAAGGTTCTGGAAGCCCACGTGGCAAAGTGTCTGTCCAATTTCATGGAACACTCTGAATATCTAGACCCCCCACTAAGCGGGATTCCGTCCCGCCCACTCTACGGAGACAGTGATTCTTGCAGTACTAGACGCTTTACGAGAAAAAACCGGCAGAGGCCCTCCTCAGGCCCTGGTGCTTTTAGATCTTTCGGCCGCATTTGACACGGTTGACCATGAAATCCAGCTGGACCGTGTCAGGCCGGCCGGCATCTAGGGCTCAGCCCTTGGCTGGATCGGCTCTTTTCTCGAGTGCCGTACTCAAGCGGTACGCCTAGCCTCATTCACTGCTCCCAAGATTACCACTACGTGTGGGGTCCCACAAGGATCTTCATTATCCCCCCACCTGTTCAATCTATACCTTTACCTCTGATCTAGTCCTTGAAAGACAGGAGGGTGACCACATTCAATTATGCTGACGACCTTCAGTTAATTTTTACTATTGACAACTCCCCTAACTCAATTCATGAATTCCAGGCCACCATGCTCCATATCCGGCACTGGATGGACCTAAACCATTTAAAACTCAATTTATTTATTTATTTATAAAATTTGTAAGGCGCAACAGCTACCCAAAAAGGGTTTCCCGGCGCCGAGCAAGGAACAGACCAGATGTTGAGACTTAGTAGCAAACTCATTTATTAAAGAGCCAGGTCTTTAATGCCTTGCGAAATTGAACATAAACTGTTTCGTTCCGAATAGCAATGGGAAGGGTGTTCCAGAGTAAAGGACCAAGGTAGGAAAAAGAGCGCCCGCCCATTCGAGAAAGCCTGAATCTGGGAACAGAGAATCTTCCCTGAGAGGATGAACGCAGGCAGCGGGAAGGAGCATACGGTTTGGCCAGAGAACACAGGTAGAGTGGTACAGTTCCAGTTTTAATCTTGAACATGTATGTCAGAGCTTTGAATCGAATTCGGTTTTCCACCCGAAGCCAGTGCAAGTCTTGCAAATGGTTGGAAACAGAGGCAGTCCTAGGCAAGTGGAGGAGAAGTCGGGCTGCGGCATTTTGGACCATCTGCAGCTTGCGAGTTACATCTTTGTTAGCGCCAAGATAAAGAACGTTACCATAGTCCAGTCTAGATGTAATTAGAGCTTGGACTACCGTTCTTTTGGTGGACTCTGGTAGCATCCAAATGATCTTCCTAAGCCACTTGAGGATGGAGAAACAAGTGGCCGCTACCTTTACCACCTGGGCGCGCATTGATAGCGAATCATCGATGGTGAAGCCCAGGTTACGGACTTGGCAAGCTGGCTGAGGCAAGACACCCATCTCACATGGCCAATGTTGTGGGCTCCAGAGATCCCTATCTTTGCCGAGGATGAGCACCTCCGTTTTCCCCCATTTAATTTGAGACAATTCGACTGCATCCATGATGCAATTTTACTCAGGCCAGATTGAAGAAGAGACTGCCCATTTGTCCTCACTGCGGAGAGGGAAAAGATGATTTGAGAATCATCTGCATAAGATAGCAAAGTCAGACCTGCCTCTTCAGCTACTGCGGCTAGAGGCCTCATATACAGATTGAAGAGCAAAGGACTAAGAACGGAGCCCTGAGGGAAACCATACGGTGATGCACAGATTTCAGAGCTGGCCTCCTCAGAAAAGACTTGGAAGGTACAGTTGGCCAAAAATGAAATTATCCATTTAAGGGCCGGACCGCAAATGCCTGAAGATCTCAGGGTATTTACAAGGATGGAATGAGACACGGTATCAAAGGCCGCGCTTAAATCTAATAAAACAAGGGCAGCTGTCTCTCCATCATCCAGATGTTGCCGTAGTCTTTCCGTGACTCCCAATAGTGTAGTTTCCGTAGAGAAACCAGCTCTGAAACCTGATTGTGTAGAGTGAAGTAAACCTTGAGCTTCAACAAAAGATGTAAGATGGAAGTAAATATGCTTCTCAAGGATCTTGGAGAAGGCCGGTAGTAATGAGATAGGTCGGTAATTAGACAATACAGCAGGATCTGCATTGGCCTTTTTCAAAAGGGGGAGCACCATAGCATGTTTCCAATCAGGTGGAACTAGTGCTTCATCTAATGAAAGATTCAGGAGCTCCAGGATAGTTTGCACTGATGACGACTCTAATTGTTGGAGCACCGAAATAGGTAGAGGGTCCCTGGGAGACCCGGATTTGATGCTATGTAGAAGTTTGTTGAATGAATCGAGGTTAAGAAGGGGCCATGAGTGCAAACAGTTTGGAGATGGTATAGTCATGGGAGTCTGATTAGAAAGGGACAAAGCCCTTGGGATCGGGGTGGGTATACATTGAGAAAGGGTATCATATTGTTTAGAGGGGAGGCCATCCGTATGTTTATTAGCTACTTCCGCGTGGATGTCTTCAACTTTTTGCACGAAAAAATTAGCCAAGTCGTCACATTGTTTTTTATTTAATGGTGGAGGTTTGGATTGTATTTTTGAACCTGCCAACTCTTTCACCATATTAAATAAAGTTTTCGATGAGTTCAAGGCATTGGTGATGGTAGATGATACATAATTTGCACGAGCTGATTTACATATCTTATGATAAGCTTTAGTGGCTTTTTTGTATATGTTTTTAGATTCTGGGGCGTAGTCCCTTCTCCATTTCCTTTCCAAAATTTTGCATTTGGCTTTTTCCGTTTTTAATTCTTCATTGAACCAGGGTGCCGGGCTACGATGATTAGAATTTCTTTTTAGGGAAACAGGAAGGCAAGTGTCAATGGCATTCAGAAGCCAGTCTTGCACTGAACTGGCAAGTGTATCCACCGAGTATTTAGAAACCGGTGGATGAGAGTGTACTAGTTCATTTAAGATGGTGATGTTCAGTTTTTTCCAATTCCTGGCTGAGGTATTCTGAGTAGGAGCGGGAGAACCGGATGTTTCTGGGGATCTTACGCTAAATTTGATGATATAATGATCAGACCAACATAACGGGAGTGCCGGGGAACAGTGCAGATCAGGTAGGTTAGAAAAAATAGGGTCCAGTAAATGACCTCCTCTATGCGTGGGACCAGAGTTATGAAGATAAATGTTAAAAGCTTCCATATCTGATATAAAGTTTGCGCTTGTTTTACATGCGGAGTCGTCTAAGTGTAAATTTAGATCGCCTAAGATGGAGAAGTTAGGAGTATTCAACAAGAAGGGGGCAATAGCTTCAGGGAAGGAGGCTGCCCAGGAAATAGCTGACCCCGGAGGGCGGTATGCAAGAATGCCAGTAAAAGTAACATGGGGGGGTCAAAGACAACTTGAAGAGCGCTGCCTCGCAATTCTCAAATGGTAGGTTGACCAGTTTGCATTGATAGTTGTTTTTAAAGATGATAGCTATTCCGCCACCTACTTGATTGACTCTATCTTTCCGAACAATGGTGTATTTAGGCGGTAGGGCGGCAACAACATCTGGATCAGAGCTTTCATTAAGCCAGGTTTCGGTTAAGAAAAAAGCATCAGGTTGCTCACATGTTAGTAAATCAAAAATGTCATATTTGTGTTTGGGGAGAGAGCGACAGTTCGTGCTAAGAAACTGGAAAACCTTGTTCATTTGTCTGTCCTTATTCATAAAGTCTTTTTTGCTGATAGTCTTATTTGGAGGCCTTGATTCAGAATTGGCCTGATTGTGGGGACTTAAGTGAGGTGACTTAGGTATAGGGTGGCGTGACATGATCTGCTGGGCTGGAGGTAGTTTAAAGCCACTTGGGCAGGCTGAATTAGTATCGTAGACCAACAGCCGTGTGCAGTGGGAGACAGAGGCTGTCTTATTGAGTACTAATAGTGCTTCTCTGGAATAAGCCAGCGTATCCATCCGGCATGGACCAGGGGTTTAGGCCCGGAACGGGCACGGACAAGCGCAGACGGGCTTGCCTTTGGCGCGCCCGCTGCACGCGTCCGCTGCGCGTCCGTGGCATCAAACCTCTTATAGCCCCCACCTACAACCTTGAGAATGACGTCAGCAAGGGGTGTTTGCAGGAAGCGCAGGTCCGCCCTCCACACAAACAGCTGATCTGCGGTGGACCGGGGTCGGAGTGCGGGCCCTTTAAGCCAGGAGGCAAGTGTTCAGCAATTTAAAAACAAATTTAAAAACAAATCCGTTCGCTCCAGCGACACGGAGTTAAACGCAGGTTTACCGCTACCCCACCAGTGTCCCCAATTCTGGAATGTAGTCCCCAGGACCATGAGCGGCACTTACAGGTGTCCGCTGCGCGTCCGTGGCATCAAACCTCTTATAGCCCCCGCCTACAACCTTGAGAATGACGTCAGCAAGGGGTGTGTGCAGGAAGCGCAGGTCCGCCCTCCACACAAACAGCTGATCTGCGGTGGACCGGGGTCGGAGTGCGGGCAGGTAAGACCAAACTGGTTCTGACAGGGAGTAGCCAGATCTTCTGGGGCCCACACTATTGGTCCCCTCCTGCTCCCTCTACCTCTGTCAAAAGCCTAGGGGTCACCATAAATAACGACCTTTCACTAAGTTCCCAAGTTGGTGCAGTGGTCTCGACCTGTTTCTTTCAGTTACGCAAAATCAGGAAGATTAGTCGTTTGCTTACCCACGCAGCACTGATACAGGTCGTGATTGCCATGGTACTCTCACACTTAGATTATGCCAACTCAATCTACCTAGGCATGCCACTGTTCCTAATCAAACGACTCCTGATGGTCCAGAACTAAGCAGCAAGACTGATCCACCAGCAACCCAGATGGCAATCTGCCAGACCTCTACTAAAAAAACTCCATTGGCTTCCCATCTCCCAACGCACGGCCTTCAAGACGGGGTGCCTAATCTTTAAGTCCCTATACTGCTGGAGCCCTAAATTTATCAACTGCCTATTATCAAGGTACACTCCCTCCCGCAACCTGCGTTCAGCTCACCTTCAGCTACTAACCACCCCTGCCTTCAAGTTAAAACGTCAAGGAGGATGCAGGTTTGCATCCTTGGCCCCTAAATTGTGGAATTCTTTTCCACTGGAGATTCGGTCATGTAATAATCTTCTAAGTTTCAGGAAAAAGCTCAAGACATGGCTGTTTGTGCAGGCTCATGAATAACTTCACCCAATGGTCCCGACACACTCTAGAGCTAGCGCCATGAAACCTCCTGGTGTACGTGCGCTGTATAAGTATTTTATAACATAACATAACTGTATAAGTGAGTGATTAAACGTGTCTTACTGAATGTCAGTCAGTCAATTACTTTATTCGATACTTATAGTGTAAGATCATAAAGGTACAGATGAATACAGTTTAAAAACAGCAAAAGACAAATGAATACAATTTAAAAAACATCAATCAATCAGTGCAGAAACAGAATGCTATACATATCAGTGTAAGTAAAAATAGCAAAATAATAGCAGTAGTAATTAAAAACTATTTAAAATTCATTTAGTGGTATTGTACTGCCGCCTAATCTTCCATGATTGAGTTAAAAAAGACGCTACTGAAGAGCAAACCATGGGGTTAGGCAGGGATTGTAAGAAGAACATTGCTACACGACATTGTTTAAAACGAAATTTGCACATCAGGGGGAGAATAAATCTTATACTGGGGTCCCTATAGAATTTACAGAAGAAAAAAAATTGTAAATTTGACTGTACAGAAGAACTGTCACAGGGACAACAGGGTAAGTCATTTATAGAGTAAATACCTGCAGGATGTGCCAGCATGCACGGAATAAGATTTAATCGGAATCTGATTAAAAGGAATCTATGACGTGCATTTGATACAGTGCATAGGTATGACATTATCCCTTCCTCAGGCTTCGGACCTTCAAGATATAGTTTTACCAACACCTTTGTACAGTTTGTTTGTAATCTGGCATCTGCTCTTTGTTTAAAAAAATGGGCTTTTACCTCCCGCCTTGAGATGTTCATGCAATCCCTGGGGTTAGTAAATTGGCGTTCCAAACCTAAAGCAGAAAGGTTGATTTAATATATGAAATCCATGGAATTCTATGTACATTTTCCATGGATAAACAATCTTCAATTAGGTTTTGGGTAGTCTGAATAGACTCCCTTCTCCAGATGGAATGCCACAAAATTATTGGTGCCACAGAGATTGTGTCAGACAGATATGGGACCTCCAATTCTGTATGGGTATTAAAATTGGAGCAGCTTACGGGAAGACCCATTAGCTTTTTCCAAAAAGTGTCCTCTATTACTTGTAGGGGAGATGGATTAGTATGACCCCATATACCTGCCCCATAAGATGCTACCGACACTGATTTAGCTGCGTAGACCTTTCTTACTATGTCAATAGGCTTCGCCCCCAATTTTTTGATGAAAGAATGTAGAGCAATGATACTTCTCTCTAATGATAACCCCTAATGGCGCGCATACGGGACCATGATAGCTGCCTATCGAATGTTACACCTAGGTATGAAAAAGTATCGGTGTGGGCTATTTTTTCCCGGAAATATAAAAACTCGGAACCTTCCTATCCTTCCTTCCAGGGATTAAAATAAAAGATTTTGACTCATTAGTTTTTAGCCCTAGTTTTTGCATATAGGTTACATTGATGTTTAGTAACTTTTGTAGGGCCAGACCCGTACGGGCAATTAACACTGCATCGTCAGCATATAGGAGGATTGGGGTGCGAACGTTGTTAATTTTTGGGACGTCTAGTGTAGAATCCGTCAGGGGTGCTTCTACCCCATTAGTGTAGATAGAGAAAAGAAATGGGGCAAGTACGCAACCCTGGTGGACTCCTCTATTAATTGGGAACGCCCTGGTGCACTCTCCTTCTCTCCCGTATCTGACGCAGGCCATAGCTGATGAATAAAGCTGCCTGATAAACAATATGATCGCCCCATCTATGCCCATTTCCTCCATTATCCTCCATAGGTGTTCATGTGCCACGCAGTCAAAGGCTGCGGACAAATCCATGAAAGCCAGGTATAGTCTACCAGATTTTGCTTGGGTATACTTGGCGATTAGCAGGCTAAGATTAAGGCACTGGTCTTGGGTACCCATACCCTTTTTAAAACCGTATTGGACCGGAATTAAAACATTGCTTTTGGCTGCCCAAACCTCCAAACGATTCAGTAAAACCCTTCCCATGAGTTTGGCCGTGCTATCCAACAACGATATGGGTCTATAACATTTAGGTTCGGATTTGTCCCCCTTCTTATAAATTGGTATCAAAATTGATTTCTTCCATGAATCTGGTGGGCCCACTTTTGCAACTGCATTAAAAACATTTGTCAACACCGGACCCCACAGATCTGGCTGATCAACGAAGAAATCTATGGGAGTACAATCCGGTCCTGGCGCTTTGTTAATGGAGCACTGGGTTAGGGCTTCTCTAACTTCATAATATTCAAAGACCAGTGGTGGATCATTGAAAGGGGTCACGGGTACATTCTGTGTTAACACCCCTTCCATGTTAGGATCGAATATACGGGAAAAATACCCGACCCAGGATTCCTCATCAACATGACAGTCCAATGTAGGAACTGATGGTAATTTGAGGAAGGGGGCGTTAACAATACTCCAAAAATCCTTAGAATTTTTTGTAATAGCCGCTTGGTAAAGTTGTTCCCATGATTCCTCCTTCAAGATTTTAATTCTTTTTTTCCTGGCCTCATTGTACTGGAAGCGGAGTTGCTTCACTAGGGTTTTGTCTCTAGGAGTCACCTCCAGGGCCTGGTGCAAAGCGGTTAGTGATTTAGTACACACACGATCGAACCATCTAGGTCCTGCTGTTATGGTCATCGGTTTCTTCCTAGATAGATGGTGTCTAACCTCAGCTAATATGGCCTCAAATGCCGTGGTCATTTGGGATGGGTTAGAGGCAGGTTCTAAGCATGTTAAAATGTCTCTCTATCTTTTTTTAATTATCTGTGGGACAAGGGATGCTTTATCTGCTAGGGCCCATTTTAGTGTTATCCCATTAGCTTTTGCAATCACTGGCTTAATATGCCTTATCTGTTCTGTATGAATACCTGCCCATTTCAATTTGCAAATAATCGCAGCGTGATCACTAAAATTTAAATAATTAATCTTGCAGCCAAAGATCAATTCTCTAAGAGGTTCCGCTGCGATTATGTAATCGATTGTACTACCCTGGGAGGGCGTACCAAACGTGTTATGCAACATACCAGAGCAAGTATCAATCGGATTACGAATCTCTAGGTTATTAATCACCAGAAGTCTATTCAGGGATTCTCCGTACTGATTATGGTTAAAATGATATAGGGGATCCCCTTCAACGTCATTAAAACCGCATGCTGCTGAGTTTGATAGCTGACAACAATGTGCATTAAAATCGCCCATCCAAAGTATTTTTGGGGTGATTTTTAAAGTGCTAGTGCAATTGTTAATATCTGTCTCCATCTGGTCTGCAACTTCTTTCATATCACCTGAAAAGTTATTATTATAGAAATTAACTAAAACAATAATGTCTTCATCTGGACCTTTTAAGAATAATAAATGAAAAAAAGGGGAAACATTATAAAATGAGACAACTTCTACCCGTAGAGTGTTTCGTAACAGGGTTAAGATCCCTCCCCTAGCTCTGCCTGAAGTTGATGGGAGGGCAGGGGTATAGAATGAGTGATAGCCATCCAGGTCCATCTGCTCGACCTCCCAAGTTTCTTGGAGGCAGATCAGGTCACATGTAGTTATAATATTTATCCAATCTGGGTCCCGAATTTTTCTGCCTAGTCCAGCAATATTCCATGACATAAATGCGATTCCTTTAAATTGCTCAGATATTTTGGTTACGGGCAATTGTGTGGCAGAAACCCGTAAAGGTAAGTTTCGAACAGGAGTAGGAGCACTCCTGCTCGGCTTGTGTCAATCGCAGCCCTCTAGGTCTGTAAGTGCATGGAATCTGTTATATGTAAGAAAAGGGGCAGAGAACAGACCCAGAGGGTATTGGGGTGAAGTAAACGAAGGAATAGCCAAATCCAATACTGGAGATTGTTGGCCTCGCGGCCCCAATATGTTGGGTTTATAAAAATATCCCAACGGTAAGGCAAATATTTGAGTAAGCGATGTTGTTGCAGTAGGTAATATTTGAAATAGTTGGCATACCAATTGGGACGAATTAAAATTGACCACCACACAATCACCTTCAATATCTTTCTCCGAGTCACCCACCCAACCCACTCTTCTGGCCATTAACCCTTTCGCTGCTAGGCCTTTCCCCCCCCCCTGTGCTAAGCCCTTTTTTGGCTATTTGGGGTAGTTCGCGCTTAGGCCCCTGTAACTTTTGGACCACATAAGGTATCCATGCCAAATTTGCGCCCTTTTTTTCCAACATCATGGGGATTCAAAAGTTACACAGGGTTTGTGGATTCCCCTGGAGGAGACCCAGAAATGAGCCAAAATACAGCTAAATTTTGAGTTTTTTTGGAAAAATGGGAAAAAAGGGCTCCAGATGAAAGCGTCTGGTTTTTTCCCTGCAAATGGTATCAAAAAAGGGGTTGTGGTGCTGAAATCACCATTTTCTCTGCTTTCAGGGACAAGCAGACTTTTGACAGAAAACCAACATTTTTTTACATAGTTTTGGCATTTTTCTGGGACATAGCCTATTTTTGCAATTTTTTGTGCTTTCAACCTCCTTCCAGTTAATGGTAGAAATGGGTATGAAAGCAATAATGGATCCTGGAGAGCTATACATTTTAAAAAAGTAGACAACATTCTGAATTCAGCAAGGGGTCATTTGTGTAGATCCTTCAAGGTTTCTTCAAGGAAACTAACAGTTAAATATAGGAAAAATTGAAAATTAGTTGAAAAAAACAGCCATTTGTGTCAACGTTTTCACCTGTAACTTCTTCTAATTATGACAGCTGTATGAAAGCAATATACCGTTACATTTGCTGGACCTTTCTGGTTGTGGGGATATATAGGACTTGTAGGTTCACCAAGAACCCGACGAACCCAGAACCAATAACTGAGCAGCGTCTTGCAATGGTTTTTTATTATATACCGGGTATATAGAAATTATTTTGGGAAAATGTATACATGGAAAAATTGGTATGAAAGACACCTATGTATTTCTGAAATGGGAACAAAATATAGAGTTTAGAAACAGTAGATATTTGCACATTTCCGAAATTGAGAGTACCCATACTTGCATGAGAATTATAGGTCATTTTTCAAAATGACTTCTTTTTACACATTGTCTTTCATTTGGAAGGCAGAAATGCATCGAAAGTCAATAGGTAATAACAGTTGCTCTACAATTCTGTGTTACCCTAAGTCTCCCGAGAAAAATGGTACCTCACTTGTGTGGGTAGGCCTAGTGCCCGTGACAGGAAACGGCCCAAAACGCAACGTGGACACACCACATTTTCAGAGTGAAAAATTACCCTTTTTTTACAAAGTGCCTAGCTGTAGTTTTTTAACCCTAGCTCTGCCGGCACCTAAAGAAACCTAGCAAAACTATACATTTTTGAAAACTAGACACCCAGGGGAATCTAGGATGGGGTGACTTGACTGGCTCTCACCAGGTTCTGTTACCCAGAATCCCTTGCAAACCTAAAAAATTGTCCAAAAAAAGCACATTTTCCTCACATTTCTGTGGTGGAAAGTTCTGGAATCTGCGTGGATCCACAAAATTCCACCCACCCAGCGTTCCCCAAAGTCTTCCGAGAAAAATGGTACCTCACTTGTGTGGGTAGGTCTAGTGCCCGTGACAGGAAACGGCCCAAAATGCAAGGTGGACACACCACATTTTCAGAGTGAAAAATGACCCTTTTTTTGCAAAGTGCCTAGCTGTAGTTTTTGAACCCTAGCTCTGCCGACACCTAGGGAAACCTAGCAAACCTATACATTTTTGAAAACTAGACACCCAGGGGAATCCAGGATGGGGTGACTTGACTGTCTCTCACCAGGTTCTGTTACCCAGAATCCCTTGCAAACCTAAAAAATTATCCAAAAAAACAAATTTTCCTCACATTTCTGTGGTGGAAAGTTCTGGAATCTGCGTGGATCCACAAACTTCCACCCACCCCGCGTTCCCCAAGTCTTCAGAGAAAAATGGTACCTCACTTGTGTGGGTAGGCCTAGTGCCCGCGACAGGAAACAGCCCAAAACGCAAGGTGGACACACCACATTTTCACAGCGAAAAATAACCCTTTTTTTGCAAAGTGCCTAGCTGTAGTTTTTGAACCCTAGCTCTGCCGGCACCTAGGGAAACCTAGCAAACCTATACATTTTTTAAAACTAGACACCCAGGGGAATCCAGGATGGGTTAACTTGACTGGCTCTCACCAGGTTCTGTTACCCAGAATCCCTTGCAAACCTGAAAAATTGTCAAACAAAACACATTCTCCTCACATTTCTGTGGTGGAAAGTTCTGGAATCTGTGTGGATCCACAAAATTCCACCCACCCAGCGTTCCCCAAAGTCTTCCGAGAAAAATGGTACCTCACTTGTGTGGGTAGGCCTAGTGCCCGCGACAGGAAACGGCCCAAAACGCAAAGTGGACACACCACATTTTCACAGTAAAAAATGACCCTTTTTTTGCAAAGTGCCTAGCTGTAGTTTTTGAACCCTAGCTCTGCCGGCACCTAGGGTAACCTAGCAAACCTATACATTTTTGAAAACTAGACACCCAGGGGATGCTAGGGAGGTATGGCTTGTGTGGATCCCCCAACGGTTTCTTACCCAGAATCCCCTGCAAACCTCAAATTTAGCTGAACAAATCACTTTTTCCACACATTTTTGTGTGGAAAAGTTGTGGCATCACCGGGCTAACACAAATTTCCTACCACCCAGCGTTCCCCCGGGTCTCCCGATAAAAATGGTGCATCACTCATGTGGGAGGTCCAAGTATCCGCGACAGGCAAGGGCCCAAAACGTATTGAGGCGACATCAAAATTGCCTATCACAAAACGACTTGGTTTTGCAAGGGGGGTCACCTGGATTTTTGGCCCCGTGCTCGGTGGCCAGCTAGGGAAACCTACCAAACCCACACATTTCTGAAAACTAGACACCCGGGGGATTCCAGGGAGGTATGGCTTGCGTGGATCCCCCAACGTTTTCTTACCCAGAATCCCCTGCAAACCTTAAATTTAGCTGGAAAAATCATTTTTCCCACACATTTTTGTGTGGGAAAGTTGTGGCATCACCGGGCTGACACAAATTTCCTACCACCCAGCGTTCCCCCCAGGTCTCCCGATAAAAATGGTGCCTCACTCGTGTGGGAGGCCCAAGTACCCGCGACAGGCAAGGGCGCAAAACGTATTGAGGCGACATCAAAATTGCCTATCACAAAACGACCTGGTTTTGCAAGGGGGGCCACCTGGGTTTTTGGCCCCGTGCTCGGCGGCCATCTAGGGAAACCTACCAAACCCACACTTTTCTGAAAACTAGACACCCGGGGGATTCCAGGGAGGTATGGCTTGCGTGGATCACCCAACGTTTTCTTACCCGGAATCCCCTGCAAACCCCAAATTTAGCTGAAAAAAATCACTTTTTCCACACATTTTTGGGTGGGAAAGTTGTGGCATCACCGGGCTGACACAAAATTCCTACCACCCAGCGTTCCACCAGGTCTCCCGATAAAAATGGTGCCTCACTCGTGTGGGAGGCCCAAGTACCTGCGACAGGCAAGGGCCCAAAACGTATTGAAGCGACATCAAAATTGCCTATCACAAAACGACCTGGTTTTGCAAGGGGGGTCACCTGGGTGTTTGGCCCCGTGCTCAGCGGCCACGTAGGGAAACCCACCAAACCCACACATTTCTGAAAACTTGACACCTGGGGCATTCCAGGGAGGTATGGCTTGCGTGGATCCCCCAACGTTTTCTTACCCAGAAACCCCAGCAAACCTCAAATTTAGCTGAAAAAAATCACTTTTTCCACACATTTTTGTGTGGGAAAGTTGTGGCATCACCGGGCTGACACAAATTTCCTACCACCCAGCGTTCCCCCAGGTCTCCCGATAAAAATGGTGCCTCACTCGTGTGGGAGGCCCAAGTACCCGCGACAGGCAAGGGCCCAAAACGTATTGAGGCGACATCAAAATTGCCTATCACAAAACGACCTGGTTTTGCAAGGGCGGTCACCTGGGTTTTTGGCCCCGTGCTCGGCGGCCACCTAGGGAAACCTACCAAACCCAGACATTTCTGAAAACTAGACACCCGGGGGATTCCAGGGAGGTATGGCTTGCGTGGATCCCCCAACGTTTTCTTACCCAGAATCCCCAGCAAACCTCAAATTTAGCTGAAAAAATGACTTTTTCCACACATTTTTGTGTGGGAAAGTTGTGGCAAAATGTGGTGTGTCCACGTTGCGTTTTGGGCCGTTTCCTGTCACGGGCACTAGGCCTACCTACACAAGTGAGGTACCATTTTTCTCGGAAGACTTTGGGGAAGGCGTGGTGGGTAGAATTTTGTAGATCCACGCAGATTCCAGAACTTTCCACCACATAAATGTGGGGAAAATGTGTTTTTTTTTTTACAAAGTTTGAGGTTTGCAAGGGATTCTGGGTAACAGAACCTGGTGAGAGCCAGACAAGTCACCCCATCCTGGATTCCCCTTGGTGTCTAGTTTTCAAAAATGTACAGGTTTGATAGGCTTCCCTATGTGCCAGCTGCGCTAGGGACCAAAATACACAGGTAGGCACATTGCTAAAAAAAGTCTGTGCCTAGTGGGCTTTCTGCCGCCCTGGGGGAAATCGGGGGGGGGGGGGTTTGCCCCGATATGTCCCCAAGGGGAGCAGAAAGACTGTGGCTATTTTTTGGGGGGTGGGGGCATTGGTATGCCCATTCTGGGCAGCCCCCACCCCCACGCATAAAAAAAGCCAGCGTAATCACTGGCGCCCAGTGGGCTTTCTGCCCCCCCCTAGGGGCATATCAGGGGCCACTGCCCCCATCTGCCCCCCCCGGGGGGCAGAAAGACTGGAATTTCTCTGGGGGGGGGGCGGGGGTATTGTCATGCCCATTTTGGGCAGCCCCCACCCCTACTTGAATACAAAAAAAATAATAAACAACAGGATGTGGGAGCACACCGCTGACCTCTCAGGCAAGGTTCGCCCCTGGCATTCTGGGAAATGCAGTCTCTTGTAGCTCGCTCCGATATTTTCGAGTGTTTCGCCAAGGTTGGCGCAGATAGTGCTGATCTCTAGACACATGTTTCTGGTTTATTAACCGTCATCAGTAGAGACTACAGTCTTGTATTTTGGGGTTTGCTGAGTAGGCTGCCAAACATTATAACAGGTCCGGTACCTCTCACTGGCGCGCAGGTGCTTCATCCACGAGCTCGTCAGCTCAATGACTCACAGGAGTACTTTAAATAAACAACAGGATGTGGGAGCACATCGCTGACCTCTCAGGCAAGGTTCGCCCCTGGCATTCTGGGAAATGCACTCTCTTGTAGCTCGCTCCGATATTTTCGAGTGTTTCGCCAAGGTTGGCGCAGATAGTGCTGATCTCTAGACACGTGTTTCTGGTTTATTAACCGTCATCAGTAGAGAATACAGTCTTGTATTTTGGGGTTTGCTGAGTAGGCTGCCAAACATTATAACATTATTGTCTGAGAGGTCAGCGGTGTGCTCCCACATCCTGTTGTCTATTTAAAGTACTCCCGTGAGTCATTGAGCTGACGAGCTCGTGGATGAAGCACCTGCACGCCAGTGAGAGGTACCGGACCTGATATAATGTTTGGCAGCCTACTCAGCAAACCCCAAAATAAAAGACTGTATTCTCTACTGATGACGGTTATTAAACCAGAAACACGTGTCTAGAGATCAGCACTATCTGCGCCAACGTTAGCGAAACACTCAAAAATATCGGAGCGAGCTACAAGAAACTGCATTTACCAGAATGCCAGGGGCGAACCTTGCCTGAGAGGTCAGCGGTGTGCTCCCACATCCTGTTGTCTATTTAAAGTACTCCCGTGAGTCATTGAGCTGACGAGCTCGTGGATGAAGCACCTGCGCGCCCGTGAGAGGTACCGGACCTGTTATAATGTTTGGCAGCCTACTCAGCACACCCCCAAAATAAAAGACTGTATTCTCTACTGATGACGGTTAATAAACCAGAAACACGTGTCTAGAGATCAGCACTATCTGCGCCAACGTTGGCGAAACACTCAAAAATATCGGAGCGAGCTACAAGAAACTGCATTTACCAGAATGCCAGGGGCGAACCTTGCCTGAGAGGTCAGCGGTGTGCTCCCACATCCTGTTGTCTACAAAAAAAATAATGCCTGGTTTCTAGTGGGCTTACTGCCCCCGGGGGGGCAGAAAGACTGCTATTTTTGCAGGCGGGGGTGGGGGCATTGGCATGTCTGTTTTGGGCAGCCCCCACCCCTGATTCAAATTGGCAAAAAAAATCCCTGGCGTCTAGTGGGCTTTTTGCCCCCCCCAGGGGGGCAGATTGGGGGCTACTGCCCCCATCTGTCCGCCAGGGCGGGCAGAAAGGCGGTAATTTTGGCGGGGGTGGGGGCATTGGCATGCCCGTTTTGGGCAGCCCCCACCCTAATTAAAATAGCCCCCCAAAAAATCCCTGGTTTTTAGTGGGCTTTCTGCACCCCCTGGGGGGCAGAAAGACTGTAGTTGTTGCAGGGTGGGTGGGGGCATTGGCTTGTCCATTTTGGGCAGCCCCCACCCTAATTCGAATTGCTCCAAAAAAAATCCCTGGCTTCTAGTGGGCTTTTTGCCCCCCCGGGGGGGGCAGATTGGGGGCTACTGCCCCCATCTGCCTCCCAGGGGGGGCAGAAAGGCTGTAATTGTGGCAGGGGGGGGGGTGGGGGCATTGGTTTGCCCGTTTTGGGCAGCCCCCACCCAATTAAAATTACCCCCAAAAACATCCCTGGTGTCTAGTGGGCTTTCTACCCCCCCGGGGGGGCAAAAAGGCTGTAGTTGTGGCGGGGGTGGAGGCATTGTCATGCCCGTTTTGGGCAGCCCCCACCCTCGATGAAATTGCACCAAAAAAAATCCCTGGCGTCCAGTGGGCTTTTTGCCCCCCCCCCCCCCAGGGGGGCAGATTGGGGGCTACCACCCCCATCTGTCCACCAGGGGGGGCAGAAAGTCTGTAATTTTGGTGGGGGGTGGGGGCATTGGCATGCCCATTTTGGGCAGCCCCCACCCTAATTAAAATTGCCCCCCAAAAAATCCCTGGTTTTTAGTGGGCTTTCTGCCCCCCCTGGGGGGCAGAAAGACTGTAGTTGTTGCAGGGTGGGTGGGGGCATTGGCTTGCCCGTTTTGGGCAGCCCCCACCCTAATTCGAATTGCCCCAAAAAAAATCCCTGGCCTCTAGTGGGCTTTTTGCCCCCCCGGGGGGGCAGATTGAGGGCTACTGCCCCCATCTGCCTCCCAGGGGGGGCAGAAAGGCTGTAATTGTGGCAGGGGGGTGGGGGCATTGGCTTGCCCGTTTTGGGCAGCCCCCACCCAATTAAAATTACCCCCAAAAACATCCCTGGTGTCTAGTGGGCTTTCTACCCCCCCCGGGGGGGCAGAAAGGCTGTAGTTGTGGCGGGGGTGGGGGCATTGTCATGCCCGTTTTGGGCAGCCCCCACCCTCGATGAAATTGCACCAAAAAAAAAACTCTGGCGTCCAGTGGGCTTTCTGCCCCCCCGGGGGGGCAGAAAGACTGAATATGGCCAATATTTTTAGGGGGGGAGCAAAGGCCCTTGCCCATGGGGCCGCTCCTCCCTCCCTGGTGTCTAGTGGTGGATCCCTGCTTGGGGATCGCCCTCCTGGGGCGATCCCCAAGCAAGGATACACTGGGGAGGGGTACCATTGGAAAGGGGAGATTCTCCCCTTTCCAATGATACCTCTCCCGTCTTTCTACGTGCCCAGTGGGCTGAGATAGCCCCCTGAGCACGTAGAAAGGGAAACTGAAATGAGCCTCTTGGCTCATTTCAGTTTCGGTTTCACTGAAATGACGTCAGCGCGACGTGCGCGCTGATCGTCATTTCAGGGAAACCAGGGGGGGCCTCGGGAGCTGGGGAAGCTCTTCCCCAGCCCCCGAGGCTCTTGGGGTGTAAAGGGAATCCCTCTGGTGCCCGCACCAGAGGGATTCCCAGTGCCATGGCGTCGGACGCGTGGGAGCCGTCCGACGCACATGAGCACTGATGCGTCGGACGGCTCCCGCGCGTCCGACGCATCGAAGGGGTTAAAATATATGGCAACATTGCTTTATGGCCCCCTACAAATTGTTTAAAGCAATAACTTGCTTTAGACATCAATTGTTCAGTTGTCTCCACTTGTGCGTTGTGTAATTTTGGGACATTTGTTAATATTACAACATAAGGGCAAGCTGCCGGGGGGAGTGCCAGTGTTGTGTGATTAACATTTGAGCAACTTTTGGCCAGTCCAGTCCTTTGGTGTGATCTTGTCTCAAATCTTTCGGGGGGTCGGGTGGTATCCTTAAATGTTCTTTGCGGTGCGTTACCAGTGTTATTGGTGGTGGTGGGCCGTGGAATTAGTCTTTTGAGGAACATGTTGCGGCTGGATGAGGTCTATTAAATTTTTCCCTGGGTTAGTGACACCATGGATCGTATTTCTGCCCGATATCTGTAAATCCCGATTAGCTGGATAGTTCACACGACAATCAATATGGTCTTCATTACGATCTCCCCCTGCAAATGGGCTGGATTCTATTTTTGTCTCAATTCTAGTCAATCTGTCTATCAACGGTTGCAGTAAAACAGTAATTAACTGCTCTATCTTTAAAATTAATGCATCCATAGAAAATGGGTGGGAAACATTTAGTTCTTGTGATGTAGCAATTTTTTCTTTTGCTTGCCTCCCCCCGCCTTTCTTCTTCTTCAGGGGTGGTTCTAATGTGCCCGGAGGGGAGAGTGAGGCGGTGGTTACGCAGGAGATCTTGCGTTTGGGCCGAGTAGTAGGAGGCTCTGGGTTTATAACTTGCGAGTCTGTAATTAACATATGTTCCCCCCTATTTGTAGGCTCAGTCCCAGCGATCAACAAGCCTGCCCCCCACATAGATAGCCTCCGTTCAACAGATGAAATCTCCTTATCAAGTGCATCAGTAGCTCTAATGAGAAAGGAGTCTAAAGTGTTCGTGGGCTCACCTCCGTTACTTGTAGTTGTCGTTTTCCATTTCCCCATCTTATGAATCGGTCCCGGGTCTCTTGTTCCACTAAACCCTACACGTTAGGGAGAGGGCCCAGCCCAGCCCAGCCTCTTTCAGGCTCTGACGGGCGCAGACGGGCCCGCCCTTGGCCCAGGCGCGGCCCGGGCACGCCCGCGCGCGTCCCGCACTGCGGGAGTCCGCGATCCGCTTTAAGCGCCTCCAGGCGCGAACAAAGGGACGTTGGCGGCGACGGCCGCAGGGGGGGCTGGGACCGATAGTCCTGGTCCTCCTCTTTCCCCCAAGGCTGCAGGCAACAGGCACAGTGGTGAGACGGGCTTCCCGCGCTGCGGTAGCCCGCGATCCGCTTTAAGCGCCTCCAGGCGCGAACAAAGTGACGTTGGCGGCGACGGCCGCAGGGGGGGCTGGGACCGATAGTCCTGGTCCTCCTCTTTCCCCCAAGGCTGCAGGCAACAGGCACAGTGGTGAGACGGGCTTCCCGCGCTGCGGGAGCCCGCGATCCGCTTTAAGCGCCTCCAGGCGCGAACAAAGTGACGGTGGCGGCGACGGCCGCAGGGGGTGCTGGGACCGATAGTCCTGGTCCTCCTCTTTCCCCCAAGGATGCAGGCAACAGGCACAGTGGTGAGACGGGCTTCCCGCGCTGCGGGAGCCCGCAATCCGCTTTAAGCGCCTCCAGGCGCGAACAAAGTGACGTTGGCGGCGACGGCCGCAGGGGGGGCTGGGACCGATAGTCCTGGTCCTCCTCTTTCCCCCAAGGCTGCAGGCAACAGGCACAGTGGTGAGACGGGCTTCGTGCCCCCGCAATGCACTGCTGATGATGTCACATATTACATCACTCATGACATGGTCAGTGACATCACTGATGACATCACTGATGACACCTCAAATGACATCACTGATGACATCATCCAGTGACTGTGTGTTTCTGTGAAGTTTAAATATGTTTTATATATATATATGCCAAGGTGTATTGAAGAACGAGTGGGTGTATGAGTGTCTGTATGGATGATTTAGTAGGTGTGTGACTGACTGTATAAGTGAGTGATTAAACGTGTCTTACTGAATGTCATTTGAAATGTCATCAGTGATGTCATCAGTGATGTCACTGACCATGTCATGAGTGATGTAATATGTGACGTCATCAGCAGTGCACTGCGGGGGCGCGAGATATATATATATATATATATATTTTTTTTTTTGTTTTTTTGTTTTTCCTCTTGCATTTGACCTGTTTTTATATTGATACTTTGTAATATTATTCAGCTTAAAAGTCTAGAAAAGGTGTCTATCCATTTGCAGCGTTTGTCAGCTAGCAGATATGGCCTGCACTGCTCTCTCCCTCTCACGCAACCCTGCATTGAAAATTTGGTTGCTGTGTTGCTTTGCATGACATATTAGTAAATCTGCCCCGTGGCACTGCTGCTCTCTTCCCAAGCAGGGGCATGCAATTTGGCTGCCTTGGGCCACACACACACCTTTTCGAAAAAGAGTTTGAGAGAGAGAAATAGAGAGTGTGAGTGAGCGAGTGTGTGTTTTTTTTTTATAGGTTTCATACTGGAAGTGTACCCTTTCAGGACAAAATACTATGCTGAGACAATTTTTTTTACTTTTCACACTATGTATGCGCGGTGCAGTGAAGCACACTTATTTGCAAACTCAGACAAGTTCGGGAAAAAAAACCTTTGTTCTACTTTGTGCCTGCGCCTTCGAGGTACAGTTTTTGCCGCAAAGCCCTGCCTGCACATGTTAGTAGGGCCTTTTGTCAAAAACCATGCGTGATAGCGTGGGAACACCCATATACTAGCCTCTGCAACCCACGTGACAGTGACGTATCAGTGAGTAGCACAGAGAGGCGTACAGCGCTACTTTGCTTTACTCTCAGGTAACTTTCCAGCACAAATAACATTTTGCGCTGGAAAGTAAATATCAAATCAACATTTTACGTCAGTCTGCGTCACTTTCGGGGACTTAGCATGGGTGCTGATAAACGGGCCTGAGTGGCAGTTACAAAACCTGTAGTTATCACAAATCGCGCTAGGTGGCAGTATGGTTTCACAGTAACAGATCGCCGACCTGTAACTGCACAACCAGGTTTTGGGCCCGAGGACTTATCAAAGTCGTAGTTACCTACAAGAAGGCGTGCCTCTTGATTAAAAAAATGTGTGATAAGTTCTGAAATGCAAACCCAAGGAAGCAATCGTTAAAAAAGCAATAAACATTCCTCCTGTACCGCTGGCTACAAAAAGAGAGATTCTACATTCCACGCCACAACGCACCTGGGTTCCCGTGAGCCCAGTAATAGCTGAAAATGGTGGCTCTGGTGCAAGCAGTCTGTCTTCTCTTGCTGTACTCAGAACTAGTTACCGGTTCGGCCCAACCCCCACAACAAGCGTGAGGCGGTCTCTGCAGTCGGGCATGTGGTAAGGGCAGGACGAAGTGTATATAAAGGAGCTGTGTGAGCGGGGGCTCTGTGTGAGCTGTAAGTGGCTGTCGGTCCCCTATGTCTAGCTGTCTGCCGCCCCCCCCCCTTCCGTCTTTCACTGTGCCTGCTTGCAATGAGACAGTTTTTTTCCATTTGTTGTTGCTGTCCCATGACAGTCTTTTTACCTGTTCTAGCTGGAAACACCACGTTTAGGGAAGTTGTCACGTGCCTTCAAAAAGGGACTTGACCTTAGTTACTGTTTGTTTTTGTGAATGAATGGCCCCCCACACCCCCCCTCGCTGTTCTATTCACATGGTTGATTAGGCTGAGGCCAGTTGGTCTGTGGTTCTGCACCACTAGACCGGTGCCACGGGGGCCTCGTTTCTTCATTTACTACAGCAAAGTACAAGTGAGCTCTTGAAATACATACAGGTCATGACAGGAAAAGAGGGTAGCTTTTCAAAGCCCTTCCTTCTCTAGCAAGGTGGGGGGGGGGGGGGGTAGGAGGGCTGTTCCACCTTGCTAACCTGTCAGTCAGCATTGCAAGTCTCTTCCTGCACAGCACTGTCCTGTCCAGCATACAAAGCCAGGATGACCGGACCCACTTAGGGGGACCACTTCAATTGAGGTCATCATAGACCCTGTTTACAATATTGAACTTGTGTGTGATAGCCTGATGCATTCTGGGTGTTGTCGATTTGTTTGCTTCCTTTGAACTAAATAGAAGACACACCTGAGATCAATGATTTTACAGGAGAAAAGTTCAGGGCTAAATAATGTGTCCAAAATGGACTAGAGGGAGGTGGTTACCCCAATCCCTCTCACACCCCTTCCTTTCACTATAAGCAGGTACCTGACTGCAGAGTTTCTGTCATATCGAACAAGCATATGGTCCCGGCTGATCCCCCGCCCTCAGCCTTCTCACCCACAGTGACCGGCGTGCTCAGTAGAACCTCTGATTTTACATTTTTTATGTGGGTGAAAAAGCTGAATTTGTGTGTTGTGGGTGCACGCACCCAAATACGAATGACACCCACAAATTGCAGGTGAGTTGACAGTCACATAATGTATCCTGGGAGATGTAGTTTGTAGTCATTCTCTTCAGTTGACCAAAGTGAACTATCACCCCTGTCAACGATTATTTGTGAAGAAGGCCAAGACTTGAGCATTACGTCCTTGATCGTCCGGTAACCCAAGGATTAATAGTTGACATTTAAACACATCCGCAATTTTGGAGAAAAATGCAAATTTTAAATCACCGTTCATAGACTCTACCATGCTGGGAGAGAGCCGTCTTAATACAAATTTGTGATAAGAGTTCGTTTAAACCTGAATTTGGGAACCTTCAGATCCCGCTGAGGGATGGCGATGGGAGGGCCGTGGACGAGAGGTATGGAGTGCCTCATGCTCTTTATAAGAGGATGAAAATCTCAAAATATTAAATGGTCGCTTTGCTAATGACCAGCATGCCAAAAAATCGTATGCCCAGGATTCAAATAGGAATCTAATTTATTTCATGTACATTAACTTTTGGGATATTGGGCGATATGTTAAGAATTTTAAGCTCTAGACTGGGATTGTGTTGATAACCTTCAGATTATGGTGAATTTATTGTTTCATTGAGGGAAACCGATTTAAACAAAGTGTAGTACCAGTCCTTAGTACATGTTGAAAGGCCACAGGTTACCAAATTTTGTAGAAATGGATAGATTGGAAAAAGGGAAGAGATTTTAAAAGACCAGGCGGATAAACTAAAAACACTAGACTTAGTTAAGCAAATTTGAGAAACTGATTGAAGACATATTTGGATTATTGGGGTGGGGAGTCTCCTGAAAGGGGTAGGCCAGTATATGACATAAGCCCCTTAAACCTTTGGTTTCATCTGGAGTGCAAGCTTAAATGACAAAAAGTGAGGTGGGCATTAAGGGACTTTTTATTAGATTCGAAAGGGGAGCAGAGGGGCTGTTGAACTCATTAGAAAATAATAACGTAAGAAGTTCAAAACCCTGATGAAGAGGAAGAAAATATAGGATATTATTATTAAGGCTTGGGCTGGTATGACATGGCTATTTAGGCAATGGGTTCTTAGATATTTTGGAGAAACGTTGCCAATGATTTTTTAGAAATACAAGAAACTTCAAAAAGTGCCAATATGGAAATAATAGTGGGAGGATCATCTCGAAAAATTGTTTGTGGGTCCATTAGAAGATGATGAGTCTTTCAAACCTATGGTTGGGGAAGGCGGTCCTGCCCTAAGGATCACTTACTCCGAATGTTGGAAGATGTTAAGATCCTGAGCACAAGTAGCGTGGCTGATCCTGATGATCCTGTTGATGTTATGTACTAAAGAGATCCCAAGAATTGGGCAGATGTTTTTTTTTGTTACTGATTTTATAATAAAATAGTTCCTTTAAGGACCATTCTGAACAATTGGATGGATTTACTGATTAAGGGTATTTTAACGAAAGATAAACTAGAAGACCCTATTGTTTATAGACCTATTTTGTTGATTGATGTGACATCTAAATTATTAGCTCGATTGTTATTGAGGGACATGGACTTCACTGCACTAATTCCCATTGAACAAGCAGTGTTTCGACCAGGCCTGTTAATTGTCCATTATACTTGTGCAATCGATTATCTCTTGAGCAAAACAACAAGCATTGGAACTAATTTTCTGCTTTGTAGGCTTTAAGTCAACATCTGAGCTGGTTTATCAGGTACCTACATGGTCCAAAAAGTGGTAAAGATGGACTGGTGTTCGACATTGGAGGAACCAATGTACGCACCAAGGGGTTGCCCGCAGAAGCATAATGAAATTTGGGGGAAATTGTGGGCCTATTATGGACTCCATGGATTCTGATTGGCTTACGGCATCTTAGGTAGCGCACCTAGTAGATATCCTCTTATCTCGTAACAGTGTATATAATGTTTTTGCTCTTTGTTGTTATGTACAACTCATAAAATCACCGAAATATTGGTTATTAAAAAAAAAAAAAAAAGTTGGAAATAATGCCAAATGGTCTGTTGTCACTCTTTATGGTATGCCTTACTGACAAGTGGGCCCTGAGGGTACATTGACTCAGGTGGGAAGGAGACAGTTCAGGTTGCCATCGACAACAGGTTTAGCAAGGTTGTGTTCTTGATCGCTTACCGTGAGATGTAAAATGTTACCCTCCCAGGATTCATGGGACGAAAGTTAATATGCTACTGTATGTGGGTGAATGTACTGTGGTAGACTGCACCCTGACTGGGTTACAAAGACAGCTGGTCCCTTTTAGTCATTATTCTAAATCTAATAGGCTGGCCGTCAATATCTGCAGGAGTCAAGTGATGCAGTTGGTCCACAATAAGTGTAACATTGTCTATTCGATGAAGTAAAGATTGCAAGATTGTCCTCATATAAATATCTCTTGGTCTTTTTTTAATGAGAAGCTTGCTTACGGAGAGCGCACGCCACAAGTGGCTACTAGGGCTGCCATTGCGATTTCAGGCCTGTGCAGGTGTAATAGTCAATTTGCTGGACACTCAGTAATGCCATTGCTGAAGGCATATTCACAGGGGTCCTCCGACAGACGTTTTTGACTCACAGCCCATTTACCACAGGGTCGTCGGTCAATCTACCTTTGAATGTCCGCTCTACTTTGAGAAGTCTTGCCGACATACATTTTTGCCATTCAGTACCAACAAGGAAAGCCTGTCGGTCTCAAAAAGGAAACCATAAATGTGCGTCCAGCCATATGATTTTTTCGATAATAGCATTCTCCTTATTTGGGAATTTGTTATTGAAAATCAAAAACACTTTATTGAATAGGTGCACCTGGCATGTTTCTTACTTGGCAAAAGATCATGGCCTTCAAAGAAGCCACTGCTGAAGACACAGAGATTCCTACCAGGTAGACCAGGATCACTAAATCTGGCAGGTGGTTCTCCTCCAGGTCAGAGGAGGCCAGGTCTCCACTGACATAGCAGGTTAGGGTTACCTCGCCGATTTTTAAAAGTGGAGGGCGGAATACTTTCAATGAGTCCACCCCATTTAAAAAAAAAATGTACCTTGAGAATTGCCTATATGTTAAGAATTACCCTCATTGTACCAATGCCAGTATTTTGTTATGGGTACCCCCATGGTAATAATTACATACAATATTACAGTATGAGAATTTCGCCACTGATCTTGCTCATATTCCATGGAAGACCTGGATGCCAAAAATGACCTCCAGTATTTCAGAGGCAGTATTTTATCATGGTTTGCTTCCCCCAACCCACCCCCTCTGCCCCAATATGCAATGGCTGCCATCTTTAAGGCAAAGAATTGCATCAAGGTGCCAGCCCCAGCATTTGGCGATAGAAGTCCCTTAATGTCAAGTATTTCATCTAATACTTCAGGGTCTGCATTTTGCCTTGGTGCCCTCCATTGTGCCAAAAGATTATCTCCAATGCACCAGCGAAAGCTTTTCTACGGGTGCCCCGTGCCAAGAATTTCCTCAAGTCTGCAAAGGTCAGAAATTTTCCACCGGGCCCATGCAAAGAATTACTTCTAGTATGTCAGGGTCTGTATTTTGACATGGGTGCCATTACTTATGGCAAGAATTATCTCTGAAATGTGAGTGTAGCATGTTACCTTGGACCACAAGCCTAGAATGTTATGGAGTATGGCATGGCCAGTGGTAGACTCACAATCATAAGCACTCAAACAAACACACTCTTACTCACTCACACTCGCTCACCCATACTTACACTCACACACAACCATGCTCAGACTCACTGTTTCTCACTCTTGCTTACAAACACACACAGTCACCCTTTCACACTCACTGACTCTGGGCCTTTATACAACTGCACCTGCTGCACCATTGATAGCTACACAGCTAGCGCCCTTCCATGTACTCTCACAACCTCCAATCACTCCTTATAATGCACTCACACTCCTTCACCCACTCCGTCGCAGTAACCTACTTATTCATATACTCTCTCAAACTCGGATTCCTACTCACTGTCACTCTGATTGACTCTCTCAAACACATTCACACACACTCTAACTCAATCTGTCACTTCCAATCACTCATAAACGCACTCACACATACACATGCACAGAGAAACAACTTTTTTTTATTTTTTACTTACCTTTCTTTGTTGGATGGCAACTTTGAGACTCTATGGCAGCAACAGAGCAGGAATCCGACACTGGGCATTAGAACCAGCACGCCACGATTCCCAACGAGGAACCAGACCAAGCTGCGAGGCCAGTACTGAGAAGGAGAAGACCCACCTCAGTCCCACTCCTAGCTTCTTGTTTGGACCTGCAGCACAACCCTATAATAAGCTGTTTCGAGAGGTTACATTGGCCCGGGGTACAAATACCTCCATGTTGCATGTTCACGTTAAAGGTTGACATCTTTTTAAACAATGACTTTTAACACACATTTGCTTGCGCGTCCGCATGAGATAGTGTACTCAGAAATGGTTTGCTTACAGTTACACTTCTTCGTAGGCGCATTATCATCCCTTATAACAATCTGTAAAAGGATTAAGTACACTGCCAAACATGTCGTTGCTTGTTGTTGTCTGTTCAGCGACAGCTCTGGGTGGGTAGAATCAACAAGAATGGCCGGACCGGAGCTCGGGCACAGAACGAATGGGTTCAGTCTATTATGTAAACTGCACCAAGCCTTTGTTTAGACAGAGGAGCAGTACAATGGGTTGTCGAGCTCGCCCCATGACGGAATGCTAGCCCAGTTGAATCCTGTCACTATCCTGAGAAGTACGGACGGCAGCCTGTTCTACAGCAAGCCTGGCTACCAGATGAGACACACCCTCAGGTAAATGGTGAGTTAGATCAGTCTAAGGAACTTTGGCAGACCTGCACACCCTATGGATAGCAGCGATAGGTAAGAGTACAATTATATGTATTTATATAATCAACGCAAATGCACAATGGTTGAATTGCTCATTGTTTGTTTTTTTACCATTCTATTTAATGCTGGTTATGTTGTATTTCCTTTTATTAATCACTGCAGCGCACGTATTTTACAAGA
Source organism: Calotriton arnoldi (assembly GCA_963921515.1). Taxonomy (NCBI): domain Eukaryota; kingdom Metazoa; phylum Chordata; class Amphibia; order Caudata; family Salamandridae; genus Calotriton; species Calotriton arnoldi. The sequence continues at coordinate 2,433,623 of CAWUFW010000186.1, forward strand.
GTCCAATTGCTTCAGTAAATCTCTGAAATGCCAATTTATGTACTACTTGTGTCTCCCTTTTGGGCATACCTGGGTTAACAGTGAAAGGGTAGATCTGTTTCCAGGATTTCCTTGAGGAATCGGGGTTGTTATGTTCTGATGTTGCAGACACCATCTGGTACCTTGTAAGGTTTAGAGGTCCAAATGACGCACTGTGAGCGAGCCAGGAATTAGTTCAACATATTCTGATGGCGCCACCAACGTTCTAGGTCAGGTAGTTATTTAATGGGTCTCCTGAGTAGTTTTCTTTCGTGTGCCCAAAGACCCTACTCACCATGTAACCGGAAACGTCTGTGGCGTTAAGGAAAAATCCACCTCAGCAAAAAAGGAGGCAGAGATGGCTGAGCTGCGCCCTGACAGTGTTCATGAAATCACCAAACTCGTGTTTTCTGAGCACTGCTCAGTTAAATCTTCCCAGCAGAGGCATGGGGCAGAAAGTGTGGCCTCACAGTAGGCAAGGCTCCTCCCCTTATCCCCTGATAAGGAGCTGATGATGCTGGCCAGCAACCGCCTTTCCTGGCAGCCATCCCCAGGTACCTGTTGCGTAACGCAAAATGATGAGGCCACTATGCAGAATGTGAATAGGGGTCCCCAAGTCTACAATATCTCACAGATATTAATTGGCCTTGGCCTGAATGGGGGCTCCCTGAAAGGTTTAGAGCCCCTGAAAGGTTGAGAGCCACCGGCACTGCAGAGGCCTGAGACCTGTCCTTGCCAGATATTCCGGCCTGCAGACCCCCCACAGGCTCTAAATGTCTCAAAGTTGGTGTTATTGGAATGTTGTATGGTTAGGGAGGGCTGTTGTGTTCCTATTCTGTAATAAGGCAACTGTTACCTAAGAGCACCCGATCACCTGCCATACACGCGCGTACACAAATGTGATACTGCATGGCTCAAATGACCAAAAAAGGCAATGTACCTGCCTTCGTGCTGACTGGCCAAATACGTGAGCCCATTTTCTGTGCAACCAGGGCTTTTCCCGTCTTGGCCAAAGCTATAGCCAAGACGGACCCACCCCCAACATTGGTTCTGTGTCAAGCCCACCCCAACAGCTTCTTCCAAATAAGGCTCACAGCAGAAGCCTTCCACCGCCTTTAGAAATTGTATAGCTCCCACGGCAGCAGTCCATCCAGAAAAGACACCTTGAATGCTGGCACTATTCCAGTCAGTTGTAGACTGACTGTTCTGTCACGATTTGCTCTTAGAGTGTGGACAGTGCAAGAGATTGTTTCTCAGTCATAAAAAGTAGAAGTAAAACACATACCTCAAAAATGAAAGGCATGATTTTCCTGATTTTGAGCAGAGCCTGTGGTTGGACAGAAATGACGATATTAAGGGAAATATTATGAAAATTGAAGGTCAAAATGTGATTGCTCACCTGCAGAAGACGGAGTCATTGATCTCGTTTCCAGTAGAAGGTGTTTCACAGATTCATTGATGACGAGTTAACAGTGTGAGGTGCGGGTGTTGCAGCTAAACCTTATGGGGTGTTTCATAAATCATCTAAATCCGCTTTCACCTCATCCTACCGTTTGGACCATTTAAAGCTATGCACAGCATTAAGAAGAGATGGCATCGATCAGTCCTTGAATCCTCCAAGTTCTCATCTAGACAATTTTCTCTTCTGACACAGACAAAAAAACACACACACACAAAAAATGATATGCCCTCAAGTCAGCAATTTCAGAAACTGAATGAAGATCCATGGTGCTGGAAGCCAGAATAAAGTAAAAAGCAAACCAAAAAGTGGTCCAAAATAATTTTATTTCGAGGATCCTCATGCAAGTTACCGAAGACCGGTGGTTCACATCAACATCTTCTACATTCCATCACTTATAATCTTGTAATATTGAACAAGATATGTCATGGATGGTTAAATTTGAGCAACTGATGGTGTCGAGGTGCATTTTGATTTAAAAGAGGTATGCTTGCAGGGGATGATGCATAATCTAGAAATCTTCTTAACCTGATGAATTCCCCAATTTGTCTTAATCGAGCCATCTTTCTAAATGCAGTGGACATGTTTTCTTGAGAGTAGGAAGAGGCGTATTTGTGTGCTAGAGGTTCTGCTTTAAGACCTGTCCTTAACTCATCAATGTGGATCCCGCAATGTATCTCCACTGTAAGGTCTGAGATGTAGACATATGTCAAGATTTCCTGCCCACACCAGTCCTCTTCTTGCTCCACTGCTACTCTTGAATGAAATATATTCAGTTTAGGAGATGCAGGTCTATCTGAAATGGAGGGAATGTTGGACTTGCTCTTGGTTGCGGTGCGGTCTTTATCTTAATCCTCATCGTAGCCTCTTTTGGCGCACGTTTGCCCATCTGGAGGCGAATCCCATCCTCGTATGCTCTGCATATGGTGGAAGGTCTAGGTGCACCTATGAAAATTGGCGATCCTTTGCTTATTATGGATGAGATGTGGTGGTGATCTGGTCTCAACGCGGCTTACCGTCGCTGCGGCATGCACTAGTGATGGAAGGCGAAAGCCCCGCAGAGCTGGACTGCCAATAACGTCACTTTGCAGAAGGCTTTCAAGTATTTTTAAGAAAATACTTGTGCCATCTTAAGATGGAAAAAATATACTGAAAGAAGAATGGACCAATGGGTATTTTAGTCAGTCCATTTTTTTTGCATTAACAGTATAGATGTCCCAATGTGGCAAGTTCAGAATTGCTCTGGCTTGTAGATTAGTTGCTAGTTCCGGGCTCTTACCAATTCTGAAGCAGAGCTCACCTTTATTTTGCTACATTTATCCTTCAAAGTCAACCCATTTCCACCCGCCTTCGACTCAGGTATTCAGTGTAGTTCCGTCTGCGGGGTTCACGCATATGCACTCCTTATTTCCTTATAAGGCAGGGTTTTACCCGCTCCTCGTTTGTACGCGAGCAGACTATTCCAAATGTAGGAGGCAGGCCTGATTAGTTGCAGAGACGCTGAGAAACTAATTTCGATTGTGGTGGCATAGAAGCCACATCACCACTGTGGCGGAAACAGCAGCTTTTCAATTCCAGTGGTTGCTGTCCACCTAGATCTAAATACGTCTGCCATTTTGCGGATGTTGTTTACACGCAAAGCCTTGTAGGTACATCGCCAGAGGCACTTTATGAAAAATTGATTCATGACAACATGTCCTACGTGCATGCTGGCACACCTATTGGCTGCTAAGCACTGTGAGGGTTCTCTCTCTCTAGCGCCTTGACACCTTCGGGTGAAAGTTTTTGCGCTCTATAAATTTCTCTTTCATTTCATTTCATTCTCAGGGTATGGGGGACATTTCATGAATGATTCTGTCCAGGGATGCCATGATTTTACACGGGGGTCCCAGCCAGAAAGGACATCTCTGGTATTGCCTTGTTGTCGTCTTCATCCTTGTCAGGTCCTCATAAAGGGCATTTTAGTGGCAGAAACAAAGGTGTCTTTGCCAGTGGGAAGTGTCCCTCCTGACTCTGAATAAGGATGGGGAATGAAGAGGGGGGCTGCTAGCACATCTGCCATTTTCTGCTTGATGGTTTGTTATCTCTCTCCTCTAAATGAGGCCATTCCTTATTCATCGCTTGACTTTGACTTTAAAACTGATAGGGTGGCTGTTATCGTTAGAATCCAGGATACTGGCTCGTAGTGCTGCGTAAACGTTGAACAGGATTTGAGACTGAGACGAGCTTCGAGGTACTCCGCACACATGATGTTGGCAGCTCTGGCAAGAAATTTACCTGCTGGTTGTGGTGTACCAGGAAAGAAGTAAACCTTGACAAAGGTGTTCCACAGAAACACAAAGAGCGAGACAGTTTATGGAAGTGCAGCTTGTGTCTAGTGGGGTCAATGGTATCTGAAAGGACTTCTAGAACCAATGTTCTGGGTATGCCCTGGTCCTGAGTGTTGAGGAGATGTTACTTGATATTAAATAGGAGTCTGAAACCCTACTTGAAGTCACCGAGGAGGCCAGAACTACAATGCTTCTTGTGGCGTTGCAGCACAGATAGGCCAGTAGTAGGAGAGAGCGTCATGGCCTGGCAAAGGTACCTTTCGTTTTGGAATGATTATGGTATGTTAGAGGGATAGCTTCACTGGAGAGGGGCAATTAATCAGCCCTGTGATGAAGAGAGGCACCAATGCAGTGAGGCCAGAATTAGCCACAGTACTACTAGAGACATCTCTTGCAGTGGAGGATTTTGTGAAGGACCTGAAAATGTATCTTCTGTCATCCTCCGTGGCAGGAGGGAACTCAAGAAGTGGGTGGTTCATGTTGATTGGAGTCTGCAGACCATGGGGTGGCACAGGAGATGCTCTCCCTTAAGGCACTCATTTTCTTTGTTAATGAGGTGAGTTTATCACAAAGGTCATTAAAGGGCAACAAAGAGTTGATGTGAGGCAAAGGGACACAATCTCCTTGTACATGTACAATAGGAGCTTGGTTGAGTTTCCCCGCTCGGTAATGCGGGCTTTGATGCCGTCTCTTTTTGGCTCTGTAATAAGGGGATTTGTAGTCTCTTCAGGCTATATGGTCAAATTGTATCTTTATTTTATTCCATATTCTTTGCAAAGCTCTGCCTATGTGTTTAATTATCATAGGTTATCGGGTAACCTTTTATCGCTTTTTGTTTTATTCAGTTTCTTGATGGAAACGGGGGTGTCTAGTGCTGCGTGAAGAAGAAGCTTCTTATTCCTATTTGTAAAGCGCGAACATATCACCCCCTTAAGGGTATCCAGGTGCTGGGGGTCGTCGGGAGATTAAGTGAGCTATTGCCCAGAGTCACATGATGCTGAGCTGGCGCCAGGGATCGAACTGTAAACCCCGCGCTCCGGAGTCAGACACTCTGGCTGCTGCACCACACCTCTTCTTGGTGTGTGCATATTCTGGGACTTTGTCTGGAAATTATTGTTAGAAGAGGAATTGTTAGAAACGGCTTCCTTTGACCTTTAAAAATTACATTGAAATTTGAATCATTATGGTTCCATTCTTGCAGACATTTACAGGCAGGGTGTTGTGTGTTTTCAGTGTAGAAATTCAATAGCCAATTCTCTTTCAAGTATGGATATAGTTAAAGAGGGTAGTAGGCAAATGTTGATGTCATTGTATCCGTGAATCCTCAGGTGTAACAAGATCCTGAACTGACAGTGTTATAGGTAACATGGGCTCTCAGCTACTATTCGATGTGAGCGAGCCCTTCGTTTACACGTGAAATCCTAAATAAAGCAGTCTTGTCATTGTCCTTTTTTTGTCTTTGTTACATCTTGGGGTGTTCCTGATCTCTCTGTGGAGGACTATATCCCCCGAAGTCGTACGTTGGTTGGCTGTGAGACTTTGGGCCTGATATAGAGTTTAGTAAACTAGGTCCCCTGTCGTAAATGCCACTGAGTACCTGGTTCCACAATCCCTCGGCCTGGCCTCTCTAGTCTGAGTCCCGTGCACTGCAAGTGTTATGAGCACAGTGCTGCCCCCTCCGCTGTCAGAAAACGTACTCCTATGGCCCGATGGAGTAATGGCCATCAGAGTAAGGGCATCAGAGCCCTATTTAGAGCAGATTTTATTTTCCTGTCCATGACTGCCAGGAAAACCTTACCAATTTACCGACAGAAAACAAAATGCCTAACAAACCCTGGGAGAAAACTCATTGGATGTGGGTGTCATTAGTTTAGTTTTTTTCTTTCAATAAAATAACTCCTGCTTTGAGAGTTTGTTTCTGAAAAACAAAAACGTTTAAACAGCTGCCTATCTGTTAGAGTGGACCACTGTTCTTGTAGTGCCTTCAGAAGAACCAGCGGGTTTCTCTGAAGACACATCGATTGCAGGCAGGTATCTCCAAATTTGGCCGGTGGGAATAAATCAGTAGTGGTGGATGTAATGTCCTTCACTACCCTGGCGGACAGCGAGCTGCCTGCCTAAACAATACATCAGGCCCTTTGTTTTTCTCCATCAGAGAAATTGTCTTCTACCCCTGAACTCCAAGGAACCATAGGTTTAACTTACCAAAGAGATCGTCCCTTAAAACAAGTAGATCAGATACTTCGGTAAGGCCCATAGAAATTGCAGGAGATTTGGAAAAGCATGTATGCAAGCAAAGTGGATAGAATGAATTTACCTTGTACCAAATCCCTGGTGCCCATGTGCAAAATAAGGCAGAAAAACATATATGTATATTCTGAGTTTACAAAACTGAACAAGAATACCTTGAGGTCCAATAGCAACTTTATTAACGTTTCAACAAGTACAATACAAGATGCAACAGTCCTGTCTGCAAATATCGGTGCACCGTGTTTGCACGGGACAGGCCAGAGCCGGGAAAACTATGTGTGAATCGTGACAGAGGGATGTGATGCCAGTTTGGGTATGGTGAAAGACATAGTGAAGGGTTTATATTCTGTGAGGAAAACACTAGACACTGCTACTGCTGTGAGGAAGACAGATACGTGTGGCCAAGAAAGGAGTATGGACGAACTTGGCATATATAGTGCAACGCCAAGCGGTAAGGCTGTTCTATGCGTCAACTGCTCAGGTGGGCCAGGGCTGTTGTTGGTGCTGTCGCCCATCTAAGGCATTTCTATTGCTTGCTATGTGTTTAAAGGAATTTTACTGAACACCGGTTTGCTGATCTAAGGCGGCAATGAATGTGAATCATAAAATGGCGGTATGCGCGATAGGGTAATTCTCGATATATGCCCCAGGGATGTGTATTAAGTAAAATATAATAGAACTGGCAATATCGATGCTTCTTTATCTAACTCCGCCTCCTCCACACAAATGGGATGTCCTCTCCGCAGGAGGGAGGACAGAAGAACTATGCACAGCACAAAACCGAGCAATGATTTGGAAGCCGGAGCACGTGTCCGGTCCCGCCCAAGCACTAGGCCTCACTCCTAACACCCCTGTATTCTTCCACTGTCCTTGCACCCTTGATCTTTGTTTCCACTCGGGGGATATGACATAAAATTGGTAGCGCTCATGTAGTTCTTGCTCGCGCACTCTTTTCTTCTTCAGGTCCTTGATAGTTGCGCCTAGGAGCTTCCATCAGCATGGCCACCTCACTGCTTTCTCATAGCTGTTTTCTGGCTCCTGTCTGTGGCACAGCCTTCTGGCTTTGAGCTGCTTTCTCCTTGTCAGGACCTTTCTCAGCAGCTGATAGGCACAGATTATGTTTGATGGGCCTGGGAGTAGCAACTCTGCCTCCATTTGCTTAATGTGTTTTTTGCTGCGGTTCTCTCCCAGCCGGGGCTCTAGAGGGTTCTTTGCACCAATAAATGGAACATTGTTGCAATGTGCATGTCCCAGTGCGATGACCCATTAGCACCTTCTTTACCTTCAGCTATAGAGAATGCCTACTTGGAGCCTCAGACCTGCAGGCAGAAATAGGAGGTCTTGGGACAATATTTAGATCCTTTAGGCAATGGGGAAACTGATGGCAGTATAAATGAGACTGACTTTGGAATCTGTATAGTTGGAGCCGCGGAATAGATGAAGGGAAGAATCAGATGATTTTTAAAGCAGAAACATCTGCCCCAAAGGGCATCCCGGTGCCAGCCAGATAGGCAGCGTCGCTGTTGAAGCATGCAATGATGTGAACAGCCAAGTCTTCGGAAGCTGCTTAAAACGATTCTCCGGTTTGATGGAACGACTGTCGAGGGAGTTCATTCCAAGCTTTAGCTGCTAAGGAGAGTGACCTTCCTCCAGTTCTTTGCTCTTTAAATTTGGAATTTTAAATAATACAGCCTTGCTTGATCTGAGGAGTCAGCTTGGAGCACAAGGAAGAAACCTGTCCTGGAGGTATGTTGGACCAATGCCATTTATATGCTCTGCGAGCCAACGACAAAGCTTTCTACCGGATGCGTTTGATTGGTAGCTAGTGCGGTTGTCTGAGATGGTGTGACATGGGACAGCGCCGCGGCAGTCCACGGACCAGACACCCTGCAGCATTTCGAGTCACCTGTAGTCTTAACAAGACTTTAGGGAGACCCAAGTTTAGGCTGATGACTCATTGTGGAAGCTGGTCTGAAACATACCAAACTCTACAGATCTTTGTATCGGTGAGAAGCAACTCCAACCAGTTGGCAAAATGAATAGATACAAAGGGCCATTCTACAACTGATCTACAAATCCAATTTTGGGCCTTGTTTTTGCAGCTGATACAGAATTTCAAGTTGGTTGTGAATCCCTTCTCCCGCTCGCCTCAGCACTCTGTTTTTGCCAGGTATAGCCTAGCAAAACCTGGAAGGCATATAGCGTAGAGTGCCAGTTTGTGCAGCTTTAAATCGGCAAAAAGTATACGCATTTGGCATGTTATCATCTGTCTGACAAAACCGGTGTAGTCGGGACATGGTGGGTGCCCAATTTGCACCTGTGATTGAGCCCGACTTGTAATAGAGCCCATAGAGGGATCTAAGAAGAAGGACTAATCGTCAGCATGTGAAAGTCGGCTTTTATGGAGAAGTTGTCAAGTGGAGGGCAGTGACACATTGGCCTCTGCACTGGAGTTTGTGTTATTTCGGATTATGGTGTGTCAACTATTGGTAGGCAACTCAACACAGTGGACCTGTGTCTGACCCCTTCAAAAGACAAGCATTGGAAAAGCCAACAGATCTGGCATTGGCAGCCAACCTTTAATGTTGTCAGTGATTGTTGCTTTTTGTCATGGTTTTTTGTGAAACTTTATTTTTGAGGAGCTGTCGGGCCCTCATCAATATAAATTCAAGTAAAACATCGGCTTAAGGCAACAATATCTTTTGACATTATAAAGCACATTAGCCATAGTTCCTCAGCACCAAAAGGAACTACTTTGTATGGTGATATGTTCTTTGTTTAGTGGATGCATTAGTCCACTAAGCCACCAGGCCCGGCGTTCTGTCAATAGAAAAGTGAGATTGCTCTGTAAGTGTTACGTTTACTTTAAATACAGGGTGCTTCTCCTGTTCATACAAGAGTCCTTGGAGAGTTACCATGGGCTTCTTAAATCCTCTTGGAAACAGCCCTGATCTAAGTAGCCTTTCCTTAGCCTTAGTGGACCTTTGTGCACAGAGACCTTTGGGAGTTTTCATGCCTCAAAGCATTCTCTCAAGAAAGGAAACACATCATTCTGAGGTAAGGTAGGGTGGGCTGGTATGGAAATTTTGAGGTATTTGCAATGTATTTTACAACCATTATATAGTTTTGCACCCTCCTAGGACACCTTGCCTGAGAACCACCTTGGAATATAGAAGAAACCTTCGCCAAACAACCGATTCTCTGGGTTATAACCTGAAAGCTTCCTTTTGTCTCCCAGGGTTGAATACAAGCATGCTCGAGCATGTGATATGCTATGGGTATCTACCGCCTATAAGTTGTCTCTGAGATTTTTTGCACAGGACAAAACCTTAGGTCTTGCTTGTCCTGTAACACTTCTTTCCTTCTCATGTGAGAGCCTTGCAGACTGTAACTTGTGTGGAGGACCCAGAAACTCTTGATAAATTGGTCAGTGCATGTGACATATGGAGATTTGTGACATGACAATGTTATAATATGCTAGAATGTTTTTGCTAAGCTTGAAAAGTCTTCAGCACTCAGGACACGGGGATTCAGACCACATCCACTTATGATGTGCCTCGAAAGCTACATATGTAAGTTCAATTCACTGCTTATTTCAACTTCTCAAGCATTTCTACACTACGATCCAGTATGTAACATCTCAATTTCTTCTGTGACTCATTCAACCCAAAACTTGGCATAATGTACCCACGTTTTTACTCACCATGGATTTGCATCTTCAGCTGCTGGTTCAAGCTAGTTATAACTACCAGTCGCAGTGCTGAACAATGATTGAAGAATACACAGGGTTTTTCTTATTCAGTTACTCTTTTTCACTGTTTTCATAATGACTGGCTGACCCTTTCATTACCTTTAGGACAACCTTTGAAGCTTTATAGCCCTTGACTCGTAGGTCCAATTTTAATTGATTCTTCTTTTGAGAAACTAATGAATATTTGTTTTTTCATCTAAACTATTTTTAACATTATTAATATATTTTAATTTGAATATTGTTGAATTGTGATAAATGCAAGCCTTGCTGCTCAAGCCATGCCGCAGAAGCTGAATCAAGGACGCCCAATGGGAAGTTAAGATTCACCTGCAGGATTGTAGTGCATAACCCCACTGGCCAGTTCCTGATTCTTACAGATCCTGTTTGCCATTGGTTAGTGCCTATATAAAATTTGACATTACATGTGCCTTACTAGAGAACCCAGTTGTTAAACTGCATTCTGGTCAGCTCCCACACGCGTTTCCCACCACTTTAGAGGCTGTATCCTTTTAAAGATTAGATTATTGCTTTTTATTTTTAACCTTTATCCGTTAAAGCACATGGCATCAAATTTTAGCTAATTGATGACATGAAGACCTGCATTACTCATTGTAGTTACATAAGATTAAAATATAAGGAAGCTGCAATCAGTTTCTTGAAGAATGTGAATAGTGTTCATAGATTAAATGTGGCTCCTAAAACCTAACCTTCCTCTTTGCTTTGCATCCTAATGGAATTTTGCGTGCTTCCAGAGATATTACCTTCCACCTTTCTTTCTAAAGGAAATTAAGCTAAATGAAGCTAGATTGCTTGCCAGGGTGGTGTCCCCTGTGTTCACTGGAGGCAGCGCATATGTCTCAGATTCCAAGTTGTTCTAGTTTGTGCTGCGAAAAGAAAGCTTTCTTGTCGCTTCCGGTACTGAGAGGAGGCGAGATCAATCTAGTGAAAGATTGTCTAGCGACTCTTTTCTTTTTTCTTGTCAGACTCTCGAGACAGGAGAGTAGACTATTATCAGGTCTTTAAGACTTCAAAGATTTATGAAACCCTTTGCCAGGCTGTTATTGAAGGAAGGTTCTTCAAGCAAATATTCTAGTCTATTATGGCATTTAAAAGTTTCTGCTCAGAAAGAGACACAGAGGACCCTTGCAAGGATCTGAAGTGGGTATGATTTCAGACCTAAATACATACATTTTGAGCATGTCCCTTTAAGTGTAGACATTTACTACAACCCCCTGTGCTCCATGGGGTTTAACGCCAGAGATGGTCGAGAACCACAAGGGCAAATGGTCTCTGTCGCCAGTCTAATGTCTCACTATTTGAGCAGTGAAATATGCTCAACATGAAATAAAGGGTCTTACTAGTCCCCGCCCAAGAAGTGGTGAAAATTAAAAAGCCAGAGCCTGATGATGATGCACGTTGATCCCCTCAGTGGCTCACTGCATTCCATGGAGATGTCGCTCCGTAATAACTAGGTCTTCCTGGCTGGACACCATTATGAACAAATAAAACCCAGTAGGAAGTACAAGGTCATGCTGAATCCCATTCTTATTGTGCTTTACTGAAAAACCCAAATTCCCATGATGCATGCACCATGCTCCGCTTCAACTTAGCCACCGCAGTAAACAATAGCTTGAAGGAGACTCTGCTGTAACAGCAGATTGCTAAAGAGTAACATGTTGATTAGGGTGCAGTTTTAATTCAATCGTCCCATAAACTTCATGGGTGGAGTCACCTTCAGGAACAGAATGCCAATTCTGCCCTTGCCACCTTCAAGAGCAGATGCGGAGGTCGCTCCTTCTCCTACCTAGCAGCAAAGACATGGAATGAGCTACCCTTTCTTCTAAGGGCTCCCCATCCCTTCCAGAGTTCTGAAAGTCCCTGAAGACCGGGCTATTCAGCTAATCAACTGGAGCCTGCCAGCACCTAGATACCCTCTAGGGTGACAAGCTGCGCTCCACAAATCTACTGATTGATTGAATTCAAAACTGATTTAAAGTCCCTCTTGAAGACTAGATGCCAAACATCCAGATATTGAAGTAGCCTCAGTCTGAATTCCTAGGTTCCTATTTTGAAGTGCTGAATCCCAATACCCGGCCATTAGGGGGGATCAACCTTGAAGACTAAGATCGCACTCAAACACACATAAAGAAGTTTCGACTTGAAGGTTAAGAGTCCCATAAACTATATGTTGGTAGGAACTCTTTGTGAAGTCCAGGATCCCAATATACTGCTTATTAAAAGAAGTCCCAGCTTGATGAGAACGATCCTAAAATATCACAAGTTAATGGGGCTAATATGGGCTAATGTTAAAGACCCATCTGGAAGACAGGGATCCTGAATTGCACACATTAGAGAGTGTTTAAAGTTAAGACCCAATAAATCACAAGTTAAAGTGGATTAATATTTAGTAATATTAAATGCCTATCTTGAACACAAGGATCCTGATTTGCGCACATTGAAAAGTGTTTAATGTTAAGATCAAGAGATTCCAATAAACCACCTGATCACATCTCGCTTTGAAGACCAGGATCCATATAGCGCACACGTTGATGCTCGTCACTTGATCATCAGGATTTCAATAATCCTCATTTTAAAAATGTACCTGCTTTAAGAATAATATCCCTATTAAAGACATTAACAGATCCTAAGCTTGATGGCAGCAATTCCCAAAATACTATCCTGACAACCATGATGCTAAATAGCTACACTTTGTAGACCGTCTAGTGTGAAGACACTTTGAGTATTTCCTTCCCAGTGTAAACAACTCCTACAGCCCTGCAACCCACTGAACTCCTTAGGGTCTAATGCTCACCCAGTGGTGATAAACACACACCAGAGATCACTGAGAACCACGAGAAGAGGGTCCCAATTAGTTGGTTCGAATACCAGGGTCCCCATTACCTGCATGTTAATAAACTCAGCTTAAGCATGAGGATCCTAATAAACCATATTTTAAACATAATCCGGTTTGAAGGCCTCTCATTCTAGTAAACCACACAATGAAAGAGGCTCAGCTTGGATTTAAAAAATGGCCAAATAATAAAATGTGTCTTGGGGAAATAGAAAACGAGAATTCTGAATAACGCATTTAAGGGGGTTCGGCTTGAAGACCAAGATCCCATTTGACCCAATTTTGAAAAGAACACAGCGTATAGTTTAAGATTCCCAACACAAACACGTCAGTGGTGGCTCCACTTTGAGGCTATGGTTTGACTACCACACGTGGACGATTGTGGATCTTGAGCCCAGGTGTTTCAACAAACCACGTGTTGTGTCACTGACTTGAACCTCAAGATCTCAATGATTGACATATAGGAAGGTGTTAAGTGACAAATCTAAGGACCCCACTATATGCTGTTTTGAATGTTGCACTTTAGACAGCCACTGGTGACGGTGACCCACATGTTGAGGGGCACAAGAAGCCCAGAATCGCATGAACCACACGTTGAACTGAGTGCCGCAGAAAGGGAGAGTATGTTAATGATTTGGCACCTCCTAATATATTGAGGTGCTGTTGTCCATCTCCTCACAACACCCTTTCTATCTTCTACCCATTGCATGAACTCCAGGAGGGAAGCTCATTGGAGGATCATGGCTTGTACCATTTCTGAAGCATGGTCTTCTTCGCTGGAAACAGTAAGAAGGTTACTGAAGAAGAAATTTCATGAACTCTCCTGAGACTTCACATGCAGAGAGCTTCCAAGATGCTTGGAGATATATTTCGAACAGACCAGAGAACCCATCCTGTGTGGGCAATGTGGGCACCTCATGCCTCTCCAAATGAGAGTTAGACACCCAGCACATGATAGGCCTTCGAAACAAGGCCAACATTAATTTTGTCCCATCATGTCCTTTGAAGCATTCTGTCTTGTCAAAATATTCTCTGGGGCCTTCTCTTCTCACTTGCATTTAAAATAAAGTTTCCATCTCTATCTTTCAAACAATGTATCAGTTATTTGGCGCTTGGTGCCGGATTATGGAGTTGAATTAGAGAGTTAGCAGTGTAGTTCTGGAAGAGTGGCTGCAGAAACATCCCGACTGTGCCAAAAACGCAAACAAAGATAAAAATCCACAGGAAGAGGCGGTCAATCACCATGGCAACGTACTTCCAGTCCTCGCTTACCTGCAAAGGGGGTTGGTGTAGAGAAATGTTCAAAGTTAGTGAATGGAGCAGCATTTACATCTCATGAGTAAAAGAACAATCACTTAATATATGGAGAACATGGGCAGTCTAACACTAGGACCCAAGTAGCTCTGCAGATGTGTAAGCGTACCAGTAGTTTTTGTGATTATAGCAAGGCCTGCTTAAGCAAACCTACCAAATATGAACTATATTATTAACTCCCAAAATGTATAGTTATTTTTAGCACACTCTTAAAAAACATCACTTTTAGAGCATTTGATATTTTGTGCTTAAACTTTTAACCATTCATTGTTACTGGCCTTTCTTTTTAAACTGCTCATTTTTAGTCACTTTGGAATGTTCGCTCTTTCTTTCTTTTTTTTTTTCTTTTCCGTTGTGGTAAAGGTATATGTGAGCACTTGGCATCGCAGTGCAGACATCCTCCATTTACCCCTTTTAGCAGGTTGTTCTATACACAAAACTCTGGTCTCCTTCCACCCAGAACCCCTAATTCTGAAAGTGAAGTGATTATGAATTTACACTTCTAACCATTTGCTACCATCACTCTTTTCATCCGGGAGCCCATATCTTAAAGCCATTGAAGTATTTATTTCTCTTCACCTTCTCTTTTTGTCTTTCCCTTGTAACACAAATAGTAATAACAGGAGTGTAATGAATGGGAGGAGACTTCCACTACCATCTGTTCTGAGGAGTAATAAGGCTATTTTCCCTATGCCGTAGGACTAGCTCAGAGCATTCAAACAATGGCTTTTTCTTTGCCTCATCTTTAGCAGCTGAGAACAGTGGCAGCCCTCTATGTCATCCTTACCGACTGTAAACACTGACAGCAGCACGCATCCCTTAATGACTGTAAACGTTGTTTTCCTTCCTATCCGCTCAGCAAGTGTAAACCTTGCTGCGCAGTCTTCCTTAGCTAATATAAACACTCCAAGCTCCTCGCCCTCCTTAGTGCCTGTAAACGACAGCACTCTCCAACTTCACTAATTATGTAAACAATGACAGCACTACACAGCATCTCTAGTGAGCACAAATAACAAAATGACAGCACTTCCCATCATTGCGAGTGACTGTAAACAATGACCGCAATCTCCAACATCTCTAACCAGTGTAAGCAGTGACACCACTCCACACAATCTCAAGTGACTGACCATCATGTCTAGTGACTGTAAACAACAGTATCCACAACACCACCAATTAATGCAAACAATAACAGATCTGCCCAGCATGCCGAGTGACTGTAAACAATGACAGCATCCACAACATCTCCAATTAATGTAAACAATAACAGCTCTGCCCATCACGCCTAGTGACTCTAAACAATGACAGCATCCACAACATCTCCAATTAATGTAAACAATGACTGCTCTGCCCATCATGCCTAGTGACTGTAAACAATGACGGCATCCACACCATCTCCAATTAATGTAAACAATGACAGCTCTGCCTATCACGCCTAGTGACTGTAAAGAATGACAGCTCTGCCCATCATACCTAGTGACTGTAAACAATGATGGCATCCACAACATCTCCATTTAATGTAAACAATGACAGCTCTGCCCATCATGCCTAGTCCATCATGCCTAGTGACTGTAAGCAATGACAGATCTGCCCAGCATGCCTAGTGGCTGTAAACAATGACAGCATCCACAACATCTCCAATTAATGTAAACAATAACAGCTTTGCCCATCATACCTGGTGACTGTAAACAATGACAGCTCTGCCCATCATGCCTAGTCCATCATGCCTAGTGACTGTAAGCAATGACAGATCTGCCCAGCATGCCTAGTGGCTGTAAACAATGACAGCATCCACAACATCTCCAATTAATGTAAACCATGACAGCTCTGCCAGCATGTCTAGGGACTGTAAACAATGACAGCTCTGCCCATCATGCCTAATGACTTTAAACAATGACAGTTCTGCCCATCATGCCTAGTGACTGTGAACAATGATAGCATCCAGATCTCCAATTAATGTAAACAATGACTGCTCTGTCCGTCATGTCTAGTGACTGTAAATAATGACAGCACTCGCCAACATCTCCAATTGATGTAAACAATGACAGCTCTGCCCATCATGGCTAGTGGCTCTAATCAATGACAGCATCCACAACATCTCCAGTTAATGTTAACAATGACATCTCTGCCCATCATGCCTAGTGACTGTAAACAATGACAGCATCCACAACATCTCCAACTAATGTAAACAATAACAGCTCTGACCATCACACCTAGTGACTGTAAACAATGACAGCTCTGCCCATCATGCCTAGTGACTGTAAACAATGACGGCATCCACAACATCTCAAATTAATTTAACAATGACAGCTCTGCCTATCACGCCTAGTGACTGTAAAGAATGACAGCTCTGCCCATCATGCCTAGTGACTGTAAACAATGATGGCATCCACAACATCTCAAATTAATGTAAACAATGACAGCTCTGCCCATCATGCCTAGTGACTGTAAACAATGATGGCATCCACAACATCTCCAATTAATGTAAACAATGACAGCTCTGCCCATCATGCCTAGTGACTGTAAACAATGACGGCATCCACACCATCTCCAATTAATGTAAACAATGACAGCTCTGCCCATCATGCCTAGTGACTGTAAACAATGACGGCATCCACAACATCTCCAATTAATGTAAACAATGACAGCTCTGCCCATCACACCTAGTGATTGTAAACAATGACAGCATCCACAACATCTCCAATTAATGTAAACAATGACAGCTCTGCCCATCACACCTAGTGACTGTAAACAATGACAGCACTCCACAGCATTTCCAATTAATGTAAACAATGACAGCTCTGCCCATCACGCCTAGTGACTGTAAACAATGCCGGCATCCACAACATCTCAAATTAATGTAAACAGTGACAGCTCTGCCCATTATGCCTAGTGACTGTAAACAATGACAGCTCTGCCCATCATGCCTAGTGACTGTAAACAAGGACAGCACTCCCCATCTTCTCTAATAACCATTAATAATGACTGTGCTCCCCTTCCTCCAAGCAGGTTTGAACCCTGCCATTTTCCTCGTTCAGTAGGAGACAGTGGGTCGGAAGGTCCTTATGCCACAAGACCTTATGGACATGGTTGTCTGCATAATGATGATAGGTGTCTTAGTTTGTTGTCACGCCTCTATTGGAGTATTGACATTACGCGTAAGACTCTCGCAAAGATCATAGATTTACTTTTTCGTGGCTAGAAAATAATTCCCCTCTATGCAGAATAAAACATTTTAGGTTTTACAGCGAACAGAACTTTCTACATCCTCTTTATGCCAAGCCCAGGAAAGGTGATACAGTGAAAAACACCTGCTGGCAGTGCAGTCTCTTCTAAGTCAAAGAGGCCTTCATGCTTTGTCAGGCCAGAGAGCAGTAAGAGAAAAATGTAACTTTTTGATTACATCAGATCTCCTATGCCTACATTCTCTCCTGTTTCTAACATCCTCCCACCAGAACCTCTTCCTCTTCATATTGATTGTTGTAAAGAGTGGTTACATTTTATGGTATTGAAGAGGTGGAAGCTACACAGCGACGTGTCGTATGGGCTTGACCAGGTACCACAAGCCTTCAGTTGCATGCGGCAAAGCTGCAATGAGATTTGGTTTAGAACTTTCAGAAGCAGATTGCAGGCCCACCAGAGGTGGTAGGCATGACAGTAGGGGCTAATAGGTGTGTGCCGGGGCTAAGAGTATCAGTCGTCATTAACTAACATATGATGCCATTCTGTGTTGTAGGCACTCTGGGCCGTGCGGCTGTTACTTCTCCCAGAAAGACAAGCTTCCACCTCCTAGCTTTCTGCCTCGTATCCTTAGAGAGGTAAAATATCTTGTAGGTTGTTTCTTTAATAATTATACAATAGCTGACTTTTGTTAAGAACCCAGTGTTTTATCATTCAATACCCTGCCTGTGTCTGGCTCCTAGATAAGAGTGCCACAACAGCTACTGTCATTACAGCTCTGTAGCGTTCTCCAATGAGAGTCATATGGCTGTGCCCCATTGAAAGGATACCCTGTCCCAGAGCACTCTCCCCCCCCTAAAAGATATTTGAGACTCTCTTTCTTCCAAATAAATCATTTATTTTAATGTAAGTGCTGATCATTTTCAAAGCACAAACGTTTTGGGGGCACTTAACTCAATTTATAACACTTCTGGAGAGACTGTGATGTTTTCAAGAGACTTTGGGCCTGATATAAGTCCTGGAGCACAGCCTGTTGTTCTACGACAGAGTATACATACTGCCAAGATATAAATCAGGCCCTTTGTTCTCACAGCATAGCCAGAGTCTCCACCACTAGCCTCATCTCCTTCCTGTGATTCAACAAAAAAGTTAACCATGCAGTGACATAGTTTAGGTACCTAGATTCCTGTTCTAGACGGCAGTCTAGGGTCCCAACTGACAGGAAAGCAAGCAGCTCCTTTTTTCGTGGATTTCAACAAAAGTCCACTTTTTATGCAGTGGCGGCTGAGGCATATTGACAGTGGTGGAGGGTGGAGGGGGCACGGGGGTGCACAGGGGGAATAAAAATAAAAATAGAGCTTTCCTCGTGCTGCTTCTGTCGCCTCGCACCTCAGAGCTCCTCTGCTTCCTGTTCCTAGCAGACACTGGGACAGCAGCATACTCCCCATCCAATCCCTGCTCTGCTCTCATGCTGCATGAGAGGAGCGTGGGGATTGGCCTCAGCGGGCTGCTTTGACACTCTGCTCAGAACAGGGAGTCTGTGCTGTTTCTCCAACCCGGTTGTACAATACAGCCAGGTTGGAGAAACCTAACTGCGCTTGTCTTTTTGGCCGGCCTAAGACAGCCGGCCAAACAGACATGCACAGTTAGTAGTGCACATCACTCCACCGCTGCCATTGCCCTGCCCCACATGCTGGCTCAGCCAGCAGCCGAACAATATTGTTTTATTTTTTGGCTGCTGGCTGAGCCGATGGGGCGAGGCCGCCGCTGTTTTTATGTATGTGATTTATTGCTGGTAAATCAGCCTGTATCAAAATTCCTAAATTTTTCATGAAAGGGAATTGAGGCATAGGGAGATGGAGTGATTTTTTTTACTGGCTCACAATGTTCAAGTAGGGGTGCTGTAATTTCAAATAACATCTCTTGGTTCTATACAATGGAACTTTTGCCACTAGGCTATGTTTGCTCTGTGGATTATGTAGGTAATGTTCTCAACCTCACCCCTCACATCTCTCCGCACTGATATAATGGCTGCTAATCTGGCACCCTCAACCCCTCTTTCTGACTTACACTTTGGTCATCGTCTTCACTCTTCATGTGGTCAGCGATGAAGCGCACGCCTTCTACTGCTTCCTCCAGTCCACAAAAGCACTGTCGTCCTTGACGAGCTTCTCTTTCCCGGAAGCCATTCACACTTTCCAGCACATCTGCAAACTTGCCGCCATACTTCTTCATGGTGGCTGGGTTGACGAAGCAGGTGCAGGACTTTGCGCCGTCACGTGCGAAGAAGCTGCCACTCGCCCTTTCCTGGGTATGCCGGCGTTGACGCAACCGCTGTCGGGCGCAGTTCTGCCTTGGCTGCTTCATGAACAGTAAAGTTGGCAGCTTATCCAGGAAGACCACTTTGACCCATGGCGGCATAGTGTGCGTGGTGGGTGAGCGGTGATGTACATTGAGGACACAAACGCTGGTTACAATGGAGAAGGTTACAAGGACCATGGTGAACATAAGGTATTTACCAACTAGTGGAACATCTAGGGATGTAGGCGGCACGATCTTGGAGATAAGCAGAAGGAAGACAGTCAGTGCTAGAAGGACGGAGATGCAGAGAGTCATTTTTTCCCCACAATCTGATGGCAGATAGAAGACAAGTATAGCTAGTGAGGTGATGAGGATGCAGGGAATAATGAGGTTTATTGTGTAAAAGAGGGGCTTCCGTCGGATGATGAAGTCGTAGGTGATGTCCACATAGGTTGAGTCGTCTGGGTTTTCATTGCGCCTGCCGGGCAGGGCAATTATGTCCCACTCACCACTGGGAGTGAAATCATCCAGACTAGCGACATCACTCTTCAACACCAGGTCAATCTCAGTGCGGTCATAAGTCCATGAGCGGAATTTCATGGTGCAGTTTTGTTGGTCAAAGGGGAAATGCTTAACCTCGATTTTGCAGGCGCTCTTGTAGATAGCGGGCGGAAGCCAAAAGATGCTGCCGTCGTATGATATAACTGCATTGGAGAAGAAGGAGACTTCATACATCCCATCAGCGCTGGAGAAAGACAAAAAGAGGTGTCACAACTACATTTAAAAATGGCAAGCACAGATTAGCCGGTCAATTACTTTCCGTGCCAAAGGCCCTATTGCATCAAAAACGTCTGTCCCTATCAGCAATGAGATTAGTATTTGTGCACCACCCCTGATGGCCACAAGCACAGTGAGGCTTGCGAGGTCCCACTCCTTTGCATAATTCCTGTTTGTACTTCAAGTTTCAAAGTTAAAGGGCTGGGTGTTTGTTGCCTTCAATCCAAAATCTAAATTCCTCCCACAGCATACATTAGGTTCAGGTTTTGTTAATAATTCTTACACAAACCTGGGAAAATAATTCATTTTGGCATGTAGAATTACTGTCAGGGAGGCAGAAGAAAACTACTGTGACCAAGGCTATGTTGTTCCCAATTTAATGTTGAATTGCAATGTGCTCAAAGGAGTATATTCTCCCCATACAGGGAGCAGACATACTTGAGCCCTTCTTGGGGAGTAACTTACTGAGACTCTAAGGTGAACGGGCTCATCTAAAAGTGTAGGCCAGGATCATGCAAACCAGGCTTCCATCAGAAGTACTCCTATTGTTTACCCGCATAAACCTGTGTGGATTAAACTCTTCAAACCAATTTTCGACCTACGCAAGTCAATGGCTGCTGGTATATGTGGTTGACGGTGTAGCACATTGCAGCTCTGGCCAGAGGTGGTATTTAGATAAAGGCAGCCAGGGCAATGGCCGACAGAGATCCTTGCTCCAGTGAGTTCTGTGAGGTCCTTGGAAGGTTTTACTTTAATACACTGTCACCCTTTCCCCATCTTCCTTCCTGACCCTCCACCCTGCCCTCTGCTTTACCTACTGGACTTCTAAACTCCTTCCTCTCCTGAACATCAGAAGTTCTACCAGTGAGATCACGAGGCGTATAGCCTTCTAAGTCCAAGGTTGGAGCAATGCTCTTGTATTATTTGGTGAACATAGTCAATAACATCCCTAATGAATTATTGAAATAATGTAGAGGAAAATATTAAAATGGAATATGATTTGAGAAAAGGTCTAAGCCTGAATCCTGGTGCTTTAAAGGAATGGTCTAGATTAGTATTTTAGGTCTAAGAGGAGATGTATCGGGGTTTCGATTGGGCCAGTCTGCAAATGTAACCGCAGTTGTAGAGATGAAGTCTACCCTGCATCTTGTAGGCAGGGTTCTAAACATGTGACAATTTCTCAGACCAGGAATCATCCCAGGCACCCCTCACAGCACCTACTTGTTGTAGAGCACCACGTCAGGGAGCCAGATGTGCTTGGACGGAAGTCTGACTTTCTTCATCTGATCGAACTCTTCTGGTTTCCAGGTCAAGCGATAGTCTTCCCATTCCTGCACCAGACGTAGAACAGTCAAAAATAGTAGAGATTGTAATAAGGGAATGACAAGGAAGGATGCAAAATGCAGAATTGTGAAGGGTGAGGAGCAACTAGGGTCAAATGGGAAAACCTTGGAAGGGGGAGAAGAAATGGGTCTCTGAGAGAGAAAATTGTGTTGAAGAAAGAGAAATCATCTAGAGAAGAGAAATGGACTTCAAACAGAAACTGGGACAGGGTGGAAGAAGAGAAAATGAGGTGAGAGAGCTGAACCAGTTAGGAGTGGAGAAGGTGAACTGGGATGTGAGAAACCAAACTGTGATAGAGATAGAAATGGTCATCTAAAAGAGGAACTGTGGAGGGAAGAGGAGAAAGTGAACCAGAGGGGGCAAAGTGTGATGTGGGAGAAGAAACTGGGATGGTCGGGTAGAAACCAAGGCCTTATGTTACAGTGCATTTTCCGTTAGACCCAGAATGAGAAAAAACCCATTGGCACATCAGGCCTTAAGATCTTGATGTTGACTGTGGGATGGAGGAGAGTAAAACTGCTTGAAAAGAAAGCAGTCTAATGTAGCCGTGACAGTGGAACGATAGAACAGAGAAGAGAAACTGTGATAGCAGAAGATGAGGATTTGAAGAGGAAATAGATGCACATTTGAACTCACCTGAGTCAACCAGACATTGGTTGTCATTATCTGCTCCCTCTCATGCTGAAAAGAGAAGATAACACTAAGGTCAGTGGATGGATGGACATCTGGTCTGTAGGCTTCAGAGCCTTAACTTTACATTTTTATGGTCTGGCTTGAAAGCGCAGCCGTTGCCAGACAATTATATGAGCATCATTAGAGAGGGGCTTTGACTCTACCCAAATGTTGGGACCCAGGAGTACTTATGTTGATTGGGCAGAAGTTGTGTGCTTCCACCAAAAATTGCCCTCCATGTAGCTGTGATAATTGTGTTAATCCATCTGCCTAACCACAAACTATCAGGGGCACAAACAACATTGGAATGCTACTAAAGACTCTAAGATAAATTATGTTGTTTTTCTCTTTCAGCAGCACAGATTTGAGGAGGGAGATCATTAACATATGTGTATTTTTAGGTCTACCTTGACAGTGCAAGGGTCGCCTGACCTTTTAACCTTCACCAATATTATTCTACAGTTCTTTGCTTCCACACAAATACATATTAATTACTGTGCTATTTACTCGTAATGCTTCACATTACCATTCATCATTCCTTTAAAGCCAGACCTCTTGGCATTTGCAATGCTTGTTTAGAATGGAGGAGATATTGACTCTGGAACTGCCTGTGTTGTATAGATATTGATGGACCCGAATTACATAATGGCAAGGAGGCCCTTAAGAGATCCCACTTGCTATCCAATATCATGCTTACTCGAGCCGCGCGGTCCATCATTGGGCACGGTTCAACTCTGGTCAGCAGGAGAGGCTGCATTTGTATGACTGTGCGCTCCGTGCAAAAGTAATGTTCACACCTCTCTCTGCTGGCGCTGTTATAGAATTTCTAAAAAAAGGTGGTGGAAACAGTGAGAAGCCACCCACATGTAGAGCTTTATTTATTTAACTCATGGAATTCTTGGTGGCCTGGGGACCACAGAACCTTTTTGGGGGATGCTAAGGGACGAGGGGACTATATTTCCCTTCTCCCAATGGATCCATTTATGTCCAGTGACCTATACGAAAGCCAGTTGAAACTGATATTGGCATGTTGAACAACTTGTTACTTCTACCTCACCGGCGAGTAGACATTTTCTTTTGTAAATCCACCTTAGATGCTCTGATCAACAAGCATTTGCAATGCAATAGGTCTCACATTTGCGAGAGTTTAAGCTATTGGCATTGTAAATGACAATGCCTTTTATTTGTATGTTTTGATAATTAACACATAAATAAAAAGGCATTGTCATGTACAATGTCAATAGCTCAAACTCTTGTAAACGCCAGACCTATTCAAGTCAGCAGCCGCCATTGTCTCAGGCTGTTTGGAAAGTGAAAGCGCGCATGGCGAGCTGAATGTTGCAGGAAAGCATGTCGTGCCTGCAGCAGGAGAAACTATTTAAAGAAAATAGTGCTTACAGACTAAACAAGACTCACCGTTTAACAACCAAAGTAAAAGGGCCAGTCTTCATGGGAGGTTACGAATTATGACAAGGCGGTACTAAGGAGGGACTAACAAGCATATTATTGAATCCGAAGCCAGCATTTACGAAGGACAATGACACAAGCCAATGAAAAATATGGGCGAGGAGTGGGCGGAGCTTCAAGTCCATACTCCAATACAGCATGCCGCAGAGCAGCGCATGCGCTGTCCAGGCTCGACCTAAAAATGGGGACAGCAAAATGTAGCACCCACTGGTGACCACTTCATGAAGGACTTAAGGAGTCTATGGTGCCCGAGCAAAGTCCTGGGTAAGTTGCATGGGGACTAGATATCTTCACGCGATCTAGAGGACGGAATATTCAGACACTCTGAAAGCATTAGCTAATCAGAGATTGTGATACAACAAAAACCCTTTTAGGCAGCATTCTTATCTATTCTAGGTTGGTGGAGGAGATGAGAGTGGTTTCACCAAATCCCTGTGACCTGCATGAGTTTGTGTCTTATGAGGATCCAGTCAGTAGTTACTTCTGTGTCTCTGTGGTGATGTGCAACGTACTGGGTATCGTTCATGTTTACTAAACAAATTATTCACAGTTGTAAATGATTCTTTTGCCATGTGAAGCTACTGGTATATGTTAGCCCAGTGACTATTATGCAGAATGCTGTACCCTTCAATTCCTATTACATACATTTGATGATCCCCAAAATGCATGCCAACAATATAAAATTTCCTGGGAAAACTCCTATGAAGTTGTGTTTAACCTATTAGTAAATCACATGTGCAAAGCAACGTTAATCATTTTGGTGTGGGCAGTGACGATGAGAAGAAAGTGATAGGTAATGTATACGAGGAAGGTGTGATGAGGTTGGGCACACTTTACAAATTAAAATGTAATGTCATTATTGAGAGATATACATTTTAGATCAGGGTACGAGCTCCTTACAAAACAGTGAAAAGATTACATCATAACTGGGGGAGTTTCCCTAACCTTTGGAGTTTTAGCATCTTTAGCATTTTTAAGAACTAACATTTAATTGCTGATCAAATTGTTACTCCTTCTTTGTGCAAGTTTCACTTTCCTCGTGAGACTTCTCAGAATTCCACCTCTCGCTGCGGAGTATGCATTTTGCTTTCCTCATCTGTGGCACCAAGTAGTATCGCGAGGATTGACAGACAAGTTTTAAGTGATCCAGGTGGTGAGCATGGTTGGAGACCAGCATTTAAATAAAACTGGCTCCACTGTGAGTGCGCGTGCAATGGATGCATGCGGTGGGCGCACCAGCGAATGCCAAAAGCAAGCCGGTCCCAGCCAGGCAAGGGGTCAGGAACACTCCAAGTACACCGTCTTATTCCGAAGAGGACCTAGTGAAATAGGCTCATGTAAAAGTCTCCTTAGCCCAATCAGTGCTTAAGCTCATAGACTAGTTATGTATTGATATTCACAGCCACATATCCTGATTAATGACTCCACCAAGCCAGAATTTAACTTGAATAGCAAGATAGATTTGGGAGCGGGCCTGGTAGGATTAAATGCACCTTTCTCAACACGTGCTCATTGCCTAAACATAGCATTGAAATATGGGTGTATTGATCAATGCAATCTAGTTTTTCTATTATCGTCTGAAAATAAGGTAAAGAATAGCCCAACCCCATGTATTATTGCTATCCTTCCCGAGGATTATTAATTCTTGTATGGAAACGAGCACAGGTTCAAGGGGTGAGATCTGGCATCTATTTGGAGAGATCCTTTGAGAGTGGCCAAAGAACCTGACTTAAATTGTGACCTTGCAGAATGCCTTACTTCTCTCTTGGTAAGAATACCTTATTTTGTACTGTTATTTTAATGGACTGTCCTCCTAAACATGATAATATGTTTTTAGCTGAGTTGGGGGAGCTGATTACTCACAGCATATTTAACTACTCTTGTGTTTTAGTGGCTGGGCATTTTAATCTCTGGACAAATGCCCTGGCAGAAAACGTGCCTGCCAAAGAGTTTGTTGATTCCAAGTTGTCCTTTAACTTAAGTAGACATGTTTGGACCTGAACGCACATTAGGGGTCATTATCAGGAGCAAGTTTGGTCACTTGACCTTGGTATTTTGGACCAATTCATTTTCCTTTGTGTCTGGTCAGATCATTTCCAGATTAGGTGGTGTATTCCACTGGAGCCTGCTGAATCTTACTCCTCTAGCGTTCGACTCTCAAGAAGAAAGTGGAAATTCTCCCGGCTAGTAGAAATAATTGAATCCCTGAAATCAGAGAATATTACGATCCCAAATTCAGTTGATGTTCAGAGAGAGATGTTTTGCTCCTGACTACACAGAGCACTCGATGTCCACGTGCAGTGGAGTAATCTGCCCCTCTACCACAGAGACCCAAACTCCGTGGTCTACGGTGGAACTGAGATAGGCCAAGATGGAACTGAGTCCTGCAGCACGCTGTTGAATGAGATGAGCTGGCTGTAGAGGTGTTTAGAGCAAAGCAGAAACACTATAAATGTGGAATCTTCTTGGCTAAACAAGCCTTTTCTCCCAATAAGATTATTAAAGCTAAGTGTCCGAAGAAAGGTCTTTTCCCAGTGGTGAACGAGTTGACTGACACGACGAGCATAGTCTCTATGGCAGGGCTCTCCAACTTTTTCTGTACTGAGAGCTACTTATGTTCAATAAAACGCATTGACAGCTGATAATATTATTAGTGCTGTATAATTTCAATTTTTTTATGTGTATAATAATTCAACCAAGCAAAAGCTTTCTAATTTAATAGGCTGGGCTGCACACAGGTGAGCTACTCAGAAGGTAGCTGGAGAGCTACAGTTGGGAACACCTGATCTAGGGTGACTCTTTCACAGAAGTTATGGATCAGTACTTATCCATACCTGTCCTTTTTATGGTTTGGTTTGACCATGCAGCCCCCAAGGGAAGGGCTTTAGCTCCGCCCACATGTTGGGAGCCAGGAGTACATGTTTTGATTGGGCAAAAGTTGTGTGCTTCCACAAAAAAGAGCTTTCCCTCTACACAGCTGTGATTTTGTTTATTTATCCAGCTGCTTGAGGTTGAACTTTGTAACAACATCGAAGTGTCTTAGATAACTAGATAATTTATGGTGTTTTTCTCTGGCATCAGCACAGATGGGAGGAGGGTAGTGATTAACCTACATAGATTTTTACTTCTGGCTAGATAGTGCATTCATAAGCTGGACCTATTGGCATTACCAATTCTTGTTCAAAGGTTTTTCAGAGAATATCTTATTGAGATGATTGAAGTTGCATAAATGTTGTGTGTTAAGTAAGCTTAATAAAAAACAAAATTATATCTAAATAGTAACAAATCGATACCGTACTTTGGAAAACAAAATCATTTGCAAGTTTAAAATACGGAGGCCATATAGGGTTGTGCAGCTCACTGCTGCCCCACTGCACTGTTCAGGACGATTGCTAGACTGAAAAATGTCCCTTGCACATGGCGAAGTGGCTACTCAACACTCCCATGGTCAAGAAAGGGGAAAAATACATCCCCGGCCTTAGGGATCGTGATTTTAATGAAATTTCAATTTATTTAAAAATATCTGTTATAATGAAAAATGTTATTTCGCCAAAAACATTCACTTACTGGGGGCAAATGTTTTCTAGTATTCAAGATGCTTGCGAACTACAGGGGACTATTAAAGAATGTGGCGCAGTGGTGGCACTAAACAATTTTCTTGTAGCCCAAAAAAATACATAGCCCACCCACGCTTGGGCGAGTCTGGTAGTTAACACATACAACCCCACCCCTTAAATGAAAACTACCTTACCCCACCCCCAACTTCCCTCCCTCGAGCAAGAAGGGGAAATATCCGGTACCACTGGGCAAGGCGAGGGTGAGCAATAAACGCACCCTGCCCTTGGCCATGGCTGGCGGTGCTTACACTCATCACATCCAAACATGGGCAATGCAGCACTGTAGGAAATATGCCCTTGGATAAAGCGGGGGGGGGGGGGTTCAAAATGATTTCACCGCCTGTCCTCTAACAAGGTGGGGGTGTTAAGACCAGCTGCTCTACCACCCAGATTGCAATAGTGAATACACAAAGGGGGCAGCACTGTTTTCTGCCCCCCTCCTCTTTGCCCTCAATATTTCCCAAAATATTGAAGTTGTGACCGGTGTCCTGTACCCCAGTGCCCCATTTGCCATTGTGAGCTTGGCACCAGGGAAGCTGCAGTCTATTATTGGTCTTTTTGGCCTGAAAACAATTAGGATGTACTCTGAGCACTCTGGTCACTGTCTTTGTCTCTGCCATTAGAAGGCCCTTAAAACAAATCCTAAAAAGCTAAGGTTGATGGGGAGTTTTGGTTGTTGGGCATGTAATATCGGCTGCAGCTCAAAACCTAAAAAGATATACAATTCCAGCTAATAGTAAAAACTCTAACCACAGTCATCACACCTTCTGTCTTAAAATCTGCTTAAATCCCACCCTGCACACAATTTCCAGCATCAAACAGTTCTACACAATCGCGTAACCTTAACTCCCACACCAGCCTCTTGTCCACATGTCCTTCCCACCCCTGGAAGTGATGGTTGATTTGGGGGTGTTATGGAAAGACCTTCGCCTGATATGGTACAAGAACATCAAATTTTAAATATCATCCTACCAAAATATTGTAGCCAGAATAATGACTACCAGATAGCCTGGTGGTAAGTACATACAGGCAAGTAAAGATTTGCTGTACCTTTTCCACATGTATGTATCTACACAATACATATATCAAGTCACACAGATGTGGAGTTAAGAATATTAAATCTGTTCTTTCATGATAGTTCGGTAGTGCATATTGTAGCAGGATATTGTTGTGCTCAATATTATGACATACAGTCCGTTTTTTTATATAGCGCAGCTACTCACCCTTACAGGTCTCAAGGCGCTGGGGGCCGGAGTGGAAATTAAGTGAGCTATTGCCCAGAGTCACATGGTGCTGAGCTGAGCTGCCGCCGGAGCCGGGGATCGAACCATGAACCCTGTGCTCCGAAGTCAGCTGCCCTGGCCGCTGCACCACACCTCTCATACAAAACCTTAGCTACTACCCATGCCATCCTCCCTCAACCCTAACTCCTACATATGGCATCACTTGTAGAAGGTGAAGACTGTTTGATCTTGGGCACGGGTTATTACACGAGTGGGAGTTTAGGGTAACTCAAGACAGCCTGTGCTCATTTTAGGGCTGAATGACCTGGGCTGCTGCACTGGACGGGTCTCTCAGAGGACTTCTGAGAGGCATTTGCGTGACCGGCGAGACAAGAGCAGTCTCCAGAGATTTTTGTGTGCGCCTAGTATTTTTTGGGAATATTAACAGCAGCAAGATGACTCTGATGGTTAATCCACTAGATGAAGAGATTAGGTATTTGTTTAGTCACAATTTTGACTCCTCGTAGAGTAGCAAAGAGGGTTAATGTACCTGTTGCATAGCACAACGTGTAACATGCAGATCACAGATTTCTATTTTATGTAGATAGCTCAGTGGGTTACTGCATTTGTAACAGAGATCTTTTTGTAAGTTGCAATCCTTCTGATATAACACAGTGAGCTATGAACCAGCATCAAAGACTTCATGCAAACTGTAAGGCTTAGATTTAGAACCTTATTGATTTTCGCAATCTTGTGTTATTCTAAGGTTGTTAAAAAGTGATACTTTGGGTTATAATACATTCTTATTCTCAGACAACCCTAACCACTCTTACTTTTTTTATCCTGGGTTTGTGGGATAGATAACCTAAGGGACACTTCTTACTGGAACGATTCCTGGAGGCCTCAGACCTTGGGTCCTCTTCCCACCCCAGTTCCTAAAGTAAGAAACCTCTGGGTAATTTTGGACTGCAAACTCACTTTTACAGAACAGACTAATAGACTGATCTCTAACTGCTTTTACCAGCTAATTGCATTGATGAAAATTCTGCCCTTTATTCCATTTGAGTTACAGAAAACCGTTATCTCCCTGGTCTTATTAAGATTAGATTACTGTAACGTCCTTTATCTGGGCATGCAGCAAGGATCTCTTAAAAAACTGCAAAGAGTGCAGAATGCAGCGGCACAGCTCATTAAAAATATCAGGAAATTTTGGTCTCAAAAGCTCTGGAGGAGCTTAACTGCCTCACGATGAAAAAGAGAGTGGCTTTCAAGGCGCTGTGTACAGCGCACAGAGCGCTCCACCCCACTGGTCCTGACTATCTAAAGAACGAATTCTCTTGGTACGCTCCCGGAAGGTGCCTGAGTTCAGCACCTTCCAAAACAGTCAGGTTACCCAGTATCCATACTGCCTCCTGGGGTGGCAGAATCTTTATATACTCCACCTGTAAGCTCTGGAATCAGCTACCCGGGCGCCTTAGAGGCCAGTCGAATCTGCTGACTTTCAGAAAACATGGTTATTTCAATACCCTATGTAGTCGTGGGTATTCTTATCATGTATAGTATTTTCTTTCCCTTGGAGACGCTAGCACCAAGACTCCCTCGTGCATTAAAAAAAAATATATATCTCCATAACAACCATCGTTTTGTGATGATTCAGCCGCACTCTCCCCGCAACCCCAACAAAGGTGCCACACGATATCCGAGTGCAGAGTAGGTGTTTACTTTTTTATTTTTCATTAAACAGCAACACCCAACACAGGACGCCAACGCGTTTCGGCTTACGGCTTTAACCGGGAAACCCCATGACCCACAACCACTGTGTTTAAAAAGACTGTCACATGCGCTTCGCTCATTTCCTGTCAACAACATCTAGACTGCCTACTTCCCCATTGTGTCTCATGGCTTCAGCCACATTGGAGTTACTTTTGATTACATGCAGTAACATGTTCCCCGAATTTGAACCACATTTTCAAATATGATTTTTCAGGTATGATTATCACTTTATGCATGGATCAGATTTGAAACTCTTCAGCCAAGAATTCATTATCAAGTACTAATGCACAACTAATCCAATACCTGCCATGCCTGCACAGGTCGGCAACGAATATACATTGCACATCTCATGGAGCGCCATGTTTCTTCAATACAGCACTATAGCATATATATTGTTGTTAAAATACACTATTAAATTGCAAATACCAATGTATTATTTTCTGTTTTTCCACTATAGATTTCTAGTGCGTCTATTGTTATTTCTCAATAAAGTGCAAGTGCAGCCAATATGTGTCGATTTCTACATGCGATCACCTGAATAACTAATATCCATTATAATTGTGTCCCAATAATATTGCACGAGACACATAAAGTGCAGATGCATGCTTCTAGACAATTTCCCACGGGGATCAGCCATCCCCCAACTAAAGTGCAAGTGCTTGTTAAGGACTATCATTTCTATGCTCTCATTTCTGCCACCTAAAGTGCAAATGCATGTTCACAAGCACCAACTCGAAAGCATCAAGTATGTCCAGTGTAAAGTGCAAGTGCTATTTATAAACAAGTCACACTATTCTGCCTGACTGCTTCTAAGGTGCAAGTGCATTTTGGTAAAGATTCTTTTCAAGTCCAGAGGTGCATATGCTACTTGTAGGCGTTTGCAGATGCGATCTTATCACTCTCTATATGCATATAAAGTGCAAATGCATAAACATGGACAATTTTCCAAACAATTCCTATTATGTGTAAATTAAAGTGCTGATGCTGTATGTAAACAATTGCCACTGCGGTCCAACTTCCCTTACGGTACATCCCCTGTTATTCAACCATGTACTCTATAGTAATCATGTGGGGACCACCTAACCATAATTTTCAGTATGGTTCCATTCCAAATAATTCCCAGATATCCCTCTGCATGCAACCTGGCACTGTAGCTCAACCCCTTGTGCCTGCTATATTTTGTCAAGATGCTGTGACAAAGCGTAATACATGTCCCTTTCAACATTATCTAAAGTGCATGTGCTGTGCAGTACATCACATCAGAATATACAGATAAAAACCCAGATCCTGTTCAGCATATGTCTCAGATTCTAGAGGGTCTGGCAAAATGCTATCAATAAATCTCAGACTCTAAAAATGCAGGTTCTAAAATGGCAGTACAAACTGTTCATAACTGGACCTGCAGCTCTGCATCAAGGTTATGTCCCCATGGTTTTTCAGTGCCCAAGAGAATGATCATCCTCGATTCGCACTGACGTAGTTCCGATTCCCTATTGCCTCTGCGTGGGTGGACCTTAATGTGATTCATACCATAATATTGCAAGGATGTGAAATTGCCTTGGTGCATTTCCCAAAAATGCTTCGCCATGGAGTATGCTCGATCTTGATGCTTTATGGCCCTGATGTGCGGCAGAATCCTTAGTCTCAGCCTGTTAATGGCACTGCCAACATAACGCATTCCACAACCACATTCCAAAGCATAGACCACGAACTCCATCTCACATGTAATCTTATCCCTGATCTTGCATGACCTGCCTTCAAATGTCTTGTAACCTGCACACTTAGTTCCAAATTTGCAAGCCTTGCAGGTGGCACATTTCTTAAAACCATAGTTCCTACTTGTCAGCCAGTCCGGCTCCTGGTAGAACATGGATCTTGTCAACTTTTCACAAATGATGGTGCCTTGCGCCATGTAATCCGGGGATGCTGACCTATGATATCTTTCAAATGTTCATCATGTTGTAAAATGTGCCAGTTACGCTTGATCACGGAGCTAATGGACCCATATTCCATGTTGTAACCCATAGAAAAAAATGTATCACCTGGTCCTGTTTACATGTGTCCCCTGGTGTGGTTCTGGATTTAGCCTGAGTGTTGAAGCACAGCAATTGCTCCCTATTCTTGGTCAGAACCCTCTGTTTGGCTTCTCTGAGAACTTGAGCTGAATATTGCTTCTCAGAGAACCGTGCAGTCATCAACCTGGCTATATATATATATATAATCTGTAAGGTGCAAATCCCCGGAGTGTGGAGATCGGTCCTTCAAACTAGGGCATAGGCATTGGTTAATTTGTGCCAACGGTTGTAGATGGTGGGCACTGGCACTCGTTTCAGGGAGTCTGGACTTCATCATCAGAACTAGACCCCTAGCACGAGAGAGAAGGTTGCAAAGGGAGAAAGAAAGAAGAACAAAATATGAAAACATAGACAATGGGAGATAGCAGGGATGAGCAAGAACCCATAACAGTGAGATAGACACAGAACATGTAGGGGATACAAGTAATAAAGCTAGGTAGCCTTGGTATTCGATACCCTGGCATTCGGATATGTTGAGGCCGAGTACCTGCACGTTTTTTTTAATTTTTTAAATTTTATTATTATTTAATTAAGCCCTGGGCATGGGTAAATCAATGACTGGTAGCCCTCCCCTGACGACTAAGGTGACGCATATTTTCAGGGTCTACGGTGCCTTCGGTGTGCACGTGTGTGTTGCGCAAGCTGCGTGTCGGATTGAATTCCTCGGTCTCTGTCCGTACGCACATACGTCTACACAATCTGACACTGGCCCGCTCGCGCCGCGGCTCTACCCGCGTGAGCGCGTGCGTGCACGTGTCCCTCTGGGAGCCGGGCCGGACTCTGCAGCTAATTCGAGATGACAGTACATGGAAGAGATGAGAGCAGCAGAGAGAGGCTCCATTAGAGGAAGCGCGCGCGCTGAGGGAGAGAGAGAGAGAGAGAGAGAGACACACACACACACAGAAGCGCCGCGCGTGAGAGGGGGAAGAGAGACAGCAGCACTGAAGGGAGAGGAAGGAGAAACAGCCGGGCAAGAGACTGGGGCAACTGCTGGGAGAAGGGCGAAAGAAGGAACGCAATGGGCCATAACCCTAATGTGCCGGGGACGAGTTGAGAACGAAAGCACATTTAAAGGCACTATTATTTATTCATAGTAAGTGCTTGTTACGTTGTGACTCACACCTGCGATCATTGAATCCGAGCACTTTACAAAGCACTTTGCGCCCACCACGTTTGTTGACAGTAGGCAGCTTACAGAGGGGCGGGCATCCGTTTCACAGAATGACCACAAGAAGTCATAGCACGCATCTCTGGGTGGCATCCATTTTAGCTGCAGGGTGAATGGAGTGCAGATGAGTAGTTGATGTCCTTCATGTGACCAGGCCACGTCCATGTGCCTTGGTGAATATCAAATGCGATTGCACAGTTAATTATTGGTGCCCAGCTGGTAAGATCCACTTGTTGGGAACCTTGTTGGGCCCAAGTGCGTTAATGTAGTTGATCGTGTCCTTTTTGAGGCCCAGGTGGTGTTGACCGTTCCAATTACCCCTGGTGGGTTTGTATAATTTGACGGTTTCCTTGTTGGGGCCCAGGTAGGTTTGAAATGGTGGTGCTGCCTGTACTAGATTGTAGGTGGAATTGTGTTCTTAGGCTCAGGCAAGTTTTTTTGAAGAGGTTTATATTGTCCTTGGTAGACTTGATCTTCTTACAGGAAACACACCTGAGTGGTAATAACTGCAACTTTTTGGCAGGGGCAAATACAAAATGCTGGTGCATGCTGGGTACTCAGTGGGCTCCCGAGGGACAGGTATACTGGTGCACAGGTCCCTGCCATTTCACTTGTCTAAGTCGTGGTCCAATCCGCAAGGATGCTGGGCGGCGATGCAGGGACATGGCAGGGAGAGGATGGTCACCTTTTGGTATCTGCCTTCGGGCCTACAAACGCCCGGATTGAGGAAACTGGAGGAGTGGATTATAAATGTACCAGAGGGCCTCCAGATAGAGGAAGGAGATTTAAATCTCACTCTTCAAGGTGAGAATGAGTTAGGCATGGGGACAGCCTAGAGAGGATACCCGACTGCAGTCGTTCCTTTGAGGCGTTGGGGCTGATAGATCTCTGGTAGTTTGCTTATCCAGGAGTGCGGCAATACTCCAACACATCAAATTAGATGCACTCCTTATCATGCCTCGACTACTTCCTGGTGCTGTTACGCTATGGATACAGATGAAAAGAACTACCTGCAGAGGGGTATATCAGACCATAAACCACTAAGCATGAGGCTGCAGCAGCCTACACCACATTCCCTCTTGGTCTTGCGACTTGTTACCTGGGTACTGACAGATTGGGCGATGAAGCTGTTCACCCAGGAGGTAATAGATTGCTACTTCAGGGAGAATGAGGGATTGATGAAGTCATGGGTGGCCCTCTGCGAGGCATACAAGACGGTGGTGAGAAATCAATTGATTTCCCACATAGTAGGGCTCAAGCGAGAGAAGGATAGGGGAGGAAGAGAGCTGGAAAAAGATATATCAGCTTGCGAGGCACAATAGGTAGAAGATTCCCCGGCCATATAATTGGCTGTTCAGATAGAGCACACAAGGGATGAATATAGGTAATTAGTGCAACAGGAGGCGAAGTCCATCCCCAGGGCCAAACACCATAGGTTGTACGAGGTTGGGAATAAAGGGGGGAAACTTCTTGCGTGGCTGGCAAAGAGGGAACAAGGCCAACGATGGGTACAGAAAGTGCATACAGAGGGAGGTCAATCGGTGGAAATGGCGGGGAGATTGTGAAAATGTATGCAGGCTTTCTGAGAGACTTATATGCGCCACACACCCGCAGCGACGGGGGAGGTGATCTAAATGCATTTTTTGATAATAATCCCAGCCCTAAGAATAGAGAGAGAGGCGAAGAAATTTTAGAAACATTTAGACTGGGAGATCCAGGAGGGCAGAATATCAGAGGCCCTAATGCAATTGAAGAATGGGAAGACTCCAGGCCCAAATGGAGTAACTCTGGAATGGAGCCGGGTAGTGAAGCTGATAAGAACAATGTTTTACAAATCCAAAGAGGTAGGCAAACTCGCTGGAGACCTGTGGCAAGAGAACTCATTCACAATCGAGGGAAGCCGCCAGAGCTATGCGCTTCATATAGGCTTATATCCCTCCTCAACATGGAAACAACAATTTTAGCTAATGTGCTAGTGAAATGCTTATTGCAGGTGATACAATAGTAGCCTCAGACCAATCGGGCTTTATGCCTTGTAGGTCGACTAGGCATAACCTCCGGCGGTTTTTAGGGTGCCTAGCAGGGGATAGGGGGTTGACGGAACCAGCAGTATGGGTAGCATTGGATGCCTGTAAAGCATTTGTTTCTTTAGAATGGCCTTATGATGGCTCTGTTTGAGCATATGGGATTCGGCCCCTCCTTCCTGACATCTACACCCACCAGAGAGCTCTGGTCAGGGTGAACAGAATACTTTTGGGGGAATTCACACTTGGGAGAAGGACCAGGCAGGGGTGTCACCTGTCCCCGATCTATTTGCGGTGGTGATGGAGCCTGTGGCTCCCTGGATAAGCAAAAACGTATAGCTGTGGGGGCTCTGTTTGGACATCATCTCGCTATATGCTGTTGACCTATTGCTGTATCTAATTGATCCAGAGAGCTCCATTGATAGGATCCTTGAAATCCTCTGGGTCTTCAAAGGCTACTCTGGGATCCTCATTAATTAGAACAAGTTGTGCATAATAACCCCCTGGCGGGGTGGCATTCCCCTATACCCAGGAAAGGCGGGCTTCACATACTTGAGGACATACAGAACTTCAGACTGGAAATCATTCAATGAGTGAAACCTAGGGAGGCTTCTGGAGGGCTACAGAAAGAACGTCAATCACTGGTGTCGGCTGCCGCTGTCCTTGCTTGACAGGCGGGCCTTTCTTTTACCCAGGTTCCTCTATGCACTCCAGAACTCCCTCTTTGAGGTCTCTGATCGTTTCTTTGAGATGGTGTTGGCTGAAAACAGGCTATTGCTTTGGAATGGGGGAGCAGCGACAATAGCACTTTCATTAACTGGGAAGTCTTTTGACTGAAGTTTAACCCTACTGGATCTACACTTCTACTACTGGGCAACCCAATTGGTGGTAGTTAATGATTAGTCCTATGTGGAGCAGACAGAGTGTGAGAAGTTGGCCTGGTATATGATGTCCACTGATTAAAGTGGGCACCTTGTACCAGTCCAAACAACCCTTATGGTGATTTAAGAGGTCAAAGATAACCTTAGAAAGCTATCCAAGTGGTAGCTGTGGAGAGCAGCCTTCAGGCTTAGTCTTGAAGGAATGTTAAGCAGCTTGTTTTACCAGAATGCAACCTTATCGTATTGGTTAAATGAAAGGAGAACCACACAGTAGTTATAAAAATATGTATTTATTATTATAACACCTTAAATACCTCACAGTATCTGCTACACGCAGATAAACACAAAGAACACAATACTGTAGCACAGAAACAATCGTAGGTAGCACTAATACACAGTGGGCTCCCGGGGGAGACCAAACCATATACTAAAATAGTGGTATAAGAACCACGACTTGAGTCAAGACAGTGTCTGGAGGATGTAGAATCGCTGGGACCCCAAGGAA
Organism: Calotriton arnoldi; assembly: GCA_963921515.1. Taxonomy (NCBI): domain Eukaryota; kingdom Metazoa; phylum Chordata; class Amphibia; order Caudata; family Salamandridae; genus Calotriton; species Calotriton arnoldi. The sequence continues at coordinate 2,470,600 of CAWUFW010000186.1, forward strand.
CCACCCAAGGTGAGTAAGTAGGGACCCCACGGAGGACGGGTGCAGTGTGTGAACACGACCGCGTGCTACGTACAATTCAATGGGAGAGTCTCGGTTGCAGTTTTAAAGTTTAAGGACCCTTCCCAGTGGATTACGAAGAAACCCTTCGGAACCTAGAAGGTTGGAGAGCCACCCCAACCGTAGATACCGAAGTACCAGAGTTACCTATCCCAGGGAAGCCGAGTGCATAGGGCTGAAGTGGCGTCGGAAACTGCTGTCGATCTCAATGGGAGTCTTCAAAGAAATGCCACTGCTGGAAAGAAGAAAAGTGTCCGATGGAACCCACCAGTGGATTCTTGATGGAAGGAACCTGAAGGCAGAGGAGACAGAGTCTGGGTCACTCAGGAGTGACCAGGGGCTCGGTAGACGAATGCCCACCGATGTCGGGTGCTTCAGGTGTGATGATGGAGACCTTGACTCTACAGCTGCAGGGACCAGGAGACGTTGAGGACGACCAGGAGCCGGATACAAGCTATCCTACGAAGGATGTCGAGTGCTGAGGGGTCGGTGTCCGGCGGGAGCACCAACAAGCCTTGGCAGCGGCAACCCACGAAGCAGGTCAAAGAAGGTTACGGTTTGGCCCAGCAAGGACCAGGGGACTCACCACAGCAAGGACCAGGGGACTCACCACAGCAAGGGGAGTCAGGGCAGGCCTGGAGCAACCAGGGGAGCCCAAGAAAAGCAGTGTTGTCCCTCAAATGGACCCACAGGCCGGAGGCACAGGAGTCGCGAGGGGACCTCTAGCAGTTTCACAAAGTAACAGCTTGCAGGGCACAGAGTGCGAGGAGGCTGAACTCCTTTGTACGAAATGTGCGCAGAGGTCCATGGAATATAGAGTGCTGGGTGCCCCCCTTCACATGCATGCCATATCCAAAATATAAAGCGCATTGTTGGTAAATAGCCTCCCTCCCCTGGGGGCATTAAGGGAGAAATGGTAAGCTGACCTGGGCACTTCCGAAGACAAGGACTGGGAAGCGGCCTGCAGGCACCCCGGGGAGGTGGCGATTCAGGCTATGTTCCGACTGATGCAAATGACCCTCCTACATAGAGCTTATTTTACCAGAACTTGACTGTATGCAATGGGCAGAGCCAACACGGATAGATGCCTGAGGGGATGCACATCAAGAGGTACGCTCTTGCACACATTGTCGGAATGTCCCAAAGTGAGGCTGTTCTGGATAGGAGTGCAGAGTAGGGTGTCCAAGACCATAGAAAAGCTACTGGAGTTGACCACATGACTGATCATGCTTGGACTATGGGGTGATCACTCGCAGGACAGGCATTCGTTCCTCTTTTCCAATGTGGCACTAATGGTAGCCACACGTAACATGATCCAAAGGTGGGAAGGTGCAGATATCCCAACGGTGGGCGGGTGGGAAGCCAACGTGAACTGATGCATGTGAGCCGAAGAGCAAATATACAAAGCATGGACATGCCCCCAAAAATTCACCAAAGTATGGGGTCCATGGAAAAACCTGATGGACGAGACAACCTAAAAGACTGGTTTTGGGGCTGGGTTTGTGGGTTTGATACCTTGTGGACTAATGGGTTATGGGTGAATAAAGGAAGAGACACTGAGGGTCAAATGCCGGGACATCTTAAGGGTTTTGGGGGCCCTGGGCCAAACGTATTTTGGGGTGCCCTGTTCGGAACAGCTTTGAATTTATGATCCAGGTTCAGCTCTTTAGTGCCCTCTTTGGCCAGGTCACTGACAGTGCACACGCACACTCGTCCAAATTCTAAATGTGTTTACATCTAATATCAGGGATAGTGACAATATTATAACACAGCAGCTCACTAATATTACTGCAAATAACCTCTGACACCCTCCCATTTCTCATAGAAGTCCTGTTTTGATGTAAAAAAACAACCTTTTTATGGATGTTGCATGAAACATGAACACAACATTTGTCTGCAAAATGTTGGATTAGAGTCTCACACATTGCCCACATTAAAAATAAATGAAAGGAAAACGCTATTTGCAAAACTCTGTTTAATAATTATTCAAGGTCATCAGGGCAAGACTCTCTGCAGAACATAGCTGGCTCTATCAGGGGGCCCCTGAAAGGCTGGGGCCCTGGGTCCAAGCCCACTTTGCCCATGCTTTAAAACGTCTCTAGTCAAATGGAGCCAGCTTGGGGATTGGAGGGAATGGGCTAGCCTCCTGGAAGACACGATCTGTTGAATAGTAGAAATGTACTCCTGCTCTCAAGGTTGCACATGTTTACCGTCATTGATGGGTTATTGTTCACTGCTAAAGCTATGTCTCGGTTGTAAACAATGCAAAATAAAACCGATTTAAAAAAATTGGTAATAAGTCCTTATCAGAGAGGCCTAATCATAAAAGAGGAGGAGTGAAAAAGAGGACATAAAGAAAAAGAGTAGAGGTTATTGCTGGTAGTGGAAGAGGAAGGGTAAATGAATGCAATTACGTTGAATGCTATAGTGCATGGGTACTCACAAACATTTTACCAGGGGCTGCAAAGGTCGGTCTTTGGTATGACCGAGGGCCGCACTGATGCCAGTGGGGGGTGTAAAGTCGGAGTAGGGGAAGCAAAGCATGTATATTTAGTGGCTGTAAATTGTGCAATGTAAAACCAGAAAACCTGGGATGAATCCCGGCTACTCCATTGGACCGAATTGTGTGACCCTGGGCAATTGTTTTATTTCAATTTCCCTCCTTTTTCTTCATTTTCACATATAAGAGAAACTTGAAATTAAGGACTTCAGGATGTGTGCTGTTCAAAACCATCTCCTGTGCTTGGATGTAATTATGGCATTGTTGTCAGGGTAGGGGGAAGAATGAACGTTTCTAAACTAATGTTTGAAAACCATCACTTAAGAAAAATACTTCTGAATGCACTGCTAAAATTTGATTTACCAAGGTGAAATGGTTCTACAGGTCAATGAAATACACTTTTTGAATTTTGAAAAGACTATTGTATTTTTACATGTTTGCTGTCTTTAAAAATGAAGGTGTTCCTGAAGTGAAGGGCCTAGTTACTTCCTTTACCTAACAGCAATTAACCTTTAAATAAGTGCTTGCTGTATATTTAACATTTTTATTCATGTTAGTGCTGATTCGAGTAAACAGCAGCCCAGTGCTGCTGCTGCTGCTGCCCAGGGGCTGCATGTAAAGGTCAGGATGGCCGCACGCGGCCCCCGGGCCGTACTTTGAGTATCACTGCTATAGTGGCTCACTGAATCAATACGTTGAATGCTATTATGGCTCACTGAGATCAGAGCCTTCTGATACTGTCCCGGATCAAAGTTTAACCCCAATAGGTGACATGACGTCTAAGAGGGAGATATTGTCCTTGCAAAGCAATGAAGATAGAGAAAGGAGAAAGGCCCAGAGAGTGGCTGAAAGAAGGTTATGGATCTAATCAGTGTTCAGCATCTTTGTAACATAGTGTTTCACCTTACTCAAGAAAGATTTAATATAAGGGCAATGCAATAGCATATGCCTAATGTTTCCCTTTTAAACATGGCAGCTCCAGCAGCTATCTTTTGTCTTCAATGTCTAGTTCAAGTTTCAAAGGGGGCTTGAATGCATTGTAGGTTGACCATAAGCTATACTGAGTAAGTGAGGAAGCGATTTTAGATGAGCTGTGAACCGTCCATCCATATGTTCCCCAATAAATGATTTGGTTGGTGAATTTGGAGTACTGATCAAGTACACCCTCTCCTTTTCCCTAAGATTTGGTAGTAATTTCTGATATCCTATGTGTTAATAGTTGGTAAACCTCAGACGCACCGTAACCCCCTTTTAAAAGATTCTTTGTTAGACTGGGTAAGTCTGGCTCACGTGGGAGTTGAGTTTTGGAACATGTGACCTTGAGTTTTGGTAAATTGTATAGCTCAGTGTTGTCTAGGTTGTGTTTAGCCTGGATAAGAAAGAAGGGAAGGGGAAGTGGGAAACTTTAGATCCAAGATCTTTCATCAGCACCATCTCTTTTGCAGCCCACATCCCAAAATACTGTTTGTGCCATGAACCTTTATTTGTTGGTTATGCCCAAGTGAGGCAATTGTGGAATATTCATTTTGTTTTGAAGCTTGTGATCCATGCTACAATGCATTCAAGCCCAATATTGGGGTGTCGTTACTGCGCCCTTTATGTATGGGTTGACCCAGACTTGGTTGATGCCTGACACTGTGATGGCGGCGCTTGTTATCATGCGCTGATCGTTATTCCGATGGATCTATGCAACGCAAGGAAAGGGGGTCACGAGAATCCTGCTGAGCATCCTAGATGCAAGCAATGTGAGGATCCTAAAGACTGTGCTTCTTGGTCTGTTTTGCGGTTGTCCGTGGATCCTAATATCTTTGCTTCGTGCTTCAAATTATGGCTACAAATCGATATGAGACCGCGCCAAGTATGCTACATGATGCAATATGGGAGTGGTAGCACGAACTCTCAGGTCAGCACCTGGTTCTAAAACAAGATCTCCTTATCAACCATCAGTCCCTATAGCCTGTGTCGGGGTAACATCTGCTGCCTTGGGATTGAGTCAGCGCTCATTTCTGCAAGGGAGCTACCGATACACAGGACTTTCTATGAATGCTCCCCAAGGTCAGGTCTGTAATGAGGGGCATGAGGGCCACCATGATTTTTTGCAAGCAAGTTTTTAAGCCCTCCCTGTTACTACATGTTAATCCCTTGCCTGACCCCAAGATGGCTGCCACAATGTTCCCTACCACATCGTGCTACTCCTCTGAGAAAAAAACGGACTTAGACCAGACCTCGGACACATCCCCCATCCGGCCTACCCTACAGGATACCGAATCTTGAACCTATCTCTGACCGTGGAGACCTAGCTTTTGGCCGATGCCCGGTGGAGCTACTTGATAGCTATAGAGGAGATGGGCTGTGGGCTACCCCTTCGACTGTCACCTACCCAGCCGGACATTGGGCAGACCTTACTTCGTCTCTCCGTCGTACTCTCCCTCCTACCCCTTTACTCCACCCACTTTCTCCTTTACGCTCCATTTATCCCTCCTCTTTGCTCTCTAATTGTTTTCTCATTGAGACCTAGCCGCTTGACTGATGCCCGGTGGAGCTACCCGATAGCTATAGAGGAGATAGGCTGTGGACTTCCCCTCGGCCGTCACCTACCCAGCCGGACTTTGGGCAGACTCTCCTTCGTCTCTCCATCCAACCTATCTCCATCCTTTCTCCCTCCTACACCTTTACCCCACCCCTTTCCCTTCTAAGCTCCATTTATTTCATCTTCCGACGCTCTTGAAACGTTTTCTTGTAACTGATGTAACTTGTAACAGATGTAATTCTTTAATTTTGTGGATCCTTATGTAAAGCGCTCTGATACCTCCGGGTCTAGCCAGCGCTATATAAAACTCAAATTAAAAAAAATGTAGGTAAGGCTGAAATTGTGCAGTAAAATAGTGATGAGGATTGCCATGGAGGAGGCCCGTGTTGATTGTTAAGCAGCCATTGTAAATAGACAGTTTGAAATCAGTGAAATTCTGCTACCCCCCCCCCCACACACACACACAAACATTTTGGTAGCCTCCATTTTTTTAAAGACATTCTTGGCCTTTTTTGAGTGTGAATAATAGCTTCCCGGTACTAGCAAGGGACCTGAATGCTACCTACGAACCGCTTGAATTGACATCTAATCTCACTGAGGAAGAGGATGAGGAACATGGAATCCCTAAGTTGAGCCAGGTTGGTTTTGTTAGAAACACTAAAGTAGCCCTCCAGATAGCATCCCTTGCACTAAAATACAGCCTTAGAGCCTGTATCAGTCGAACCCGTTCAGATGTAGTTCTTAGCCATACCTTCAAACGGGGAACCTGCTGAACAAGAATTGATTATTTCCTGCTAGATGTATCCTACTGGCACTACATGATAGATATGCAATTGAATTGAATTATTCCCTTAACACCTTCCAGGCGCAAACTGAGATGATTCCCACAAATTCAGTAATCCTTAGTAACAACAGAAGGAGAGTTAAATTGCCTGTAATTGAGGAAAAAGTAGCCACCCTAGCAAAAATCAGTACCATTGTTGTGCAATCGCTATACGCTTTGAAAGAGCATGTGGTAGAGGCCCAGACAGATATTGAGATATTTAGCAGCTTAGGTGCTGAACTAAAAAAAAATTCTTTCAAGAGAATAGGGATGGGATGGTTAGTAACAACAAAGTTGAACGATTTAATGACCATTGCAAGGCAGCGAGGGCTGAGCTGATGGGCGCTATAAAAAACGGCCAGAGGAGCTCAGTGATCGAAAAAATGAAAAAGTATAAAACAGCACAAAATACAGCCAAAAGGAAATGGGAAGAGGCCATAGGGAGAGATCTTAGGATTGCATCCAAAACAAAAGATAGTAAACAGTTCTTGCACATAATAGCCAAGGACACAAAAAAATCAAATTACTGAAGAAGTGCATCATATTCAACCACAAACTTGGATACTTCAGTTTAGCTCACTTTTCTCGGACCTTCTGGATTATCAGAGGGTGGAAAACAATACTAATCACGCTATGATACTTAGGAACATGCGCCCTGATGACCAGATCACTTTTGGCTAGGATGACACTAGGTGGGCCCTTTCCACATTAAAAAAGAATAAAGCACCAGGTCTTGATAAAATATCAGAACTGGAAGTAGGGAGCGTTATTTTAAATCGAAGCTTCAATGAAATCTTAAAGGGGGCGGTGGTACCTGATTCCTGGCTGGGAGCGGAGGTGGTCCAAGTATATTAAAAAAGGTGATAAAGGGAATCCTTCCAACTATAGGCCCATAAGCCTAATTGACATTTCGCACAAGCTATTTTGCAGGCACCTGTTAGAGAAAATACAAGTTTGGATGCATGAGGAACAGATCTTATCCCATGAGGAACAGATCTTATCCCCCTTAAAAGCTGGATTTAGAGAGAATACGAGTACTATTGATCAAATATCTAGGTTCTTGTTAATTTTATGGAAGTGTGGGACAATTAAGAAAGAACATATTTACGTAATATGCCTAGATCTGCAAGCAGCCTTCAACATCATCCCCTGAGGGAAATAAGTCAGCCCTTGAAAAGATGGGTGTCCCCAAGAGTTTATTGTATGTAATAATAAGGCTCCATACAAACAACTACGTTCAGGTGAGATGGAACCAGAAGGGTGAGTTGACCGAACGTATTAGGGTGGACAAGAGAGTGAGACAAGCCTGTGTATTAGCACCTACCCTGTTCACCCTATATATTAATGGGTTGATAGAAACTCTGGGTGGCTGTAATGGTGATTCCGGGTGATTGCAGATCAGAAGGTTTCATCTTTATTTGTGGATGACACCTTATTAGTCTCTAAATCTCTCATGGGGCTGCAAAATTTGCTTTACCGATTTTGTCTCTCTTGTGAGAAATTCGGTTTAGAAGTCATTACAGCAAAAATGAAATTTATCAGTTGTAACCCCGGGGATCTTTTAGAGGTAAGGTCAAATTGGGCAACACTTACTTAGAGCAAGTGAAGCAGTTCAACTACCTGGGTGTCAGGTTCTCTAACACACTATCTTGGTCCCCGCAAACAGCCAAGAGTCAGCTGACACTACAACATGTAAGCTGTGTTGTAGCCAAAAAGTTGAAAGCATCAAATCTTAGGCCAGTTTTAGCAGCAACTGAAATGTACTGGGCAGAAGGTATTGGCGCAGCACTGTATGGGACTGGGATATGGGGTGCGAGTGATCTAGAGGACTTAGGAAAAATAGACAATATCTTCATGAGATCTGTCCATGCTCTACCCTGAAATACACCCTAATTCCATTACGATTGGATCTTGTCCTAAAAAATATAGCACATGTGGTTGCATTTCGACCCTAGGCCTTTTGGATTAGAATATGGCCTAATGACTCACCACTCTTGTTGCGACAATCTTTCCATAAGATTATAGCGATTGACACTGAATGAATCATACCATGGTTACAATATGTCAAGAAATGGCTAATGAGCCTTGGGTTGGCTGAATTGTGGTCTTATCCCAGGGGTATCCAGAAAAAGTCTCTAAAACATGTTAAAGGGAGATACTGGGATCATATAAAGGAAAAATGGTTATGTCGCACATCTGTCGGGGAGTTAACTGGTAGATTCCTGGATTTTTAAGATAAAATTAATTGTGAAGTTTTTTAAACAGAATTGAGCCCCACAGGCCAAATCTTTGTTTCTGGAATTTAGATACGTCATCCTACCACTAAACAAGTTCTGTAGCAGATGGATGAGTTGTAATGCCTCTCCAATTTGTCCTGTATGTATGGCTAACACCGAAACACTAGCGCACTTCTTATTTTTTTGCCCCAAATTCACTGCCATTAGAAAATCCTGGTTAATCCCGGTGTGCCACATTTTATCTGCAAGACAATTGAGAGATACTATTAGAATCTTTAGGAGTGATAGCTCGGAATGGTTGTGTTTGCCTTGTCTAGGTATTTGTTGTATGCTTGGAGGCTGAGAGGCAAATCTGGGAGACAAGTTTCTAGGCCATAGAGTGGAGTACTTTATCAGGTGACCGGTATATCCCTCTCCCCCTCTATAGGATCGCTCGCAGCCTAAAGACGGTTGTATGCACATGCACTTTAGGGGCAAGATGCTGGCCAGAATTGCTATTTGAATGTAACATTATGTTTTAAGGTATTTTATGGATTTTTACAGATTGTATGATGATTGTATTTGTGATGTGCTTTTATGGTTTCTTAAAAAAAATATATATATATATTATTACTGTATTGATTATTTAGAGTCTGTCCGGCCACATCATAACCGTTGGTCCAATTATTGTTTGACTAAATGTAATTATATTTTTCATTGTGTTTTATAGAATAAATAAAATTAAACTCAAATCAGATGCTTTGATATTGTATTCTAGATTGTTTCTAGAATTGGCTACAGGTGAGCATTGCACAGATTGTTTTTCGGTAGGATTTCTGTTTTATCCATTTTAGGGAATATCCTGAGACTTATTTGTCCAGCGACTCTAGTAGTTGCAGGGATCGCATTTTCTGATTTCACAGTAAATATAAGGTCATTATCGGAATATGCTGCAGAGTTGTATGACCCAGCTTTAAAGGGGATGCCAGATATGTTGGGATTTTCTCGGTTAGATATTAGAAGAGGTTCTGTTGTTAGCAACAAGAGCAAAGGGGATAGAGGACCCTCTCGTCGTATCCCCCTGGTGTAATGGGAAGCTGATGGAGAACCCTCCGTTAATGCTGATTCTAGCTAAAGGATTTGTGTATGATGACTATCCAGTTGAATTCCTTCCCTAAAGAGAATCTGCATGCTGAAAAACCCAGGAAACCTTGTCAAAGGTCTTTTGACCATCTAGTGCCATAGCGATCGCCAGAGGACCCAGGAGTTTGGCTTTTTTAAACAAATGGTTAGACAGCTTAACGTTGTTTGTTGCAAACCTTCCCCAGAAGATGCTTACTCAGGAGATGCCTTCAAGTTTCTAAGAAGATGTCATTGGACAATCTGAGAAATATTTCAATGCCTCAGAAGGTACTTTAGAAGATACTATCATACTAACCTGCCGAAGCCCTACAAATCCTCGAATTTAAGGCGTTATTGACTATTTTGTAGCAATAAAATCACACACATTGTTCAAATTTAGAAAAATACCAAAATCAGCATGAAAAACACCTGCAGTAATCTGAAGCGAAATAAAAATTCCTTTTTTGTATGTCCTTGTGCGTTCTTTTTATGATAAATAAGACACAAATCATGCTTCTGTTCTTGTTTTCGATCCATTTTGGACTTATTTCTTTCCGAACATTGTTACCCTAAATTGTGGTAGTTTGTAATTATGGTAAGGGCATTTGAGCACAATCCTAGAGCCCTCAGAGTCACAAATGAGGTAAATGTTTGTCTGGAATAAGTCACAAAGAGCGAAATCTAACTCTGTGGCATGACATTTCACTGAGATTAAATAATGTCTTAAGGAACTCAAACCGAGGATATCAGGCGGACCAGGCTGGATATTTGATGAGCTTGAAGAAGTCCTAAAAAATGAGCCAACCACATAAAAGGGCTTGACAGGTCTCAGCATTGAGGCCACAACTATTATTGTACATCATGAGCAAAGGATTAATTCAATGGGAGGCATGATCTGTGGTTATTTATAGAAACAATAAGAAGGTATATGTGTCCAATATTATATATATATATCAAGTCTACAAAATGCTAACTTCAATGGATTTAATACTGAAATTAGACTCTATTGGGTCAGAAGAGCTGGAATGCGCAATGGGTACAGTTGTGCTAATACTATGGAATGAAGCACAGTTAATTGTTTGTTTACAAGGAATGTATAGGGAGATGTATGTTGCAGCGAAGGGAGAGATGTGGCAGAGCAGCAAGAGCGTCTGACTCCAGAGCGCAGGGTTTACGTTTCGATCCCCGCCGGTGGCAGCTCAGCATCATGTGACTCTGGGCAATGGCTCACTTAATCTCCCAGGCGGCCCCCAGCACCTTGAAACCCTTAAGGGGGTGATATGTTCACGCTTTACAAATACGAATTATTATATAGTCGCACTGATACTATTGTATTTTCATGAGTATACGCATGTTTGTATTATAAAACTGAATTAAATTCTAATGTAACTCAACTACAGCCTTACTGAAGCAAATAAATGCAAACATAGCAGCTTAATATGATAATATTCATCTATATATATTTATTTGTTACGCAACCCTGGAAAAAGTATCAATAACTGTTTAAGCAGCCCTAAAGTCTCACTCATTGCGAGTGAGACTCACACATTTGAAAGTCAGGTTGAGCTGTCACTTATAGCAAACTAAATGTCACTTCCGATAAGATGGGTTTGAACATAAATACTAAATGCAACTCATTTCTAAGCTCTGCTGAGTGCAAAGCCGCTTCTGGGACCTGAACAGAGTTCAGGGTGCAATTCCACCACTGTGGAAACCCTCCTACACACCGCTTCTGTAAGTGTCAGAAGATGCTTTGGACTAATCAATGTGCTTCTCCATTACTTTTCAAAGCCCCAAATCTTTGTTAGTGAAGTTCTGTAGCAGTTTTACTCACTTTATATTTACTTTTATTATTAGCTGTCAATTCTTGAATTATAATTTGTGTCGGATATTTTTTCCACTCAGTTGACATTAGTCACTTTAAGTAGGAACGACAAAGCTTTTAGAAGGAGGTTTTTATTTCATTTTTGTATTTTATTATTTTTATTGCATGTATTTTTGTCTATGTGATGGATTACTGTAGTTTTAAGGACTGCTCTTAGGATCTGGGTTTGTGTTCTCACAGTTACCAGGAGTCAATGCAGTGTCTTATGGTGGGGACGTGTGAACATATGTGGCACGCTTACATCATTCTTTGGTTTTTTACATGGTTGAGTAGTTTTCTTGAAATTTCTGTTTGTATTCATGAGACTACATTTTTTACATAACAGCTGCCCATAGTATCGACCGATACATAGGCCTATTATAAGTTGGGAAGGTTACATAAAGGTAAATGTTTATCTAAGCAGTGAGAGGTGGCTATGAACAAAACCCGACTACACATATTTATAACATTTACATTAGTAAGTAAGTAAGTAGCATTTTTATAAAGCGCTTATTGCAGAGGCGTATTAGCGCTAAGCGTTCCTGCAAAAAAATGCAGTAATCAATCTACTAATAATGAACAGAGAAAATCCATGTCTTTAACAATTTTCGAAAAGAAGATATATTGGACTTACACCACTAGAGGCCGCTTTTGCAGATTCCAATACCGATGATGCAACAATAGTTGATTTCAGTGGCAATGTTCCTTCCTCCACTGGTGGTTTAATGTAATTCTTCCCAAAATTGTTCTTGGTGTTGAAGAAAAGGTAACCAAGGTACATTTTTCATTTGACTAGGTTTTGGAGTAAGGGAACCTTAGAGCCACAAGAAGGAATCTATTGCGTTGTATTAAAATAAAATGGGCCACAGGGCTGGATCTTAAAGAAAGCTGCAACTAGCACCGCTCTGTCAAAAAGTGCCTCTGTGGCTGTGGACGCGTGACGTGGTCCACATTTGTGTATCGTTGATATTGCACTTCAGTTCTATTCAAATTGATGCTTCAGAATCTCCCAGTGGCTCCTGGGAGCTCAAGCACTCATTCTATTTTAGTCCTGCTGTGAAGGAACATTGAGAGTGCATGTGGGAGTGATGCTTTGGAGGCTCAGTGCAGGAAAGGAGAGCCGGGTGTGTTGCTCTCTGTGCAAGGGAGTTTATGCCTCCTAAGTATGTCGATCCATCATCGCGTAAAGGATCCACCCTGGTTTTGCTTCCAAGAAGAGGAACCATCCACCATTACAAAGCTTGCATTATCACCCACTCAGTAGAGATGAAGAACTATATCTCCTCTGAGCTTGGTATCGAAAGTGAACTAATGGTTTCTGGAACTCCCTGGTCTAGGGAGCTGCATCTGTGCAGAAAGATAGATCACTAAAAATGTATCGTGAAGGTTGCAGAAAGTGCAACAGTGAAGAGAAACAAGATCCTACCTAATCTTCATGGTCCCTATATAAGAATTATTGACTGTGTCTGAAACCAACCTTCAGTGAAGGTTAGGGACTGTAAGTGCCTTGAATGCTTCTGAAGATGGAAAGGGGGAGTGGCCAGATTTGTCTGTTTTGTAGAGTAAAAACTTCACCAGCAGGATAGATCTCAACACATCTCTCTGAGAGAACTTTACAAGGCTGTGTGTGTTTGTTCAGGCATCAAGGTGAAAAACAAAAGCAATGTTGAAAAGCGTCCAACAGGAGATGGTTCTCGAACGCTTATGCCAGCAGCATGGTTTTCAGATGTGCTGAACAGCATTTTTGGTTGGTTCTCTGAGTTTTACTGCACTTTTATAAAGTTTGTCCTTGATCTATTCAGATGGCCAGCTCATGTTTAGCAGAACTTCAGAGCCACGGATACAGCATACAACAGCTCACTGTGGTGTTGCTCATGGACACAGGATACACGAGCTTGCTGTGGTGTTGCCCATGGACACAGGATACAAGTGCTCGCTGTGGAGTTGCCGATGGACACAGGATGCAAGAGCTTGCTGTGGTGTTGCCATGGACACAGGATACAAGAGCTCACTGTAGTGTTGCCATGGACACAGGATACAAGAGCTCGCTGTGGTGTTGCCATTGACACAGGATACAAGAGCTCGCTGTGGTGTTGCCCATGGACACAGGATACAAGAGCTCGCTGTGGTGTTGCCATGGACACAGGATACAAGAGCTCGTTGTGGTGTTGCCCATGGACACAGGATACAAGTGCTCGCTGTGGAGTTGCCGATGGACACAGGATGCAAGAGCTTGCTGTGGTGTTGCCATGGACACAGGATACAAGAGCTCACTGTAGTGTTGCCATGGACACAGGATACAAGAGCTCGCTGTGGTGTTGCCATTGACACAGGATACAAGAGCTCGCTGTGGTGTTGCCCATGGACACAGGATACAAGAGCTCGCTGTGGTGTTGCCATGGACACAGGATACAAGAGCTCGCTGTGGTGTTGCCATGGACACAGGATACAAGAGCTCACTGTGGTGTTGCCCATGGACACAGGATACAAGAGTTTGCTGTGGTGTTCATGGACACAGGATGCAATAGCTCGCTGTGGTGTTGCCCATGCACACAGGATGCAAGAGCTCGATGTGGTGTTGCCCATGCACACAGTTTGCAAGAGCTTGCTGTGGTCTTGACCATGGACACAGGATGCAAGTGCTTGCTGTGGTCTTGCCCATGGACACAGGATACAAGAGCTCGCTGTGGTCTTGCCCATGAACACAGGATGCAAGAGCTGCTGTGGTGTTGCCCATGGATACCGGATGCAAGAGCTCGCTGTGGTGTTGTCCATGGATACAGGATGCAAGAGCTCGCTTGGGTGTAGCCCATGGACACAGGATACAAGAGCTCGCTGTGGTGTTGCCATGGACACAGGATACAAGAGCTTGCGGTGTTGTTGCCCATGGACACAGGATACAAGAGCTCGCTGCAGTGTTGCCCATGAACACAGGATACAAGAGCTCGCTGCAGTGTTGCCCCATGGCCACAGGATACAAGAGCTCGTTATGGTGTTGCCCATGAATACAGGATGCAAGAGCTGCTGTGGTGTTGCCCATGGATACAGGATGCAAGAGCTGCTGTGGTGTTGCCCATGGATACAGGATACAAGAGCATGCTGTGGTGTTGCCCATGGATACAGGATGCAAGAGCTCGTTATGGTGTTGCCCATGAATACAGGATGCAAGAGCTCGCTGTGGTGTTGCCCATGAATACAGGATGCAAGAGCACGCTTTGGTGTAGCCCATGGACAGAGGATGCAAGAGCTCGCTGTTGTGTTGCCCATTGACACAGGATACAAGAGCTCACTGGGGTGTTACCCATGGACACAGGATGCAAGAGCTCGCTGTTGTGTTGCCCATTAACACAGGACGCAAGAGCTCACCGGGGTGTTACCCATGGACACAGGATGCAAGAGCTCGCTGCTGTGTTGCCCATTAACACAGGACGCAAGAGCTCACCGGGGTGTTACCCATGGACACAGGATACAAGAGCTCGCTGTTGTGTTGCCCATGGACACAGGATACAAGAGCTCACCGGGGTGTTACCCATGGACACAGGATGCAAGAGCTCGCTGTTGTGTTGCCCATCCACACAGGATGCAAGAGCTCGCCGGGGTGTTACCCATGGACACAGGATACAAGAGCTCGCTGTGGTGTTGCCCATGAATACAGGATGCAAGAGCTCGCTGTGGTGTTGCCCATGGATACAGGATGCAAGAGCTCGTTATGGTGTTGCCCATGAATACAGGATGCAAGAGCTCGCTGTGGTGTTGCCCATGGATACAGGATGCAAGAGCTGCTGTGGTGTTGCCCATGGATACAGGATACAAGAGCATGCTGTTGTGTTGCCCATGGACACAGGATACAAGAGCTCGTTATGGTGTTGCCCATGAATACAGGATGCAAGAGCTCGCTGTGGTGTTGCCCATGAATACAGGATGCAAGAGCACGCTTTGGTGTAGCCCATGGACAGAGGATGCAAGAGCTCGCTGTTGTGTTGCCCATTGACACAGGATACAAGAGCTCACTGGGGTGTTACCCATGGACACAGGATGCAAGAGCTCGCTGTTGTGTTGCCCATTAACACAGGACGCAAGAGCTCACCGGGGTGTTACCCATGGACACAGGATGCAAGAGCTCGCTGTTGTGTTGCCCATTAACACAGGACGCAAGAGCTCACCGGGGTGTTACCCATGGACACAGGATACAAGAGCTCGCTGTTGTGTTGCCCATGGACACAGGATACAAGAGCTCACCGGGGTGTTACCCATGGACACAGGATGCAAGAGCTCGCTGTTGTGTTGCCCATCCACACAGGATGCAAGAGCTCGCCGGGGTGTTACCCATGGACACAGGATACAAGAGCTCGCTGTGGTGTTGCCCATTTACACAGGATGCAAGAGCTCACTTTTGTGTTGCCCATTAACACAGGATGCAAGAGCTTGCTGTGGTGTTGTCCATGGCCACAGGATACAAGAGCTCGCTGCGCTGTTGCCCATGGCCACAGGATACAAGAGCTCGCTGTGGTGTTTCTCATGGACACAGGAGGCAAGAGCTCGCTGTGGTGTGCCCATGGACACAGAATACAAGAGCTCGCTGTGGTGTTGCCCATGGACACAGGATGCAAGAGCTCGCTGTGGTGTTGCCCATGGACACAGGATGCAAGAGCTCGCTGTGGTGTTGTTCATTGACACATGATGCAAGAGCTCGTTGTGGTGTTGCCCATGGACACAGGATGCAAGAGCTCGCTGTTGTGTTGCCCATGTAACACAGGATGCAAGAGCCCACCGGTGTGTTGCCCATGGACACAGGATACAAGAGCTCGCTGTGATGTGGGCTATGACAACTCTAATAGGAGTGGCTTCTTGCTCCAAGAATCAGGAAAATTTTTAAGATCAGACTGTTACAAAGTCAATGGCTGGTGACTTATGCACTGTACAGAGACCATCTTATATTCTGTTGTTGAGTTGTTTTAGCCTAAAGTGAACCAATCCTGAAGACCCCTAAACTAAACTATTTACTTTCACAACAAACTGATCTCACCAATCTCCTGCGGTATGTGCTTTAAATCCACTAATGTCTCACATGTGACTTCCTCTAATTGCAAAATGGCGGGTGGTTGTACCTACTAGGAAGAGTTCTCATTGGTCCTTTGTTCTCATCTCATTTCAACTTCAGAGGGAACCAACTTTGATGAGGCAGAGCAGAGGGATGGGCACTGGAGCCACAAAGTTGTCTCAAATCCAGAGAACACTTAGTAGTCAACATCAGGGTGATTAAGAATAATGCATCTTCCTAGTGTATACCAAAATTAGAATTCTGCCCAATCAGGCAAGAGCCCCGGACAGCTGATATATGTGTGCTAAGAGTCCTACTTAGGTCGAAGCAGCATTTAAAATCCTCATACAAAATAAACAATTTGAACAAATCACTTTCCAACTATGTATACCATATGTGTTACTTTCTAAAAAAAAATAGTGTTGAAACTTCAACCCTAAATTGGGCGGTCGGTCGGCTATCGTTTTGGACACCACCACAACTGCCCCATGGCTGAAACTTTGGTGGCCCCATTATTGGGGTGGTCACCAATGCTCAGGCCTGCTTTCATTGTAGAGTTTGGGAATACAGAAGAGGGTGGATGGACTCCTGCCATTTTATGATCTTCTTCCTTTATGGACTCCTGCCTCTAAATCAATCCCTATAGTTTCTGGTGCCAGTGCAAAGCAACCTAGTCCCAAGCCCCCTGTGGGAAGTGGGTAACACATGATTTCATCTTGGTGCCATGCCACGTAGTTGGTGGCGTCGGTGGTAGCTCCTTAGAATTCCCTTGATGTATCCCAACAATGGTCTTTACTAACCTGAAGCGTCTAATGACCTCACAGTGGTGATGCTTTTGGACTTTTTAATGCAAAATGTGTAGCCATGACTCATCGCAGCATCCACTCATTTGTCTGTTTAGACACTAAGGGAAGAACCCTCAGTACTTCTGCAGAAATGTTGAGACTTGGATTCAAAAAGAGCTCACCTTGATGAACCTGAACAATTCGAATAAGGAAACCTACTCGTGCTGTATCCTCTCTCATATATAGGGAAAGCTGATTATGAACCATCTCACAGTCTTTTATAGAATGCTCCCTACGTTTCGATAAAATGTAAGTGGTTCTGCTGGGAACTGCTTATTCAGGTGAACTAAATTTCTCTGGCACCTACAGGTAGACGGAGCTGGCAGATCCAGGTTATTCCACGCGGGCTGCAGAATATAGACCATCTTCTCCTTCCTCTTGTATTCTCCACTCCTTTAACATCCCTTTTTTCATTCCTGTTCCTGGAGGCCTCCTGGGATGTGGAGCTCTGACTTTCTGTTCCAAGGAGTCAAGATTTCCTGACCCTGTAGCTCAAAAACTGATCCCACAGTGTCATGAACCAATGAGACCTGTTCTTCTTGAGACATTGTCGAAGCAGAAGTAACTGGATTTTTTCTAACCGGTCTCTTGCGGACATGGTGACGTCTTTGATTTTTTTTAGATCAGCCTGAAATCCTATTTCCAAAGAGTGGTTATACCCTTCTGGCCAAGGACAGAGTGATGGTGGTGTTTTTTGTTTTCTCCACTTGACTTGTCAGGCATTTAGTCATTTGGATTTGATACCCCCCCCCCTCCTCGCTTTTCAAGATGCACCTCAATCACAGCTCAATAGAAACACTCATGCTTTTTAAATTGGCCACCACACAAGAGAATTAAGCCTATCTGCACACACCTGTGACAACATTCCTCTTTACCTAATACACTATATAGCAGCCTTCATCTTACTGTCAGGCACATACATGTTTGCCTGACCATGGGTGGACCTGCCAAAGTTTTTTTCAACACTCTTCCTAGAGGCGCCTCTTCTGTTTTTAGTGGCGATGATGGATCAGGCCTAGACAGACTTTGGTCTAAGGATGTCAGAAAGGTCTTGAAATTCTTAGGCTGCAAACCTGTCACTCAAAGGAATGCGCCACACACTCACTGCAACTGAGGGACCGCATGGATCAGAAGCAAAGTACTGAGCTAATAAAGAACATGGGCTGTGAGCAGTACAGAGCCCCACCTGCAGCCTTCAAGAGCGAGGCCTTGAGGCTGGCGCGCCAAGCTATGCACTGGGAAGATACTCACACTATCCCATAATCAATAACTGGCCCTACGTGGCGCACCCTTGGTTGAAATCTGTAATTAGGAGTTCTCCAGGGCCATACACCAGCACCTCATGGGAGTAGAACAAAGCAGAGTAGAGAAGGCATGTATACCAATTTGTAGGCAATGTGGTCAAAGTTATTTTTTTTTTAGTTGGGGGGGGGGGAAAAGAAAGTTGGCCTGTCTCCTGGTTGAGATTCACTCCAAAGATACTAAGGAGTGTGATGAGAAAAATACAATGTGTGCTAACAAAGAGTTAGCAGAGACATCTACGAGCACCAGTACAAAAACGGACCATCAGAACCTACAACACTCCTTCACACAGACCAACATGCAATCAGGTACCCATACAAAGACGCCAAAATACTTATGGGAACCCATGAACACAGACAAACAGTCATGTAGATAGCTATGCACACCGCCAAAAGGCCATGGATAGAGACAGAAACACACAGGTGCCCATGGACAGGGGCGTAGCCCCCCCCCCCCCCACTTCAGCAGCTTAAGCGGGGGCTCCTACTGGGCCTGATACGCTGGTGAACTGGAGCCACGTAAACATGGATTAGTTGTTTATGGGCCTCTTATGCAGGAGCATAGCTTGGTCAGTAACACTGGAGGGGTGAGAGCTTCAGATTCCCCAACATTCACGCTGGTTAAAGTACACTATCGGGGAAGCAAGGCAGGAGAGGGACTCAAGGGGCAGAAGGAAGGGGCAGGAGAGGGGCTCAAGGGGCAGGAGAGGGGCTCAAGGGGCAGAAGGAAGGGGGAGGAGAGGGGCTCAAGGGGCAGGAGAGGGGCTCAAGGGGCAGAAGGAAGGGGGAGGAGAGGGGCTCAAGGGGCAGGAGAGGGGCTCAAGGGGCAGGAGAGGGGCTCAAGGGGCAGAAGGAAGGGGGAGGAGAGGGGCTCAAGGGGCAGGAGAGGGGCTCAAGGGGCAGAAGGAAGGGGGAGGAGAGGGGCTCAAGGGGTAGGAGAGGGGCTCAAGGGGCAGAAGGAAGGGGGAGGAGAGGGCCTCAAGGGGCAGGAGAGGGGCTCAAGGGGCAGAAGGAAGGGGAGGAGAGGGGCTCAAGGGGCAGGAGAGGGGCTCAAGGGGCAGAAGGAAGGGGGAGGAGAGGGGCTCAAGGGGCAGAAGGAAGGGGGAGGAGAGGGGCTCAAGGAGCAGGACAGGGGCTCAAGGGGCAGAAGGAAGGGGGAGGAGAGGGGCTCAAGGGGCAGAAGGAAGGGGGAGGAGAGGGGCTCAAGGAGCAGGACAGGGGCTCAAGGGGCAGAAGGAAGGGGGAGGAGAGGGGCTCAAGGGGCAGAAGGAAGGGGGAGGAGTGCAGATTTTGAGGGGTACTCAAAACTCAATATTTTGTAAAATAACCGTTTTTTAAGACCTTTAAAAAAAGAGAGGAAATTGTGTGTATGTTTTTGTCTGCATGTGTATGTAAAAATCCCAAGTGAAATCCAAAAAAACACCCCACCATACCCGACTTAAAGGCACTTGTACCCAACTATTTACTACAGAATACATTTATTAGGGGGGCGTAACACCCCCTCTTCAAGCTACGGCCCTGCTCTTAAGTCTGCAGACAAAATGCTGATAAATAGCACTGTTAGGAAATACCATGAGAGAGGGTTGTGAAGTTTCAGCTGGCATGCACACGAGTGGAAATGCATAAAGATAAAAACTAAATAGTGGAAGACGCAGAGAGAAACACATTGGAAAACAATGAGCATAACAGAGAAAGATATGAAAGATAAAGTAAAAATGAGAGAAAAAGATGAGTAGATACAAAGGGAAAGAAGAACTGAAGGAGGAAGGAAGGGTGACAGGAAGAAATGAAACGAATGGAAAGATGGAAGAAAGGTGAAAGGTACGATGAAACGGTGAAAAAAAATGACTGGGTGGAAAAGTGAAAGGATTAACTGGTGAAAAGTGTGAATGGATGAAAGTATAGAAGAATGCACAGAGGGAGATGAGTGAATGGCTGGATGCTTAAAACACAGATGGATACATTAACATATTGATGGATGGATGGTTGGGTGAAAAGATGGAAGGATAAATGGAAAGAGAGTAAAAGGAACTCTCTTTAGGAGGGCCGCCTATGCTCGCTTCACACACTCGGTCTGGTTAGAGGTATGTTTCAAGTAGGGGGTATTTTAATTTTCTGGTACTCCCTGCCCGTAGGTATGAAGTCACCCATGCACACGGACAGCACTCCCTGCTATTCATATACAGCCATGCTCACTTACACAGGCAAGGCCATCACACTTACAAACACACATACAGTCACAGCCAATGCACATACAGTAATAAATAGCATTGCAACAGGCACACATGGACAGTGGGGTTGACTCGTGCAGACACATCGATGCATAACTGGTTCTGAGGATGCGTAAGCTTCACCTTCAGACCCTCTGCACAGGTGAGGTCATTTGAGGTGGACAGTGGATCAGAGGGTCAAAGCTCATTCAGTCCTTGGCCTCTCCTGGTAAGTTTACCTCCACTGGGTGCTTGAACATTTCAGTCTCCATGACCATCCAATCCATGTCCTCTTTTCAATGATCAGCTGTAGGTAACAGGACACGGAACTCTCTGTGCCCATTCCATTCTTGGCCTCTTGTGAGTACTAGCGTATGTCATACTATAGTTGCCAGAGCTTGATATGTTTTTCACTTCCTGCCCGTTTTACTCATTTAATATATAATAGTCAACGTTTGTGTTATTTTAATTAACCTAATCAATCTAGCACGACTCCAGTTTCCTGAATTCACGGATTTGTTAAATGAGGGCTACACACCAGAACCTTTGCGCTTGTGTTTATGAAGCCACCTAGTAACCCAAGGACAATTTAGTTTGCGCGTGTTATCATCAGTTTCTAAAAGAAAACGACAAATAAGGTGTTTATAAAGTTGACAGCTTCTCTTATTTTGTCCAACTCGTCTTCTAAATGAATTTATTTGGCTTTCTGTGTTGGCAGTTCACAGCAGCTGGGATGGAAAAGCAAACCTGGCCCCCTGTATCCAATCCTCGGCCTTTCCTTTGCATGTGTCCAATTGGTTCAAGAGAAGCAAATGATGACCCCAACTCCAAGAATGCATTGTTCTGAAATAAAGGCCCCTGACTAGAATCTTGGTGCTTGATTTATTTGGAACAATTAGGCAACCCTAGTTACCGGCATGCATTGTGTGAACCAGATTTACATGTCTACAAAACGTATTTGATGTTTATGAATTTAACAATTTCAACGTTTTCCTGCTCCTCCTTTGAAGGAAGAATGTGTTTCCTATGATCTTTTAAAATTGATAAAAACTAAAACTTGCTACAGTATGAATCACTTTACAATAGTTTCCTTTTATTTCCATTAATGTGGTTACATTTCTCCGGAGGCATGAAGGATTCCTTAAAATAAATAATTTTAATGGTACTTGACAGAGCTCAGACCTGCTGAACAACTTTATAATTAGTGACATTTTCAGCTAGTAGGGCATGGATGTGCACACAGCTGGTAGGGCATGGATGTGCACACAGCTGGTAGGGCATGGATGTGCACACAGCTGGTAGGGCATGGATGTGCACAGTAGGGCATGGATGTGCACAGTAGGGCATGGATGTGCACACAGCTAGTAGGGCATGGATGTGCACACAGCTAGTAGGGCATGGGTGTGCACACAGCTAGTAGGGCATGGGTGTGCACACAGCTAGTAGGGCAGGGATGTGCACACAGCTGGTAGGGCAGGGATGTGCACACAGCTGGTAGGGCATGGATGTGCACACAGCTGGTAGGGCATGGATGTGCACACAGCTGGTAGGGCATGGATGTGCACACAGCTGGTAGGGCATGGATGTGCACACAGCTAGTAGGGCATGGATGTGCACACAGCTAGTAGGGCATGGATGTGCACACAGCTGGTAGGGCATGGATGTGCACACAGCTAGTAGGGCATGGATGTGCACACAGCTAGTAGGGCATGGATGTGCACACAGCTGGTAGGGCATGGATGTGCACACAGCTAGTAGGGCATGGATGTGCACACAGCTAGTAGGGCATGGGTGTGCACACAGCTAGTAGGGCATGGATGTGCACACAGCTAGTAGGGCATGGATGTGCCCACAGCTAGTAGGAAAAATGCCAGGCCAAAGATGGGGTCTTTCAAGACGAGGCTTCATATTTGCACCACCAGCAAGGAAAACAGCAGATTCCACATTAACACAGTGCATCATCTGAACTCCACACCGCATTGCTAACACTTTAACCAATCCAAAGTGTAAAACTGTGCGTGGACTGGTAAAAGGTTTTCGTCACTTTACTGCTCGGCATGGATTTCACTTGCTAATCCTATGCTTAAAGACTTTGCTGTAAAAATGGCAAAAGGCTTTGTCCCTTTCTAGCTCGGTCTGGATGGCACTGTGCTAATCTTATGCCTAAAACTCTGCCAGAAAAAAAAGACATTTGCAGTGATCAGATTTAGAGTGTTGCTGGTGTTGTAGGGTGCTCTATATAAAGGATCTGCTCTCCGCCTATGCTTGGAAACTACTGAGAGTTCCCTGCTTCCTTTCTTGCATAATTAATGCCACACTCTAAGCCCGAAAGGATATTGTCTTGACTTATACTGGGTGCTCCCTTGTGTCTGAACAAAGCTATACCTCCCTGATGAGCTCTAACTAGAGTGAAACATGTGTCAGGGGTTGCATTTATTAATTCTAGGTTGATTTGGGTGGTATTTTACCAATCCAAAGCTGCAATACTGTGCCTGGAGAGGTAAAAGGCTTTTGTCATTTTTCATCTTACTTTGGATGGCACTGGCTAATTTTATACTTAAAGACTTTCCTGTAAAAAAGGCAAAAGGCTTTATCCCTTTCCAGCTCAGCCTGGATGGCACTGTGCTAATCCTATGCTTAAAACTTCGCTAGAAAACCAGACATTTGAGGAGAGCAGATTCAGATTGTCGCTGGTGTGTAGGGTGCTCCATATATGGAGTAGCTGTCCGCCTAAACTTGGGAACTACCCTGAGTTCCTTGCTTCCTTTATGCATAATAATTTATGTGACACTCTAAGCGCGAAAGGGTACCACCTTGTCATAAATACAGCAAGTGACATTAAGTCAGATTTCAATAGGAAAGTTGACGACCGCATTATGTCAGAGTCAGAGTGAGTGAGTTAATCTAGGAAAGTAGCATATCGGCACATTCAGTATTACCAACAGTCTTCAGAAGCATTGGGGAGACAATAGGTGGGTTTAGCTCAGAATAATCATTCATCCACCAATTGCCTCCTTCATTTTTAAATTCATCAGATAATATAGTCACTTATTCAATCAACAATGAGTTTTGCTACTAGTGTATTCATGCATACCCTTGATTCGTTTATATATTCAACCATTCATTTATTAATTCACGTGCCCATGATTTAGCCAATACATCAATGGATTCATTAATTTATTCAATTAGTGGCCATTTAATCAGCTCATCCAATAAATTGTTAATGCAGCATTGAATTCATCAGTTATTCAGCAACTGAAATTCCTCTGGCAATTAGATAACAATGCACTTTTTCTGTTATCTGATTCATTCACCCACGCAAATCAAATAATGCTCGATTAACTCAATTAGCAATTCAGTCCTCAATTAATGCATTTATCCGGCAAATAGTGAGCACAACCACCACCTAGTTGGTGGATTTAATAATTTATCCATTATTCAATGTACTCGTTTACTAAGGCAACAGTTCATTTATTGATTTGTTCATTCGTTCGCTACTCATTTTATCCGGCAAGCAATTAATTAATTCATCCATTAACTCATTTGTTAATTTCACCTATCATTTGGGTTCATTGAGTCATTCAGCAAATAATTAATTCCTCCATGGGTACACACACACCTATGTATAGTGCACAGTACAAATAGCAGCTGGAGAGGAGAGTTTGGAGTCAGTCTGTATTCCGCAGGGGTGCCCTTCTAGTCTGTTTTTATTCAGCTCCTGCACAGAACCCTGGGAGCTGCAGGGGGCGCGAGGCAGAAAAGGCAGACCCCCCTCTTCTGGTGCTCTGGCCTTAAACATAACGATGCGATCCATGTTACTCAGCTTAATGTTCTAGAAACACAGATAGGAGGCCTAAATCTACAAAGACATCCCCCAGCAGCATCTGCCAGGAACATGGCATGGCCCATTACACCTGGGAAGAGGCAGCTCAGAGAGATTTACAGCAGCACCAGCAGCAATTACTGCACCTCCTGGGAGGACCCTTTAAGAAAAACAGCAAAAAGAGAACTGCAGGCCTTGCAGGGCGGGAGATGTGACAGAAGGCTTGTACTGCGGCCTGGAATGGGAATGGAAGGATAGACCAGGTGGGGGGTTGAAGCACTCCAGCCAGTGGAGGCCACGGGCGCACCAGATCCCAGAGCCCCAGGCCCAGAGCTGCTACAGTAACAAGCACTGAGCACACAACATGTTAGAGGTCTAAAGCCACACCATCATCCCAAAGTAATAAGACCTGCCCAAGAAGAGGGGGCGTACACATCCGGGCCGTGGAGGCCCAACATATGCAAATCAGTCTTGACCCTGTTCCTTATGGGAGTAGTCCAGCCCAAACTTCCAGGCCAGGTCCTTCCTGAACCAGAACACAAGCAACCCAGGACGGGTTTAACCCTTGTTATGGGCTCTTCAGCTGAGTATAGCTTGGTTCTAGTTGCACAGTGAGCCCGGGACCCATGTCTGGGCATACCCGGCACACTTACAGCAACAAATGCAAAAACAACAAGGTGATGGATGGAATGCTTGAATTAATATCAGCCACTGGCAGTCGCTCAGGCGGCATCTCAATCCATCGTTTTTCGCCCACCATGCCACCTCAGTTTGGACCCAGACATATGCAAATCAGTCTTGACCCTGCTCCCCATGGGAACAGTCCAGCCCGAACTGGAATACAAGCATCCCAGGACCGGTTTGACCCTTGTTATGGAATCTTCTGCCTGGTATAGCTTGGTTGAAGTGGAACAGTGAGCCTGGTACCCACGGCTGGGCATACGAGGTGCACTCATGGAATCAAATGCAAAAAGAAGGTGGTGATGGGTGGAATGCTTGAATTAATCTCAGCCACTGGTGAGTGCTTGGGCCGCATCCCAATCCATCGTTCTCCTCCCATCATGCCACCTACAGGCCAGTCCAACCCTGCACTGGTGCATTGCAGAGCCCAGGCACTGTGCAGAGAGGGAGAGCACACAACAGGCAATGGAGGCGCAAAGCAATTGGAGCATTCCAGATGCCAGGCCCAGTGCAGGTTCAGAGGTGGAGAGCACAGAAGATAAAATGGATGTCTGAAGTCACAGGAGTATTGCAGAGCCTCAGGCCCTGAGCAGGCACAGAGAGGGCGCACAACAAACAAATGGAGGCCTAAAGCCACAGGAGCATTCCAGAGTGCTACAATCTGCCCAAGTACAAAGGGGAGAGCACACATCGGAAGACTAAAGCCACATGGAAGAGAACTGAGGCAGTGGAGACATCCAAGCACATCCACGTCCTGGAGCCCTAGATCCCAGCCAGGGTAAAGATTCTTGACTCTTAAGAGAAAGAGGTGCAAACAGCCAGGTATGCTACTAGAAAGCCAGAGGTCGGGCTCTGCCACGACAAACCCAGATAGGTCATACTTTGGAGCCAGAGACCAGGAGAAAGCATCTTGTGCAACAAAAGGAATAGAGGGGCAGATTCTGCACCGAGAGACCAAGAGAGGCCAGGTTGTACAGCGAAAGGACCACAGAATCTAGACTGTGCAAATACAATCTCAGAGAGGCCAGGCTCTGTAGCAAGACCCCCATTGAGGCCAAGATCAGCAGTCAAATGTCCAGAGAGGTGAGAATGATGATGATGAGCAGGTATTTGTAAAGCAGACAGATGCTCCGAAGAGTGTCCTGGTGCTAGGCAAGAAGTTAGACCTGAACAAAAAGCCATGTTTTCAACTTTTTCTCAAATATCTGTTTAGAACTTTCCAGGCAAAGGTCAAGAGGGAGGTTATTCCTAGCAGAAGGAACCAGAAATGAAAAACAGCATCCACCTTTCCTGGAGCGATTGATCCTCGGCACCACTGCCAAGGCAAGATTAAAGGAGCGGAGTTCCCTAGTGGGAGAGTAAAAATGTATTCTTGTTACAAGATCCTGAGGGCCTAGATGATGTAAGGCTCTAAATGTTAGTACAAGCACCTTGAACAGAATCTGTTTCTTGACTGGGAGCCAGTGAAGGGAGTGGAGATACCGGGAGACCATAGTTATCAGAGGAAGGTTAAGAAGAAGCTGCCCCGCTCCAACATATTGTACAACCTGAAGCCTTTTTATGAGAGAGTCTGGCAGGCCCAAGTTTAGAACACTGGCATAATCCAGCCTAGAAGTAAATAAGGCCTGAATCACTATTTTCCTGGCCTATAAGGAAAGAAAATGTACAAATTGTTTTAATATGTAGATAAGCCCAAAACAAGTCGCCACCAGTGCCGAGATTTGAGGTTGAAAAGAGAGCTGGTTATCAAATTTGGCCCCGAAGTTCCTAACCACTTTCGATTGAGGGAGCAAGGCGGATCACTCTGTGGCCAACATATGGACCAATCGAAAGGAGAGTCAAGGTCAAAGAGAATGACCTCCATCTTATCTTCATTACACACCAGCTGGTTCTGGCACATCCAGGTGAAAACGGCAGCCAGACACTGTTTAATGAGATCTGTGTCAACTCCTTCACTTTTATGGAAGGAGAAGAGCAGCTGATATTAAAAAGTGTAGGACTCAAATCAGAGCCTTTTTGCACCCCCACTGCTAAAGCCTTAGTGCCAGATGAAAAGGGAGGGGGTCCAAACCACTTGACCTTTGGTCTCCAGAAAGGATTCCATCCATCTCAACACTAAGCCATTTAACCCAATGGCCTGTAATCGGCAGAGGAGCAACAAGTGTATCAAAAGCAGCTGAAAGATCTAACAATATCAGCACAGCCTTTCCTCCTTTACCTAGAGTGCATTTGATATGTTCTGTCACCTGTAGGCGAGCAGTCTGGTACTCGAATTAGGCCGAAACCCAGACTGACTGGGACGAAGGAGATCGTTGGACTCCAAATAATAAGACAGCAGCCGATTCACCAGTTTCTCTTGAATCTTCGATAATGCAGGCAGTACGGAAATAGGTCTATAGTTAGCCAGCATTTTAGGATCAGCCGAGGGATTTTTCAAAAGAGGGAGTATTTTTGCCTTCTACCAAACTTAAGGTATGACAGCAGTGGCAAGTAGATCATTAAGTAGTTTGTTCACCATCGGGTTGATCACATCCGCACCCATGATCAGCAGATCAATGGGGCACGGATCAGAAGGGGAACCAGATTTAAGGCCGTGGATAACAGTTTTAGCATCATCCAGGGGGATGGGATTTAAAGTAGGCAAAGAACATTCCATATCTTCTCTCACTACAACTAGAGGATCATGTCATTCAAAGAAGCTCTGACAAAATGAGGATGTCTTTTAAGAATCTTATCATCAAGAGACCCAGAGAGGCCCCAGGATCTGCTGTAAAATGTCCGGTGTGGCCAGATCTGCATCACGAGATCCAGAGAAGCCAGGCTTTAAAGCATTACTGCACAAGATGCCAGGCTGTGAATGTAATGCACAGAGAAGCAGATGACGCAGCGAGAGGCCCAAAGAGGCCAGGATCTTACTGCAACGAGAGAACTGCAGAGGTCATGTTCTGCCGCAAGAGAACCCCAGAGGCCAGATCTGGCAGCAAGAGAACTCTGGAAGCTAGGTTCTGCCATAAGAAGACCTGAGATGCCAGGACATTGAGCCAGAGTCCCAGAAAAGACAGGCTCTGGAGTGAAAGACCCGGAGATGCTAGGGTCTTCTGGGGGATGCTCGAAGAGGACTGTCCCCGCAGCCAAGCAAACTAGAGAATTTATTCTACAAGGAAGCAGGGCTGACTGGAAACCTAAATCTGCCCTGGCAGAAATGTTCAAACCAGTCCTCCACTGCAGGAAGCTGAGACTGATTGGGACTACGGGGTAGCATGGCTGGGCCATGGAAGCCCATTCTCATGAACATCAATTCACCAAAATGTCAGGGGTAGTGGAAGTGACATCACCCACCCTTTGACCTTCAATTCCACTCTAACAGACATGCTTACACATACACACACTTTCACACACTCTCACGTAAGCACACACTCACCTGCAAGCATGCAAACAAAATACAGTTGAAAGCTGTTTTTTACTTACCTCAGCTGACAGGGAAGGTCATATTCCAGCTAATAGCACTCCATGTGTTTTACACTAGTAGTGAATAATAAAACATTATTCGCAATTAGTGTAATAAAGAAATTGAGAGAAAATAAAGAGAGTGGAGCCCCAACCGACATCCATAAGGATAGCTTGCCATTGTGTTCCTGCACTTCTGAGGCCAGGGGTTGCATAGGCAGTGTCGGGGGTCACAAGCGGCAACCCATGGGTCACAACTGCGACCCCTGGCGACCCCTAAATGACGTCCATGCCTATTCCGCTGTGAAAGCAGCACCATAGCCCTCAGCCGACTGGGGAAAATGCCAGTGATAGAATGGACGGTTAGGCACTGAAAGGAAAAGCACACAGAGAGCCCCGGGTCTGCTGTGAGAGGCGCAGACATCTACAATGACCAGTGTAATGGAAGAAATTCGAGAAGTCAGGGGAAGATGGAAACGGAGACCCACTGATGCATGCTCTGACTTCAGCTGATGTAACTAGAAGAGACGGGAACAGAGACCGGGTCAGGCAGCCATATTCTAGAGGCAGCGCAGAGTAATGTGACACAGAACCGGCCACTGGGGCTGGCTTCATATAAACTATTCCTCACAAATATTTGTTTTCGTTCATGACTGAAAATCCTGCAGTACCGTTTAGGGCAGAAAACCAAGGGGGTCATTAGGATGGCGGGCGGACCTGAGTCCGCCCGCCATCCCAGCGGTAACGGGACCGCCCGCCTGTCATGCGGCGGTCCCGCACCCCTAATTATGATGCGACTGCCACCGCGGCGGTCGCATCTGGCAATTTAACATTGCGGCGGGTGCTGCTGGCTGCATGTCAAATGGCCATGTTGTGCGTTTCCATGCACAACGTGCAGGCACCACGCGGTGCCTGCCACCTTGTGCATGGAAATGGAGGGGGGTACCATGGTACCCCCCCAGTGCACAACTGCCCCCCCCCCACAGAGGGGGCCCGCAACTGACTTTTTGCGGCGGATATGACAGGCGGAAGGGCTCATCCTAATCACTACGGCGGTGCCTGCACGGCACCGCCGCAATGATGCCCTGGTTCCGGGTTCCGCAAGGCGGGCGGAAAAGGACCGCCTTGCGGGACCATGGCGGACGGACTTTCCGTCCGCCGCGGTACCAATGTGATTCCCACCGCCATCCTAATTTGGCGGTGGGTGAATCACATTGTGATGGCGGGAGGATCCCCACCGCCGGCCCGGCGGTGGCGATCCTCCCGCCATCATAATGAGCCCCCAAGTTCCAGATCCATCTTGTCCCTTGTCTTATTCAAGCCATTAGCTGAAGATCACACATTGAGTCATTTCTACTGCAACGTCCGGTCCAGGGAAGACATGGCTTGGCAGTTCGGGCTGGACTGTTCCCATGAGGCACAGGGTCAGACTGATTTGCATATGGCCATGTCTGAACTGGGGTGGTGGAGTGAGCTAAAGAATGATGATGGATTAAACCCAGATCAGTTGACTGGGGGTGAGTGTTTGATTGGCTCAAACGTTCCGTCCATCATCCCCTTTTGTATCGCTACGTTAGTGAGCGGTGGCAGATGCAGTCCCACCATGGTAGTGTGAAACAGAGCCTTGTGCTTCTGCTATCCATTCCAGGAAACCCGCTTTATTGCCATCTCAACAATCGAAATCAACTCACATATGATATGCTCTCACCACTGGTGGAACTGGATCTGAACAGGTCAGACCACTAATGTATACAAAAAAAAGCACGCGATAAGAAAGGGGGCTGTTCTACACTCTTATGTGGTCACAAATCTTAAGGTACTTTGGTGATCATATGCAGAGTCAATCAATCGATCTTTGTAGAGCGCGCCAATCACCCTGAGGGGTATCCAGGCGCTGCGTGGAGTGGGGCTACTCGAACAGCCAGGTCTTGAGGCCACGCCTGAGTTCGGCGAGGGAGGTAGAGGTTCGGAGGCTGATGGGGAGGTCGTTCCTCATACAAAAAATGATTTCCCACACCTACCTTCAGATTGTGGGAGACTCCATCATCTCTATTCGAAATAACACAACTGCACATTAACAAGGACCTACGGTCCACATGTACTAAATGTTGACGCAATGCAGTGCAGCGTCAAGATATGCATTGCAGACCAGGGAGATGGCATCGCCATATCTACAAAGCCTGGCCTGCTGACAGTGTCATTCCCTGCTCTGGTGCACAAACAGGGAGGCTTATTTACAGGCCCCTTGCGCCGCTGGTGCGTCACTTTTAAAATGGGAAAAAGTGGCGTAACGGCGGCGCAAGGGCCTTGGGAATAAGCTCCTGGGTGCCTTGCGCGATGCACGTCTTCGCTCCATGGTGCAGTGCTGAGTGTGCACTGTTTAACATAGGATCGGTACTGGAGGCGTATCATGCCAGTAAACATTGCTATACATAGACAAACTCAGAGGGGCCCTGCACATTGGATGTGTGCTGTCCTCTGTGGCACACATACATTGTGACTTTTTTTTGAGAAATGAACACATTTCTCATTGATTGCACCTGCTTCAAGTAAGTGTTATGCTTTTTACGCAAAGCCTGTTCTGGCTATGCTAGTTTAATAGAAGTTGCTTCAAGAGCCATTGATGTTTGCATTGCTGTGAACCAGGAACATTGCAGTAATGGCCCCGCAAAGTGGCACAAAGGGGAGCAAAGCAGTTTGTGCTCTCTAAAAAGTTCACTTTTCCAGTGAAAAACATCATTTGCACTGGATAGTAAATAGCATGCACCACTTCGCACTAACTTGCGCCACTTTGCACTAACGCTGGCACAAAGACTTAGTAAATCTGTGCCTACATGTCCGTGCCACTGCAATGCCAGAGCCCAAAGGCCTCGATTTATGATGAGGAGGTATGGGTAGGGGGGGTCAGGCAGCGAAAAATGATGCTGCGCTTGTGGTTATTATCACAAGGACAACCCCTTCTATGCCCACGGGGACCAGGGTCTATAATATTTATATGCAAACAGCGTCCACCGTGGGACTCTTTTCAGAAAAATAAGCAACCCTCTTCCATCCGTTTAGGGAAGCCACCATTCTGTGCTACTCATAAGCACCAAGTGGTACATACACTCTTTGGTAGTATTTCATACAAAAGCAAGTAAAAGAACTGATCACAGCTTGCTGACAATGGTTTATGTGGTTATTTGTTTTGTATTTTTCAATAAATATGCAGATGATACTATAACTAATAACATGAGTGCAAGCGACGCAGTGCTCCAGTGTGAGAAACAAATTATACACAAAAGACACAAGTTCACTGGTTCAAAGTATTTACAGAGAAAGGCACATGCCCATATAACATCGCAACATGTGAAACAATTATTGATCAAAAAACCAAGTGAAACAAATGTCGACGTTTCGGCCCCTAATGCATCTTGGGGTCTCCTCAGGACTATTGTCTGATTTATTGCCGTACAAGGTACCAGCTATCCACTGGCCAGTCTGTGATCCAGTCTAGGAAGCCAGGTAAGTGTCTGGCTTAAATCCTCCATGGTAAATACCATCAGTAATTACAATATCGCCACCAATTCCATATGGCATGTGTCAATCTGCCTGTGCGTGGTTCCACGCCCCCCAGGTCCTGGCGTCTTGGACTCTGACTGAGCGCCTTCAAAATAACAGATTGGATAATGCAGAACGTGATGTGCAACACTCCATCTCCGCTCGCCGCCAGCGATAAACGGTCCGGCCTTGTGGTTGTCAGCGGATCCTTCGTGGATAATGAAGAAGGCCCACATGTTTCTCATGCATTGCTTGTTGTGAGTGGTGTGGAAATGATGAAAGAGCCTCACAAGGTTTTTGCCAGATATTTTTGTCATCGGGTAGCTTATCCGTATAGTGTTCTTACGGATGTCTTCTCCATAACTTGGAGAAGCTGTGCCGTCCAGCCCTGTTGATATTTTTTTCTGGTTATCCCTGTGGTTTCCTCCAGTGACTTTGACAATCATGCAACCCTCTGCTGGTGAACAAGATGGTATGGTTGCATTGGGAAAGTTGGCTTTGTCCAAGTTGGGCAAGACAGCATTCATGTTCTCCATCCCAGGTCCTACTCCTTGAATCAGTTCTACATGGAGGGTGGGGACAGCATAAAACCAATCATGTTTCAGGGGCCAAGCTTGGTCAGTAAGACTGGAGGGGTGTGAGTTTCAGATTTCCCAACATTCATGCTGGTTAAAATACACTATTGGGGAAGCAAGGCAGGAGGGAAGCAGTAGGAAGGGAGTGGAGTGCAGGTTTTGAGGGGCACTCAAAACTCAATATTTTGCAAAATAACCATTTATTAAAACCTTTAAAAAAAGATGAGAGAGAGAGTTTGTGTATGTGTGTTTGTTTGTCTGCGTGTGTATTTAAAAATACCAAGTGAAATCCGAAAAAAACACCTCACCATACCCGACTTAAAGCACCTGTACCCAACTATTTACTATAGAATACATTTATTAGGAGGGTGTAACACCCCAAACACCCCCCCTTGAAGCTACACCCCTGCATATTTCAATAGCCGATTTCCCGCTGCTCTAGTGAAACCCACCAACCCCACTCTTCATGGAAATCGATTCACCAAAATGCTAGTGGTAGCCGAAGTGAATTAATGGTCCCTTTGATGCCCCAGTAACATCACACCAGGTAACCTCATATGAACTCTGACCCTGGTGATATCACTGGGAGTGGATTCACATGATCGGTGGCTTCATGGCATAACTGGGAGTGGCATAATTGAAGTTGAAAACTGAACAAATTCATGATGTAACAATATGTGAACAATTAATCAAAGAACCCAAAATGTTACAATAGCAGCAAAAGGTCTCTTTTAGTTAGAAGTGGCAGCTGTATATTAACTATGGTGCGGCCAGGGTACGCCTCGCGGACTGCCATTATATGCCACGGGTTCAGCATTTATATCTCACAGTTGTAGCCATCTCCTACCTTGATGCAGCCATCTTCTATCAGACAGTCATCATATGCCAAAGAACCACATCAAATGCCCAGATGGCACACTACATGCGAAGGCTCAGCCCTACATACATAAAACAGGCTCTACATGGGCAGCAGCGGTGTAAGTGTTCTGGGCAAAATAGACCAAAATAAATGTAGACTTAAGGACTTCCACACTCAGTTGAAACGGGTACATATAACAAATATCCCTGTAGTTACCTATAATCTCACTGAATTAATACACTTCCCCCAGATCTCTCTAAATAAACATGATTGCCCCAAGGCTCTAAATGGTCAATTCTGTGTCGGGTACGCGAGTCCAGATGCTCCCATCTCCATGAAACCCCTGTAACCGTGTCAGGATGAATATACATCTCATTATTTTACTTGCCAAACAAATAATCAAGGTTTATTTTTGGAAAAATGGGTAGGAAGTATTATCACCTGGGTGGTTGCCCAAGGCGCCCACCTTACTGCCATGACTCCTTGGAGCATCACCTTAGGCATACATCTCTCAACCTAATCACAACAACCGTTATACCTGTAGTCATACCCACCGCCTTTGGTTATGATCATGCCCCTAGTGGAGGGCATCCAGTTGTGGCCTCTAGTAGCGCACTGCCCCAGAGCACAGCATTGCAGGGCTTTATGTGGGCCGGGTCCTGTCGGTGCTCAGTGCCGGCAGTTTTCAAAACCAGGTGCTGAGACGAGTCCATATTGGTCCTTGCATGAAAAATATATGAACTCGTGAGATACCCAGCTGCAGTCGGTGCAGGTCAGGGTGAGGCGGGGTGGGGGGTGGAGGGGGGCAGTCGACAGACGACGACAAGCAAAAATAAAATGGAAAAAAAGAAGAAAAACACTTATCTTGCGGCTATGCGGCGAGTGTAAGGTAAGTGGTTTTCTTTCTTTTTTTAATTTTATTTTCGCTCGTCTTTCGACTCCACCCCCTTCCCCCGCACCTCACTGCTCTTACCTGCACTGGCCGCGGCTGAAGGTACCACCATCCCCTGCTTTTGATAAGATTTCAAGGTGATTGCTATGTTATGTATGCAGCAACAAAGGGCACCATGTATCCATTTGCCATGTTGACACAGGCACTGCTCTCTGCATCAGCTTACTTGGTGCCAGTACGCTAAGTACTGCCCTCTGTGCGTCTTAAAATACTCAAGGGTTTGAGCTGGAAATGATGGTTCTGGAATTAGATCTCTGAAATTAAATACACCTGCTCCTTATCCTTTGGAGTGAACAAACACAGTTTGGAAAATGTCAGCATTTGCATGTATCGGGCCCAAATATTCTATATCATATTTTATGAAAGGTTCTCTCCAGTTAGAAATCAGGATGGTAGCAAGTTCCAGCCTGGCCTCGTCCAGGTTCATTACTATTCGGCATTGTTGGCCATGCATGGCTTTATGTTGGATAGAGGACATTTAGATTTGTTTTCGCTCCACAGGCTGCTTGATCTGCCGTCCGCAAGACTCCCTTCAGCAGTCCAAACTGGTCTGTACTGTGCCTTTTGGCTTTAGAGGCTGGGAAAACTGGACAACCAGCAGCTGTAATGCACAGGCCCCCAATCCCTGTCTGAGTGCCAAACCACATCGCTCAGACCAAGCATAACGCTGCTCAGCAGCATCGTGATTGGCTAAGGGAGTCATGGAGCTTGTGTGCTTCCTGTTTCCTGCCTGCGTCGTGACAAGAAGGACGGAGGAGCAGCCGCTGGTAAAGTAAGTTTAATTGTCTTGTCTTTTTCTACTCCCCCCACTTCCATGGCCCACCACTGCTGCCTCATAGCAGTCGCTACTATAGACAGCCACTTGAAGATGCAATTCTTCAGGATTGTGGTAATGTGTGAAATGTTAAATGAAGCAGACCTCTGTGTGGATCCAGCTACCTGTCTTGGACACCAGAGGATAAGTGCTGGCCCCCTGAACCGGTATTTTATAGATGGCCTGGACACTGAGAAGGCCTGCATACCGTTGCAGGAGTGGACCTTCTGCTGTGGGGGTGCACTCCCTGCAGACTGAGCCTCTGTCTGCGTTCATGCAAGAAGGCTTGCTGCTGTGGTCTGTGGACAGGTGGAAAGGTTACTCGCTTGCAGGAGGCGCTAGACTGTGCTGACACCCCCAGGATCCACACAGGGCCAACTGACTGCAGAATCTCCAGGAGAGGGAAGATCCGAGTGAAACATGATCTGCTCATGAAGCCACAACACTGCATGTCCTCAAGCAGTGGGCGCGTCTGCACCATGATGGCATTTCCTCCTCCTCAGCCCCAGAAAGTCCATGAGGCAGAAAACAATCACACTCCTGGCAAGGGGTCCAGTTCTGTCGTCCTCATTCTGGACAGGCTGAAACTTCTTTCTTGCTTGTACATTCTGAAGACCTTAATTCTTAAGAGTGGGAACTGGTGACACCAGTGAGCTCCAAGAGGGCCCCTATTGCCAGTGGATGCCTGTCTCTGTAGAATCTTGACAGTGATCAGTAGAGTCTAAGACACTGGAGCAGTCATGTTTAGGTTACCTCGGTACTCCACAGCCAATGCTAGTCTGCAACTGCATCCGTCACCGCTAAAAAGATAGGATTAGTTTGACACTTGACTGGTTCTAGACTCCATTGACTTGGACTTTCTTCTAACTGGACTCCTTGTCGTCATTAACTGCAACAACGGACCTTGCGATTACTCCAGGGACTTTATCTGTTGGGATCTTCGAGGTACAGGCGATGGGCTTTTGGATTAAAGATTTTGGATTTGAGTTTTGGGTACTGGAATCTTAGCAGCTGCAGCTTCAGCCCACTGAGGTGCTGGTCTTCGTATCCATGCTGGACCATCACAAGCACTTGGTCCATAGACCCCACATTTGCATCTCTTCACAAACATAAATACCTTGCAAGTGACAAGAGGCCTGATGAGTGCCCAAGACTCCAGAGTAGACCTGAACAAAACCTAATAGGACTTCTTTGGTGATGCGGGGGGAGGCAACATTCTAAAACCAGCATTGGCATAATCAATATTCTGGTGTTGGCTGCCCGCTGCTTTCTTTTTTCAATGCTTACTTTGTTTTTTTATGCTTTTGAAAACCTTATTTGTTGGGGGAGCTATCAGGACCTCACCGATATAAAAAACAAAATTGGCTAAAAGCAACAACAACAAAAAGTGTGTCTCAAAAGCACTGATTGCCATAATGGTCAATAGCTCTGAAGGGGACTACTTTGTATGTGGATGTGCTTCTTGTGAAAGAGCAAATTTCCATCACTCGCACTGCCTTTAGCCAATGGCTGAAGTGGGTTAACCCATTTCCCCATGCTATAGTGAGTGGAAAAATAGAACAAGAAGAGACAAATAAATGAAAAGGGCTTTATATATATATATATATATATATATATATATATATATATATATATATATATATAGTATACTCAAATCAAAAATTCAGGTTTTCTCTGTACATCTGAATTTTAACTGTTCTATTTACATATCTGTAAATTAATGTTTCTTCTTTTTCTTTAAAATTAACGTCCTGGCTTCACCTTGAACGTATTGAATG
Source organism: Calotriton arnoldi (assembly GCA_963921515.1). Classification (NCBI taxonomy): domain Eukaryota; kingdom Metazoa; phylum Chordata; class Amphibia; order Caudata; family Salamandridae; genus Calotriton; species Calotriton arnoldi. The sequence goes on from CAWUFW010000186.1 coordinate 2,507,578, forward strand.
TAATTTCAGTTTCCATGTTGAATCTGAGTTTAAACGGCTTACACATCCTGGAGTAAGTCTCCACTATTTGCCCCTCACTACCTAGAGGGAGTCAAATCCCCAAGAGGAGTAACTTAACTTTGTAATCCAGATAGAGTGTAATAGTATTGTGGCCCTGGTACATCAGAGCTAAATAACGGTAAACGTCCTTTAGAACGAGGCTGGAATCCCGCTGTGCCTTCACAGTGCCGGCAATAGAACGAACGTGTCTTTAGTACGCATTCATTCTGCAAAGAAGTCGTTATAATGACTTGCTTTAGGGGGTGCATTGGTGAAATGGTGTTGGATTTAAAGTCCAACACCTTCCCTACTGTTGCGCAGACTGGAGTTGGAATAGTAAATTAACCTATTCCAAAATCCAGCGCCCCCCTAAGGAAAGTCATTATAATGATTTGCATGCTGAACAAATGCGTACTAAAGACGCGTGCGGTCTAATGACGTCGCTGTGAAGGCACAGCGTGATTCCAGCCTGCAGAATACCGTCATACATTGCTAAATAACAGCACAAAAACAGCAGGGTGCTCAGTAACCACTGACAACCTCAGTTCCACCAAAAAAGGCCTTGTCTCATGGATATTATGACTCTCTCCGACCCTCCCTACAAACTCCCAGGAACTCATTTTAAAGGGAGTTCCAGTATCTCTCCTCCTGGACTTACAGATACCATAGACATCCGTAATGCCAGGATTCTGGAATATCACTGTATTTAGAGTGGGACCCTGAGAGTGCAGTTTAGAAATGTGTATTACCAGGGGGACTGAAGTTACCGCACTTTTGGACCTTTGCCATTTCACCTGCTTATGTCAGAATGGGGAGGTGGTCGATTTGGAGAGGGATGCCCTTCCTGATCTGCCATATCCAGTTTCTGACCAAATCAATTTCCAAATAAGAGTTCACAGCCCTCTCAGAATGAGAGCCTTGAGTATTTCTATTTCAAACCTACAGAACCAGATCCCTGGAAGCCAAGTTCTGAAGCCATCTCACCAAAGGACATCTATATAAACTCCAAAAGGGAAGGTTTTATCCACTGCAGAGTGTGAGGTGAGGGCACCGTTCATCTGTGTTTGACCATGTAGACTGTTTGACACGAAGAAGAGACGCTTTCGTATAGTTTTTAAGACAAGACTTCACTTTGGAAGAAGTTAGATTTGTAGGCTGCTGAAAGTCTCTCCTGATGACAGTTTTGCTGATTTGTTCTGACAAAAGCATCTAAAGTCACAGCCACAAGACTTCAAGCTCCATAAATGTGCAGTCAGGCTGTGACTGCTATGTGCCTGTGTCGGTAGAGACAACTTCTTTGTTCTAATCCGTCAATCAATCATTGGATCTTGTAAAGCGCGACTTGTCACCCCGGGGGGTCTCCAGGCGCTGGGGTTCTGTGAGCCTCGGTCGATTGGCCATGCCGGTCGAAGAGCCAAGTCTTGAGCTTCTTCCTGAAGTTCTCTAAGGATGGGGAGGTGCAAGGAATCCGCAGAGGGCTCAGGAGGCATGAGATGGATGGCTCCGGTCGGGCTCGAACCGTGGATGCTCAGCTGGAGGGCCGGGAGCGGTCCCTCCGTGCTGTAGCCGCAGCGGGGGAGTGGCTACCAGGACCAGGTAAGTGGTCTAGGGCTAATCCGTCACCAGGGAATTAAAAACCAACGAAATAAGGAACATCATGCCTCAAAGGACGACCCACAATACGGCATAAAATACTCCATAACTTGAACCAGCGGCACCCTACTGCCAGAGCCAAGATAAGGAGTATTTTCCTGGCTTTAGGGGATGTTTAATGAAAAGCAGTGTTCTTCACAGTGCTTCATTTGTAAAAGAAAGAGTGCCGGTGCCCGAAGCTTTGCTCAGGAATCCACGCCTGGTGCAATTAAACATCGGCACTCCGAATAACTAGGGTGGTAGCCTTTAACCATGTGATGCCACTTAGATCCACTACCAGGCGCTCCCTGCCCCTTTATCTCACTCTTGCAGGTTCCTGCTTTCTCCCTTTTTGATGGGTTTTCCTTCTTTATCTTCCTCATATTTTCCAATTTGTCTGTTTTTCCCTCTCTTGCTCTCAGTAAATATCTGATGCGGAAAAACAACTGCCGGTCCCCAAAGTAAGTGCAGGTGGCCCCCACCACCAACCACTGGTTCAAATTAAGCACTGGACTTCTGCAGGATATGGTAGGAAGGGTGGTGTGGCGTAAGGAACCAGTAGGTTGCTCAAAATAAACATTTTCCAGAATGATGCTAACATCTCCATTTTAATGTTGCAACATTTCTCGGAATCGTACTAGAGTGGATATTGAGTGGACAGACATTGCTTTAATCAGTTTCTGAAAAGGATCATAGGGGGAAAAAAATGCAACGTGAAACGGTGTGGGTGGGGCAAAGGAACATTTTGTAAGGGACATAGGAGCCTGATGTACAAAGTGATTTAGTGGCCACAACCCTGAATTACACGGTGTGCAACCACTAAATCACTTTTAATTTTTTACGTACTATCATCCTTTCACAATTCAAAAAAAATTCGGACTCACAAAACGTTTTTAAAAAAAACCCATCATGAATTGCAGTTTGAAAGGGCATGTTTAGGGCTTTCCTTCCAAACCGCGAGTCGGTAAGGTATGTACCGGTGGTTCGTGACCGTAATTCTGGTCACAAACCATTGATCTGTTACCAACTCCCCAAACTGGTGTGGTAACTGAATCGCAAAGGGTAAGGGTTCTCTTTAGATCCCTTACCCTCTAGGAATCAGTGTGGCAGCTGCAGGGAGATTTGGCAGTGGTTCGGGGGGACTGCTCTCACTGAAGTTTTCCAAAACTGAAAGATTCTTTTTTTAGGTCTCGGCCTGCACCAGCGCTTGCGCTGGTCTGGCCGAGAGTTTTAGTAAGCGGGTTTTGGAAGTGCAAACCCACTGGCTTTCGGCTGGCGACCAGCTTGCGTTCACGATGGCGTGCATCTGGGTTTCCTATCTCTTCCTCATTTCCTCGTCATGGCTCATTAACTCTCTGGACTCTGATGTTTCAATCGCAGCAGCAGCTCACATTACCAACTGAGGGCCCTGGACTACAGTCACATGAAAAACAACAGCGATTAGCATTGAAATGCAAGCTTTTTTTGTCTAGTTAGAAATATTGCTTCGGTGGGTTGATTTCACCTTATATCGCTATTTGTTTTATATTGGGAGTCACAGCCTAATTACCAGTATTTTTGTCTCACTCTGTTTTTAAAAAATATTTATTCGCACAAAGCTATATTTAAGGTTACTTTTTCGCGTCACTTCTTCACTGTATTTAAACTCCACACCCCCACTCTTATTGTCTCTCTCCTTCTCTCTCTCTCCCTCTCTAATTCTCTCTCTACTTAACTCTCCCCTCTCTATCTTTTTAGCCTTTCATTCTCTCACCCCTTTATCTGTTTCTCTTTCAAACTCCTTCATTCACTCTCTCTCCCTTCTTTCTCTCTCTCTATCCCGCTCCACTCTTTATTCTATGTACACCCTTTCTCTCTCTTTCTCTCTCACCACCCTCTCTAATTGGGCATTATATCTTCACTCTATCTCTCTCTCGGCAACACCACAGCATCACTCAGCGCAACCACAGCATCACTCAGCGCAACCACAGCATCACTCAGCGCAACCACAGCATCAATCAGAGCCAGCACAGCATCACTCAGCACCAACACAACATCTCTCAACGCCATCACAGCATCACTCGACGCCATCCCAGCATCACTCAGTGCAACCACAGCATTACTCAGCACAACCACAGCATCACTTAGCGCCACAACAGCATCACTCAGCGCCACAACAGCATCACTCAGCGCCACCACAGCATTACTCAGCAGCACCACAACATCACTCCGCGCCACCACAGCATCACTCAGCACCACCATAGCTTCACTCAGCGACACCACATCATCACTCAGGGCCAACACTGCATCACTCAGCACCACCACAGGATCACTCAGGACCACCACAGGATGACTCAGCACCACCACAGGATGACTCAGCACCACCACAGGATGACTCAGCACCACCACAGGATGACTCAGCACCACCACAGGATGACTCAGCACCACCACAGGATGACTCAGCACCACCACAGCATCGCTCAGCACCACCACAGCATCGCTCAGCACCACCACAGCATCGCTCAGCGCCACAACAGCATCACTCAGCGCCACCACAGCATCACTCAGCGCCACCACAGCATCACTCAGGGCCACCACAGCATCACTCAGGGCCACCACAGCATCACTCAGGGCCACCACAGCATCACTCGGGGCCACCACAGCATCACTCGGGGCCACCACAGCATCACTCGGGGCCACCACAGCATCACTCGGGGCCACCACAGCATCACTCGGGGCCACCACAGCATCACTGGGCCACCACAGCATCACTCGGGCCACCACAGCATCACTCGGGCCACCACAGCATCACTCGGGGCCACCAGAGCATCACTCAGCACCACCACAGCATCACTCAGCACCACCACAGCATCACTCAGGGTCACCACAGCATCACTCAGGGTCACCACAGCATCACTCAGCACCACCACAGCATCACTCAGCACCACCACAGCATCACTCAGCGCCACCACAGCATCACTCAGCGCCACCACAGCATCACTCAGCGCCACCACAGCATCACTCAGCGCCACCACAGCATCACTCAGCGCTACCACAGCATCACTCAGCGCTACCACAGCATCACTCAGCGCCACCACAGCATCACTCAGCGCCACCACAGCATCACTCAGCGCCACCACAGCATCACTCAGCGCCACCACAGCATCACTCAGCGCCACCACAGCATCACTCAGCGCCACCACAGCATCACTCAGCGCCACCACAGCATCACTCGGCACCACCACAGCATCACTCGGCGCCAAGACAATATCACTCAGCACCACCACAGCATCACTCAGCACCACAGCAGTATCACTCAGCAAGACCTGAGTATCATTCAGCATCACCTCAGCATCGTCTCCGCAACAGTCACCACCACCACCACTACCACCTCAGCATCACTCAGCACCACCTCAGCCTGCTCTCGGAATCTGGCATCTGTTGATTCTCCCCTAGTGTCTGGCCGCTGCTAGTGTTATAATACAGGTACTAGTTCCCAACCTTCACCCTCCGATTGTTTATGCCCCCTCAAAAAAAAAGCTTTAACAAACAACCATTGCAATAGGCAGAAACAAGTTGCCAGCTTTGCAAGAACAAAAGAAAACTGAGAATTTTTTATTGTAAATACTTTTTTTAATATGGTCGTTCAGTTTTACATAATGCCTTCTTGGTCATATATAAAGTAACAAAAATGCTTCTGACACTTTTTTATTATAACTTTTCAGCATGCTGCACAGCAGCCACACTTCTCTACAGCACAGCTTGAAGACATTGGCAAAGTCAATAGCTCTGGCTAAACACTTATAAGGCCCCAAAGGCGAGACCTATTGGCTATGCCAATGCTTGTTGTAAAGGAGTCCTGGCTCCCTTGAGGAACTCGGTATGCTTTTTTTAAAAAAAAAAACATTTTCCGATGTGGAAAACAATCACAGGGATGGCGGTCTGCTATCCTTTGCATGCCACCATCGCTGGCACTGCCATTTACCGAGGGTCGCAAACTGCGACCTGCCTAATAAATATTAATTGGGCAGCTCATTCTATGACCCTTGGAGATTGGGTATTTTGTGAAATTACATATTTGTACATAGATCTGTTCGCAAAATTACAATTCATTAAATAAAAACCAGTGCACCATTTGCAATCACTTTTGTGAATGTAAGCTTAGTACATCAGTCCCATTGCTTTTTAAAACAAATACATGCTTTGGTGTCTCCCAATAATCAAAAGCAGAAGTAAAACATTTAGTTCCGAAGAGTATCAAATACCATTAAAATAGGAATCAATAAGATTTATTCACAAAAAAACAGAAGTATTAGATCACTAAAAATGGTTGTAAAACCCAATATAACTATGTAATTGTTCAAATAAAGGTAGGGAAACTCTGACCTCAGTTGATCTCACTTAATTTGACCTCAGTCCATGACTGATAAAAAGGCCTGGATGTTGTAATATTTTTGTGGCTGGGTACCTGGTAAAGCCAGAAGCAGCTATTTTGATACCGTGGTAATCCCTGTCATTGGCATCTGTTGACGAAGTAAGTAGGGGGCGCCCAGGTGTATGCGTTTGTCCAGGATACGCAGTAATTTAGGTATAGGGCACAGTGGGGAGTCGATGAAGTACTCCCCAGGATGCAAAGCTGTGGTCAGTGAGTCTTTTTTATGGCCGTAGTGTGCACTTGGGGAGAATTATGAAAAGAGAGTTGCCATAGACTAGTCTGGATAAGATCAAGGCTTGGATAGATCTAAGAGCATCATTTTTTGTCATTTTGTGAGCAGGACAATATTTGGTGTATGGTAGTCACAGTAGCGTCCGTGATTTGACTGTCATTAAATATTGCAGGGTCTGAAATGATGCATAGAAGTTACGTCTTTCTGACAAGTTTCCACTTGCATCTATACAATGGAATGGTGTGTAGTCACTGTGGTATGACAAGGGTGCACTTCAGACAATAGATGACAAGGAACTGCTTCTCATATTGTTGTGATTGAGCCAGTGAGGTGTTATCCACATGTATATGTTGGTGAGGCTAGCTTTGAGTTGGGGATGAATTCAGTTGATTCGATGGGAAGATGCAATTGAATATCATTTGTGTACCTTTGCATGATGATGCAGTGTTTGACAACTAATTACCTCAAGGACTCAATATAGAGCACACATAATATGAATAAAAAACAAACTGAGAACACACCAGAAAACCAGGGCCCTAATACACATCTACCCCTAAAGACAGTGGAAAGCCATTGGAGAGTTGTGCCTGAGAAGGGCAATGTTAGTGGTACACTATGGTTAAGGGTGGCAAAGGTCACTGAGAGGTCAAGCAACAAGATGAAGTTTGTCTCCCCTGCACTCAAGGCCTGAAGTAGGTCCACGTGGAACTTTGATTAGCCACAGACTTGGAGGGAGTCATACCGGCTAGACGCGAGACGGATGGAAATTGAGACAAGGCCTTCATATTGTATTTCCCCAGATCATTTTGCTGGTCTACCTTTTTTATAAGCGGTTTCCATTGGCTACATAGAGGAAGATGATGATCATGATTTTGCCCCACATGGGAACCAGGGTCCTGAGATATGATATGACCCCGATATTTCCCCTTCAGACCTGTAGAGCCGGGTTACTGGAAGCGAAGTTCTGATGCCATCTCATCAAGGGAACCCTATATAAACTCCAAGAGGAAAGCAGCTTTCAACCACTGCAGTTGGTGAGGAGGGGGATCTTCAATCAATGCATGACTGGGAGAACAGGAAGGAGCCGCCCAGGCTGTTTGACGAGAGGAAGAGAAACATTTTTGTCAGGCGGATGAAAGTCTCCCTTGATGACAATTTTGCAGATTTGTTTTGACAAAAGCATCTAGTTTCGAAGTAAAAATGCTTCAAGCTCCATAAATGTCGAGTCAGGCCGCGACTGCTATGTGTCTGTGTCGGGCAGCAGTCGAAGTGCATTAAAATAAAGTATGGGAACTGTGATGCTGCATGCCATGGGGGCAGGGCCGGTGAGCGTGGGGGCGGGGTCAAACGTGTGGTTAAAAAAAAGAAATCTGTAATTTGATGTTAATAAAAAAAATAAAAAAATAAAAATAGCGCACAGCTTAAATGAGAAATGCATTTGAATTGTTAAGTTAATCAGTGGCAAATGCACTGTATTACATTATGAAATCTCTATTAGTTAATGCACTGCAAGGTCTAGGTGTAACCAGAGAGCCATAGAATTAAATGTTGGTTGGTTGGTGCAGTGGTGAATAGTGACTTGTGTATTATTAGTGCTACGAGGTCACAGCCGCCTGTGACAGAGAGCAATATGTAAGTCATTATTTTAAACTTGCAATACACACAGTGTACAATAGACTGCTACAAAAGAGCAAAAAGGTTAAGGAGAAATTGTGCTTCCAAAATATAGATTTTAGTAATACCCAGACTGTACGTAATGCATTTTTAGGTTGAGCCTAGACAATGCATGCGCTGTCTGGAAGACATACTGCATTCAGTATGTGGGCTTTAATTCCGCCCCTCGCAGCAGATTTGTTCTAGTTGGTGTAGTTCCCGTGAGCTTGCTTTTCAATGGCTTATTGTCCTTAATTGTCCCACCTTCTTGTGCCTTGCTCCTCCCCTGGAGTATTGACCTAATACGGTATCCTTTTTCTGAGGTCTTTTTTCCCATTGGGTTTGCGCACTCTTTTTTTAACTTCCACAGCTAAGCAAGTATTTGTGCTGTATATGCTCTTATCTGTTGCCATAAGGCTTGTTAACATCTCACTATTGTCTCATTTGTGATTATGTTTTAAAGGGAATTGGCAGTTGTGTTTTATCAGGAAACATAGTGTTTACTTTTAAACAGATTTCCGCTATCAACATTTTACTATTGCCGTTCTTTTGAAGGAGATCCAATGTGCTTTATATGTAACCACGACCACATCTTTGCAAAAGTTTTATTTGTAATGCATTGCGCTTTATATTTTACCACTTCGCATTTCTGGTGGATGTTGTAAAGTGGACGCCGTTCGTTCTTCACATTGGCGCTCGCGTTTTATGTTTTCACATTGTATCAGGAAACAACGTGTTTACTTTTGTTATTTTAATTAATGTTAAAGTTTTTAGGGGAAATTCTCGTTTTTGGTTCTCTTACTTGCGGTTCGGGTATCAGACTGGGTGGAGCGTAGGCCATGTAGTGAGTTATTGCGCGTGTGCTAGCCTTTTCTCACATCATGTGATTCTTGTTTGCATGTTATTTTCAAGACATTACAGGTTGACTCTGATGCAAAAAGCGACCTGATACTGTACGCACTTTGTAATAACCGGTGCCGACAAAATGCAGATAGGATGAATGAAATACAGTGGCTAAAAAGTAGTTGTTATGACACCTTTTCTGTCCATCTCAAGGCTCAGAGGGTTGGTAGCTCTGCACTGCAGTTGCTACATGAGTTCCTGGGAGCTGGGTCTAACTGCCCGTAGACATGCCAGAAGTGCCTCTTCTTGGCCCCTGCCCTGCAGGCTCACACTGGCCTCCTGCAGGTTTGCTTGGTGTTTTGTTGCTCATGGCGGGGTGTTGCCAGCCTCACCATGTCGGCAGCAGTGGTACATACCGATGTGAATTTTCGCAAAAGATGCACCCAGTGAGCACAGCAGATGGTCTCTGCCATCCTGGCACACTTTCCTCGTCACACAGCGATGCTTTCTCAGCATCGGCCCAGCGGTGCATGCACGCCCACCAGTGTTTGCTGCCCAGCGCATGAACTGATTTTTGTCCCATCCACTGCTTTGAATGGGCTACAACATTTGAGCAAACAGATAAGCGCTTCCTATGATTACAGGCGATCAAACCGGACTCCTGCCTATGTTTATGGCCTTCATACCCCAATCTGGCAGGAATGGCAGCCTGCCATAAAACTGCAAGTACTTCTTAATGTAGTGATATGTTAAAGAACAGTAGATGTTGCAGCACCCAGGATAATGTGCTGCATGGCTTAATACTTATAAGGTCCCAAAGGCGAGACCGATTGCATTGCAAATGCTTGTTTTTAAAATGCTTGTCCCTTAAAAGCAAGCACTTCACCACTCTGCTGGTAACTTTCTTGCACTACAACCCAAAAAGAATAAATCTTTGTCATCACAAAGCTTTAAGTGATTACATTAATTAAACCGGCTCCCAAGCACCTTTTACATTTGCAGTTTAACGAGTGTTGCACAGTTGCATTTCTTTCAAGCAAGCAGGCACCCTGGTGAGAAGGCTTGTTTATTGTTTAGCTGTCTGCCTGCCTTCGGTGTCAGAGCACAGGCAACTCCCTGCATTACATATCAGCTGAAGCATTTAAATTATCAGAATTAACTGTCTCAGGATGGTTGTCTTTTTACGAAAAGTAGGGGAACGGTTTTTCCTAAATTAAAAAAGTATGGGCATGTCGTGCCCCTCCAATCCCACCCATTTCAACCACTGGTGTCGGAAGCTTTGGTCTGTAACATTACCAGGCTCTTAGGAAAAGACATAGTGCCTCTAAGGACCACTCACAACATGGCATAAAATGCTCCATGGCTTGAACCAGCTGCACCCTACCTACTGCACAGGGCCGGACTGGGTTCCGAAACCGGCCCTGGCAAACTGCTCGGCCAGCCCAGAGGGGGGGGGGACAGGGAAGGGGGGGCAAGCTGTTTGCTAGGGCCAGTTTCGGCCGATTTTGTTACGGGGGCTAATATTGGAGCCATGCGCAAAACCGGCCCCGGTAACAAAAACGGACCCCCAGGGGCCCAAAACCGACCCCACCCTGGCGGCCCAATGGGGAAACGCCCAGGGCCCGCTACGGCCAGTCCGGCCCTGCTACCGCAAAACCAAGATAAGGGGTAGGGTCCTGGCATGAGGGAGGTTCCAATGGAAAACAGTGTTTTCCGGCATATTGTGGGTGGAGTGGGGTGGTGGACCTGTGCATGGCCCCAGTATTATATTGCCCCAGCGTTGTGACTGGTTTTCCCCATAAAGAGGGGTTTTTGTGATGAAATGATCATTTTGGTGGTCTACCTTTTTTAGAAGGCGGTTCAATTGGCAACATAGAGGAAGAAGATGTTCATGATTTTGACCCACATGGGTACCTGAGTCCTGAGGTATGATGCATATGATGGCCTATGAGGTAGCATAGAGTCAGCTGATTGTGCACTATGGCAGTGATCTGAACAATGAGAGGCACATGAGCTCTTGTTGGGGCATGTATATTAGCAAGAAATTAGAAGAGGTAACGCAGAACTGGACACTGGGCTGAGGCCCGGACAGAGGGTGATTGTACAATATCTTACATCATTGGCGGGAAATAAATATTCCATGTACACACACTGCAGAAAAGACTGTAGTGCGGAATACTGTGTATGGCTTTCTGTTGGTGCTTGTTGAACAGCAAGTTGGATTCTTGGCCCAAATATCTGCATTCTGGTGAGAGAATTTTGTGCTTGGCGTTTACCAGAACTGAAAATAGCCTGGAACTGACCACAGGCTGACTGGCAGGTGATTTCTTAAATTTACATACAAAGCTGAGAGAAGCAGTCCCCATTAATGTAGGGGGTACCAGAGTTGCAGCTACCAAAAAGACAATTGGAGCACACAGTGGAGCACTCTCTGGCGGTCATGTGGAAACTTAGGGCATTATCTACAAGAAAGTGGCTCAGCGCTGCACCGCAAGCTATTTGGCTGCGCTGCACTGAATCCCTTTCAAAGCACAGAGATGCAACATATTTATAATAATATGTTGCATCTCTGTGCTTTCCCCTGCACTGGCACACAATTGGCTGCCATGCGCCAACGCAGGCACCAGTGTACCATGGTGCAAGGGTGTCTGCATTTCAGGGGAGATTATTTTTGTGCAGGAACGGACACCTTCCTGCACAAAAACAATCACGAGAGGTGATTTCCTCTTCCTATTTGTGCTGCAGAATGCAGCACACGTTGAAAGAGGAGAAAACGAGGAGAAATAATAATATTTCTCGTCGTTGCACCTCCCTACGCCTCCCCTGGAGAGGCGTAGCATCCTAACGCATTCCCAGGTTTAGGAAAGATTGTAAATCTGGGAATGCGGCAGAGGCCATGGGTGTTGCGTGGGAACTCCCACAGCAACACCCATGGATCGCCCCTTTCACGCAAAGCGCTGCGTGAAAAGGGTCCGTATTTACGTGTCCTTGTAAATATAGGGCAGCAAAATGCGCCGTCGGTGCATCACAAAAAATGCCGCACCGGCGGCACAAGGGGCTTGTAAATATGCCCCTTAGATTCTGTTAGGAGAATGAAACCTTTTCACACAAGGACGCGTTGAGGGCACTTATAGAAACTAGCATCACTTATTTCACATAATTAAAACAATAAAATAATAGAAAGAATAAGATATAAAGGTGGGCACTAGGCTACCTACAAAACTTAATGAAATGTTTTATTGGTAGTACTATAACTTTAACAACATGCTGTAGGGATGCAAAAATACATTTTGTACTGAGGACAACTAAAATAAGTCCTGTGCTTAACTAGATGCGGTACTAATCTGATTTTCATCTAAATTAAGAAGTGGAAACTGCATTTCGTGATGCAAATGTTCTTCATATGGACTGTATTGTTTTTTATTTTAATGTAATTTTCTACTCTTGCGTTACCATGCTTTTGTCACTATGATGAGGATAGGGCGAAATCTTATTTTTTTTTTGCGAAGTATACATCCTCTTCATGAAAATTACGCAAAATTGCACAAACTTAGTGGGTTTTTCATATGCAAATTGTATGCAGGGGCATACCTCGAGACCGATTTGAGAACAAACATCTCCTTTGAGACATTTTCTGGGTAAAGCCGAATAGCGAAAATTTTGCGCAGTTCATGAAATGCAGAATTCCCAAATTTTGCGAGATTTCGAGCACGTACTAAAAATGTAGCAAAAGCCTAATCATGACAGTGACATTTGGGCCAAACATAAGACGTCTAGTGAAAGGTTTCTGCTGGGAACCCCAGCTTTGTCACATATCCTATCATATAACATTAATTCCTGATGTGGCAAACCGATGGTCTCACCTCATGAGCTGATCTCTGTGCAGATCGCGGAACATAAGCATATAAGGAATTAAAAAGTAATAAGTGGGCAGAGCAAAGATTAGAGTTCAGAGAGACCTATGTACTGGTACCTGGACTTATGCACCAGGGGACAAAATTATATAGCATGGATGACTAATTTATGCGGGAAGAAATGTCAAATTATGCAGCATAATGCATCACATTTAGTGGCAGTATTATTTCACTATTTTGTCATTTGCCCATTAATGTTTTCTAGGCATACGTTTCACCTCAATAGTGACAGTTCAATACCCAAATACAGCAATCAGCAAGTGAAAGGGGACCAGCTCAGTTAACGTTTGGAAAGGGCCTGCCACTTCACTGCACCATGTGAGGCATTTTTTTTTTGTAACTTTTGATCTGAAAACATGAGTTCATGATCTCTTCAAAGTCTCTGAAATGCCAAATGTGGGTTCCAGGATCAGGCATGGGTGGATGGGAAAAGTGGGTGGCAGTGGAGGAAGAGGATGGGCCGGCAGTGGGCAGCACCTCTGGTGAAGTAGGCTGTGCCAATGGTTGGCAGTTGCAATCTTCTAAGCAAGCCTTTGGACCCTGGCATTTATTTTTGTTTACAAATTAAGTGCTATCTCATAGGATGTCCCAATGAAGGAGCACAACTTTGATTGTTTTTGAGATGAGAATTGATTAGGTGTGTCTGAGAGGGTGGTAACTTTTTCTCCTGTTTTTGATCATGCATCTTGGTCTTCAGCTTCTAAGTGTCCCAGGATAGACTGATTTTGTTTTTTGTGTTGCAGAATTAAGTCGGGGAGCATTTCCACGACTTGACTGTGGGTGGTGATGTGTGGTGGGCATGGCAGTCTTCTATGGAAGGGAGGGTTTGATTGGCCGTGACAGATGATTGTGGTAGAGGTTCTGGTACCGATGGTGACACTGAAGTTTACCCAGGACAGTGATGTGAACTTACTAGTACTGCATACATGGTGTATCCTCTGTCAAGGGGAATCAAGAATATGGCATTGTGGGTATGTAGAATGCACAAGTGGCCTATGTAAACACCTAAAGCACACATTGAGCACCTACGAATAGAAACACCAGCACCCAAAATCAATACAAAGCCAGAGTTGGAAGATGCTGAAAGGAGCACAGTACTCACCACACTGATGAGTTGGGCCAGGGAGACCATGAGTTGCACCGTCACCAGCTCCGACCCATTGGTGGCGGGCCGAATGAGCTTGTTGTATCGCGACGGGTTCAGGAGGTGCTCCACCAGCCTCTCCTCGGTGTCCGTGGCCAGACTCCCTGTAAAACCCAAAAGGCAAAGACATCATCAGACCAGGAGAACCCTTTCAGCTGTCCTAGAAAGAAGAACTTGCTTAGAAAACCCTAGACAATGGCCCATATTTTTGTTGCAACTTTAAGAAAGCCTATGTCTGCCTAAGCCTTAGATTTGTGAACAATTCAACAATGTCCTCTTGACAGAAATGTAAAACCAATGAATGTGCAGGGGTGATTAATGACTAGCACTGTTTGACAGGCTAGGGCCTCTAAACAGCAAGCGCATCCTAAACAAAAATGCAACAAATCAGCTGTTACAATACTTTTTTTTTATCAAAGACCACATCCTGGCTTGAAATTACAAGCCAGGGTGCATCTGCAGTTTAACAATATGAAGACTTGATGACCCATCACACAAAGCTGATGGGAATACTAATTGGACAACATAAGTATCCACTAAACGCCGTGGTCTGGATGGACAGCACATCCAAGCAATGGCAAGATCCAGAAAAACACATGAAACACAATTGAAACATGGCTGACCAAAGCCCACTCTCTCTGTTTGCCTAATTTAGTTTTTTTGCCACATTGATGACATTAGGTTTTCCAGGCTACTAAAGCTGACTGTAGCCAGTCCTAAGGACATTATCCATTTTATAATTTGTAATTGTCTTGTCATATTTTTACATGCTGTCTGCCTCGAGGCTCAGTGGAAGGGTTTCTGAGTAGCTTGGCTTGTACTTTGTCTCTTGGGTCTCCCTATAAATGTTTGGGGGTTCACCCACCTCGAATCAAGCATGCTCAGAAGTGCACACGTTCCTCTTTACAACACAGCACCCACTCCTCACCATGATTAACCTGCTGCTGCTTGCAGACCATCCTCACCACAGCTCATCAGCACAGCTTCTCCCCCTCAATGCTCACTCTTCTCATTAAACCAGTGCCTCTTCCCAGCCACCTCACACATACTTTATTTATTTGAAACAGAGAACAAGTTGAGCACATTTCTATCAGAAATTCTCTTAAAATATTAATATTGGTTGAATATGTAAGAAAGTGTTGGATAACAATGCCAGGGAAGATATGGTTGTAACACATGAGAGATGGAACACAATCAGTGACTGGTACAAGACCAACACACCCCCAGTCACTCGGACTTCAGCCAGTGAACTGTATTGATGGAGCTTATATATCATCTGCTGATCCACTCTCTAGCAGGTGGCTCCCTAGTGCAGATATAAATTAAATAAATGAGGATATAGGCATTGCTTAATTTTGGAACTAATAAGTGCTGTTGCTCAAAGTTTTTCTCAGAAGCCGATGCTGACATATGTCCGTATTGCCAGTTGCCTAGTATTGATTCCACCTCACCCCTCTTTCTGCCACCTACATACACTCTCTGCCCATTTATTTCACTCTTGCAGGTTCTTTTCAGTCCTTGCGTTCTCCCTTTTTCACAGTTTTTCCATCTTTCTCTTTCTCCTTCTTGCCTCCTTTTGGATTTTCTCTTTCTTGCTCTGGGTCAAAGTTTGATGAGGAAAAATAAGTGTTGGTTCTTAAAAATGAGTACCAGTGGGTCCCACCTGCAACCACCGGCTCAAATTAAGCACTCGATGTAGGTTTGAGAGGTAGATCTTCAGGTCACACACTTAGACACACCCAGTGCTTAATTTGTAAAAAAAAAGAAAAAAAAATGTGCCAGGGCCCTTGTCAGGAGGTCACTGCGGCTTGCACTACCCATAGCCCCCACTTGCGTTGCCAATGACAGTACTAACACAACTAACCATCACACTCACACAAGTGTGACAATTCAGAGTTTAAATATTAATTAAAAATGACTAAAACATGCCGCCCAAGCTATTCTTATAGCTTTGGGTGGCAGGTCTCTGTGATTTAAATGTATATTTAATTATTGAACAACTGTTGGTATGCTCCTCACAAAATTAGAAAAACAGCGCCACCATGTGGCAGGCTGTGATAAGAGCCGGTGTTGACGATAAAGTGCTGGTGCCGAGCACCGGTAACCACTGCCACAAATTAAGCACTGAATATTGGTTTGATAGGTACCTCTTCAAGTCTCACACATGGACACCCCTGCACACTAAAGCCTGCACTCCAATACCGGATGGAACGCTGATTCGGCTGGCAGCTCGAGCTAGTGGCCCCTTTGGGATTACAGGTGATGTGGCAAAACTGTACTCCTGATGTTTCCCCTGCTCCTGAACATTTCACTTGATAAAATAAGTGAAATATGTGTGTGAGACGCAACCCGAAAATGAAAATCGACAGTGAGAACTGGGCAAGGAACACAGATTCCCATGGTAATTCCTCATTTCAAAGGGTTCACCCCTCTGTTCTTGTAGGGTCGGTAATTTCTTGTCCAGGAATGTTCTACTGTAATGCCACTGGAATGGGGATCTAGAACAGAGGACTGCTGATAACCTTCTCCCCTCTATGTCTTTGTCTCTCTCTCTCTTTCTCTCTCTCTCTCCCTCTCTCTCTCCCTCTCTCTCTCTCTCTTTCCCTCTCACACATAGGAGCTCTCCTGGCACCTGCCCCTTAAGCCCACAGACAATATATGGCACCGCTGTTGCTAGCCTTATCACCGCATGAACTCTTCTCCCTTCAGGACCTAGGGGAGTTTACATCTGCACAGAGGCCTACTGCCAGCAGGGGACCAGGAGCCAAAGGCTGCCCTGGAAAATTGTGTCCACGGCGGCATGCTATCGTACTTAGTGAGTGTAGTGAGCGAGTCGGGCTGGTTTCAGGAGGATTTGAGGGGTGGTGGAAATTATGTACATGCTCTAAAGAAAATAGCGTGTGCTCCATTTGGTCTGTGTACCAGGCAGGATTGCTGATGTTGCCTCCATCCACCCACCCTTAAAAGAAGTCCCCTCGCGTTCGGCCTATCAGGGATTTTCCCTGTCCTGCACATGACCTGTCCAGCTTTGTGTGCAGTAAGTGTCTACACGTGCCAGGTGAAAGTGACCAGGACAGCCAGGTGCATCTCCACAGTTGTAATGAAGTCCTCTTGATATTAAAAGGCTCTTCTACTGAAGCTTCCACTGAAGTGCACTATAATAGAATAATGCAGACAATCACTGCATATAAGAGTGAGTGTGAAATGCTGGTCACACCACCAAAGTGAGGGTCACCCAAGAGCAAAGCTGTGTCTGGTTGATCCTTAGGTGTGTACATTTGCAGGTATGGAGGGAAAGGCCATCCACTGTCTCTGCCATATAAACCCTCCACTTCCTATTTAGGATTATGTCCCTTATCTGTAACCCCAGGGCCTTGAGGTAATGGGAGCCTGCTGAAGGGGGGTGGGGGGGGGGGGAGAGGGGCTGTGTGCTTCTCCTTTCCCCCCTTTCCCCGAGTTAGTGGCATGGGAACCTCTGCTACAATGCCGCCATCTTGTGACCTGACTGTGTGGGGTTCTTTCTAGCGGTGCTTGGGCCGCATTCAGTGGCGGCCGGCACGGATCGGGGGTGCCAGGGCAGGGGATGTGGGCGAGAGGGTTGTAAAAAAAAAAAAGAATAAAAAACGTACCTCTTCGCCGCGTCCCTCCTCCATCGTCGCCTCATCTCTCCTCCGCCTTCTTGCCGCGTCTCTCCCAGCCCTGACCAGTAACAACGCTGCAATGCAGCATTGTGATTGGTCTGAGCGCCGTAGTTCGGCGCTCAGCCAGAGAATCGGAGCCTCGGCATGTTCTCCACCCAGGCTGTAATGCAGCCTGGGTGGAGAACATGCAAAGTACGCATGACTATTTTGCCGACCTGAGAGGGCCGGCAAATCAGTTACTACACACTTAGTGTGCCACCACTCCTCCCACCCTCCTCTGAAAGCAGAGCAGCCCCGCCCTGCAAAGACGATGCAGTAGGAGCAAATAAATTGATGATAACAAAAAATTATTATTATTTAATTTTTCCTTTATTTCCACTGCTGAAAGCAGTGGGGCGGCGCTCCTCCTCCTTAGCGGAGGAGCCGCCACTGGCCGCACTGGTCTTTTACGTGCACCGATCCCCTTTGTATGTGCAAACCTGCCAAAGGCCACCCTTTTCCCTAATCCTCATTCAATTGCACTGCAAAAGTAACTAGTTGTGTAGTTCTGGCGAGGCAGAGTAGAGCGAGACACGGTGTGTCACTGATTTCACCAACTGGCCGACCTGAAAATGAAGCCTGGAATAGGACCTCCCCGGAGAGGAGCTCGGCAGCTCACTATATCGAATGCAATACATCACAAGACGAAAATAATGCATCCACTACATCGACATACCACTATTTTATAAGGTAAGTATATAATTTACTGTTCTTAATTCCTCTTATACTGCTAGGTCTTGTAAGAGGATGCAATATTTTTGTTGGTGGATATTGTCGTCCTTGATGTAGTGACATATAACCCTCATGCAGAGTTTACTTGCCTGATGAGTCCACTGGTCCCTGATTCTCCAGATATCAGCCCATGCTGAGAATGCCTCATTTTAGGACATCCGATGATATGGGCCAGAACTTTTTAGAGTAGATCTCAGTAGTAGTGGATACTTACAGGTAGCACCAATATTTGCGGTAAGTGTCCTTTTTATTAGCCTTAAAGCCTGGGGTATTTTATGGTCAGACCATGATGGGGGCATCAAAAGCAAGTAATGTCTTTGTTTCAGAAATTTATATTATTTTGGACTGAAGCCAGTACATGGAAAAGCTGTATCTGGTCCTCCTTCATTCAGTCAATACGTTTCAACCCACGGGGACTAAAAACGAGGGTCTTCCTTATTGCTGGTGCTGGAGTATATTGAGCTTATTAAGGTAGTTCAGCAGTAGTATATTGGGAAGCCTTCCACGCCTGGCATGCTTGCACAGTGGATTTGGATGCAGGCACTGTGGTCCAGGGCATGAAATCTGGTGCCTCTTAGAGGGTTGTACTTGAAGATAGTACATACCTTTAGTGCAGAAATGGGGCCCTTTTAGTTTTGTAGTGGAAAGGTGGGAGCATGCAGGGAGCAGATTAGAAGTTATTAAAGTTCTGCCCTGTCCTCACTGTCCGTAGTTCTCTGTGGATATCCTTGGAATCTCAGAACTGGCTCCGACTGCGGCTAGTGTATTGGAGCTTGCAGGAGCACTGCCGGGTCAGTATGGGTTTACTCGTGTCCAGATGCGCGGCAATTGAACCAAGACTAAATCCATCTCTATTGATGATACATTATTCTCAGATTAAGGGCTGGACTGACAAACAATTGCATTTTTAGACTGTATAAGTAGCCTAGAATGCTGAGTGCTGAGTCCATTGAAATTAAAATTGAGGATACAATCCTATCAACTTCCTTTGCCTGGGAGTGCATTGTCCTCTCAGTATTAATAATGCAAGTACGGCGGTATCCAGCCAGGCTCCTTCCGGTAATAATATCCGACTAAATGAGATGCCTTAGTGTAATTCATGCAAATTTAAAATTCTACATATTAAAAACTGTTGCAGCCATCTTACCACACAAGGGTTGATTCTTTAACAAGTGTATGACGTGGGATCATTCAATGTCTTGAATATGCAGAAACTGTTCAGGTTCTGGTGGGCATCCGTATTGAAGAAGGCCCATGGCACATACGTTTGCCCCCTCTTATGACACAGCTATCCACCCCAGAGGCATCCCATTTAAAACTGGTCCTCATACCCTAGGCTGTCTCAGTGGAATATAGCTGGTTACATCGCATGCGTTTACAACGCATGCGATTACAACGCGGTTGTTACAACGACCGCGTTGTTACATCACAGTACCATTACACCGCAAGTCATTACAATGACTTGCTCTAGGGGGCGCGCTGGACTTAGGAATAGTATAATTAACTATTCCAACTCCAGTGTGTGCAACAGTAGGGAAGGTGTTGTAACGACTTGCGTTGTAATGGTACTGCGATGTAAGAACGCGGTCGTTGTAACGACCGCATTGTAATCGTATGCGTTGTAACGCATGCGATGTGATGGCTGTTTCCCGTCTCAGTGTATCACTCCATGCAGTGCAGCTCAGATTATACCAGTGATGAGTTGGGCTTCTCGCCAAGGCTTCCTTCGAAGACAGACAGGAACTTGTGAGCTGGGTTCGTGCCAACAGATAACCCTGACTAATAGGCAGTTCTGGTCAATAATGCTTGCACTTACGAGCACGTCCACAGACCCATTACAGCATCCCTGGAAGAAAGCTTTAAAAGATGGAAATGAGTTATGTTGGAGCAGATTAAATGGCTGTCTCTGGTTTTCAATTTCTTCGCACCAGCTCTGCTTGTTACCGGGGGAGGGGTGGAGGCGGTGGGAGGCGAGAGCAGCGAATCCTTCTCCTTAGCTTATGGTAGCTCCATGTCAGCCAATCCCTATGTTCAGTCCTTCCTTCCTACTTTCAAACCATTATATTTTAGTACAATCAATTAAATTGTTCTACACCAAGACAGTAACTCCCAGAATGCACTATCTTTGCAATAAGTGTAATATTTATGGGCATGTCGAAGCTGGCAACAACCAATACATGAGGAGGGGTGGGAAATTCGAAATGTAAATTTCTGAAGTGGTTACATGTGGAACCTGGAAATAACATGTTACCTGGAGCAGTACTCTGGTCACCCTATGGAAGTACACTGTATATGGCTGTTTAATTTCAAATTCTTTCAAACTTCTCTTGGATGCCACAAGGGGCAGCAGGGAGTTGCCAAAAACCAACGAAGCAACACAGCACCACAGAGACACTGAGTAGAGGAACTTGCTTGTATGGTTGGAATGTGGTTTATTTGATCTGAGGTTGGGTTGTCAAACCATTAATGCATGGGCCTAGTGGGGTTGGCAGGAAGTATTTTGAGGTTGGCTTGTTGGGCCAGATGAATCAAGTAAAATAGCTAACCATTCAGCTTGAAAGAGGCTGTGATGGGGTCATGGCACTGTCAGACAAGTTCTTCAAAAGGAAAGTAGAATCATGGAAAGGAAGTTTGAGAAACCCAGGATTTGCTCCAAGGATGCGTTAAAGGAGCCTGCGTCTGCCTCTTTAGGTAGAAGAAAATCTGTTGCAGTGGTAAATAGCGCCTCAGGATTAGCACACATAATTCATTCATGTGAATTTTTGAAATGTCTCCTAAGAAAGACGTAAGCATTGTGATGGGCAGAGTGTATCTGGTGTCTTTACGTTAGTTATTGCTGGTGGGGCATTGCAGGAAGCTAAAAAGAGACCAGAACGTTATTCTTCACACTGATATCCTCTCTTATCATTCAGAGGTTAATGCTCTTGTCTGTGTGGTACCTGAGGGTAACTCCAGGACCCTTCTTTTTAAGTCTTGCCTGTAGGCAAAGCGCATGCGCTGTCGCTATGGCGATGATCTCTTGTGTCAAAAAAAAAAAAGAACTTTACAAAACTCTGCAAAGGGGCTTTTATCCCAGAGATTACTTACCATTTGTTGGCATCCTTATCACTCTTCTTTGCTGCCTTATAACTCGGCATATGGCAGTATATGAGAGGCGTCACTTCCTTTGTTTACGAGTGCATGGACCAAGTACACATTCATTAATGTTAATTAGTGTCAATCGCTGCTCGTGCTGAGGTACTATTTCTTCTTTTTTTGGCTTTTATTTTTTAATGCGAACTCGATCTGAAGGTATCAGCACTTTACATGCGCACCAGTTACATTCCACAACTTGACATTCTTTATTTTTTGAAGGAAAGAGACATTAAGTGATTTGCCCAGAATCTCAGGATGTTGAGCTGACGCAGAAACTCGAACTGTGTTCCCCATTTGTGGAGACGGCTGCTCTGCCCATAGCACCACATCCTTCTACCCCCTTCCATCCAGTATCCTGCCTACCTAGTTGCTTTTAGCCATGCTGTACAACATGGTTAAAAAAAAGAATTTGACAAAGCCAATAGATCTTGCATAGACCAGACCTATTGGCTTTGCCAATGCCTTTTTCATACTCTATCAGTCTATCTGTGAGTGTATATATATATATATATATATCATTAAGAAGAAGATCTATTGGCCAAAGAGCCAGCTCCTCCCATGCCCCTGTTTCTTTTCGTTTTTGCTTTCTGTTTTTTCAGCTATTCTGGCGACACTCAGGTGCCTCTTCCATTAGGCCAAAAGAGCTACAGAAGAATTTCCCCACATAGCCCTGACTACATCTGGTAGTCTAATCATGAGTGGAGTCATATGGGAATCACCTCTAAAAGCGAGGCAGTGGTCTTCAGTGATGATCAGCACTAGTGTGGCTGGAACCGGCCACCTATTTAATTCATATCCCTGGTATCTACCATTGACCCTCTGGTACTCTACACCAATTCTTCCCCAAGGTCCTTATTTTCTGTACAGAGTATTGAAAAAGATTTTGGGCGCCCTAACATAAAGTTTCTTCTGTCAAGACACTTGTTTGACATAGACATGACTACGGGTGACAGCCCGCACTGATGTCCTGCAATGCTGATAGAATTTAAAACTCAGCGATTTAATGTTGGTCTACTTGAGAAAATTCAATCTGGTAGCCATACATTCATATATTCCTACATTCATATATTTCCACTGGCTAACATTGGAATAATGCATTTTCCATAAATCCCTCTGTATAGCTGATCAGGCTCTTTATCACTAACTGGGCCCTTTCCCGAATACAAAATTCTGGTGATATGCACAGCGTCAGGTGTTGCACACTTTCTCTCTCAATAAAAATGCACTTAAGTCGCCCTCACTGCAAATTTGTGGAACTCTCTCTCATCCAACATCAGGGGCATTGTTGAGCGCTACAAGTTTCGAGAAGGCAATCAAACACTGGTTGTTTCACACTTTTATTTAGATTCCTCCACATTCAGCTGAGAAAATAATCAGTCAAAGCTCTAGCGTCAACAAGTTGCCTTCTTTGACATAGTCTATGCTCACCATTCAAAATAACGCAACATTGTGTTTTTGTTTGACATGACCGAAAGAAAGAAATTGGCATGGAAGCTTTTCAGTTGGCGCTGACTCAGGAGGTCATGACCTGTCTTGGACTGGGATTGGTGAATTTGATTTTAAGATTGGGAGTCTGCAAGGCGTGTGTGCCACTGTCATGGAAGGGTTGACATCATCACGAGTGACTTTATAAACCAGGATGACCTGCTTGAGGCTGAGCTGCTCATCGGGTGCTGGAGACAAGTACGAAGGCTGCAAGATCCTGAAGGGATCCGCACCCCCCACCAAAAACTCTAAAACACTGCGAGAGGCTGGTGTATCTGTGTAACAGTGAAGCCTCTTTCGTGGAGGAGTTGTGGTGTATTCTTGTTTTAACCGAGAGTGGCATGAAGGGGAGTCACCAGATGTGGTACAGGTTGTGTTCAATCCAGCGCTTTGCAGGCGCAGCGGCAGGATATGCGCACTCACCTGGGAGGGCACCTATTGGGTGGCTGAGTAGCATGACGTAATCATGCACATGGAATCTGAAGTAATATTGTGCACTGGAGTAGGGCGGTCACTGGTCCTCAAGCCTTTGGACTGATGACTGTGCCGTGGAAAGGTGGTTGCGTGGTGTGTCGGTTGGGTGAGTGAAGGTGATCTAGTGGTTACTGAGGCAGTCACTGCATTGAACGTGTCATTCTACAAATCATATTGAAGTTAGTTCGAATGCAGCACTGGAGGGCGCAGCAGCAACCCAAGTCGAAGGCCATTAGAGAAGAAGGCAGCCATGTTGGACACTCTGCTGGATTAATTACAACATGTACACTGGTTCGACGAATTCCAATTAGCGCCGCTGATGGCCGCATAAATCAGAGCACTTTAACCTTTCGGACAAATTACTAGTCACAACCGGTTGGGCAAATCACTCACAGGGGGAGGGAAGTACCCTCGGGATTAGCCGGTGGACTGTGTAGTTGGAGATTAAATTAGCGACCTAGTCCATTTCAGCTTTTAACGAGAAAAAAAAAATTATATGCTGTAACTACCAATCATGGTGCCCATGGGATATGTGCCTTCTGTGAATGGCGGGGCCGGCGACGGATCACTCTAAAGGGAAATCAGGATTTACATGACAGAAAATGTGTGGCATGATGGGCTGAGGCAGGGTGCAAACATGCTCCATCCTTCCAAACCTTTCAGCACTAATCCTTCCAAACACTGAAAGGCCTTCAGAAGCAACATACGAACAATTTGACGCCCCGGGAGAGGAATTTGCAGTTTGAATGAAATGAATACATTTTTATGATTTATACAGCACTAAAAGCTGCCCCACATGGTGTCCCCGGCGCAACCTGAACCAAGGTATATTAACCTTCTCTAAGATTGGAAAACAACTACGTTTTCAGTTACTTTCTGAAATCACTTGCTAGTCAACCAGAGGGCGAAAGGTAGTTTGTTCCAAGCTTTTGCTGCCAAAAAAGAAAAGGATTTTCCCCCACTCCTCACAAGCCTGACTCTGGGAACATTGAAGAATCTATCCGAAAGGTATTTAGGACTGGTATCATGAAATGATCTGTGGGCGGGAATTAGTGCTTTAAATCGAATCGGCTTGTGTACTGGCAGCCAGTGAAGAAGGTTTCAATAGTGAGAAATTGAGGATTCTAAGAATAAATCACACAGCTGCATTCTGCATCACCTGCAGCTGGTAAATCATATACTTGGGAAGACCCAAGTAAAGCATATTGGCGTAGTGCTGCCTTGATGTAAATAATACATGCACTACAATTTTCCAAAACTCCAGAGGAAGTAAGTCTTCAGAATTTTTTCAGTGAACATAAAAGTGAGAAACATGTACCCTAACGTAAAGAACCTGGGGTGAAAGGACAAATCTTTGTCAAATGTTACTCCCACGTTGCTAGCCATAGAAGCTGGTGGGGATGGGGGGGGGGGGGGGGGAAGCGATAGGGAGTTGCTAGACCCTGTGCCCACCACTCATTGACTGGACCCTCATTGACAGTCCCAAAAAGCATTATTTCTGTTTAGTCTTAGTTGCATGTTAGGTAACTCCGCTTCATCCACTCAGACAGGCAGGCAGATTTTAAATGTTTCCTCTGAAGCAACAGGGTTTTGTCAATGGATAAGATGAATTGTATATCATCAGCGTATGAAATGACATTTGATTCCAAACAACTCTATTAATGTTTCCCAGGGGGCCATGTATATATTGAATAGAGTGGGGCTCAAAGAAGATCCCTGAGGAACTCTGTATTTTAGTGTCATGCTTCCCCAGCTAAAATTGGAGGCTGACGGTGCTTGTTCTCTTCACAGAGAAGGGACTGGCACCATAATAATGCCTGGCCACATGTTTCCCATATCAGCTATATCGAATGCCGAGATAAGTCTAAAATAATTCGGGTGGCGTTCAGACCTCTGTAGAGTGAGATTTTAATATAGTTAGAAACTTCTAATAACACTTTTTCTGTCCTGTGTTCCTGAAGACTGATTGGGATGGGTTTAGAAGGCCTGTTTGCTCTGGTAGTCTGACAGTTGTGTATTGATGAGTTTCTCTAGTAATTTAGAGAGTGCTGGGAGCAACCCAGACAGGACTAGGACACGCACCCCGAAAGGCTGCTCGAAAGGAGCCCAGACATTTAAACGGGGAATGAATGGAAATGAAGAATTTTGAGAAGGAGGAAAATTCAAATTGCCCTGATGAAGTCCCTGTGAGAAGTTGGCCTGGTATATGATGTCCACTAATTAAAGTGGGCACCTTGCACAAGTCCACACAACCCTTATGGTGATTTAAGAGGTCAAAGATAACCTTAGAAAGCTATCCAAGTGGTAGCTGTGGAGAGCAGCCTTCAGGCTTAGTCTTGAAGGAATGTTAAGCAGCCTGTTTTACCAGAATGCAATCTTATTGTATTGGTTAAATGAAAGGAGAACCACACAGTAGTTATAAGAATATATATTTATTATTATAACACCTTAAATACCTCACAGTATCTGCTACACGAAGATAAACACAAAGCACACAATGCTATAGCACAGAAACAATCGTAAGTAGCACTAATACACAGTGGGCTCCCGGGGGAGACCAAACCATATACTAAAATAGTGGTATAAGAACCACGACTCGAGTCATGACAGTGTCTAGAGGATGTAGAATCGCTGGGACCCCAAGGAACCACCCAAGGTGAGTAAGGAGGGACCCCACGGAGGATGGGTGCAGTGTGAAAACACGACCGCGTGCTACGTACAATTTAATGGGAGAGTCGCGGTTGCAATTTTAAAGTTAAAGGACCCTTCCCAGTGGATTACGAAGAAACCCTGTGGAACATAGAAGGTTCGAGAGCCACCCCACCCGTGGATACTGAAGTACCAGTGTTACCTATCCCAGGGAAGCCGGGTGCATAGGGCCGAAGTGGCGTCGGAAACCGCCGTCGTTTTCAATGGGAGTCTGCAAAGAAATGCCACTGCTGGAAAGAAGAAAAGTGTCCAGTGGAATCTGCAGGTGGATTCTTGATGGAAGGAACCTGAAAGCAGAGGGGACAGAGTCTGGGTCATTCAGGAGTGACCAGGGGCTCTGTAGACGAATGCCCACCGATGTCGGGTGCTTCAGGTGTGAAGAAGGAGACCTTGACTCTACAGCTGCAGGGACCAGGAGACGTCGAGGATGACCAGGAGCCGCATACGAGCTGTTCCGTGAAGGATGTCGAGTGCTATGGGGTCGGTGTCCGGCGGGAGCACCAACAAGCCTTGGCAGCGGCAACCCACGAAGAAGGTTAAAGAAGGTTACGGTCTGGACCAGCAAGGCCCAGTGGACTCACCACAGCAAGGGGAGTCAGGGCAGGCCTGGAGCAACCAGGGGAGCCCAAGAAAATTAGGATTGTCCCTCAAGTGGACCCACAGGCCGAAGGCCAGGAGTCGCGAGGGGACCTCTAGCAGTTTCACAATTTCACAGATTGCAGGGCACAGAGTGCGAGGAGGCCGGAGTCCTTTGTACGAAATGTGCGCAGAGGTTGGGGCTATCGTCAGCCCAATGCACAAAGTTGGGGAAGACCAACAAGCATATGCACTTGCAAAAGTACGCGGCGCACAGGGGTTCAGGTTATGCGGTCCCCACTTCGGAGTCCGCAGGAGCTCAGGATCAGCAGTCCAGTCAGGTGCGTTACGGTGCCTGCAAACGCAGGGGAGTGACTCCTTCACCCCAAGGGAGATACTTCAGTTATCCTTGATGCTCCACAGGTCCTGCACTGAGCCTGTATGGTGCGCGGGCATAGGCGATGCTTTGGACGGAGAGGGAGACGAAGTCGGGCCCAGTTGAAGTCCAGCGAAGTCCAGAGTGTCCAGACGGTTGAAGGTCAGTGGTTTCTTGCTCAGAATCTTGTCCACGTTGAATCTAGGGTCCTACAGCCAGGTAGCCCTTTTGTACCCACGGGAGAGGGTTGGACATATTCAGGGGACCCTCCCAGGGGAGGGTCAGGACAGTGGGGAGGGTACTCCCATGTCCTTTGTCCAGTTTCACGCCAGAGCAGGAGCCAACGGCTCCCAGAGCTGGTTTGAGCTGGACTATGCACAGGGATACCAAATGTGCCCCTCGTGCAGACTTTCAGGCACTTTGGAAGTGCACCCACCCAGCTCAAATACACTAAATCCTGTCTGGGAGGTGGTCACACCTCCCTGTGACAGGATGCCTATTGTGCTGCCTTCCCCTGCTCGAGCTTGGCTCAGCAGCAGGAGGGCAGAAATGTGTCTCTGGTCGGCAGCAACCATTTTGTGCCGTCCGGGTCGAGAAGGCTGGTACCGGGAAGACCAGGGACCCCACGAAGCTTGCTTCTGAAGGGTGGAATCATACCTCCCACACTGGTTACCGGTGTGGAGGTATGATTCCAAGGTGTTTGATACCAAACACGACATGGTTGTTGCAGCCGTTTTCGAGATAGCAATTTACGCAAGCATATAATGCACCTCTACCTATTTGTCTGGCTGCGTCACCGACAACCCGGGAGAATGGTCTCCGAAGGCTGCAGGGGTGCTCTGCTCATGCAGGGGCACCCTCTCACGTAAAACCCAGCACCCTGCCTTCAGGATTGTTAAGGCCTGCTATAGGGGTGACTTATAGATTTTAAGTGTGGTGACCTATAGATATAGTAAACATATCTAAAGTAAGTGGTGCATGCACCATCTTACACAGGCTGCAACGGCAGGCCTGTAGTTCCATTTTGCATGGCCTCTCATGGGTGGCATAATACATGCTTCAGCCCATGGGAGGCCTCTGGGGTACTTATACCCTGGGTACATGTGTACCATATACTAGGGACTTATAAGAGTACCCCAGTATACAATCTGGAGTGTACCTAAGTACATGGCATAACATTTTATGGTTTAACTCTTTTTTTATTAAAGAAACAGCCAAGGTATCACAGTGCAGTTTGCAAAGCGGCAGGTCATGGGCTACGCAGAGCCCTAGCGTATGGCATGGCTTTGAACAAATGAGACCTAAAACTAAGTGAAAACAAGAGAGAACAACCCTCCCCCCTCCCCTTATCCCCCCCCTCTCCCGTCCACTGTGAGTTGAAGATTTTGTTAGGAGTGTAGCGATAACAATTGTATCGAGGCTCATGGGGCCTCAGTGTCAGGTGTGGTGAGACGCAGGAGGCGTAAGTACCTGGGGCAGGTAAGTTCCCTAAACTCCTGAGTGAGGATGGCCAAGAGTGGTTGCCAGAGCTCTCCAAATGTCGAACCCTTCCCAGCCAGTGTAAGGGATATTTTCTCCATCCCCAGTATGTGCCAAAGGCGTTGGAGCCAGCCAAAGTGAGTGGGAATCCGGGAAGTCCTCCAGTGAAGCAAAATGTTTTGAGTGGCCGTGCCCAGCACGATCGCTATCTGGCGGCCTCTTTTCGACTTGAGTGGGTATGTTAGGGAGTTCGGCACGCCCAAGAGAATATAGCTAGGGAATCTGGGGAGCTCCGTGTCTAAATGCTTATCAATTTCGTCTAGAATCTGGGACCAGTATTGTTGCAGGTGTTCGCATTGCCAAAGGAGGTGGACCAGGGTTCCAGTCTTCCCACAACCTCTCCAACAGTCCGCGCTGTGCGTGGGGTCCGCTTGATGCAAGCGTTCTGGAGTGTAATACCAGTAGGTGACTAACTTGGTTAAAGTTTCTGTGAGGCCCATGTTGCTTACTGTGTGTCGAGCCCTGTAGTACACCCCCTCCCATTCTTTACCGCTCAGTTTGCGTCCCAGCTCTCTTTCCCATCGTGAGCGGCCTGCGTTGTGTGTGTATTTGTATCGGGAGAATAGCATCAAATAGAGGTCTGAGATCAGTTTCTTATCAGATGTTCGTGTGATGAGCCATCGTTCATAGGGGTTGAGGAATCTCTGTGCGTGTGGCCTATTGTCCGAGTGGAGCGCCCAGTGTCGTAGCTGCAGGTAACGGAGCCGCTCGGACTCAGGCAGTCCATAATCCGACCTGAGCTGGGGAAAGGGGATCACCCCCTGAATATCAAAGAAATGACCTAGTGCTCGGCATTCCGTGGCTCGCCACTGTATAAAAGAAGTCTTCCCCCATCCCTGGGCTGAAGTCTGGATTGTCAAACAGTGGGGTGAGAGGGGAGGGAAAGGTCGTCAACCCGTGTCTCCTGTTGGTCTGATCCCATATTGTGAGGGTAGTACGTGTGATGTGAGAGGCGTAGAGGTTAGGGGGTCTATGCGGTTTCTTGAGGAAGGGAATCTTCCTGAGAGATGTACCCACTACCGCCCGGTCTTGAAATAACCAATGTTTCTCTGACTCTGTGCAATTCCACTCCACTAGGTGACGGAGCTGCGAAGCTTTGTAGTAGAGTTGGATGTCAGGGATCCCGAGTCCCCCTTCAGTGGGTGGGAGAAAGGTAACTAATTTCTTCAATCGTGGCTTGCGTCCCTGCCAGATGAATAAGGAAAGTTCCGACTGTATCCTGTTGAGCCAGCCATCCGGTGGCCGTAGAGGAAGCGTCTGAAAGAGATACAAAATTTTGGGCAGATTGTCATCTTGACCGCCGCTATCCTCCCAAGCCACGAGATAGGGTAATGGTTCCACCGCCGCAAGTCGGAGCGTATTTGAGCCTGCAGTTTAGCGTAGTTAACGGCTGCAGTAGAGTGAGGGTAGGCGCTAAGAGAATTCCCAAGTATGGGACCGTGTCTCGGGACCATTGCAGCGGATGTTGCTTCTAGAGGCGTGCCTGCGTGTGTGGGGATAGAGAGAGATTGAGAGCTGTCGATTTCGTGATGTTAACTTTGAACCCGGAGGCCTTCGCGAAGGAGTCCAGCTCCGACACGAAGGCTCCCAAAGCTACTGCGGGATCTGTCAATGTCACGAGGACATCGTCCGCATATAAACTGATGGTGTGTGTATCGCCCCCAAAGAGGATGCCCGTGATGAGCGGATGGTCCCTAACTCTCTGGGCCAATGGTTCCTAATAGAGTGCAAAAAGCAGGGGCGACAGGGGACACCCCTGCCTCGTGCCTCTGCTAATGGGGAAGGGAGCTGAGGTATGTCCGTTGACCCTAACTGATGCTGTGGGGTCACGATAACAGCTCAGGATCCGTGTCCTCATTTTCTCTCCGAGGCCAGCTCAGATCAACACCTGTTCTAAATACGGCCAGTGGACCCGATTAAAGGCCTTCTCGGCGTCAATGGTAAGGAGTATGTAGTCCCCTGAGATCCACGATGCCTTCTCTATGAGATGCAAGACCCTCTTAGTGTTATCGCTTGTTTGTCTTTGGGGGATGAATCCCGCCTGATCGGGGTCAATCAAGCTGGCATATGAGGAGCTAACCGGCTCGCCAATAACCCGGTGTATAATTTCAGATCAATGTTCAAGAGTGAAATGGGGCGGTACGCTCCGCAATAAGTTTTATCTTTTCCCGGTTTGGGAATTACCACTACAGCGGTCTCAAGCATAGATCGGGGAATCGCTCCCGGGGACGTGAAGGTGTTGTATAGCCTAGTAAGTAGGGGGGCTAGAGTGGAGCAGAACTGTTTATAAAAGGCCGCGGTATAGCCATCTGGGCCAGGAGATTTCGCTAATTTGAGGCGTGCTATAGCCACTATGACTTCCTCAACCCGTATGTCCCCATCCAGGTGTTCCGCCTGTTCCGGCGTCAAAGTGGGGAGATGCGCCTGCGTCAAATAAGCGTTGGTGTCCGCGGCTTCTAATCTCTGCTCGTCATATAGTTGGGCATAGAAGCCCTTAAACGTCTCTGCGATAGTCGCATCGTCTGTGGTTATCTCCCCCATCTGATCTCGGATCTCCTGAACCCCCTGCCGCAGTCTAGCTTCGCGCAGCTTATGAGCAAGCAGACGCCTGCATCTGTCGCCCCCTACGTAAAAAGAATGGCGCAAACGCAGTGCTGCGTATTACGCCCTGTTCTGATCTAAGGCCGATAGTTGTGCCCGTGCTGCTGACAGTTGGCGCCAGGTATGGGGTGCGCCGGTTCGGCGATGCATTTGCTCCAGCTTCCTGACTTTTTGTGTCAGCTCGTCCCGCTTGCGCTTGCGTTCAGCGTTGTCTGCCGTGGAAATGGCGATTAGTACGCCACAAGAATGTCGACCGCTGACGAGATATCGCGGAGTGCTGTGGAGCCTATCAAATAGTCCAGCCTGGCATAGGTCTTGTGGCGTTAGAGTAGAACGAGTATTCTCTAAGCTGTGGGTGTTGGACCCTCCAAAGATCCACCAGGCCGAGCTCAGCCAATCTATTCAGGCCGCTCTGTGAGAGCGCACCTACCTGACCAAATCGCTGGGCCAACCTGTCTAGCGTATTGTTAAGTACTAGGTTCAGGTCCCCCCCCAAAAAGATCTTGCGTTCCGTTGTAGCAGTGGCCTCCGTCAGTGCCTCGTGAAGGAACCTCTCCTGACCCTCGTTAGGCGCGTATAAGGACCCAATGACCAGTGTATGCCCCGCGATTAAAAACTGGTAGGAGAGTAATCTCCCCTTGATTTCGGCCATCTTTTCCCCCACCTTCCCCTGAAACGTTCGGGACACTAGTATCACGACCCCCGCTGTCTTAGACGGGCCACACGAAAAAAGTTGAGTGGGAAACTTGCGAGATTTTAATCGGTGGCAGTCCCTGGAAAGCAGGTGCGTCTCCTGCAGCAGACAGACCTCCGCCCCAGTACTTTCCAGGTATGAAAGGATCGCCCTTCGTTTGATGGGGTTGTTAAGTCCTCTTACATTGAGCGTGAGGACTTTAAGAGTGTTAGGAGGCATCTAGTAGGCTGGGGGTATAGGATGCAGTGTGAGGCCCGGAGCGAGGCCATCCTGTGTGGGCTAGTGTGCACCTGTGGAGGGAGACCCATGTATTAACCACAACTCGGTACAGGCCAGAGAGTAGTGGACGGGGGACCCAGGTAGCAGAAAATCCCATATAAACAAATCTAACAAACTCAAGAAAAGAGGTTAAGTGGTCAAAGTTCAGTCCGTCATCCGGGGACGATCGGCAGGAAATCTTCATGGGGTCCATAGCGTGGCCAAGTGTGTCACCCCCACCCCCCGCTGCCCACCTCAAATGAAAGGAAGAGAGGGCTGACAACCCTTGCGGTGTTCACGAAGTTTGCATCTTCGCCAAGGCTTCCGGGAGGGCCTCCAATACCGCCTGCTGTCCTTTTGTGATCTCTGCAGGGTCCGGGCGTTTGGTGCGTCACCTGCGGCCCTGCTGTCACCACCTTGGTTGTGCTTCTCCTGTGCTTGGGCCGGGACTACAGCCCCCGTCTTCCTCCTCAGGAATGTCAACACCCAGCAGTTGACTGGCTTCTGTAAGGGAGCGAAGTTGATACAGTTTGCTATCCAGTCGGAAGATAAGGCGGAACGGGTGCCCCCACGAGTAAGAAATGTTGCGTTGTCGTAGATGAGCTGTGATGGGGCGAAAGATCCTGCGTTTCTGCAAGGTGAGCGCCGCAAGGTCCTGATACAGGATTGGGGTCTGGTCTCGAAAGGTAATCGGATGCATGGTCCTGGCTTTGCGAAGTATGTCCTCTTTTGTGCTGAAGTCCTGGACGCAGACCAGGATATCCGCAGGCGGAGCTTTATCTGACCGGGGAAGGCCCACCCTGTGAGCC
The DNA here is from genome assembly GCA_963921515.1 of Calotriton arnoldi. NCBI lineage: Eukaryota > Metazoa > Chordata > Amphibia > Caudata > Salamandridae > Calotriton > Calotriton arnoldi. The sequence continues at coordinate 2,540,517 of CAWUFW010000186.1, forward strand.
CTGTCTAATTTAAGGTCTGTGTTGGGTGGGTTGCCCAGAATGTGATTAAAAAGCTCCCTTCCGTAGCTGAATACATCGCCGGCTTCTTCATTGGTTCGCACCCCTCTGATCCTGATGTTGTGCCTGCGGGAACGGTTCTCTAAGTCCTCGAGGTGTGTTTGTAAGTCCACCTGTTGCTCATGAATGCGGATGACCTCCTGCTGAAGGGCCGTTAATTCTGTGTCCCTATTATCGCCCTTGTCTTCTAGTGCGGCTACCCGCTCGCCAATGTCGTCTACATCTCTACGGATGTCCTTAATTTCGGAGGTGAGGTCACGCTTGACCGTCTGTAGGTCTTCACGAAGCGTCATGAACAGTGATTCGAGGAAGGCTCGCCTCACTGGTTCCTCCTTGGTGTCTTCCGCCGGCGACGTGGAGGAGTCACCCGTTGATGGGTGGTCCATGGTGGTGCCCCCCTGTGGACGTGCGAAGAGCTCTTTCAGTGTCTTATCTTTCTTTCTCCTGGTGGAGGTCATATCCCGTGTTTGGTAGTGATATTTTGCTGGTACGCCAAGGCCGTCGGGCTCTCCAGAACCCCTGCGGGCCGAACCAGATGTGTGTGAAAAGCCTCTCTGTCTCCTGTTTCACTCGCTGTGCATGCCCCCTCGGGGTACTAATTGGTCCAGTCATATCGTGGCGGTCGCCACCCCATGAGAGGCAGTGGGACGGGGGGGGGTCAAGCGCCTGGTCCGTCCTGTTTAGGGACCTCCGCCAGTGGACTCTGCTACAGATTTAGAGGTTTGCTATGACTGGAGGCTCCGCGGCTGAATGAGAGCCCACCACCCGGGCTCCGCGCTTCCCGCCGCCTCTGTGTGGTTCACAGGTGGATCGACCTGCCGAGTGCTGAAACCCCGGTGCTGCCCCCGCCTCAGGGGTCGCTCTCCCGGACACCACCCGGGGGTCTCGGACTAATCCGCCTGGTAAGTCAGTGCTTCCTGCTGCTTTTCCTATCCAGGGGCCGAGCCTAGTCCCTTGCGGACCCCAGACTCTAGTAGAGAAGACGATGCTCTTCTTGGAGGGGTGCGCTGGACAGGGGTTCGAGCGGGGGACCACTGCACACCTACAAGCCGCACCCAGGCCTAGCCGGGCCGCCTCTGCAGGGCGCCAGGTCCCACCCTCGGTGTCTGCCTCTAACAGCAGCCACTCTCGTGGCCCCCGTGCTTCCCTATGTTCCCTTCGTGGATCGTCACTCCGGGGGTGGCTGGCAATGCTAGGTATCGGGCCGGCGCTGTGGCGTGCTCCGGAGGTCCAATCGTTTCACTCCTGAATGCGAGCTGGGCCTACGCAGTTCTTCCCCGTGTGTTGAGGGATTCCAGGCCGTGCCCGGAACTCCCGTTGCCGTGCGCGGTTCGCTCTGTGCCCTGTGCCCAAGCGTCAAGCCGCCCTACGCTCGTCTCAGTCTGTAACCTGGGCTGTGTCGCTCCTACGTGTGAGGCCCGACTCACCGTTCGTCAGCAAGAGCAGGTAGCTAGGTCTAGGCCACCTCCAGGCAGCGCGCTGTATCGGCCGGGCCTCGCCGCAAGCACCCTCTTCTATCACGTTGCTGCCACTGGGGCGAGGGTGCAATTTCGCCATCGCCGGTGCTGCGGTGCGGCGGCTATCCAGGCCCGCTCTCCCTTCTCTCACCTTAGGGCTCAGCCCGCGTCAGTGCTTCGCCGCCGGACAAGATGGCGGGGCGGCGCTCCAAACCCGCTGCCGGTCCTGACGCCTCCTGTGTCATTTCCCGGTCCACTCGTCGCTGTGGGTGCTGATAGCCACACGCGAGACGCCAGATGTTTTAATGCGGACCTCGCCGCTCTAGGGCCGTCTCTGGGGCTGCGACAGACCTCCAGGCAGAACCGCCTCACGGGAGGTCTCGTTGCCACACTCTCAGGCTCCCCGGGTGTATCGCGACGTCGGGCCACCGTCTCTCGGAGTTCCTGGCTCCACAGGCGGCCGGAGGCCGGTGCTTTACTCGGTGGTCGGCGGGGAGGCAGCGAGACACGTCCTACCTCACCGCCATCTTGGCCACGCCCCCTGGCATAACATTTTAGGGAGAAAGCAGATAGACTGGGGTCCTGATTAGCAGGATCCCAGTCAGACTAGTCAAAAACCAGCAAAAGACCAGGCTCGACCTAAAAACATTATGTTAGGTTATATTGTTTTGTAAAGTGCACAGCTACTTGGCAGAGTGTCCCAGCGCTAGGCAGTGGGGGAAATGGACAGGCAGCCGGATTAGCTGTTAAAAAGGCAGGTTTTTAATTTCCTCTTAAAAATATCCAGGCTGTGTACTAGCAGGCGGTCTGGTGGGAGTCTATTCCAGAAGAGTGGTCCCAGATAGGAAAAGAATCTCCCACCTATTCTGAGGTGACGTATGCGGGGCACCCTTGCCAGGAACGCCGAGGAAGAGCGAAGGGTGCGTGCACGGGTGTATGCGCTGATCCTCTCATTGAGATAGGACGTCCCCGTCCTGTGCAAGGCCTTGTGCATGAGGACCATGGCCTTAAAGACCGCCCTCTTTTTTACCAGGAGCCAATGGAGGGCCCTCCGATGAGGGGTCATGTGGGACCTAGGTGGGAGTCTGAGTAGCAGTCTCGCTGCTGATTCTGAACCACCTGCAGTCTATTAAGGAGATAGTCAGGGAGACAGAGGTACAGAGCGTTCCCATAGTCAAGTCTCGATGTAATCAGGGCCTGCACTACCTTTCTGCCAGCAGACTCAGATAACAGAGGTAGAACTTTTTTCAGCTTGCGAAGCACGCTGAAACATGAGCTAACTAGGGCTTGAATCTACGGTTGGAGGGAGAGGGAGCTGTCTATTTTGATCCCTAGACTCTACATTGGCTTAGCAATCGGTCTACAAGGCACGTACGACCTATTGGCTTTGCCATTGCTTCTTGAACCCAGCATACCAACTTGAATGGCACCTCCACTTCCCCCACAGACTACCAATATCTTTATCAATATTGGCAATATTAGTAGTGGTAGCAGTTGCATATGCAGGAGTAGCTGTAGCATGCCGCTGAATAATAATATTAATCTCCTTTGAGGATTGATTTAATGGTTGCTTTTAGAGCAGGCCTAACACTACAACTAGTTTCGGACTGGTCTGGGTAAACAATGACTTGTTAAACTCGTATGGATGTACCCTTGCTGGTAGGTGGGCATACAGACAATGTGAGCTGCAGTGACATTCAGTACCGTCAGAAACTAGCATTGGCAAAGACAAGCTGATGAACCTCAAAATAGATATAAGGTTTGAAGAGGAGCTTCTAAAAATGATGAAAGAGTTGCTGGCTTTTTAGTTTTTGGAGCAGACGCAGGGATGAGACTAACGTTTCCAATGGAATCAAATTGTGTCTTTGTCCCTTTGACAAGTTTTGATTAAAATCCTTTAATGGACTTCTACGGTCCAGTAATACCCCATAATATTACTCTACAACAAATTTAGGAAAGGAATAAAGACATGATTTGAAACAAAACTGCAGCAGCGATGTTGTGTTAGGGGAGCAGCATCTGCACTCAGGGTATGTTGTATCTTTCCTACTCCCGCGACGGACCCTCTACATTGAATCTGTGCAGTGTACACCTCCATTTTGGAGACTGAGGGACAAAGGGGGAAGAATTTGAGAGCCTCTGAGGTTGAAATGGAATGCTGAGTGGACTTAAAGGCAACTAGTTTGTCGGAGTTAGAAAATCTGACCTTCATATTAAGGAAAGAGGTCATGCTCTGAAAGATGTCACAGTGGAAAGGAGCACTAAAAAGATTATTGGACATACCAAAAGATGCATGATGCGCTAACTGGGTACTATAGACATTGGTCTGATATGCTAACTGGGTACTATGGGCCTGGTGCGCTAACTGGGTACTATAGACATTGGTCTGGTGCGCTAACTGGGTACTATAGACATTGGTCTGATGCGCAAACTGGGTACTATAGACATTGGTCTGGTGCACTAACTGGGTACTATAGACATTGGTCTGATGCGCTAACTGGGTACTACAGACATTTGTCTGATGCGCTAACTGGGTACTATAGACATTTGTCTGATGCGCTAACTAGGTACTATAGACATTGGTCCGGTGCGCTTACTTGGGTACTATAGGCATTGGTCTGGTGCGCTAACTGGGTACTATAGGCATTGGTCTGGGGCGCTAACTGGGTACTATAAACATTGGTCTGGTGCGCTAACTGGGTATTATAGACATTGGTCCGGTGCGCTAACTGGGTACTATAGGCATTGTCAAGTCAAGTCAAAAATACTTTTATTTGATTTCGTTAAAAATCATAAAAAGGGTGAGAATACCACCATGATACAAAAACATTGAATCAACATTTTAAAACCTAATAAAGGAAATCACGACGAGATCATGTCCTCGGGCAATGAGCAACAAATTGAATTAGTAATTTAAAAAGTGTAATCAGTGCGATTGAGAGATCTGTAAGCAAATTATTTTGGAACCACTGAAATTAGTTCACTTTTTTTCTTTTTTTCTTTTGAACCAGTTCTTTAGCCGCAGATTTCAAAAGTTTATGGCCCTGCAGACCCGTTGAAATAGCGAGCCTCCGGCATTTTAGCAGCTAGTTGAGTAGAAAATGTTAAAGGTATAATCAGTGCAGTTGAAAAACTATAAACTGTTTTTTTTTAAAGGTACTTAAGTTAATTCATGTTTTTGTCCAGCTCTTTTGCCGCAATTTTCCAAAAGTTAATGGCTCTGCAGGACAGTTGAATCGATGATCCTCCAAGGCATTTTATAAGTGCCGTTCTGCATGTTCTTATTTGAGCCTTTCTTAATGCCTCCCGAAGAACAACTTTTCGAGTTTCTAATAGTGAAGGGCAGATACATAGGAGATGTAAAAATGACTTGTCCCCCTGTCCGCAGAGGCGGCATTCCTTGGTTGGCCATATGTGTTTCCATTTCGGTGTCAAGTCCTTCGTGGGGTATGACCACAACTGCAGCAGCGTCAAGTAATGCTTTTTATGATGTGAGAAATGTTCAGACCGGTACGGTTGAGGTTTCAGAGTGTGATACGATTGTATCACTGCCCAGGCATGTTTTTTTTTTGAGAAGGCTGTTTTGTCCGTTAGTAAGGAGATCCGTTTAAGTGCGTTGTTTAAAACGGTTAAAAATCCGGAGTACGTTGTGACTGTTAGCCAGGCCTCCTCTAACTGTAGTGCCGAGAGAGATTGTTTCAGGACTTTAGTAATAGAGTTGTTTAGCCTGGTTTGTTTTTTCGATCTCCACCCAACAGTGGTGAGCTAGAGTGTTATCTTCTGCTGCCCTCATCCTCCAATAATATTTAACTAGTGCACCTTGTCTGACTGGTTTCTGATTTTTTAGTCCGTATTCTAATCGGATTTGTGCTTGTGAGATGTGTCGAGGAATTAAGAACAGACTCTTAAAAAGGATGGATTGTGCTGTGTTTAAGACTGTAGCATCTTTGGTATTCAATAATTCTGAGCCATATGATATGGAGGGTAGGAATTTTGCTGCAATTACTTTGAGCAGATGACCTGTTGAGCAGCCTGTGAGCTTTTTCTTTAAGATCTAAAATGCGAAGAGCAATTGTTTGGCTTTCGTGCGACCTTGGTCCAGATGTTGCTTAAAGTTGAGGTGGCAATCCAGTTGAAAACCTAAGTATTTGTACGAGTCCACCTGGGACAACGGTTTCTCGTCTAATTTCCAGATGAATTCGCATTTTTTCATTGTTGAGTGATGTTTGGAGAAGCACATCACCTTCGTTTTTTGATGGTTGATTGTTAGTTGAGCAGAGGTGATGTAAGCTCCTAGTTTGGTAATTAGTCGCTGCAGACCTACTGGTGTTTGTGCTAGTAAGACGATATCGTCCGCATATTGGAGACTAGGTGTTGGTGTTGTGCCCAATTTTGGGGGGTCAGCTTGGATTAGCCGGAGAGGCTTGTCCAGGTCTGCGGTGTAAATATTAAATAGGCAGGGGGCCAATACACACCCCTGTTTGAGCCCATTGAGTGTTGGGATCTTGTTGGTTACACTGCGCCCATCTCCGTTCCTTATTTGTACCCAAGTATGTGAGTAAAGGTTAATAATAGCCTCCAAAAGTTTAGTTGGTACCCCCCAACTTTCCATTTTTGCCCATAACTTGGCTCTCGATATTTTATCGAAAGCCGCTTTAAGGTCGATAAAACACGCATACAAGGTGCTGGATTTTGCATGGTCTTGATTGGCTAAGTGAGTGACCGCAGAGATATTCGTGAGGGTGCCCATCCCTGCCCGGAATCCAGTTTGCGTATAAGGTATGAGATTTGTTCGGCGAACCCAGTCCTCTAAGTCTACCAACAGGTTCGAAGCGTACATTTTTGCCTCCACATCAATTAATGCTATCAACCTGTAGTTAGATAGGCATTGGTCTGGTGCGCTAACTGGGTACTATAGGCATTGGCCAGGTGCGCTAACTGGGTACTATAGACATTGGTTTGGTGAGCTAACTGGGTACTATAGACATTGATCTGGTGCGATAACTGGGTACTATAGACATTGGTCTGATGCACTTACTGGGTACTATAGGCATTGGTCTGGTGCGCTAACAAGGTACTATAGACATTGGTCTGGTGCGCTAACTGGGTACTATAGGCATTGGTCCGATGCGCTAACTGGGTACTATAGACATTGGTCTGGTGCGATAACTGGGTACTATAGACATTGGTCCTATGTGCTAACTTGGGTACTATAGGCATTGGTCTGGTGCGCTAACTGGGTACTATAGGCATTGGTCTGGTGCGTTAACTGGGTACTATAAACATTGGTCTGGTGCGTTAACTGGGAACTATAGACATTGGTCTGGTGTGCTAACTGGGTACTATAGACATTGGTCCGGTGCGCTAACTGGGTACTATAGGCATTGGTCTGGTGCGCTAACTGGGTACTATAGACATTGTCCGGTGCGCTAACTGAGTACTATAGAGATTGGTCTGATGCGCTAACTGGGCATAATGCAAATTGCTTTTGATATAGTTCATGGACATAATGGAAACACATTAATGTTTTGATGGGCGCTGGCAATGCTGTGTTACCATGGAGTAATCACGGCTGGTGTTCGGTGGCTGCTGGACGAAAACTACCCTTGTGCTTTTTGTGCAAAGAAGTCAAATAAATGCATACTCGAAAACAGCGTTCAATAAAAATCATCTAAAACATAACAGAATAAAACATTAGATGTGAAACATTAACTCAAGCCCATATTTACCACCTTTTAGTGGCATTACCGCTTGAGTGACATACTAATGGCGGAGTGTACACAGTAAACATAATATGTATGTAGTGATTGGCAAAGCGGCTGTAGATGATTCTTCGTCCTACACGGCACTTGCAGCCAGGATTACTTCCGGCGGCACACGGAAGTGGTATGACATGCAGGACGATCCGAGGCTGTTGTACTAGTGACGGCCCAGGAGTGAAGTAATTCTGACGAAACACAAGAGCGAGTTCAGGGCAGCAATACTGGCTTTTAAATATCCCTTCATTAATACTGCACGGCCCGTCGCCATGGAAACGCCAGTATCTGCTGGAGGCCCAATGAAGGCGCTTTTTTCCTCATGAGGCAATTTTAATTACTACGGGGGATGGGGTAAGTGAAGACATATACGGAGACGGGGATGCAGAGCAGAGACACGCAAAGAGCGAGATAGAGACATGGAGATAAAGGGAGAGCAGAGTAAACGAAGGAGGAAGTGAGAAAGAAACTAGGGAGATGGAATGAGGCAGGCAGAGATGCACGGTAACACTGAAAGAGAAACCGAGATAGAGACAAGCATTTACAATGCAATAGGTCTCGCAATGACATTATTTTGCGCTATTGACATTGTAAATGGCAATGCCTTTAAAAAAATTAAAAGGCATTGTTATTTACAATCCCAAAAGCAACACCTATTGCATTGCATAGCGCCGGTGTCCGTGAAGACGGCAACGCACTTATTAAAGTTAATTTTAAAAAAAAGTGTGTTGGGGGGGGAAGAGCGAGAAGAAGAAATGACGAGACATGTGAGATGGGGAAATAAGGCACGGAGAATTTTAAGCACATATCATTAAAGTGAGTGTGTTGGGGAGACTTGGTTACATATCCAATTTGAATAAAAACGGCAATTGCTGCAACGCAGATCCCGTGATGCAAAAGTCTGACTTACGCGCGTAGAAATGAGTAGCAGGCCCCCGAACGAGAGCCAGCCTCCTTTACTGTTGTTTATCCCGTACAGCATAATTCCTCTTATAAAAGTCTCTCTCATTATGGTGTTCGCTACTGCTCCAATTAAACAAGCATAATGCTTAGTAAAGAAAAAATAAAAATGTGGTTATGTCCATTTGTATAGAAATAGTATGCAGAACAGATGCTTGGCACCAACTCCAAAGAATCCAGGTATCACCCTAGGTTTAGTTTGTATTGAGTGAACTAGCCACACCAAACCATTTCTAAACGTAATATTTGAAAAAGTCCTCGGGTGGCAAAGATTACGGGTAGCTTCACTGTTAAGCTAATGCCCTCAAGATATCTTAAAAATATGAGGCCTACCGCAACTAATATGAAATACGACCCATTTAAGAGGACATACCCTTGACGGGATTTGCACTAACCATTCGAGTTTAACACCTGGTACACCCGCTACCCAATCATGGACAGATCACAAGCTAGTCCCTTTCAACATAACAATTAGGCTTAGGGTTGAGGCTAGGTACAGTACAACAATGTTGTCATAGTTGCAATAACGATGTGAATGTTCAGTCAGAAATGTGAGTTTTTGTAAATACAAAGCACTTTAATGAAGTCTCAATGTCTAACTATATTAACAGTAGAAATGATGATTAAATGCCTACAAACCACATCATACATCATATGAATGTTACTGCACTACTGCACTAGGGTGACCAGAATTGTAAAGCCAAAAACCGGGACATTTCATGGAAATAGAAGGACTACAGTTTTACTTCAAGCGAGCGCACAGAATGACCGCGCTCCTCAGCACAGAATTACAGAACAGGTAGTTAGATCATACATAAAATGCAATTTTTAAACCCAGAAGCTTCCCTGTTAATTAACTTGCTTTCTAGAAACAACTGCTCACTATCCCTGCTTTGTACAACATAAAAAACACCTTCCGCCGTTTTCAGCTGACCCTCTCTAAAAACCGGGACAGGAGCTAAATTTCCTGAAATCTGCCCGGACAGCTGGTGAAAAACCCGGACCGCCCGGGCAAATCCGGGACGCCTGGTCACCCTATACTGCACAGCAATATAAGGCGGCAGCACCTATAAATGTTATATATTCCTTGTGTTCAATAACTAACAAACACCCGAACACTTTGAAAACAGGAAAACGAAAGAGGATACTAATGAGCACTACTGAGTGATATGGGGCAGGGTCATTGAGTGTGAAGTCAATGTTAAAGACATGGCTAAAAAGAAAAAAGATTCTGCATTTTACACCTTTGGGTAACTGCTTATAAAAACATGCACACACCTCAAATGAAAAATAAATGCAAGCTAAACTAATCAAAGGGAAATATACTGTTTTATCTTATGAAACCTCAGTTGGCTGGGGGCGTGGCTAGATGACTAAGATGGTGGACGAATCTTGAGTCCGCTCGGTGACCTATAACCCGTTTGTCCTGAACATCGACATGCTATTTATATGTGGATGATACACCAGGCACTGACCATACGCTAGGATCGATCACTCCCACCCCGTTGAAGCATAACACTGGTAAATACTCCAAGAACATGTATGGGGTGATCAATGAGTGGGAAGGCACGAGCGGAGCGATAAGATGGTTGCAGGTCATCGGATGAAAACTTTCCAAGCTCCACACTTTTAACACTTCACGCGCTCCAAGAAACGTAGAAACGATTCATTTAACTGGCCGAGCAGAGAAATAAAAGACAGAAGCGATTTCTAGTAGCAAAAACACCAATGTTTCAAAAGTAGTGTCCCGATCACCCTAGATATAATCTGAGTGCAGAGGATCAACATTCTGCCTACAACAGAGATCCGCCATGATCAACCCTACTGCCCGTCCGACCCAGTACCCACCCCCACCGATCCAAATCACTGCCACCAGCAATTTATCCTAGAGGCAACCCTCACTGCCCCATCAACTCACTGCACCACTAATTTCCGTTTCGCTTGTCAGCGTCACTGCCCTTACTATCTGCCTCCGCCGATCTCTCTCCACCTTAACTATGCTGCATACTTAGACCTTACTAAGTCCACTTCTGTCCCTAACCTTCTTTCACCGGTGCATCATCGCTGGTTGTACTCTTAATGTCCCAGGAACCCCCCTTCTCACAAAAATCTCAGAGATCTCCCTCTCATGATACCCACTGTCCACCTTTCGCTGCCCTCTCACTATAATGCACTCTTCTACAGTCTCGCTCTGCTGCAACCTTCCATCGAATCTTTTTCTCCTACTGCTCCCAATACTACCTTAACTGCTCTTCTCTTCTATCCTAATACCTTCCTTCTTATGCTCGTCAACCACCCGCTCCTCAGGTTGCCCCGTTTTCGCCTTGTTCTCATCTCCAATCCTTCTACTTCCCTCCCCAGGTTATGTTTCTCCTTCGTGCCGTCCCGGTGTTTACCTTCTTAGGCTCGCCGCCACCGGTCAGTCTTGCCTGCAGCTTCTCCACCGTTTCCAGCACCCCCACGGCCGCCATCTTTAACTCTGGCAGGGCCGTAACAGGAAGTGACTTCCAATGATCCCACCCCCCTTCGTGCTAGACAAGGTCACCATCTTTCTTATGGGCACGCGATTATGACCCAGAAGCAGAAGTGTCAGCTGACCCTGTTTGTTTTGGGCATTTACCAAGGGATGACTATTTCCGACACGGAAAAGCCGCCATTTTATCCGAAGCCAAAAATCAGAACGCCTGCGCGGCTCAGGCTGGCATTAATTGACCCAGCCTAGCCTGCGACCCGCTGCGGGGGGAGCACTACACGACGCCTCAGGGGGTCCAACGCCGGAGCGGTGCTGAGAGATCTATTGACTGGCACTGGCCCTAGACCGGTCAGCTGCTCCAAGAAGCCCTCGCAGTAGAAAGGAAACGTCTGATCCTACCGGCATGCTGGGTCAGGACTCTGCCACATCCATGGAGGTGAGTCCGGCATAGTGCAGGCGGGGGGGAGGGGTTGCGAAAATGCATGGACAACGGACCTTATCTTTAGGGAGGGCCATCTGTTTCTAATTAGAAACAGATGGCCCTCCCTAAAGATAAAAAAGTGCTTCACGACAGCCGTGAAGCAAGCGATCCAGTCCGGATCGGAGGCGAAAGGGCGTCACCCAAAAACCCTCATTTCCAATGGCAGGCCACCGTTTAGCATAAACGGTGACGCCAGCCAATGGAAATGAGGGGCGGGGCTTAAAGCCCCCTTCTCAAAGTCCTCATTTACAATATATCTCGCCGGGCGAGCAGCGCATGCGCTGCCACGCCAGGCGAGACCTAAAAAGGGAGAGAAGGGCAGGGGGGAAGGACAGAATCACAGGCAGAAGCAAAGACAGCAAGAGCGACAGAGCAGATAGAAAACAGGAAGAGAATTGGAGAGAAACAGTGCATGAGAGAGGAGTCAGCAGATCGACTTGAAGAATGCTGGCTTTGAGTAGGCCGCTATCATCTAAAGGACTTTGGGGGCCCCGCGCAAGATATATATTTTTTTTTGGAGGGGGGGGGCTCTGTTTGGAACAACTTTGAATTTTGTTACCCATTTCTTTTCACTAATTCAAGCCCTATGTTGCCTAACAATATTGAATTATATGTTAAAGGATAAGACAGTGAAATAAACTGAAGTGAACTAGAGAGACAGTTCAATTTCCGAGGGGCCCCCCGTAGAAAGCATGGGCTCATAGAAAGTATGGGCCCTATGCAATTGCACACTTTGCCCACGTCGCTGGAGTAGGCTTTTGTGAATATGCGTGAGTATATTGATGCAAACCTGTGTATGTGTGCCTGATCAGAATGGAGTTGCGAGTACATCACAACACCGATGTGGGTGTGAGCATAGGAGCAAGCCCGAGACCAATGACGGCTGCCTCTGAACGTGGGTGGTGAGGCGGGGGAGCATTAAAAGAAAAAAAAAACGTACCTTCTCCGTCGCCGCAGCACGCCTCTCCTCGTCCTTGCTCTTCTGCAGCCCCGGAAGCACCCAGGCTTCCGGACACTGCCAGCCAATCACAACGCTGCAGGAGCAGCATCGTGATTGGTCTGAGCGTCCTGTTTGGACGCTCAGGCAGTGACTGGGGAGGCTGGGCATGTTCTTCATAGGACTGTGCAACACAGCCCAATGGAGAACATGCCTAGTACGCGGGACGGTTTGGCCGGCCAGAGCGTCATTGCGCACTTAGGAGTGGGCAAACCACTCCTGCTCCCTCTGATGCGGGAGCCCAGCCCCGCCCCTCCCAACCTGGCTGGAGTCTAAAGAAAAATAAAATGATAATAACTGCTTGTTATTATCATTTTATTTTTATTTTGCACTGGGGTGACGCTCATCCGCCTTAGCGGAGGAGCCGCCACTACGAGACACCATGGCATGACGTCAGTAAATTCAGTAGGTGGGTGCAGCCCTTTCTACTTTCCAAGGTCCATGAGTGATGTCCTGCTCCAGTCCAGTTTTTTCTTTGAATTCAGAGACTTGTAGTCTTATGTAGTCTATTATAAAGCAACACTTCACGGCCCATAAGCCAAAGAAAAAAACCTGGCCTGGGTCAGCACATCTCACATGGATCAGGGAAGCTTCGCAACTATGGCCCAGATGCAAGGGTATTTAATACAGTACAATGATGATATAACTGCGCCAGTGACGTGGATTTTTTTTTTTGTTTGATTTGAATATGGGTGGGAAAGATGATGTATGGGTGACTAAGCTGATATGTTTATATGAACATTTGTTTAAGTATTTGTGAACGTGCTCATGTACTTATTATAGTGAGTAGTATTTTTACTAGTGACCTACTATTGTGTTGCTAAATATCCCTAGGTAAATGATTCTGTGCGCATGCAGGTACTTGCGTGTGTGAAGATGGTGTCTTTGAATGGCTGTGCCTGCCTCTGTATGACGGAGCGCCTAGATACGTTCCGCCAGCAGCGCGCCCCCGCGTATACAAGCGCGCGCTGGTGCCCCTGCGCGTTGGCGCATCGTTTATCAAGCCCTGATTCAGCTCGTGTAGAGGAGGTCGCAGGCAGAGCGCGCGCCGCACACGGCGTCCTTGTGGGTGACTTAGCAGCCACCGTTTGATGTGGTAGCGATCTGTGTGACCTCGCGCCATACATCTCGTCTTGCTGCCAGCGTCAGCCGTGTATGTGCCTCGCAGGAGAACAGGTGCCAGACCTTGACACAAACCAATCGTATATGTGATTTCGAAGAAAGCTGGTCTTCCACAGAGTGACACAACATGCTTCTCTGGTGCCTCGCCTCCAGAGAGGGTCAGCGAGGCCTCTGACCTTTCGGTTCCATTGTGCGACCACTACAAGGGAGAAGAAAACAGACCTGTGACTAGAGGCGGCCGAGCCACTGAGAGCTCGAGCCTGAAGCCTGGCTCAGCTTAAGGTCCTGGCGGAACTTCGAGCTCATTACAAGCCCAGCTTTCATGCGGCTTCTGCTTGCTGCCCCCCTAACCAGATGTGGCATTCCGGTCAGAGCAGCCGACTGTGGAACCGGGGAAACAGGTTGGAGTCTTGGCATGGCTCAATATCCTGTGATTCTGGACAAATCTTTAATCTTCCCATGCCTATATACAATGCACGTGACTTTGTTTAATATAACTGGCTCACATGTAAAAAGCGCTCTAATAGTTTAAGAACTGCAGACAAATGCACTGAAAGGTAAAAACAAAGTCTTAATATAAAGAAAGACCAAATATGCATTTACCGACTGATTTATACAAATTAAAAACCAGAAAACCTGGATAAATCGCAGCTTCTGTGCTTAAATTGTGTGATATTAGGCAAATATTTAATTGCCCAAAACTCTTTTTTCTTCATTATCGAATATGAAAGCACTTTCAAATGTGTGAGTTCAGATTACCAGTTTTACAAAACTATCACTTTTAATAAGTACTTCTCTGTGCAATGCTAAAATGTGCCCTATTAAAGTTAAAGCTTTACATGTTAAAGGGATACACTTTTTAAACTTTTTTTAACAGATTTTATCATATTTTACATGGTGTTTGTTGTATGAGTTACATAGCAAATATTTTCAGGGCTTGGCTCATGCATGGGCTCTATGATCTGATCCAGACCCTTGGCTTGGCTCTGACTTGGGCCTCCCTGTTAATTTGTTGGCTCGTCCCGTTCTACCTGTGATTAGAGGTGGGCGAGCAGCTGAAGCTCGAGCCTGAAGCCTGGATCTAGCTCAGCTTAAGGTCCAGTTGGAACCTTGAGTCCATAACAAGCTGAGCTTTAATATTATGGCTTCTGCCTATTACCCTCACTCGTCCACCCTCGCTCTACCTTGGTGTACAGCGAGATAAAACCAAAGCATTAAAATTTGGGGTGAACAGACAAATAGATACCCATTTCAGATCTGATTACTACTGAGTGAAACCAGAAAACCTGGATTAATCGCAGCTTCTCCCTTAACCAATTTGAGTGATCTTAGGCAAATATTTTATTTTACTGTTCCTCTTTTTCTTCATTAACATATGAAAGCACCTTCAAATACGTGAGTTCAGCATACCAGCAGTACAGAACCTATTGTGTTTGATATAATGGACTATAACGTTGCTCGACCTAGAACAATCTGGGCCACATACAGGGTTTACATGACAATTGTCTTGCCTCTTAGTTCACTAATGGCGCTCTCACCAGAGTGTGGTAGAGGGCAGGAATGGTTCTAAGTGCATATTTAAAAACTATCATTTTAATAAGTACTTCTCAGTGCAGTGCTATAATGTAACATTTAAAGTCAATGCTTTCAAATGAAGCACACTTTTTTGGATTTTGAAGAGACTTCCATATTTTAAATGATGTTTGTTGTATGATTCATACAGCAAACATTTTCAGTGCTCGGCTCATGCAGGGGTCTAAGACCCATGCCAGACCCTCGGCTCAGCTCACCCTGTTAATTGGGTGGCTCGTTCACCTCTTGCACCCTGCACCCCTTACCTTGTATGGGTCACTGAAACAGAGGATGATAGACCTGTAACTTTTCCTCCTTGTGTATTAGCTACTAAAGAGGGTAAGTCCGAGGCCTTCCACCATTATTATTGTGTATCCTGCACCAGAAAGAATGTTTTGTAGCTCGCTGGACCCATTTCCTGTAGCTAGCGCCAGGGAAAACAGACCTCTGACATAATACCTTTCCTCTCATGTAACGCACCACCACCAGACAGACGAGGTCTTTCATCTCTCGCCGCCACCAGACGGGCCAGACCTGTGACCCCTGACGTTCTTCTAATGTACGACACCACCAATGAGAACAGGCCTCTGATACCGCGCCAGCCCTCTCATACGTTATTGCTGTAAGCAGTGCTTTAAATGGGAAAAAATAAGTGCAGGTACTCGTTAAATTGAGCGAGGGGCGTGGCTAGTGGGCGGGGTTAGAGGCGGAGTTAGACATGAAACAAAAACACTTCTATTGAGTATTCATGTTGTCCTTGCATTGTCCTGGATAGTGGTCTCAAACTTTCCATATGTGCAGATTAACAACTAAAACCCTGAATGAGCCAAGCCATCAACAGTACTTTTAGCTCTTTCAGGCTAATAATCAAGGCGCTCTAGGACGATAGAGACTCTGGCACTTACACCGGTTGCGGGACAGAACAAAACATGTGAGAAATGTATCAATCCAAACAAAATGTGTTAACTCGTTATACAAAATGAAGGTGAAACACCAAATGTTCATGTTTCCTTGTTTTCTAATATTTGCAGCTTCTTAATATCATAATATTTCTAATATTCCTACTTGGTTGCATTTGGCGCAATCCTTAAATATTTAAGATTGCACACATACAAACAAGCATTCCATGGATTTCTTTTCAAATACCTCCTGATTCTGTTCCTCTCAAACACACACTCTCTGTTTTCACATCTCTAACCTCGAGATCCTTCTCGCACTAACCTCTCTCCCATTTGTAGCTAATTCTGTCCCACTCTCTTTACCCCTATTGCATCTTATCACTCTGTCTCATCACTCTATTTCTAATCTGCCCTCTCCGCGCCTCTCTACCTCTTTCCACAGCCGTCTGGATCCCTTCCATATCTCTGTCTGCACTTACCCCTTCTGCCTCTCTACCGTTTCCTACTTTAAACTCTGCTCCTTCTGCCTCACTCTTCACTTTCACTCACCCCCATTTTCCCTCCTCTCCCCTCGGCAGAGCTTGCAGTGGCATGCAGTGAGCACTGGAGGATCCCAAGTATGTGCAGAGTCCAGCAGGGGAAGAACAATACTGGCAGGGCCGGCTTTAGCGCTGGTGGCGCCCAGTGCGACAATGGTTTTTGGCGCTCCCCCCAATGACCTCCTGCGCAACGGATTCCCGCACTACCACCACCCCTTAATAGTCTCCATAACCACTCTCTCTCAGATGCATCGAGTTAGTTTTATAGTGTCACTCATAAAAGTGAAGGGTGTCCGAGCACTTTACATTGCACACACATTACTCAATCATATGTGTGTAAATCAATGTATAGGAAAAGTTCCATATGACACAGTGGTAGGATTTATATGTCATCCATACTGGTAGGTAGTATAGTTACGGGTGCTTGGTCTGGAGAAGCACAAACTCAGAATTTAAAATGTAAGACCATAGTTGGCGATTATCTTTAATAATTGGAATTGATTTACACCCAAATCAACACTTTGTACAACATTAGGATATTGAAAGTCTGGGGGAAAAATCAAACGCTCTAATCTGTACTTGAAGTCTGCATTTCAGTTCTTTGATGACAGTAAATAGCTCCGTTTTTTTTAGCATTTTAACTTATAAGCTGCAAGTAACAAAAGGAAGTCTCTGACGAAAGATTTATGTTATGTTCACTTCGTGATTTGCATGGTACACATTCTTTGCCCAGGCACATTAACCCTCTGCACTACCTTAAGATGAATCAAAACATCCCCCAGTCAAAACTTCCACTAGACAAAAACTTCGTTCTCTCTCCAGGAACAGCGTCAATCACCGGAGTTAACTTGACATTTTTATTGTTGGCTAAAAATTGCTGCAGGTCAGGAACACTGCAGCGGGTGCTTTTAAAAACAATATAAACTAGCAATCAGGAACGCCATGCAGAGCCGGCCCTGCGTACAGACATGGGTAGAACTGTCCCTTTTGTTAGTGTCAAAATCTGGCAGAGGCTAAAATAAAGAGAAGTGTACGGGCCTCATGCGGGAAATGGAAAAGCAACGTTGCTTCCTTTCGAAGGTAACCTTTAACAGTTTCAGATAATTGACAGTACTGGCCTCCGATGGGAAGGTCAGTTGAACTCCCCCTCCACCTGGGCACCAGGGAGGCTGCTTAAGCCTTCTTCGCCAGCTCGATCATCACCGCCCATCATGGACTTAATGTCCCAGCGCGCGGGGTGGGTGGAATCGCAAGGGCAAAGAGTCCGGACAAAGAAAGTCACACCCCAGTGGGAGGCCAAGGGGTGAAAATGACCCTTTGTGTCTGCGTTCCACGGACCCAGCATCGATGCCTAGCGGGGGTGATGAGGACAAGGAGAGCCTCCATCTGGGTAGGAAGGGAGTAGAGGCCGCATCGGGCAGCTTGCCAAACCTGAATAAATAAGGCAACGGCCAACATGCTGCCAAACAAACGGCACGCAGCTGCCCACCTTCTAATCTGACCCTGAGTACCGGTACTCTCCTTGACAGTGGAGAAGTGCCGGTACTCGACTCGGTAAATTTAAGAAGTGCCGGTACTCAGTACCGGTGAGTGCCGGCCCATTTAAAGCACTGGCTGTAAGAGGGAACAGACTTCACATCATTCCGCTGACACATCTGTGCAAAGCTTCTCCGGTAACTCACTGCAAGAGAGCAGGCGCCTGTGACCTTCCCATGTGACCTTCCTTAAACTATCCATCTCATGTATCCCATGCCGGAGTGAGAGCGAGAAGGCCTGTGACCTGGAGCCATCCCTCTCAAGGGTCTGCATAGTGACTGAGAGATCCACGGGTTGCAGGCGGGGCCCACTGGTATTATTCGGCACGGGAGGACCAAATTATGCGGCAGGGTTGACTGAATTATGCGGCAGGGTTGACTGAATAATGCGGCAAGACAAGGCAAATTATGCTGCACATTTTGTGGTATTATTTCATTTTATTTGTCTTTTTACACATGGTGAGGTCTGCTGAGAAAAAAGGTTCACCCTATTAGCATGAGGTCAATACCCAAATGCAGCAATACGGAAAAGAAAAATGACTAGTCAACCTTTGAGAAGGGTCGCCAGCTGTGTAGGAACACGTCTCCATGTTTTTAGTAGATTTTGTTTCGTTTGACCTAGAAATACTTTTTTTTGTTAAAATCTACAGATTATGCAGCAGGTGATGTATTTTAGGGGCAGTTGTTGCAAATCCATACTTATGAGGAAAAACGCGACAGACACAGGATCGCGTAATTCCAGTTCCCTTGTTGCAAGTTCTGAGAGAAAAATGTTGGCCTCAGACTTTGCAGCCTTAATAACAATTTACTAATATTGACCCTTCATATGGTGCAACCTAAATGGTAGTTTCTAGGCAGGACCATAATGGTGCACTTTGGTGTGGGTATTGTTCACACCCCAAAAAAATATCTTTTAAAGATGTAGCCCTAAGAGTGATTTAAAGCATAATTTCCTCTGTACAGATATTCTCCTCATAGACATAGGTTTTCCAGGTAGTTCCACAGAGAAAGTCATGAGTGAATCTAATAGTTCAGGCTCTGCATAGTATCTAGGAGCTTTACTTCACCCCAGCAGCAAACAGTCTACGTGCTTGTAAGGAAATCGTGTGTGGCTTACTCCAGGTTACTTTAAGGCTTGTAAGGAAATCGTGTGTGGCTTGCTCCAGGTTACTTTAAGGCTTGTAAGGAAATCGTGTGTGGCTTGCTCCAGGTTACTTTAAGGCTTGTAAGGAAATCGTGTGTGGCTTGCTCCAGGTTACTTTAAGGCTTGTAAGGAAATCGTGTGAGGCTTGCTCCAGGTTACTTTAAGGCTTGTAAGGAAATCGTGTGTGGCTTGCTCCGGGTTACTTTAAGGCTTGTAAGGAAATCGTGAGTGGCTTGCTCCAGGTTACTTTAAGGCTTGTAAGGAAATCGTGTGTGGCTTGCTCCAGGTTACTTTAAGGCTTGTAAGGAAATCGGGTGCAGCTTGCTCCAGGTTACTTTAAGGCTTGTAAGGAAATCGTGTGTGGCTTGCTCCAGCTTACTTTAAGGCTTGTAAGGAAATTGTGTGCGGCTTGCTCCAGGTTACTTTAAGGCTTGTAAGGAAATTGTGTGCGGCTTGCTCCAGCTTACTTTAAGGCTTGTAAGGAAATTGTGTGCGGCTTGCTCCAGGTTACTTTAAGGCTTGTAAGGAAATTGTGTGTGGCTTGCTCCAGCTTACTTTGAGGCTTGTAAGGAAATCGTGTGTGGCTTGCTCCAGGTTACTTTAAGGCTTGTAAGGAAATTGTGAGTGGCTTGCTCCAGGTTACTTTAAGGCTTGTAAGGAAATTGTGTGTGGCTTGCTCCAGGTTACTTTAAGGCTTGTAAGGAAATTGTGTGCGGCTTGCTCCAGGTTACTTTAAGGCAGAGGTCTTCAAACTTTTTAATTCCTGCAGCCCTTGCAGAACATCATTTCATCAGCAACCCACCCCTCCCTGAATGACAAAAGTAGCACCTCACAATTATTCTATAAAATTGGCAGCTCTAAACAAATGTAATAGTTCAAATACTGCAGTAAACACCAGTTACCCCTTTTAAAAATGCAATAAAACACATGATTGGCAACATACCGCGGTGGGCAGGTTGGTCTCCCTAAAGTGTAAAGTATCTGCAGGGTGATCCTTTACCATAAATGGGTGGTAGGGACAATGAGGGTTAGCTAGAGCCTCCACCAACCTTTGACAACCATTTCCACATGATCATCAAAAGATGTTATGATGGCCCTCTGAAAAACAGCTGACTGCCACTGTTTGTTTTGAATTATTTTCCTGTGTTATGGTAAACTTCTACGAGGGTCAGGACAGTGCTCCCCTGTACCCCTCTAACGTACTCTCAGGTCAAACCTCCCCTTTAAAAAAGAATTTGGGGGTGCGGCGACCAAACCCAATATGTCCCCCCTCCACTCTCCCCGCCACTCCTTGAGCCCTCCTCCTGCACTTGCTTCTACCCTTTTCCTTTGTGTTGCTCACCCGTTCAGTTTGCCATAAAAGAAACAAGGGGATGAGTGGCTGAGGCAAAAGGAAACTCTATGTAAGGAGTTATCCCCTTATCTGGACCAGATGAGTGCTTCTACATCCATAAGTAGCCCAGGTTGGTTTCCTGTGCCCAACCTACGGAGACAACCTGTAGTCCTCTCCAGCCGCGGCCCGTGCAGGTAAGAGCGGTGGGGCCAGGTTGGGGGGCGGCAAGGGATTCGACAGACGACTACGAGGGAAAATTAAATAATTAATTTTCCCTCGTCATCTGTCGAAATCCCCCCACCGCACCACTGCTCTTACCTGCACCTTCCACTCTACCCCCCCCCCCACGCAACTGCTCAAAAGTTTGAACATTGGAAATGACCTGATTGCAGCTGGCCCCTTTACCCCCTCTCTCAAGCCATTAACTTGGAGATCTTTGACACGCAGTGCTTCGTGAAACATTATCAAGCTCATCTGGGGCAATGGTTGAAGGCCTGGACAAGGCATTATTGTTTTGTTCTGTCTATCTGTCGGAGAACTGTCACTCGGTAGGCTCTGAGGTCTCTTTTCAGCAAAATGACCCCTCCAGAGCACAGCACAGTTGATCTGATCCCTAAGTGGTAACTGCTTGGCGACCATTCTCCCCTGCTCCAACCTTAGATTAAATAAAGTGGGGACCCTCTGAATACCTTGTAGAGCACCCCCTGACCTCAGCATATGATGATATGAGGCACAAGTCATGACACTTACTGTTGCCTAGGTATTGGATGAACTCTCTATATAGACTTGGGGCTCCCCTGAGTTTTACAGGCTGTGCAGAGGATCAACCAGTGCCTTCTCCAAATTAAAAAAAATATGAGGACTGCAATATCTTGTTGTTATTTTTTGTCCATCTGTTTCTGGTTTACAACTCTATTTGTTTGCGTTAGACAGCTTTCCAACACCCTTTACGGCTAAAATAGTCTTCACAGAATCCCACCGCTGTTTGGCCCATGTGCCTTTTGTGTATGACTCCAAGGGTACAATGATCCTTAGGTGTGAGAAGCTCCTAAAACCGAGAAAATGCACCACCGGTAAAACAAAGCTGTAGTAGGTATATTGCTGAAACCAGATTTCGACCCATAGAGCTGCTTTTAGTTATAGGCAGGGCCTCTACAATTATGAGATTTTGTGGCTGCAGCAGTTTTTGCTTAATTATGGATTTGCCGATTAATCCATCATCTGCTGCATAATCTGCAGATTTTCTTGGCTCAAAAGGATCAAAAGTTACTAAAAATGCAGTGATGCATGTTGCTGCACCGTGGAAGGCCCTTTGCAAAAGTTGACTAGTCACCTTTCTGTCGCTTATCGCTATGTTAGGTTGCACTTCATTAGTACCAGTTTATCACCCAAAGTCTAAACAGTATTAACAAGCGTAAAGATGAGAAAATAATGAAGTAATGCTATCACAAAAGTGCTGAATTAAGCTGCATAATTTGCCTTTTCTTGCTGCATAATTTAGTCAACCCTGTCGCATAATTTGGCCCCTCTCTCTTCCTGCATAGTTCCAGTGGCCCTGGTTAGAGGGTCTCCCCTAATGAGAGGCTATCCAAGTATTGTGGGGCACAGTACTTTTCAGCCACGTACTGTGGAAAACAAATATGTTGGTTAGGGTAGAATACGATGATTCATGACACAAGTGCGAGGTACCTGGAGACACTACTACACTCCGACTGAAATAGTGTGACCAAGACACTGGAATAAATTAACTTGTATTTGGACTTTAATATTTAATGGTTGAGCAGCAGCTTATTTCTCCAGTTAAGAAGCTTAAAAATCTGGGGTACCATCAGACTGTGCTGTATGTGACCCCCAAAGTAACATCTGAAATAGGCAAGTTTCCATAGAGGCCCATAAGAAAACACCCAGTACTCAGACATCCCATGGTTTATCAATGGACAGGTCTCTCGGTGGATAATATTGAACCATTACCCCATGTGTGAGGTGTTCTACAGTAACAGACCTTGGCTTTGCAACCCTGGATTGTCAATGAACAGTGGAACAAGACCCTAACCCAACAGGTCTTTCAGTATATAGAATATATAAGAATATAGGCCTGTAGTTGGAACCGTTGAGCTTTTATTTTACCGTACTCTGATTCTGAGCTGTTTAAATAAACCATTCATTTTTAAAGCGGGAATCCTGACTAGGCATGCATGTTTATTTGATGTTTTATAATTCCTGTGTTATACAGGGACATGGCTGCCTTTTGAAACCGACAAATTTGCATGCTGATGAGTAGTGTACAACCTATAATAGACCAAGTGAGCAGCATCCTGGTCAGTAGGGAACCCATGCAATGCCAACTTTGAAACTGCTAGCTGTCCACAGCTCAGTAATCCAGGGAAACGTTTGCCAGTACCATTGAACTAGGCTAGAACTGACACCTGATATTGTATTGCATTGTATTTGCATTTATATAGTGCTTTCTACCCCTGATGAGGCATTGAAGTGCTTTGCGGCAGGTAGCATGCATTCCCAGGACCCAAGTTCAATGATTAGGCCATTGGTTATTGTCGGTTATTGGGATTAGCCTTGTGCGGTCAAGGAAACCATTCCATGCAGTTACTCATATTTCTTTGTGGTGGATTAAATGAATAGGAGTTGTGTGTTCATTCGCCTGAGTTTGTGCAAACGACTGGTGGGTGAGTAGGCTAGTGGAGGTTAGGCATTGCTAGGCTGCAGAACTATGGCTTCGTAGAAGAGAGGTTGTGATCTAGGAGGTCAGATGTGGACAATTAGCAGAAATATAATAGGCAGACGGCTTAGGGTGGGCTACATTCAGTGAGAGTGAGGCATCCAGAGAATTAAGGGTAAGGAGAGTCACGGTGTTTCCAAGCTATAAGACTTTGGCATTCAAATCTACAGAAACAATCCCATTGTTAGCAAAATAGCATTTGTACGTGTGTGTGTATATACATGTGAACCACGTATGCAGATCACAATTGTACATCTGGAGCTAGTCCTCCACACTCAGGCAGTGATTAATTTGTTTTTTTTTAAAATGCCATGACCCGAGGTATTTCATGGGTGGCCGGTACAGCTTGCACCACCCACTGATGTAGAAGAATGCTAGTACCTCTGTTACCTACTAACCATCACACTCCAACCATTGTGTCAATTTGGATCATTCTGTGTCACACAAAGCTGTAAAAATAGCCTGGGCAATATAAATATTATTTAAAGATTGAAGTATTGAACATTATTCAGATTTACTCTGAATAAAAATAGACAGACAGTTAGGGTGACCAGGCGTCCCGGATTTGCCCGGACGGTCCCGGTTTTTCACCAGCTGTCCCGGCAGATTTCAGGAAATTTAGCTCCTATCCCGGTTTTTAGAGATGGTCAATTGAAAACAGCGGGAGGTGCTTTTTTATGTTTTACAAAGCAAGGATAGTTAGCAGTTGTTTCAAGGAAGCAATTTAATTAACAGGCAAGCTTCTGGGTTTAAAAATGGCATTTTATGTATTTTCTAACTTCCTGTTCTGTAATTCTCTGCTGAGGAGCGCTGTCATTCTGTGCGCTCGCTTGAAGTAAAACTGTAGTCCTTCTATTTTCCTGAAATGTCCCGGTTTTTGGCTTTAAAATTCCGGTCACCCTACAGACAGTGCCACCCTGTGGTTGACTGTCAGGAATTAGCACTGTTGCCAAGAAATCAGTGCCAAGCACTGGCACAAATTAAGCACTGCTCACGCAGAAACTTAACAATTTGAACACCCACTTCTCCAGCAACTCATGGGAGTCATTCTGGCACACGTAGGCAAGGCAAAGGTTGTAAGACCCTGCCTCCCACACCCTCACTGTGGTGATTTCAGGTTAGATAGCCCACTTATTCGCTAATTATGACATTGAGCAGAGTACACTCAACCGATGCAAACAGTAAGCACACACCACCCCCATGCAAAGACCATTAAGTTTCAGGAACAGAACAACTGTGGGACAGGAATATGCAAATCAAGATGGAAGAACCATAGCACAGAAAACAGGAACATGCTCACCGCGGTTTGGCAGAAAGTTGGAAAACCAGATCTCCCTCCGCCCCTCAGAAGAGCACGCTCATCTGGGACAAACTACCATGACACTTTCATACACAATGCTTGGTGAATGTTGTATCATTTGCTATCCAAGGCCTTGTAGATTAGCTTTATCGAGGAGCACCTAGTACAGGTCTTTGTAGATGCCATTTCCTCAAGTGGCTACCCTGGGCTTCCTGCTACATCTAAAGGGTAGCAGAACTTTCTTGATTAAGCGCGCATTGCTATCTGAAAAGAAGCACACATCAACGAGAAATGAGATTACGATTGAGGGTGGTAAAAGTGTTGCTCTTCTCATTGTCCTCTATCAACAAGCTTTGGCCAAGACAATAGGTCTCAACTTTTGGCTTTGCCTTTCAGACCTACTGGCTTTGTCAATGCTTGTTTGCAGTTCCGTTTGGCAATAAAATAAATGATCATTGTTTAGGGTAGACAGGGAGAGCAAACTAACTGCAATGATGTGTACGCATGCCTGCGTTGTCACGCATCTGCACCTATGTGTCATGAATCTGCTGCGTCCTCTCATTATGGCGTACGCGTGCACATGCATCACCATGAATGCACATAAATAATCACATGATTGACATTTTGTTGTTATTTATTTACTGTATCGAGATGACACACCTACAATGATTGAAAAAAGATGATTTTGACTTGAATTGACAAACACTATTCTTGGTCGGTACATAAAAAAATGTAATGTGCTCAAAAGCGCATTATCATACATGGTCAGCGCTGCAGCAGATTCCTGCTGCCAGCCCTCTAATAAAGGAGAAAAAAAGTAAAAAGGGCAGAGAGTTAAGGGAGCAGTGGTGGTGCAGGCAAGAGGGAGATGGGTTTCAATGACAATGAAATGACAAAAAATACTTGAGCAACAAACACGGTTTGGGGGGGCAACATTGAGCAGGCCTGGGTGGAAGAGAGGGGGAAATAGCGCTTGGGGGGGGGACATATGCATCCCTACCGACTGCTAGAAGGCAAATGAAACAAGCAGCTGGCTGTATGTGAGCAGTAGAAGGAGACACATTATTTAATCAGAGGGGTGGCAAAGAAGCTATGCTCCGAGGAAGAGACAACATAAGCAAAGGAATAAAAGCCTTTTAAAAAGAAGTACATGAGACTGGCAGGAAGCGAACCAATGATAAGCAAGAGGCTGACCCAAAGCCCACTGTAAATATTGGTAATGCGTCTTTCAACAAGAGACAGGTGATAAAGCGCATGGCGCTCTATCACAGGCAAAGCTGTTTATGGGTGCCACCTAAAAATGGTTGGAGATTCATGATGGATTGTTCTTCAAGGTTTGCGTATTCATTGCTTGTCATTTCTAGGTCTTGAACTCATTTATGGGGCACGGGGATTTTAACTGCGACTCACCTACACCAAGAGGGTTTCCGTAACAGGTGTGGTCTCTGGAGACACCCCGCTTTCAGATAAGCCTCCTTTAAAGGCTCCTCCACTCACCAGGAGAGGAAAAGAAAGAAGTGAGGACCAAGAATTCAGAGGCACAGTCACTCACAGCAAGGGGGTCATTGAAGGGTAGGCAGATGGAGCCCAGTACTCCTCTATGCTACTCAGGTGTTTTATTAATTTCACAGTTATTGTAGGTGTATTTTATTCCACTTTTAGTTCATCATGCTGTGTGAAGTCAATGGATTGCATAACTATGTGAGGTCACTTCCTGTGATGTCATCACTAAGGGAAATCCAGCTTCCGCCAGGTTATTATTCTTGTTAAATTTGCTACAAACCCTTTGCTCTATAGTCTTGTCTCTCAAATAGTACTCGATCTCGTAAATTTTAAGTGGCAGTTTGTGGGGAAAATGAATTTACTTGGCTCTAAAAATATAGATTTAAAAAAAAAAAAATTAAATAAAGCTGTATCAGCCTGCTGCAAAGTAGCATATAGTGCTGTACATCTCTTTTATAAAGCCGAGTAAACACCGAGCTTCTGGTTCTGGTCTGACAGCGAACCTCGTGTGCATAAATAAGCGACCTCCGCCGTCCCTAACCGCTCAAAAAAAAATTATCTTCGATTTGTATCTATTTTTGTCCGGTACTGCATCACGCGTCACTATTTATTACCTCCAGTAACTCTGCCCGTTCTTCTTGGTTACAACCTCTGAAATATTTATCTCGGCTGTCATGCTTCAGCCGCCGGTGCTGCCACAGGGCGCTGGGTTCGCTTCAGACTGGGTTTGAGGCACGGCATGTACCATTAGTGGACTGCGGGGGGTGGTCTGCCGACATCCCGGAGACAAAAAAAGACAGATGGGACAGAGAGCCATATTGGCTTATCGGAGGCACACGTTCGTCGAGAAATAGCCTCACGTGACATTTGCTCGACTGTACTCCTGCTGGCCTTTCAAACACACCAGTTTATTATGGAATCTTCCCATGCGCGTTTGCCTAACTCAGCCCCACTATTCCATCTCGCCATACACACCGACTTAAAATCTCCTCGGCTGACGTACATGACTGCCGGCTTTACAGGCGCACTGGCCTGTGGGGAATCTCCTCCCCTGCCAGTGGGCCAGACCCTGTTGGCCTTTCAGGGTACTGGCCTGTGGGGAATCGACTCACCTTAGAATGCAGAACTCTGCTGGCCTTACTGGGGTCTGGGATGGCTCTGGTTCAGCTCGAGGCACTCTTTGAACCTCGGGCCCAAGACTGCATTCGCTGACTATGAAACTTGGAGAACCAGGCGAATACCCGCCCTGGGCTCAGCATCTGTGTGTCCCAGCATATCAGTGCTTAATTTAAGCCGGTGGTTTCCAGTGCACAACACCAGCACTTAATTGTCAACACTGGGGCATGCCCCAGTCTGCCACATGGTGACGCTGCTAAAACTGACTATTGACTGCCGCCCAAGCCATTCTTATAGCTTTGGGGGCCTAGAGTAAACCGAATTGTCATATTTGTAAGAGTGTGATGATTAGTAATTGTGTTGGTACTGCCATTAGCAGCGCTGGCAGGGGCAATGTGTGGTTCAATCTGCAGTGGCCTCCTGACAAGGCCCTGGCACTTACTGTTTTACAAATTAAGCACTGCAGCATATCTATTCTCACACAAAGAGAGCAAGAGATAACATACCCAGTTGCATTCTCCCTAATAATCACTTTCTCACACACGATCAACTGGGCGCCCAGTTGCCCGTTTGTGAGAAAGAATCCCAGCATATCTCCCTGTGCCAAAAGTCTAACATAGTCTATGTGTACTATGAAGCGCTCTCATGGCCTTGGGCAAAGTTTCTCACGCTCTAGTCTTATCCTCCAAGAACTGAGGACAAAGCAAAAACGTTTGATGGCAGAAAAAGACCGATTTGGTGGCTGAATTGCACAGTGTGAAGCTGGGATCAGTCCCAGCTTCCCTGCTTTTCGAAATGTGCGATCCTAGGCAAATACTTTATTTCATCGAGCCTCCTTTTTGACCATGAAGACATATGATAGCAACATCAAATACGTATGTTCAGGATGTATGCTGTACAAAAACCTGTTGTGTTTAATTTAATAGCCCATAATGTTGTTCCAGGCATAATAAGAATCTAGGCACATTATAAAGTGCACATGACAACTGATGTGCTTGTTAGTTCACTAATCGCATTGTCATCAGAGTGGGGACAGGAATGTTTTTCAGTTCATGTTTAAAAACTCTCCTGTTTAATAAATACATCTTAATGCAGAGATATATTCTGCTGTACTAAGGTGAAATGCTACTGCATGGTAAAGAAATACACTTTTTTGAATTTTGAAAACAGCATACTATCTTCTAACATGACGTTTGTGGCATAAATTACATGTCAAATATTTTCAAGGCTCGGCTCGTGCACAGGCTCTTAGAGCCAGAGCCGACTCTTCGCTTAGCTCTGGCTTGATTCTCCCTGTTAATTCATTGGCTCGCCCACCTCTGTCAGGACAGAGCAAACAGTAACACGGAGCAAAGAGTGTTAAGGTTCTAACTCAGAACAGCGCTGAACAGTGACATGGTGCACAGTTAGTGCGGGGCGCACAGAGACCAGATACACCCTCACCACAGAGACACAATGTGGAGGATAAAACGTCCTCTTAAATAAAAGCCTAAATATCAGTGTGTCGAAGGGACTAGGAAAAGATTGTGGGAGGGGTCTACGCAGTGGTGCCTTATGTTTGTCATTACCCTTATTATCACTAAAATAGGTCATAGGTACATTTTGTTTTTAATATTGCTATTACTTTTACTGCTATTATCACTTTTCTTTAAGCACATATTTGTGTGGTTTAGACTGTTATTTCTATCTCATATATTATCAGTGTTATTGTTACAAGTTGTATTCAAATCCTGCAGCAACTACAGTGGACTATTATTTGTGTTATCCTTTGTGAATAATTTAACTCTATTTTCTTCCACTCTCTAATGCGTTGACAATGTGAAAGCCTACAAATAAGCTTAAAGCCAGTGTCCAGCACTGACAGGCAAAACACAATTATTTATAAATGTTTGAAAATGTATTTTTAACTTCTATAAATGCTGTCCTATCAAAATGTATGGAATTCTGCAATAAAAAAAAGCAGAAAAAAACAATTGATGGTGATTGCTGCATAAACCTGTTAAACCCAGGTCTGATTTTCACTGCAGGAAACCCTCTGTAAATTATACCTACTGTTAGGGCCACTGCAATTCTGCGGTTGCTGCGTTTTTCGCTTAATTAAAGATGTGCCGCATTTGCCACATAATCAACCATCTGCTGCTTGATATGGAGATTTTAACAAAAAAAAATTCTAGCTCAAACAGTTCAAAAGTCTAAAAATGCAGGGACACGTGTTGCCGCGCAGTGGAACACCCTTTCCAAAGGTTGACTTATCACCTTTCTGTAGCTTATTGCTATACTTGGATGTCAAAGTGGTGCTAATGAGGTGCAACCAATGCCCAGACAGTGTTAACAAGTGTAAAAATGACAAAATAATGAAGTAATGCTATCACAAAATGTGCCACATTACGCCGCATAACTATCCCCCTTTTTGCTGCATAAAATTCTCAACCCTACTGCATAATTCTGCCCTCCACTGCCGCTATGTATCTTCTCTGTTGTGTCTAGTTGGCCATAAACTGTTCCAACCAGTGGCTGCCCGTGGCGGTCCCTGCGTTTGCCGCCCCGAGGCGGACGCATGTAAGGGCGGAGTTGCTGGCGATCCCTGCGCTTGCTGCCCCCAAAACTCGTGCCGCCCGGGGTGGACCCCCCCCATCCTTGCTATGCCACTGGTTCCAACATAGCATCTGTTCCAAAGGCTCAAGTCTTCTGCAAGCTAGCTAGCTGATGCACATTGAAAGTTTTTAGCGCTAATCATAATGGCCTTACCACTAACAAGGTGTACTGCATCTTCTTTTGTCACCACTAGAAAAAAACATACCGCTACAACCCTGTAAGCAGGGTCACTGGAATTATGTGGCAATTAAGGACTACATTATTGGCAGGATTGGCTGAGTTGTGCAGCAAGGACTGCTAATTTGTTCAACACATTCAGTTGCTGATTATCTAATTATTTTGGCGTTTTAACACGTTAGTGCTAAAGAGATTCAAACGATATGTGAAATACAAAAGTTTCCTGATTTATATAAAACTATACCCAAGCAAAACATTCTATCGAAAATGTAGTTCACCAGCAAATAATGATGTTACCTAGTATTGAAACACACCAACACCATTTCGGAACACAAATCCTACTACTGCAAAGTAGAATAGTTTGGGTTCTAGCAAAGCATGCAGCCATCAGCAGAAAACAGGCCTGCATGAACGTACTTTTTGTAATGCAAGATGAACCTCTTTTAATGTCAGTACATGTTATAATGTACAATTGCCCTTTTGTTTTGTGTTTATTTCTTGTCCATGTTATGAGCCGCTAAAACACTTGAATTCAGAAACAGCTTAGCCAAACGGTTATCTTCATTGCATATGTATGCCCCCTGCTTATCCTTTAGTTCAAACAACTCCTTTTTATCATGATGGACACAAAACCTCATAAAATACCCTCCTCTCATTCTAGTTCTGCTGAAATACGTGGCCTGCACCCTGTCTTGCAAAAACCACCAGCAGATCAAAAGATATTGGCAAAGTACAGAACCACCTCTAACACTCTCCGCAGATTCGTGGAAATGGAGGTGATAAGGCAACTGCAGGAAAGCATGGACCTCAACCATCTCAACATCCATCGCCCTAGATTTTCATCTGAAAGGAACCCCGAATCAGCCTCAATCACCATTAGGGAAGAGCGCCTTCTTTCCGCGGACGAGGGGGAAAAAAGCAGCAACGATACTCCTTGCCCTATCCGTGGTTTATTAATGTGTCGACTAAGCGATTGTGCTGGAAAGGCTGGAACAATGGGAGGGCATAGCAGGACCGACTCATGGATCCCTCATTTCTAATGAACCACAGAGGGACAAAAATAGGATCGAATCCGCCAAATTGTGGGCACGCCTTGTCTTCAGCGTGCCCCCATGGATCATACAAACAGTGCATCCAGACCTCATCAACTTCCAAATGTACATAGAGCGGAATCAAATCCCCTTCCAGGTAGACAGGAAATACTACAACTGAACCAATCTCACCAAACGCGTAATCCATGATCTCTTCTGGATGAAGAGAGTTTTCTCTGGAGGATCAGAGCCAAAACCAAAATCCTAGTGAAGGGAGTAACCAAGCGTGACCCTGTACCATTCAAACAGTGTGCGTCTGACCCTAGCCCAACCTCTCTGAGGAGGGAGTAACCAAGCGTGACCCTGTACCATTCAAATCGTGTGCGTCTGACCCTAGCCCAACCTCTCTGAGAAGGGAGTAAAGCAGGGAAACTGTTTGACTCCAATTCTACTGTTACTCCTCAAGTGAACAAAGAAAAAGGGTTCAACCTCCAACTCTCCTAACCCTGAAGCATTCTTCTGTGACTCAGAACTGTTCAGTAAGTGGATCAGACGGCCTTGTTGATCTTGGTACGCCTTCTACTACTTTAACGTCACTTACGCTGGCCTCCCTAAGAATCTCAGTGCAGGCTACAAAGACTCTAGAAGCAGGCACACTAAATATGTGGAGACCTCTGCAAGCATCAATACTTAGGTCATAACAGCACTTAACTCACTCCCAGTTGCCGCTAGGACAAAAGTATTATGCACCATCAACAAGACATACTGAGGCAAAGGGCCTAAATACCTACAGAAACTGGCAACTCATTCCACACTCACCAGGGATCTCTGTTCTGTGTTTGTCTACTTGATCAACCATCGACGGTTCAAGAGGATATAACATGGCAGTCGATTCCCGGGAATTCAAAGACTGCGAGACCATCTCAGACCTAGCCTTCAACCTGAATCTTTTCACTAGTGGTCTTGGAAACTGAAGTATTTAGACTTTATTGAAATTGAACTCACCATAGCTTAAGGCAGGGTTCTCCAAAGTCGGCCCTGGACGGCCGAATCCATGGCAGACTTTTAGCATATCCCCATTTAGATAAATGTAGTTAAATTAAAAATCTGACATGGATCCGGCCCTCCAGGACCGACTTTGGAGGACCCTGGCTTAAGGGATGACGGGACGGCTAAAAAATATCGGACAGAGTTACTAACATGTTCGATCGGGATCTATTGTTCCCTCTTTCTTTACATGCATTTTCTGTACTTCAGACAGCATTCTGATGCAACCACACAGCACTCTATAAAACTCCTAAATAAATAACAAAATAAATAAACATTAGTGTGTCTGTCTGAGGCTTTTTAAGGTTAAGGACATTACACTGTAAAACACCGAAGATAAAGGTTTTGGATTTCGATCAACTCTTGAATTAACTGCTGATGAGCGTTTGTAGCATATAATGAATTTGCATGAATAGCAAAACTATTTTCTCAAAATCAAAATAGATGGATGATTATTTCCACCCTCTTTAAAACACATTTAAATATTAAGTATCAATTAAATATTGAAGGATTTTTCATGCAGCTGCCAAAGAAGGCAGCAGAAGTACACATCAGTGTGGAGGCAAGATTAATAGTAGTGAAGACTTGGAAAAACACAGGGAAGGGGGAAGAGCGGCAAGCTAGCCCAGTGCAAGGCGAGCAAGATGTTACCAGAGGGAGTGTGTTGACTGGTGAACGCAATGCATCGACATGATTAAAGAGATGGGTTTTGGAAGTTAAGAAGGAAGGAAGGTTGTGGGATCTGGACTGGATGGAGGTTCAGGTCCTCTGGGGACAGTGGAGGACAGGATCACGCTGAGACAGAAAATAGGTGCGGGCACCATTAAATAAGTGGCCTTCATTAGTGAATTATAAAGCTAAAAAAGTTTCCCATGTGGGCAAATTGGGGCAGTTTTGAGCTTGTAAAGACACGCCGTATAAGTGTTTTGAAAGGTATGAAAGACTGCATGGATTTGAGCTTGCCGCAGGCAAATTTGTTTTAATATCCGGGAAATCACCAGTAAAAACCGTCCCGGCATACCATAAAACAGGCCGACAAACAGTCAAAAAATTGGCCCACACAATGACATGTGAGACCAATACCTCGGGCACTGGCTGATTGTCATCTGACCCTGGTAGAGGAAGGCCTGAAATCCTTTCTTTTCCTTCCTGCACTACCCACAAAGAAGCATGTGGTGCTGTTGCATTGGATGTTATGAGGTCCACGGAGGATCTTTGGCCACCAAGTACGTTGAGGTGCGGATTACGGATGTGGCAAGTACCTATATATGAGTTATTTCCAGATGATGAGGATTTACAATATTTCAGTAGTGGGTCTGAACATGTTCCTATAAAGGTATTGAAGGATTATGTTGACATGACTAGTCACAAGTCAAAAAGCCGAGTGGCTTGTAACTCTCACTTCAACTGAAGAGTGTAAAGTAGGGCAATAATAGACAGTTATATACTAATATATAGTGTGGTTAATAATAATAATATAATGCAATAATAACAATATATTATTATATAATATGCAGTTTTGTTTCATATATTAATATATAACAATTATAACATATATTGTTTAATATAATCATAATATTTATCTATATAAATAATTTGCAGCTATGTTTTACATGCTGATGTATAATTTCTATGATATAACAATAGTATATAATATGGTACATCATTTTGTATAATAATTTACGGTCATGTTTTATGTTCCATGATAAATCTAAAAATTCTGTTTTACAGTACTGCATTTTTGTGTCACCATAGTTCTTGAGAATCCAATAATCTGTGAACTTTGACCCTTAATTCATGAGTCTGACATTAGTATTGTGAATGATGGTTCCACATTCTCATGGACTTCGATAAGCCGGTGCTTATCTCGTTGCATTTGCTTTTATAAGACTGTCTTCCCTTCCCTCACCATGACTCTCTCCCACCCAGACACACACACACACACTCTCTCTTTCTCACTTCTCTCTTTTTTTAGGTTTCTTGTTCACACTCATCCTCACATGTGCTTTCTGGTTCTTGTAGAGATGCCACCCTTTCCCGCCAAAAATCTGAGCCGTTTCTTCACTGGTTGAGATTCTGGAAAGGCCAGGAGATGGTGAGAATATTTGTATGTGTAAAGGTACTATTTGAATAGCAAAGACCTAGCCGGAAAGCAGCAGAGCACTGCAAAGTGTCAAAGGCAAGAATACAGTAAAGTGATTTAAGGCATAGCTGGTTTGTGGTCCGTTACTGTATCATGATGTAGTGTTCTTACTTCAACTCTGATTGGAGCAGCGTTGGGGCGGTCCTGATGGATACATGGATTTTGCATAGAAGTAAAGGGTCTGTGTCCCTCTTTTGTTTAATTTTTTATACTATTTTGTTTCTATTCTGATGTTGTCCTGGCTGCGGTGTTCTAAGAGCAGTTAGCCCAGGCAGGTCGTGATGCAGGTCTGGGGTCTTTGTAAATGATGCAGCTGTATTTAAAGTTGGTGCAGGATGGTAAGGGGAGCAAGAGGTTTATTTTTATCAGGATGAAGGAAGTGTGATCATATTTTGGGATGAGATGTTCTGTAGTGTGAAGGATGCCGGCCTTGGAGCAGGGCATTTCCATCCTCCACATGTAAGAATATGAGGACATGAACAGCAGTTCTGAACCTGCTTTCTGGGAATACCAGTTTCACTTTGTTCAGTAGAGACAGCAAGTAGGCGGCTGTTTTTGTTCTCTTTGCAATGTGTTCCTTGAGGGTGAGGTTGGTGACGAAGATGATATTTGAAGTGATTTCTTCTTGTATTTGATGTTTTCAGTTTATATCTCGAATGAGCAAAAAAAAATTGCTTTTTCTGATTTTCTCAATTAGTTTTACTGGCCTTCACTTGAAAATAAAGGGCATGCTAGCAAAATACTTGCAAGGCTCTATCTTTTGTTCATCCAGGCTATCTTGGTTCCTGTCTCTCTCTCTCTTGCATTCTAACTCATACATAAACACGCTTTATCTCCCTTTAGCGCTCAAATGTTCTCTTTGCCTCGCTTTCACTCTACCCCCACTTTCTCTTCCCTCTTTCGCCCCCCCCCCCCTTCTTTGGTCTCCCTTTATCCCACTCCTTTCTTTCTGAATGGCAATGCACTAAGGCAGATGGGTGGTCTTCTCCTTCCTGAGTGACTGGCAGCAATTCTGGCCAATTCTTTGGGGGAATGAGGGTGTTTAAATGTCAAATTCAGCTCCCCAGGAAGAGTCCACCTGGCAAGGGCTGGGAGAGATGAGGCTTTGCTTATCTTGGGTGTGGTCACTCGAAGATACAGGCGATGATGCCCTCCTGAAACTAGTGTGCCTCAGAACAATTGTGTTTGATGTGCTAAAGGACTGATGTCTGCAAGAAGAGGCCCCAGTGAGGGCAAGCATCAGAGTTCATGGTGGTCGGAGGAACACCAAATATTAGCAGAAGTAGTACTGGAGACCAGGAGATGACAAGGAAGAAGATACTTCAGGGAGAGCCATTACATCAGGACTAAAGAGATGAGCAAACTATTGCAGTACTCGAAAGAACACTGCAGGGACAAAGACAGACAAAAATAAAACATAGGGAGGCGAAGAACTTGACCCCCTTGTGACACAGTGACAGGGCCCCTGAACTCTCCTTTTCTAGATAATTCTAGGAACAAAAGCTAGTAACCAGAAGTAGCTGTTCACATGGTCGCTGACGCCATATTGGATTGGGCTTATAAAGAAAATATAGAGAATCATACTCTCTCTTTAGTTGGGATCAGTTTTCTAGGGACTGTCCGCGCCCAGGAGGAGGAAAGTTATGCTTTTCTCACTCTCTCCTTTCATAGCACATGTGCCAGAGCAAGAGAAGTGGAGACTCTCCAACCCATGGAAAGGAAACGGGCCCAGCACTCGCGAGGTCCACAAACAGATCAGGAACATCTGAAGCGGCGAAAGCTCGTATCAAATGAATGAGGTTTACCGCTCATAGCTTGAGTTGTTTTCAGATTGGTTTTGTCCCTAAAGTCCAGCTAGGCTTGCCACCTTTTTTTGCTGGCCTCCATAAAAAAAAAAAAACAGTGGCCAGGCTGGTAAAGACCAGCTGACATGGCAACCTTAAGTGTGGCACATCAGGACTCATGGCACCATCTTTAATAGTTAGAATTAGAAGAAAACCTGTGCACTCATCAATGTACTTCCATTTATAAATAGTTCATCAAAATACACTGGTTAGTGGGCTCATGGGTATCACACCTCCGCTCATGGGTGAGGCAAATTCAAGCACCATATGCATGTATAGAAAACTACACTCGTCGCTTTAAGCACTTCTTCAGGCACTGCGAGCAGTCTCCACTCTTAATCAATATTAATGAATATTATTGTAGTTTCATCCCATCTGTCTTCATAACCAAAAAGTTCCAGTTTTCATGAATTATTCATTTTATTAGCGTTTCGTCTCCACACTGTGACCAACTTACCAAATTGTATTTGGACACAAGTTTGAGGAGATAACTTGAAGCCTACTTGTTGGGTGCACTTTTCCCCGGACAAAAAGCCTTCCAGGCCTGAAATGCATTGGGGATCGGGGGAGCCCGAGATTGTAAAGCCATCTATTAATGATGGAAATTAAGGAATGAAGTGGTTACACACATGGAAGTTGGTCACACTGTGGAAACGAAACACTAATAAAATGTATGATTCATGAAAGCTGGAACTTTTGGTTATTAAGACGAATGGAATGAAACGATAATATTAATATTGATTAAAAGTGTAGACTCCTCGCAGTGCCTTGAGTAGTGCTTAAGGGGACGCATGTAGTTTTCTATACGTGCATATGGTGTTTGACCCTCTTTAATAGGCCAGCCTCTGGCCTTGAGTTGAATCATTGTCGCTGCTCCTTCAACCGGAGAGGCCCGTCTTATTACAGAAACATCTCTGACAACAAGAGTCTAGCACTTGTGTCTTTTGACAAATTTTTATTTCACCACATAGAAAATTCAGTTGCTGTAACTGCGTCTAGCCTTTCACAGGGCAGTGGTGCGTTCATGGCTCAGAAAACATCTGAGAATCGAGACCAAACACAAAAAGACTGTGGCAAAGAGCGTCTCCGCCAGCATTCACCGGCTCTGCCATCCAGGCTATCATTGATTTTGTTTCTGAGGTAGCATCTCTTGAATGAAAGTGTGATATTTCACGTTATACGACTCTTAGAATTATAGTTGCTTTCTGATTGGCCAACCACTCATCTCAGTCACTGTACATAGACCAGTATTGCTGACAAAAAGCCCAATTACACAAAACAGTATGCAGCTGGGAGATGGTTGGACTCCCACTAGTAGTCACACCCTTCATTGTGCCCACATCAGTGTAATCGTGACTGGTAGGAATGTAATTCCTGTTTAATTTGAATCTTTATTCTATATTGGGATGGGAATGTCCCTTCTGTGATGATATGGGCATGCACCCCTGCTCGGA
Organism: Calotriton arnoldi; assembly: GCA_963921515.1. Lineage (NCBI taxonomy): Eukaryota > Metazoa > Chordata > Amphibia > Caudata > Salamandridae > Calotriton > Calotriton arnoldi. The sequence continues at coordinate 2,577,789 of CAWUFW010000186.1, forward strand.
GAGACCTGACTGCATGTGAAACTGGCATCTTGACTTTGTTTGCCCCATTGACCTGCTAATCTTGCATGTGCACTGAGGCTTATGCCTGTTCATGGTAATCTCAAGTTCAAAAACCTGTTCAGTGACCATGCCCTCTTTGCCGACCTAGGACGACGGTCAATGTCCTGGATTGTTCACATGAAGCGATGATGGCAGTATACTTGTATTAATATTTTTTTGTGAATTGATAGAACTTAGCAGACCTTTTTTCCGTTTCAGGAGTAGTGCAACATACTGTCCCCATTCATGCAAAGTCCTGCTTAGATGAAACAACAAGATCCTTGTGCGAACATCCGATGTCCATGTTGCCTGTATAAACAGCGTGGTTGGTAAATAGACCCTGTTTTATGGTGCGGGTCTGATCGCTGGGACCAGTGAGATCAATTTTGGTCAATCTCTGGTTTGATATGGCACACGATGGAGGAAGGTATACAGCAACCCTAAACTGTGGAAATGCATTGCATCCATTGCTGGAGCTGAAGGGATAAGACCCAGACCCTAAATTGAAGTAGGATGGAGACAGGGCAACCTTAGAAATTCTATAAGGACTGTTTTTTAGCAAGGCACTTGTTATATTCTATTTGCCAATATTGTAAAAATGGATTGGTCCGTTCCACCCTTCATGCATGGTACTTTCACCCTTAGAACTCTGTGAAACTGGAGTTCTAAATGACAGTTGGAGCAGGAGGCGGAGGTGAATGGGAACTTGTAGAGCCTGTGAACACCTGACGTTGGGTTTTACTTGAATAAATCTACTTATAAAGAGTTTCATAAATGTGTCGTCTTCCATAACTCAATTGTTGATTAGTCCTTTGTGAGCATGGCAACTTGGTGGATGGTGGGGTAGAGGTGGAGAATGCACAGAGTGTGTTGTTAAGAGTAGGAACGTTTCTAGGAAAGAACTGCCATTTTGTCTTTTCCTGACACTACTTAGAAAGCCTGACAACAGCCAGGTGCAGAGTCTTCACACTTCATTGAGCCCAGGTTTCGGATACTTCTGCTTGAAGTCTGCATCATCACCACCTGCTGTGAGAGCCTCGCCCTGCACAAAAGCTGTGTCTGCACTAGGGCCAGAAAATGACATTTGAAAGGAAACTACCTCAAGCTGGTTCCAGGACTTTAGACAGTGGATCAATATACCCTATCTGGAATATCTGGACAAAAGTGGAATAAAAACTATCCCACTTAGTTCCAAGTTCTTCGTGACCATGGAAGGCAGTGCGCTGCAGGATATTCGAAGAGCTGCTGCGACCCAGGCATGGTGTCTTGGGACAGCTTGTCTCCCAGAGGTGAAAGGGCATCACTTGAAGTTTTCATAACTTGCTGGAGAATCTGTGGGCCTGCCTAGTGCCTGGAAACCTGCCTGACCGCTCAGAGAGGAAAGGAGGAAAGTATTTGTTCTTACAGGATGAGAGACTATCCATAAGAAGTAGGCAAGCCAAGTAGTCGGTGCATGGGACAACCAAAAGAAGACAACTTATGTTCAAGAGTGTGCTTGGCGCCGACTCAAGCGGAGAGTGGTCACTAAGGCACCTTATGCAGTTCACTTGGCAAACTGCATGAAGCAATACCAACTCCAAGTGCCAAGGCTCCGTCCAGCATCTGCCATGACCTGAGGCGCCTGACTGCCACTGCGGATGAGCCATAAATTCAGATGCCACCATAACCAGAAGATTCCCAGATGGCCCAAAGACCACAATTGCAGAAGGAAGACCTCTGACTGAGGCATGCCATTCCATGTCCTCAGCGATGTGCCGTGAGAGACGGAGCTGCTGCCGCAATCCTGCTCCCCCTCCCAAAGACACTGCTATGCGACAGCAAAGGGTCTATCTCAACCATCACGCGCTGTGCCAAGCTCTTTCTGGACTGATAAAACAAGAGGCCATGTTTGCAAGACCATGTTTTGCTCTAGAAATGCATGTTGAAAGGAGGCACAGCTGCCAAGTGCTGCTATGAACTTTATAACAAGATGAAAACTGAACAACAGGCATGGTGCTAGACCACCGGAGCGGGAACTGCGCTCCAGAACGAGGAACCTGGGGTGGGTACCCGAGCGACACAAGTTTCTTCTAGCCCGTAATGTTGGGGACTTATGTAACTGAGCCCTATTTCCGTCTGTTTTGTTAGGTTTTGCTGTGCCATTAAGGTACTTCCGTTTTGCTAAAGACAAGCAGGGGGCTTGGTGTCTCTCGCTTGCCTGCTGAGTGCTGTGTTCTTGCTACCCACACTACCTCTCTGAGAAGCCTTTGACCGCTCTTCCTCTCTGCCCTGAAAGTCTGCCCTAGTATGGGTGTACTTGGCCCAGTCTGAGTGACATGGCAGTACAGACCCCAGAACACAGGAGGCAAATGCCCCCAACCAGCATGGTTGTGGTCAGTAGCCCCTGCCTGCCCCGTGGTCACCCGAACAGGGGATGACATGCAATGCAATACAGAGTGGGCGAATGACATTTAGCTACCGTGGAAGGATTGTTTTCACCAGAAACAAAAAAAAAAAAAAACATTGTGCCTTTGGAGCACTGCTTTTGCCGAAGAAAAAGCCACATGTTTAGGCCTTTTCTTGTCATTTGGCAGCATCCTTTGATTTATTGGCTGCAATGGGAATAGCCTCTTTCTGATTGGTTGCTTTGCTTGACCGTTAATAAACCACTGTGCATATCAGGCCAGTCAGAGGAGCTGCAGCACTCGTAGCCCCTCCTCTCAGTATCCAGCATTGAGCTCTTGGATGCAGGAGAGTGACGGCACAGGCCTTTTTGAATCGAAGCGCTCTGCATCGTTTGGCGGTGCAATCTGCTGGGGATTTAGGAATAGTTAAGATGCAACGTTTCTAGTCTGGCAAAAAAAAAAAAACGTTCCTTACGAGCATATACACTTCCGATCCTCACTCCACACGTGTAGGGTTGGCGGTCACTACTTCACTGGGTTTTATTTTAACAAAGGGTTGTACGTTAGAATATTGTTTACAAAATGATCCTCTGACATGAATACTGTGACCTACATATCGTTTACAAACACGTTGTTCAATTGGGTATAGATTTTCTAGTCGTAACTTCGATTGGGCAATCTTTCTTAAACAATATTTAGGACTCAAGGCCCTCAAGACCTGGCTCTTCGGCTAACAGATCTGCGGACCCCCCCCCCAGCGCCTTGAGACCCTCACGGGTGAGTAGCGCGCTCACAATTCCCCTGATTGATTGATTGATTGAATATTGTTGTCAAATGCCATTTCGGCCAAAGCACTCTAGTACAAACCAATCACAACGCACTGCCGTCAGATAAGGCAGTTCAATTTGTTTAAGTAATGCACACAGGCACGATGAGTCCAAGAATGCATTAAATTGTTTAAAAAAAAACACCACAGGACTGGAAACATTGTTTTCTATCAAAATGAAACGTTTGGCCATCCTGACATGATGAAGAGTTTTTACCCCCAGCATGAAGCGTATGACGTAATGTCCCTGACAGTATGCATGTGATAAACTGCTCAGCATTTCATTGTTCCGGCAAATCCAGCCTCTGTTCTTGTCCCAGAGAAGTGTATCACGTGTCCTGACAGGTTCACTAGTTGGTTATGACATTTTGCTCACCAACAGAGTGCTAGTCTCTGAGTGAGGGGACCATCTGAGGTGGTACTCCTTTTAACCAGCTCCATGGCCATGACACTGCTCACAGTTGGTGGCAGCAGCTTACAGTAGTGACGTATAGGTATTTTTACCTGAACTGCAAACAGCAGCCTAACTTATGACTCTACTACACTAATAAGCCCAGAGCACTGCAAGAGTCTTTTTGTTGGTCTGCTGATGAAGCCGGTCCAATTTTATTGTTGACGAATTTCAAAGGTCCAGCAGGGACTGTGTTATTCGTTCATAAGCAAACAGCCGACACGTGTTTCGTCACAGACAACTTTTTCAAGGCTGTAGGTTAAATGTGCAAACATCAGTACAATATTTAACATTGCACTAAGTGCACGAAGTGTTGCCCTCATGCTAGCGTGTCGAAAACCAAATCGTCATTCCAGATCGATGTAGCAGACTAACAAAAAGACTCTTGTTGTGCTCTGGGCTCTTTAATGTATTTGAACTATACGGAGGAGTTTTATCTCTTCGTGTATGCTTTACACCAGTCAGGTGGGATAGTGCTTATGGCCCATTTGAGCACACATTACTTTGCATGGTACTGATATACCCGACAACTTTGGATGTGCAAAAGATTTGTATACCACTGCCACCATATTTTGTTTGTGCATAACGAATGGCTCTCCCTGGTACATATGTGCAGTATGTCATGACTGGGCACCCTCCTGCACCCCTGATTGTTTGTGAAGTGTGTATGAGGGTGTTTGGAAACATGCAAGGTGGAGTATCTATTTTGGTGTCAAAGGACCAATGTAGTGCATATGATTCCAGATGTGCCACAGGTGTGGTGGTAGTCTGTGCTTGCTCTCTCCACATCTGCCTCTCCTTAGATTCTCCCCTCCCCGCCAGAAGCCTTGTAGAGCCAAGTGCAACTGTATGGCTTGTACAATCACACACTTGCCAACATTCTGTGGTCAGCAAGAGGTAGGATTTTCAAGTTTCAAACAGTTAATGATCACATTAATGACATCCCCAGAAACTGCACCACTAGACCATTACACTAACAACATCACAGAAAATCACATGACATGAAATCGGTGCTTTATCAGAGGGAATGATCATGTGGCCCAGACAGTGCTTAATTTGAGCTAGTGGTTTCCGGTGCTCGGCACAGGCCCTTAATTGTCAACACCGGGACTTATGACACATGGTGGCGCTATTTGTCTGATTTAGAGATGAGTACAACAACTGTTGTTTATTACTTCAATGTACATTAAAATGATTAATACCTGCCACCCAAGCCATTCTAATGGGTTTGGGGGACTGGAATAGTCTGAATTGTCACACTTGCAGAAGTGTGATGGTTAGTAGCTGTGTTTTTACTGTTATTATCTTACTGTCAGGGGCAATGGGTGGTGCGGCTGCAGTGGCCTCCTGACGAGGGCCCTGGCACTTATTTTTTCACAAATTAAGCACCGGGCCCAGATGACATCACTAAACATAAATTACAAACCAAATATGAGTGAACGTTGATTACTGTTGCCAGGCTTAATCTTCCTAGCACTGGTTCAATTAATAAGTCCAGCAGCAACTGCAAGGCTGAGATATGTCTCTGCGTCCCTAACATGTCCAGATGAAAAATGTTCAAAGGGTTGGTTTGAGAGCGGAATCATTTGTTCTACCTCGCTTTCTAACTTCTAGTAATGGGAAACATTCAGAAGCAGAAAATAAAATCCTAATTGTTATGCGGCATAAAAGAAGCCTGATTTACACAAAAGGCTGTATTTCTTCGCAGTTGAAAGCAGTTCATAGCACGCGCCCAAAGAACACTATGTTATTTCACCTTATCCAAGGTCTGCAGCAGCCATGAACAAGCTGTAGGAATGGGAACCCACATCAGTAGGGTGTAGGAATCATTAAACACAGGTGCCTACTACCTACACCTGTAAGGTTGGCACAAAAGAGCTCACAAGGGAGCAAAGAGAAGAAGAGATGCCTTGGTACTCACCAGACCTGGGTCAGGTCAGTTTCAGCAGGTCTGTCTGTGATCTGGCCAGAGCCACACCTACACAAGGAAGGGCAGGGCTGCACACCTCTGTCAGTGAATAGGGGCTGCCCGCCGCACGCCCACACACCCTTATCTCCAGCACCACAACGCAGTGATTTGAAACCCCTCCGAATACGTTTCACTGGACACTGGCAGTCCTGGAGCTGTGGGACCCTGAAAAGCAAATGCCCTCTACGCTTCTTGGTGACCCTGAAAATGCTTGGGACCAACTTTAAATCTTGGGTTTGGGCCTCTACTGCAGTGTAGATCCCAGCAGCCTGTCCAGTGCTCCTTCTTCACTTTGACTTCAAGGAGCTCTGCAGACCGGTGTAGAAGGAGGCGAGGACCAGAGGCTGGACTCTTGGCTGTCTCACTTTCAGTGACTATACCCCCAGGACTGAGGAGGAACCTCTGCTGCAGCTGGAGGACACAGGAAGTGGACTTCATGCAAGTGGAGGAACTGTCCTGCTCCCAGTTCATTGGTTGATGTCTTGCTGTCGCGGATGCCAAGTCTACCAAGACCAGAAGCCTGCAGCCAAACCTGGGTCCTCTGCTGTGAGTGGCTGGTGAAGCCTGCATGCCTCGCCCTGCTTCTGCGACTGCTGAGCGAGAACATCTCCTGAGGCTGATGACCACGCGAGGCGAGGCTTGCCTGCAGACTCCATTTGATGGTGATCCTGCTACGCCCGATGGACCTGGTCACCCGCTCTCTGCCCCTTGTGTTGCAGCAGCTCTTTAACCAATGATTGTGTGAGCTTCTGTGCTACGCTCTGAAGCACCACCCATCAGTCAATGATGATTATGTGAGCCCAGCAGTGCTCAATTTGAGCCGGTGGTTTCCAGTGCTCGGCACCAGAAGTTATTTGTCAACACTGGGACTTATCACACATGGTGGCGCTGTTTGTCTGATTTCGAGATGAGTAAAACAACTGTTTATTACGTCAATGTACATTAAAATGACTATTACCTGCTGCCCCAGCTATTCTAATAGGTTTGGGGACCTGGAATAATCTGAACTGTCGCACTTGCAGATGAGAGAGATGATTAGTAGTTGTTTTGGTACCGTCATTGGCAGCGATGATGGGGCACTGGGTGGTGCAAGCTGCAGTGGCCTTGTAAAAATGAAGCACTGAAGCCCAGGTGCTGCCACTTCTTAAGAGCCAAGACCCGTATGAGCCCATGCACTGCATCCTAGACCTGACCATGAGTGTCTCTAATATCAGTCCCACCAAGCATGTGGCTGAGACAGGCAGGCGCGTTTACCTGCCCCGGACACTGCTTGTTCCTGTTGCTTGGTGGCACTAGGACTCTCGCCTTCAACCTCAAGCACTGAAAAGACTGTGCCTGTGCCAAGGTGGATGCTTATCAGCAGGTTCTGTGCTTGGCTATAAAGCCGAGTTTAGACCAAGCTGTTATGTCTCCAGTGCTTAATTTGTAAAAATAATTAGTGCCAGGGACCTCGTCAGTAGGACACTACAGCTTGCACCATCTGTTGCCCCTTCCAGCGCCAACACAACTACTAACCATCACACTCTTACAAGTGTGACTATTCTTACTATTCCAGGCCCCCAAAGCTTTAAGACTGGCTTGGGCGGCAGGTATTAGTCATTGTAAATGTAAATTGAATTACTAAACGCTGTTTTAGTGCTCATACCTACATTAGGCAGACAGAACCACCATGTGGCAGACTGTCATAAGCACCGGTGCTGGCAATTAAGTGCTGGTGCGGAGCACCGGAAACTATCGGCTCAAATTAAGCACTGTATGTCTCTTGACAAGTGCCGAAAGTCTTATTTTAGATGCAGCCTAGGTACAGAATATCTTTAGATACACATTCAAAGATAAATTCTAATGCAACATAACTTATTAATGTTGCTGGGCAGATTACCCTGACAGTAGTAAAAGCAATATATTTTTAAAAAACGGCGACTGTAATTGGAATTGAATTTACTGTGGATGAAAAATTTGGTACCTGAAATACACAATGTATCCTGCACCATCCTCCAAGTATAAGCCATGATTTTTCGATTCTCCCTCCCCCCAAAGTTCTAGTCTTAAGAAGCGTTTGTTAATTGAACAAGCTTGCAGTAGCACCAGATTCCTCACTTTAATCATATCAATAATTGGCCAACTGCCCTTGAGTCGCACAGGCCCCAAAGAACTGACCTGACAGATGTGCTGGCCAGAAGGCATAGCGATTCAAATTACCACTGACGTTTGTGTCTTGATTCTGGGTAAAATCACTTGATAATGTTATGTTATTTATTTTTATAATGCGCTCGTGTACCCAAAGTTGTCTTGGTGCTGCCTTGTTTAAGGTAACCATTTAGAACTGTGATTGTTTGCTAATGAAAGCCTAACATAACTGAACAAAAATGAATTATTGGTTAAAAAGCCATGTTTTAAGGGCTTTCCTAAAATATAGAAGACTTGTCCGTTCTTTCATCTTAAGAGGAAGAGAGTTCCACACAGTTGTGGCTGCTACCACCCACCTACAGTGGATCGGGTAAAAAAAGAAAAAAAATCACTTACCTCCCGGCCGGCCGCCGCCGCCTCTCCTGCGTCCTCTTCCTTCATGAGAGAAACGGGAAGCGCCAGGGCTCCCACGCTCCCCGCAGCCAATCACAACGCTGCAGTGCAGAGTTGTGATTAGTCTGAGTGCCGGGACACGGCGTTCAGCCAGGAGCTGTAGGGGTGGGTATGTTCTCCACGCAGGCTGTAAAGCAGCCTGCACGGAGAACACTGAAAGTGCGCATGACTGTTTTGGGCGGCCCGAGTGGGCCGACCAAACAGTCACTGCGCACTTAAGAGGGTTGTACCCTCCTCCCCATGCTCTTCAGCCCCGCCCCCTCACGCACGCTGCCGCAGCAGGAGCACAAAATAAAATGATAATAACATTAGTTATTATCATTTTATTTTTTCCTTTCTTTTGCTGCATCAAGGCAGTGAGGCGACGCTCCTCCGCCTTAGCGGAGGAGCCGCCACTGATTCCACAGCTTGGCTGTACAAACAGCAAAACGTTTGGCTCCACAATGGGATTTCCTTAATTTAGGGGCTGCATCATTTTTTGCAGCCATAAAGCGTAATGGTCTAGTGGGGATATACCAAGAAAAGTTTTGAATTAAGTAATCTGGTCCAGCGTTGTTCAGTGCCTTAAAGGCAATACACAGAGCGTTAAAGCCAATTCTTTTTTTCATAGGTAACCAGTGTAGTTCTTTAAGTGCGATAGTTGCTGACTGATGTTTAGCTAGTCCGAACGAGAGGTGTGCTGCTGCATTTTGCAGTGTTTGTAACTTAGTCAATAGCTTTTGTTGCATATTAATCTACAGAGCATTGCAATTGTCCAGTTTAGACAGGACTAATGCTGTAACAACTGTCTTTTGAAGGTCGGTAGGTATGGAAGGGAGAATTTTCCTGATTATTTTTAGGATGTAAAAAATGGAGGAGGCAATTTTGATTGACCTGGCTGGCTGTTAAAAGTCAGCCTGTTGTTAACGATGATACCCAAGTTCCTTACTTTTTCCGTTGGCTTTGGCAGGGCACCCATATCACGAGGCCCTCAGCTCGGGGACCAAAAGAATGTGTTATTTCCAAAAAGGAGAATTTCAGACTTTCTTGAATTAAGTTTCGAACAATTGTTGTTCATCCAGTCCCCAATGTTTTTCATGCAGTCATGGAATTTGGTGGCCATGTGATCTCGGTTGCCTGAGACGAGACCACAATTTGGGTTTCATTAGCGTAGGAAATAACTGAGAACCCAACCGAATTTATCAGTTTGGTTAATGGTGTAATATATAGGTTAAAAAGAGTGGGGCTTAGAGAGGCACCCTGTGGAACACCACATGAATGGGTAAAAAGTTTGATACAAAATCATCTATTGCTACACATTGCTCTCGTTCTAAGAAAAATGTTCAGAGGGCGAGAGCTGTTCCTCTGATTCCCAGTGAATGAAGGCGGTCAATCAAGATGTTATAATTGACAGTGTCAAATGCTGCCGAGTGGTCTAACAAGATTAGTGCGACATTTTCTCCTCTATCAGTGGCGGCTCTTATTTTCTCGGATGCAACAATTAATCCAGCCTCTGTGCTGTGTTGGTTTCTAAAGCCAAATGGAAGGCAATTTGCATCAATGAAGGCTGCCAGCTGTTGGTGAATGGCCTTGTCTATGATCTTTGCTGGAAATTGCAGCCGGGATATAGACCAATAATTACTCAGGTCAGTTGGTGGGAGATTGTTTTTTTTATTAGGGGTAAAATGGATGCTCTTTTCCAGACCTTTGGGAAGAACCCTGATTTTAAACATTTCATTGAAGATATTTCTTAAATAATCCGAGATTTGCGGCACTTGTTGGAGAATTGTAGGAGGGCATGGGTCCACGGGGGACCCAGATTTCATGGATTTAGTCGGTCTCAGTACCTGATCTGATGTGAGTGGGGAAAATTAGGTTAAAAATTCTGAATTGGTAGAAGAGTATGTATCTTCCGATGAATTAAATACCGCTATGTGTTTTGCTGTAAAGGCTGAATAAATATCTTCAACTTTGGTTTGGAAGAAGGAGGCAAGTGTATTACAAAAAGACTGACTGGAGTTGATGTTTTTACTCTCAGGGATGTTAGAGAGCTATTTCACTGATTTGAAAAGTTCTTTTTTTTAATCTTTGGTGGTTTCGATTTTTTGGGGGTAAAGAAGGATGATTTTTCTTCAAAACTCATAATTTTAAATTCTTTTATGGATTTTTTTGAATAGGCTGTTATCTTCAATGTTATAGTGCTCATCATTCTAGCCTACGACACAGTTGTTTTTGTGTTTTAAGCCTGTCCGAATACCAGGGTTCAGTGGGTGTTAATCTGTGGTTTGTTGATATTTTTCTTCCGGACTAATTGACCAAGTTGTGTGGCCAAGAGTGATATTGGCAACTGTTTGGTCTAGATTTTTAGCATGGATTGTTTTTTTATTTGATTTTTATTTAGTAAGGACAAATTTAAAATTTTTACAGTCTAATTTATGCCATGAACGTATTCTTTTGGTTTTGTTAGATGTTGTGAGAGGCGCTTTCTCCGTTGGTGTAATATTAAACATTACCGCTAAATGATCGCTTCATGTAAATGGTAAGACCTTTCAAAATTTTAACAGGGGGTTGTCAGTAAAAATCCCATCAAGGGCGAATCTCACCACTTGAATGGGGTCACGAACTATCTGATTTAAGCCTAGGCTGGTCATGGTTTCTAATAATGTTTCCGAGTCTTTGTCTGAATGGTTCTCTTGGTGAAAATTAAAATTACATTGAATGCTATAGTCTGTTGTGTTAAATCTGGATTCTAGATTAAGACTACATTTTTGGGCAAACGAGGATCAGGAACTCGATGGCTCAATAAAACCCATCATGCCAAAAAGGATGACTCATTCATTTTCTTCCAGCACATAACGGTGGATGATTTTATCCCATTTTGTACCCATATTATCATTAAAAGTTTTTCATGTTGTGCAGTGGTCTGTTAAAGGCATAGAACGGTGGCATGAAAACACAGAGAAAAATAAAGTGTACATCCTTATGCCTTAGTTAAAGTCAATGACATTAGTATCATAAATAGGTCAATTGACTAATGAATAAATGTATTAATACATTTGAAAGTCTCAATAATATGGAATAAAACTTCTTTTTAAACTGATATTTGCTATACTCTCTTTAAATTGATTACAAAAACCAAAGCTTGCCTATTAATAAATATTCTGTTAATATGATAAACATCTTAAGTAAAAAGCGACGCCTTAAAGGCAGCAACACTGGACATACAAAAATCACATGTTACAAATCCTGTGGAACTGAATTACAAAATGAGCCTATCGCAATATAAATGGTAATATTATACCATTTCGCTGCAAGAATATTCCAATATAAACCATTGGATCGTAGATTTAGTATAAATCAACGCAACTCATAATCCGTTACAATATGGTGACAAAGTTGCGATGATTTAATTTGCATCAATTGAAACAGATCATCTCATTAGGAATTACCAGAGTGCAGAACCTTAAATCTTCTTAGGATTGAAGCATCTTTTTAAGAGGCTTATTGGGAGGATAGACAAATCCAGACTGGAATTTAATCCCAGTTGTTTCAATGCAAAGGAACAGGTTTTTTTCTTTTTGAAAGAGAGTGTGATATATTGGTTTAGCCTCCCAAAGTTCGTCCTTAATAAAGTGGTGAAGTGGGCTGGGTCTGGCTCAGGAATTTAGGAAATGACAATAACCAGCTGACAACCAAACCTGGGAATTTATCACAGACCCTTAGGCCTGCAGTGCATCATTCTTTCTACTTCTGTACTGTGGAATATTGTTACCACTGGGGCAAACATAGCGCATTGATTTCACGCTAGGTTTTTAACGTGTTTGCGCAATAAGTGTTGGAGAAAGTAAATTGTCCTTTGTGCTGAGCCGATGAATAACCCGTCACAAAAACTATGCTTTGGCAAATACAAATACCAATAAACAAATGGAGTAAAGATCAATTATGTGTACATTTTGTGTTTCGAATGGTCATTATTTCCACATGCAATAATTCTGTGATGTTTTACAACATGCACAAAAACTACAAGCACACAAAATCACAGCCCTGAGAACAAAGATCATTAGCGAGAATTGGCAATGGCTATAGGTTTGGCTTTAAAGGAATGTTGTATGGTAATGTGACGCGATACCAAAGGGGATGATGGACGGAGCGCTTGAGCAAATCAAACACTCACCCCCAGTCAACTGATCTGGGTTTAATCCATCATCGTTCTTTAGCTCACTCCACCACCCCAGTTCAGACATGGCCATATGCAAATCAGTCTGACCCTGTGCCTCATGGGAACAGTCCAGCCCGAACTGCCAAGCCATGTCTTCCCTGGACCGGAAACAAGCATCCTGGGACCGGTTTCTGGCTATTCAGCCGTCATCAGCCAGGCTAGCTTGAATCCAGTGGCAAAGTGAGCAAGGGACCCACGTCTGGGCATTCCCTGCCAACTTAGGGCGAACAAAGCGATACCAAAGGGGATGATGGTAATGTGAAGCATTACAAGTAGATAGCAAGGGAATGGGCATGTATTTCTGTGGAAGCAAAGAACTGTAGAATAATATTGGTGTAGGTTAAATGGTCAGGTGACAGTTGCACTGTCAAGCCAGACCTAAAAGATCCATGTAAATGATTTACTGTCCTCCTCCAATGTGTGCTGCTGCCAGAGAAAACACCATAAATTATCTAGTTATCTAAGACACTTTAATAGATTTACAATATTGTGTGTGCCCCTGAAAGGTCAAGGTCAGACAGCTGAATAGATAAACAAAATGATCACAGCTGCATGGAGGGCAAAGCACTTTTTTGTGTAAGCACACAACCTTTGCCCAATCAAAATGTATTCCTGGCCACAAACATTTGTGCAGAGCCAAAGCCCCTCTCTGGTGATGCTCATATAATCGTCTGGCGACAGCTGCACTGTCAAGCCAGACCATAACACGGACCATGTGGCAGCATCAAGGCTAACAATGGGAATCTCAGAGACCACTTCTCACTCTGCTCCCTAAATCCTGCACAGCCGGTGACGGGGCTGTGCAGCAGAGCACTTCATCAAAGACTATCACTGGTAAAAACTGTGCCGTACTGTGCACCAAGACATCAGGCGTGCTGGTGACGATCTGCTCCACCTGACAACTGTTCACTTGCATCCACATCTATGCTGCAGTCCGCTGACTAAGACCCTCAATATCTTTTCAGAGTAGGTCATCAAGAAAAGGCAAAGCTCTTCGGTCATCTAATAACCATGAGCCACACGTCCTATTTACTGGCTGCAAATTTTAAGAATTGACCTATATATTAAAGGATCAGTTCTTAAAATTCTGACTCAGAGTCGGAATCCAACTTTCCTCATGAATATTCATGAGGTAGGCCGAAACTGCGACTTACTATGATTGGAGGCCATCACACGAATGATGGCCTGCTGGGATCAGCAGACCACCAAGTCTGTGACTGCATTTTAATAAAGCAAACTTTTTGTTTTATTTCTTTACAAGAAATGACTGTTTAAATGAAAACAAAATGCTTTTTGTTTGTTTTAGAGATGGTAGTGACCCCCTACTGTTCAACAAACTTTTCTTTTACATTCATAGAAAATTACTTTTGCAAATGCATTGCCCCCTCCTTTGAGGTGTCAGTAAAATATCAACGTTTTGGGACAGGATATCGTTGGGAAACATTGATACATATGATAATGATTCAGTATTTCGAAGGGATGCCTACAATATGCCACTTCTGGATACCGATTAGGTATCCATCCAGAATCCCATTTTAGGAGTTAGAAAGGCTTTTCTGACTCCTAAAATGGAATTAGTACATCAGAGAAAGCTTTTTAATGGTTGAAAATGCCAAATTGGAGTGTTTGCAACCATTAAAATGGGAAGTTCATCTGGCCTCATGATCTTTCCATAGTGCAATCAAGGATTATCACTGATAAGGTGAATGCTGTTTCCATCTTTCCCTAAGAGAGACACAAAGTCAAGAAGTGGTGGAATGACCTGATCTGGAGGCTATCGGGGATCGTGGTCATACCTCTCTATCTGACCCTTTGACCATGGGAGTAAAGCATTACAGTGATCCTGGACCTGTCACGTGTTAAAGAATTTATTGAGATGTAGAGTCTGAAGGAATCATGGAGCAGTCGGGTAGATGTACATTGCATTTACAACTTTACTTAATCACTTGACTACATGAAATGGGCTCTTTGGGGGAAGGGCACTAATTGCCATATTTACCACTGTCTTTGTGTGCATATATACGACTGAAGTCTCAGCCGACAGCACAAAAATAAGTGCCGGGCCCTCATCAGGAGGTCCCTGCAGTTTGCACCACCCATTGCCCCCGCCAGCACTGCCAGTGACAGTACCAATGCACCTAACCATCCCACTCCTACAAATGTGACAGTTCAGACTTTTGATATACATTAAAAATGACTAATACCTGCCGCCTGAGCTATTCTTATAGCTTTGGGTGGCAGATATTAGTCATTTTAGTGTATATTGAACTATTAAGTTACTGTTGTGCTCATCACAAAATTAGACAAAGAGCGCCACCATGTGTCAGACTCTCATAAGTGCCAGTGTTGACAATAAAGTGCCGGTGCCCAGCACTGGAAACCACCAGCTCAAATTAAGCACTGGTTCACCCACTCCTCAGACAAAGGCACCCACTTGAGTGCAACAAGTGGAACATGCACAGCTACCACCACCACATCTGCAATCACCACAGTGTCTGATAAACCAGCTGCTACTACTAATGCTGCAAGTGCCATAGCTGCCGCCACTGCCCCTTATCACCCTTTAAGCCAGGGACGAGATGATCACCCAAGAGACAGGTGGGGAATATAAGAGGGTATGACTAGGGATATCCATTGATGGAGACCCTGAGAGCCCGAGTGGAGCAATAGCCCATGGAGAGGCATCTACTGCACCCATCTTCGTCCAGTGGGTGTTACTTGCCAATGGGGTGGACTCCGTGCTCCCTGTCTGCTTTGCCCAAAACCTGGGAGGAGGAAGGCAAGTCTGCACATTGCCATACGATGAAGCAAAAGCACCAGCAATGGCCATATCCCGATCCATCAACAGGCTGAGGGTCTCCAGGTTAAAAACTATCTTGCCCAACCCAGTAGACAGTCTGGATTGAACTGCTGCAGCATTTTAGGATCTCATCAATCTTCTGTAACTGACCACAAATAGATCTGAAGGCTCACTGCCATGGCAGCAACACACTCCATTGCCCCATCCCATTCTACCACATCCCATCCCTTTCCAACTAGCGTTCCCAGTCTTACCCAGGAGCCTGTGTTGCCCAATACCCAGGAGCATCAAGCAATGAAACAGGAGGTCTGGTGGGTACAACAGAGTTCCCAGTGCACAGGAAATGTTGGGGTGCAGGTGGTTATTGGGCAGCCAGAGGATGGTCAGTTGGTATTAGGGAGCTGGTAGGATGGAGCTGCATGTGGGTGTTGGGCTTAGGATAAGGATAGGACGGCGCAGCCTGTGGAAGCCCAGTTGTGGTCACAGTGCAGGTAGGATGCATCTGCCAGTGCCTGGGCGGTGTTTAGATGCATCATTCACTTTTATGATTACAATTTTCAACCTAAGCCTATTCTTTTACACATATAGAATATTATTGTTCTGTAGGTCAGCCCAGAAATCATTAGATGTTGTATACTGAGGATTGTGGCATCAGCATCCTGTCAATGAGCAACATGTCTGCTTTGTCATCATCGTCACTTGTGTTTTGTGTCTTGTTGTGCAGTGAAGATTACATTTCGACACACTTTATCTGGCTTGTACCAAGATACGGCCGTTATACTTACGTAACTTCAGGATGACCTATTAAAAAGTTTAAAGAAGAACTATGGAGTCGTGGCAGGAATTTGGCGAGTTCCACATTGATTGACTTTTACCCATTTGCTATAGTGCCCTGAAGAAGCCCCTGTTTATGGGCGAAACGCGTTGGTTGCATCTGTATGCCTGACAAAGGAGAATATTGAATTTGAAAAAAGAATAAAGAATTATCCTGTTCAAACTGGGAACTATGGACTAAAATTGTTGAAACTCAGACTCTTTACTGATTGTGACTATATTGCCTCTCATCATTTTGTTATGATTGTTTCTGGACTTTTTACTCTCTTGGCTAAGACCCATACTCCATTCCTTGCTTTCCTGTGTCCTGCTTGTCCCTCATGGTTTTGCTGCTCTGTCCCTTTCCAAGTCACAGTTCTGACTTTCTTTTATTGGTGGTTCCCTGTTTCTTCGAACCTGATTGATTCCTTGTACCTGGCTCTCTCCTGCACCTGTGCTCCTCCCCTGAGCCTCCTGCGGTTTCTGACTGGTGAGCCCAGTGTGCAGTGTCTCGCAACTGACCTTGCTGCCGAGTCTCCTTGCACTCTGTTTGATCCTGCGACTGTATTCCAGGCTTGCCTTTTGACTTCTGTTTTCATTATTGTTTAAGCCCATGTTCCTGTTCTGATTAGTAATTTGTGTTAGTTGCTTGTCTCTTCTTTACTCTGCCTCTTTGTTCCTGTGTTTTCCATTCCTAGTTCTGCCTGCACACATCCAGACCTGTCTCGCATATGCTGATTCCTAGTCTTGTATTCCATATTCCTGTAGTGCCCTCGTTAGTGTGAAGATTCCCAGTATTCACAGTTAAGTGTATTCCAGTCCTGACATTGACCCTAATGCCAGTCCGGATATTTCCTTTCACTTCTTTAATAACACAAAAACACAAATCCAAAAATGAGAATCTCTGGACAACTTTTTTTTACGGAGGTATATCCAAGAGCCAGAACTAAAAAGGGACTTCAGTGGTCTCCAAACATTTCAAATCTGTCTTTTGAGCACTATCAAGGCTCAACATATTCACTATCTTTGACTTGGTCCCAAAGAAATTTAGATCTATTTTCACAGTACTATGTCCATGACCCCTACCTTTCTAAAATGTCTACCACTACTACTTATTAATGATTTATTAAGCAATATGTTATAACTTTTCTTCAGTTTCTGCCCCAGTGCAAAAATCTTTCTATACTGTGGATTAGAGTGAATATTGTTGCTCCATTACAATCTACAGAACCACCAAAAATTATGCAAATGAACTTACTGCCTTTTTTTATTGTTACCAATGCACCGTTTCTGTAATGTAGCCCATATGGTGAAAAGGTCTGCACATGCAAAGGTAATTACAATTCTCCAGCCCTGATGCCTCTAGGCATTGGCCAAGTTAGTACAACTGACTTTTCAAATGCAAAATCACAGTTTACTATGCACAAAGGTGCATTGCGATCTGTGATCGCCGATAGGAAACCCAATGCAAGCTTCAAACCCTTGCGAGTCTCGAAGAAATGGGGATGGCCAAAGGATGTCTCTTCCTCTGTGGTTCGCAAGGGAATGCATAGATGTTATGTTAAAAATATTTATAGAGCGCTCGTACAGTATAAGGTTTCATAGTGCTAAATAGCCAGCTAGAACCTAACAACAACTATCTGCTGTAGAAAAGAGATGCCCTAATTGTATGCTTGTCAGAAAAGCCAGGTCTTCAGCAGTGCGTCCCCAAAACTCGTGCCCGCCCCGATCTTGTCCTAAGTGCCTGCTTGTAACCGATAATATGTTCGCAATTTATGCAATATTTAGCAAAGGGTTGAGATCCAGCCTGCTAAGGCTGGATCTCAACCCTTTGCAAAGGGTAAGTTTTAAAAATGTGACAACTTACGCTTCACTTGCGAGACTTCACCCACTGGGAGGTGCATCATACACAATTTACCACTGTTTGAGGTACCGGGGTTATAATACAAGCAAACTGCTAATCTGGATGCTCAGATGGTGGTGTGCTGCGATAGGCAGGTATTTATCGCATTATTCATTACTTTTAGCACAGGCTTATAATCCTGTTAGTGCCTTTCTTAATATTCAGGAGGTGGCGGTATTCCTGTTCATACTGAAGCAGAAAAATCACATATTTGCTTCCAGAAATGTCTCAATTAGTAACTGCCTCCTATGTGGCCTACGTGTATGTATGTATGTGGTATTTCTATAGCCTGAACCTAAACAAAAGGGAGCGGGGTGATGTACAAAGGCAAAGATAAAGTCGGCGAGTAATAGGAGAGACCTCCCGAGATGTGGACGGTTAATGCATTGTGCGATAGTGCTCTTTAAAGAGGTGTCTTCATCTCTTTCCTAAATTGGACCAGCGTTGGGGTGGTCCTGATGGATACGTGGATGTTGTTCCAGATCCTAGGTGCATAGATGGAAATGGCCTGATGTCTTGTTTTCTCTTTTTTACACTTCTTAGTCTGCAGTCTGATGGTGTCCTGGATAGAGTGACGAGAACCACCAGAGGCGGTGAGCTTGCCTGCAAGATATGCGGGGATGCTGATTGTGATAGCTTTCTAAATGCCTGTTAGGAATACTAGCAAAGACAATTTTTTTTTTTTTTAAGTTTTATGTATCGCAAACTCAAACCGAAGGTATCAGAGCGCTTTAGATGTGCACCGGTCCCAGGATGCTTTACTCTGATCCAGGTAATATCTGGCTTGGCAGTTCAGGCTGGACTGTTCCCATGAGGAACAGGGTCAAGACTGATTTGCATATGGCTGGGTCCGAACTGAGGTGGCGAAGTGAGCTAAAGAACGATGATGGATTCAACCCAGATGTGTGACTGGTGGTGAGTGTCTGAAAAGTTTCAGCTCCCCGTCCATCATCTCCTTGTGTTTGCTTTGTTCGCCCTAAGTTGGCAGGGTATGCCCAGATGTGGGTCCCTTGCTGACTTTGCCACTGGATTCAAGCTATCCTGGCTGATAAGGGGTGTCACCCCGAAACCGGTCCCAGGATGCTTGTTTCCGGTCCAGGGAAGACCTGACTTGGCAGTTCGGGCTGGACTGTTCCCATGAGGCACAAAGTCAAGACTGATTGCATATGGCTGGGTCTGAACTGGGGTGGCAAAGTGAGCTAACGAACGATGATGGATTCAACCCAGATCTCTTGAACGGGGGTGAGTGTCTGAAACGCTCCGTCCATCATATTGTTGTGTTTGCCTTATACTATTAGGACATCCCCCATGCTTTCGAGGCACCCTTTTGATGCAGTTTCCATCGAACGGTTGTGTGTGGTGGTTTTTATTGCATCTGGTTGTGTTCGGTGAGAAGATATGTTTAATGTCTCATTTAGTAATGTTTGTGTTGGTCAATGTGAAAATAACACGCGTTTGATGCAGACAAATATCTTAGTAGTGTGTTATGTGTAAGTGTGGCTGTTGCAAAAGACTTTCCAGTTTTCCATCGAGCTGGGCACTCAGTGTCCCTTGTAAGGCCAATGTAACATGTTTCTACATAGGCACTGTTTGCAAGTGTATGTGGACGATGCAGTGTTGTGCACATGGGGGGTCGGGGCATGCGTGGTAATGAAGGCGGAGACATTCAACAGAGGCAGGACTGCCTGTAGAGGAATTGCCAGGGCTCCTGATAGACAAGGGCCTCTATAAACCCTAGAAGGGCTGGGGCCCAGTCAGTGGGATCTCTGTCCGCCTGGCAGCTTTCTCTGTCCGGGGTATTTCTGCTTTCAGAGACCCTGAGATGATTCAGGGCTGGTGACAGTGGCAGCAGCAGCCAGGGCTGGACGGGGAACAAAATGCTGACCAGGCAAACAGTTCAATAGTGGCCCCATACTGCCCTGCAGAGGGTGTCCAACGTCTAGGAGGGTTGTGCGCGGGTGTGAAGGTTCTCCTCCCAGGTGAAGTTTTTCCATAACCAACCATGGCATTAAATTCACAGCACACGTTTCCAAACATACTACCTTCATATCTGTAGGTTTTAAATTGGGTTCAAAAGAGATACTCCTGACACATTCTAATCCTGCAGAGCAAGTACTCAGGGGCATTGGTGCTCTGCAGCAGCTAATCAATGTGCTCATAAGGAAACGGTGCGCTGCTCGCTCAGGGCTGCGGACCCTCGAGCCCACCCAGCCCAGCCCACCCCCCCCGGAGCCCCATCTCCTCAGCCTACTGTGGCTTTTCTCAGGTCCCAGATGACAAGCCCACCCCGGCAGCTGCTGACTAAGAGACTCCGAGCGCACAATCTTACGATATTCTGCGGATCACAGACGGATTCTGATTGGATCAGATCGGCGCATAAAAATACTTGCGATGGAACGTAAACTATCCAGATGCCTCTATCTTACAATCCGTACAAACATTTCAAGAAACACAGCCTTCGAAATGTGTTCTGCAGAGCCTCGTCTTCGGTTTATTCATTCATTTATATATTGACTCGGGAAAGAGCTGACTTTAAAGCCGTGTCTCATCATGCGGGCTGCTTGTTAAAGTTACAAAATTCAGGCATGATGGCCATCACAAGATTTCTGTCAGAATATTCAGAATGTAATATCAACCTGCCGCAGTATCGTGGCCAGAATACTAACTACCACTGTGTCGTGCAGGTAAGTGTGTAGAGTTAAGTATGGATTTACTGTTCCTAACGTTAGGAATAGTAAATCCGTACGTATCCATATATACTGAGCAACACAATATATACGTAGTCAATATTTTAGCCACAGTATTTTGGCAGATCGATATCTTTGTCCTCGAAATTCTAGCATACGTCCCAGGGAAGGTAGGGGCACCTTATCTCGTCTACACCAATGCATTACTTATGACATCACAAGACACCTCGGATTACATGATTGCTATCATCACCAGTGCCGTGGTCAACAATATCACTGATCACGTGATACATACAGTGGGCACTCTGTGACATCACCGATGGTGTCATTGTTGAATCACCAAGGACATCACACATGCAATTTTCAGTGACTGCACCTGCATCAGATGCATGCCAATCAATGACAAACTAACACTGAATTATTATGTGTCATACTAATGACGTCATATGTAAATTGTTACTGAGATCTTGAGCGCCATCAGCGGAAGCACTGGTTACTGCACGCTCGCCATTGTCGAGGACCTCTGTGATGTCACCAATGGAATGACTCATCGTAGACGTCACCAGTCTCACCGTCAAGGCCATGATGTAAAACGTGAATGCAAGTGGGTTTTTTCCTTCAATTAAAAACGGCGTGGAAGCCAAGCAGAGGAGATTAGCTGAGCCGAAAGGGCCTCTTTCCCTGAATTAATTTCTTTTTAGCCTATTTCAGTCGAGCGGGGTTAAAGTATTCAGAATGCAGAAAATATAAAATGTTAATTTAAAAAAAAAAGGGTAATTTATAAGTCAAAATCGGAGTTGTGGTGCTTATTTCATCGCTGGCTCGTGTTTTTTTTTTCCTAGCCTGTACTACACGCCAAAGGGCAGCCATGCTCCAGTGAGCGCTGCAATGTGCACATTTTCACAGTGGAGGGCTTTCAAAACTCACTCAACTGCTTTATCTTGTGAGTCATGTTCCCCAGACTCACTCAAAGTAAAGGTCAGAGATAACATTATGTCAGTCCCTAGCACCTTGAAATATACATGTATACAGAGGGGTGACTCATTGATGTATCTCAATAAATTGTCATTTGGACAGCGTCTGGGCCTAAATGTAACCACTGGCCTTGCTCTGGTCTAGAGAAGCTAGTGCAGTGAAGGGGGCTGTCTGTGTGGTGATGTGTGAGCTGAGGGGATGCGTGACTCTTGTGGGTACAGCATCCCTCGTGGGCAGTGCAGTCAGTGTGTCTTGGTTGATGGTAATGGTTAATGTAGCGCTGTCTGTGTCTTCAGCATTAGCGCCTTGTACTCCATGCACGCCCTCCCAGCCAACCACTCTGCCCACTTCACGCACTCCAACCAAGTACAGAAACACACGGCTTACTCCACACATACACCAGCATACACACTGCTTCACGTCACAGACTCACACAACACCCCCGTGCTCCTTGTCCTACTACTACTACTGGTACACACAGAGTGTATATGCACTGCTCCACACTTCGGGCACACAGTTGATACACTCAACATACATGCAGAACCATATACAACCAAAACACCTACCATAAACACAAAACTCGCTAACTCACACCTACACAAACTAAGTGTACTATTCTATTTACACATGCCCGAAATCCAAAGCTCTGTTCTACTGGCCCTACAACAAACACACTGCCCCCACACATAAGCACACACATCAACACCTACTATAAATACAAAACATGCTACCTCACACCTACACAAACTAAGCGTACTATTCTACTTACATACGCCCGAAATCCAAAGCTCTGCTCTACTGGCCCTACAACAAACACACTGCCCCCACACATAAGCACACACAAACCAACACCTTCCATAAACACAAAACACGCTACCTCACACCTACACAAACTAAGCGTACTATTCTATTTACACATGCCCGAAATACAGTGCTCTGTTCTACTGGCCCTACAACAAACACACTGCCCCCACACATAAGCACACACAAACCAACACCTTCCATAAACACAAAACTCGCTACCTCACACCTACACAAACTAAGCATACTATTCTATTTACACATGCCCGAAATCCAAAGCTCTGCTCTACTGTCCCTACAACAAGCACACTGCCCCCACACATAAGCACACACAAACCAACACCTTCCATAAACACAAAACACGCTACCTCACACCTACACAAACTAAGCGTACTATTCTATTTACACATGCCCGAAATCCAAAGCTCTGTTCTACTGGCCCTACAACAAACACACTGCCCCCACACATAAGCACACACATCAACACCTACTATAAATACAAAACATGCTACCTCACACCTACACAAACTAAGCGTACTATTCTACTTACATACGCCCGAAATCCAAAGCTCTGCTCTACTGGCCCTACAACAAACACACTGCCCCCACACATAAGCACACACATCAACACCTACTATAAATACAAAACATGCTACCTCACACCTACACAAACTAAGCGTACTATTCTACTTACATACGCCCGAAATACAGTGCTCTGTTCTACTGGCCCTACAACAAACACACTGCCCCCACACATAAGCACACACAAACCAACACCTTCCATAAACACAAAACACGCTACCTCACACCTACACAAACTAAGCGTACTATTCTATTTACACATGCCTGAAATACAGTGCTCTGTTCTACTGGCCCTACAACAAACACACTGCCCCCACACATAAGCACACACAAACCAACACCTTCCATAAACACAAAACTCGCTACCTCACACCTACACAAACTAAGCATACTATTCTATTTACACATGCCCGAAATCCAAAGCTCTGCTCTACTGTCCCTACAACAAGCACACTGCCCCCACACATAAGCACACACAAACCAACACCTTCCATAAACACAAAACACGCTACCTCACACCTACACAAACTAAGCGTACTATTCTATTTACACATGCCCGAAATCCAAAGCTCTGTTCTACTGGCCCTACAACAAACACACTGCCCCCACACATAAGCACACACATCAACACCTACTATAAATACAAAACACGCTACCTCACACCTACAGAAACTAAGCGTACTATTCTACTTGCATACGCCCGAAATACAGTGCTCTGTTCTACTGTCCCTACAACAAGCACACTGCCCTCACACTCAAATACACACAAACCAACACCTTCCATAAACACAAAACATGCTACCTCACACCTACACAAACTAAGCATACTATTCTATTTACATACACCCGAAATACAATGCTCTGCTTCACTCTCCCTACAACAAGCACGCTGCCCCACACTCAAACACACACAAACCAACACCTTCCATAAACACAAAACATGCTACCTCACACCTACACAAACTAAGCATACTATTCTATTTACATACACCCGAAATACAAAGCTCAGTTCCATTCTAGCCACAACAAGCACACGCCCCCATACACAAGCACACACACACACCAGCACACACACACCGTCCATTAAATATACATGATATAGTTGCACTACAAACACAAGTATGCTACTTCATTTTTGTTGTCATGCCGCAAACACATGAACACTGTGTACTAGAAGTACACACAGGTACAGAGCGGGCCACTACACGACGCACAACCGAGCATACTACACTTTGCGTACACGTACAATGCATGTTACCCATTTGACAGACAACAGCCACAACATCACATTTCGTAACCACACATCCAAGCACACCACCCTCCCCACATTGGCATAACCAAGACCACCGCCTCCTTCCATTGAAATCCAGTCCATAGGCCAGGTCCCCCTTCACATATCACAAGCACATACAGACCTTTGCGGATACACTTAACCAAGCGCACATTGCGATGCACAATCACATCCACCGCCTACCCCATTAAAGCACAACCACACACATCACACTCCACAGTGAAGCATCTACTGCTCATGTATCACCCCCCCCCACACACACATGCTGCCTACTCCCAAAAAACACACACCTTGCCACAGTCCACACATACACAACCAAGCACGCTAGCCAACTGCACTACACTACAAGCCTCTGTGCACACCACCTCTTTGTCAGACAACCACACTCGGGGCCACCCCACATACACACAATCACGTTCACTATTGATCTGCAAACATACAACCAGTGCAGGAGATTGGGGGGGGGTCCAGCTGGACACAGCATCTAGTAGCGATTAATAAGCCAGATGTTTTTTGCTGCCACATCTCCCCCCCCCCCCCAATTTATGGGATCTAGGAGTAAATTGTGTACATTTCCAACACTGCATAGAACCAAAATCTCAAAAAGAACAATTGATGGACAGAATGCTGCACAATGTCAAACATTCACCCCAGTACAGAGATCTGGGCCTAAATCCATCCATTTTTTTTTTGCTCCCCATGCCATTCCAGTTTGGACCCAGTCATATGCAAATCAGTCTTCACCCTGTTAAACCAAAATCTTAGCCCCTTTCCACATCCCTGACACCATTCACAAGCAGTGGTACACTGGTAACAACATCTGCCTGGATTAAATGCTAAAACAGCCCCAAACGGCATCGCGTGCGGAAGGCTTGTGAGCAAACCTGTCCTTCTCCAGTGGGGTTGGGGGGTCGAGAAGAGGTTTCTTCCAATTGAAAGAAACTTGCTAGCAAAAATGAATCCAAGCGGTACATATTACAGCCCAATGTTTCACATCTGTGTATATAATGACAGAGCATCCAGGCCTAAAAGCAGCCCTCTGGCTGGTAGTCCATCGAAAAGTGCCCGAATGGCCAATCCGGCCATACCCACGAGGTTCCACTTCACACCAAACACAAAAGACACACTCTTCAACTCGGTGCTTAATTTGTGCCGGAGTTGCAGGTGGCGGGCCCTGGCTATCTTTTTCATTTTTTCAGACTGGGACTTATTTGTCATCATCAGAGTTTGACCAAGAGCAAGAGAGAGAAAGTAAGGTAAGGGAGAAGGAAGAAGGAAGAAGAAAGAAAAAGGGATATTGTGTCAGAGGAAGGAAGCAGGGATGACAAAGAACCAACAAGAGGGTGACAAAGAGATAAGAACTTGTATGGTGGTGGAAGAAAGAGGCATGAGGTGGAGTCAAGACGAGCCAGCCTTTGTATTTGGAAGCCAGCCTTTGTATTTGGAAGCCAGCCTTTGTATTTGGAAGCCAGCCTCTGTATTTGGAAGCCAGCCTGTGTATTTGGAAGCCAGCCTTTGTATTTGGAAGCCAGACTTTGTATTTGGAAGCCAGCCTCTGTATTTGGAAGCCAGCCTGTGTATTTGGAAGCCTGCCTTTGTATTTGGAAGCCAGCCTCTGTATTTGGAAGCCTGCCTTTGTATTTGGAAGCCAGCCTGTGTATTTGGAAGCCTGCCTTTGTATTTGGAAGCCTGCCTCTGTATTTGGAAGCCAGCCTCTGTATTTGGAAGCCAGCCTCTGTATTTGGAAGCCAGCCTTTATATTTGCAAGCCAGCCTTTGTATTTGGAAGCCTGCCTTTGAATTTGGAAGCCTGCCTCTGTATTTGAAAGCCAGCCTCTGTATTTGGAAGCCAGCCTCTGTATTTGGAAGCCAGCCTCTGTATTTGGAAGCCAGCCTCTGTATTTGGAATCCAGCCTCTGTAGTTGGAAGCCTGCCTCTGTATTTGGAAGCCAGCCTCTGTATTTGGAAGCCAGCCTCTGTATTTGGAAGCCAGCCTCTGTATTTGGAAGCCAGTCTCTGTATTTGGAAGCCAGCCTCTGTATTTGGAAGCCAGCCTTTGTTTTTGGAAGCCAGCCTGTGTATTTGGAAGGAGGGCATAGAAAAAACTTTGGCCCATTGTACTTACTTGTTCCCCACAAAATAAGCACTGATTACGACCCATCTGCAAGGTCCAGTTCCACTTAAATCCACTGATGGCTCACTGCACCTC
This sequence comes from Calotriton arnoldi, assembly GCA_963921515.1. NCBI lineage: Eukaryota > Metazoa > Chordata > Amphibia > Caudata > Salamandridae > Calotriton > Calotriton arnoldi. The sequence continues at coordinate 2,604,296 of CAWUFW010000186.1, forward strand.
ATCACATTTACATAACCGAACATGCTGGCCACTGGAAATACACCCAACCAAGCCATCAACCCCACTCACGTACAGACACTCAAACACACTGTCGCCTTTCACTTACAATCGGCATCCTGCACACTTCACATGCAAACCACTGAGCACAGTGTCCACATTCATACACATAACACCAGGCACACTGGGCCATTCCACATACCTACAACCAAGCATAGTGCCTCACTCCACATACAACCAAGAACTAGTCACACTCCATTTGCTCAGTGCAATAAACACTGCCCCACTCCCATGCATTCATTGAAGTACCCTTATCATCCAACACACCGTTCCACTTCACATAAAAAAACTGCCATACACACTGCCCCACTCACACACACACCACCAAACACAATTCACCACTGTAGATGCACATTGTCAAGCATGTTGCACAGTCCCCGTAAATACAAACCAGAACACCCGCCCTCACATAAATAAAAGGACAGAGTGCACATACATACACATGCATACCATATTATCCAAATACACAAAACACACACACAAAACACACAAAAAACACAAAACACACACAGCAACATTCGACCTGCACAAATGTTCAGTGCTTACGACATCTACTATCATACACACTGTTGCACCACACATTCTCAGACTATGCCTACTAACTCTCTCCACTTAGAAACAATATACACAACACTACGCTCTACATGCAAACAATATTCTCATTGCTCACTCTCCATACACACAAGGGGACACTTCTCACTCCACATATAATAGGTATACTCCCAATTAAGACAACATGCACTGACTCTCTCCTCATGCTAGAGACACATGACCCACACCAAATGAACATACTAGTCCCGCTTCCCCCGCAGACATACACAAAACCACAGTCACATTCACTCAAGAAGGATGACTATCAACTTTACCTAAAAATATAGAGGTCAATTCACTGAAAAAGTGGCAAAACTACACATGGATTTTTATATCTATGTCAGAGAGTGGTTTTTACTAGTTTTTGGAATTTGCAAACTCCTCAAGTAACCCACATGGAGAGCAGCACCTGGTGCAGGGTCCCCTGTGGGTTCCTTGGGGAATCGTGTGATTTCCAAGTTTTGAATACATTCCAACGGTATGCAATACTCCGTACGCGGGAAATGGATTCTCCGGTGCAGAGGCACTTTTTTTTGTTTATTTTTATATATTCACCCTGAGAAACTTCTCCCCCCAAACACCCACCAAATTTGTGGGTGATCAATTTCCTCTCCCACTCTGGAAAGGGTACTTACATCAGCACTTGGTTGAAGTAAATATACGATCGTTTACAGTCTAGAAAGGCAAAGGCTGTAGTTTGTGAATGCCTACAAATGTACTTGTTTGTGGGCGCCCATAACCCTCTAAGGACAAGTACGCCTTGGCAAATGCAGGAATGCCACGAATCCCACTCCCTGAGAGGAGTTCACCTGTGTGAAGATCGGTGCACCCTGGCAGTGATTACTGCCCATTAAAAAGGCTTACGTGTGTATGTATATGTATATATATGTGTGTGTGTGTGCATATATATATATATATATATATATATATATATATATATATATATATATATATTTGGGTATTTGTGCAGGTTTTTTTTTTTGCAGTTTTATGCAGCACAAACTCAACCTGAAGGTATTGGAGCACTTCACATGAGCATCAGTTGCATTAAAGAAGGTCACGTTTTTTTTTTTTTTTAGGCACAGTGAGATTGAGTGTTTTACCCACAATCACAGGATGTTGAATTGACTCCAAGACATGAACCTGGTTCCCCAGTTCAAAAGTCGGCAGCTGTTGCTGCAACGCCACATCCTCTCCAGTCTATCGAGAATCCCTTTGTGAACTCCTGGCAGGCGTAACTGATAGAAATGTAATTATAAACGCAAGTTTACGTCACATTTTACCTTTGTCAATAGGTCCCATAGATTGCAGCTTGTGCTGTTTCGTCCTTGTGGGTACCCCCCCCGCCCCCCGCACCTGTTCCAACCTACAGAAGTGCCTTTACATAAGCATACAACAACAGAAACTTCCCTGGACATATAGGCACAGGCTCACACAGAAACACACGTGTATTTGCTTACTAGGGTTTGTTAATGCAGGCGTGGGTCTGTGTGGTTTGGTGTTTAAGGCTGTATGTGTTTGTGTATGTATGAGGAGTGTGTCAATGCCCCCACCACCCTGCCTCTCGCCCACGCACGCTCCCGTGTTTTTGTCTGTTAGTTTCTTTCAGAGTGTTGGTGAGTTCGCGCGTGTTTCGTTTCCCCAGGTGGTCTTTGTTACTGTAGGTGTGTTTGTTAGTGCACGGGGGTGTAATTGTGTCGGGTTTTTGGTGTGTATTTTAAGTATTCGTGTGGATATGCATGCGATGTTTCTTAGAATATGGGTTTGCGTTTGCCTGAGGAAAAGGCAAGAGGGTGATGGTGCTTGTATGGGGGCAGGGGGATTAGCAGCTAAGGGTCCCTTCTTATTTTGACGGGCTGCGGGAGCCCAGCCTGCAAAGATTCTGCTGCATTGGCAATAAAAAAAAGCATTTGCTTTCAATGACCCACTTCTGCCGCAGCCCTGCACCCAGGTTCACTAGCACTGTGGCAAAATAAAATACCACGCATTCATGGCGGACTTTGACTTGCTGGTGCGTCACTAGCACCCAGCTGACAAGGCGGCAGCTGCCTGCAAACAAGAGGCCGTTGGTGGGGCCAACGCGTTCAAACAGAACCTCGATTCTAGAACGATGTGGAAACGGCCAGCGACGGCGAAACTGACGAGAAACCCCATTAAAGGGCACGAGTCGCACATTTCAGCGGCGTGTTCCCCTCCCCCACCTATTCCCGGGCAGCCCGGGATGTCTCCCTGCCCTGGCCCGGTTTTTACAACAAATGTAGCCCCTTCTCCCAGCTACATACCTTTTCACTAATGTAGTAACACGGCCCCCCCCCCCCCAAATACGTTTGTAAATAATGAGGCGCAGATATAAAGGGGTACGGGGACGAAAAGGTGGAATGCGTAGCAGAAAGGGGACTAAGATCATAGTTATTGATAGAGCCTCGCACGCTGTGGCAAGGGAGTTTCTGGGCGCTTTGCAAGAAGCGCCAAGAATACGTTTTTTTCATGCCATGTCCTAGCGTGATGAGGCAAGATATAGTCGGGTCTGCCGTGCCGTGCCGTGCTCGGTTTTGCTGCGTCATGCCATCACATGATGTTGTATTAAACTGCGCTGTGTTTGATTTTTCCTATATAGATTGTTATCTTAAATTTTCTAATGTTACATTTTGCTCTGTTAAATTGTTTGTCTGCTGTGATTTATTGAAATGTGTTAATTCATTGGTGTATTATTGAATTGTATCATGTTAAGGTTACTCTATATTCTGATGTGATGCGTTCAATTACACTGTTACATGGTATTGTTTATTAGAATAATTCGTTGTTAGATCATATGTGACGTCATCGCAATGGAATGACTGTCATATCAAATGAGATGATTTCCTGCTAGAGCGTATGTTGGCAGATTATACTGCGTTATTAGACGGGGTTATGCTATAAAATGTTATATGTTTTGTCAAGTTATGTGACGTTGTGCTACATTATGCCATGGTTAGACTATATTTGTTGTATTGTTTCAGACGATGCTCTTTGTGTTTGGTTTGGTGATGATGGATTGCATCATGTTAAGAGTTAATGATTCCATGTAATTTAATAAATGTGTTGAATAACATTTGTTATGTTACATTATGCCACTTCTTATATTTCAGTGTTTATGCACTCTCAGCCGCTTGGTGTCACTTCGAGGCTCCACAGCGAGAGGAGGGGTGGGGGTGGGGGGGGGGGTGGAGGTGAAGGAGGGGGCAACGGCGGCTGGTATATTGGGGTACGCTGTGTTAAGTTAGAGGGGGGGGGAGGCGCGGCGTGCACACATGAACAGTGAGAGGCGAGGGCTGCACTTACTTCGCAGGGATCCACAGAGGCAGAGCCAGAGCAGGGGAGACATTCTGTGAGAGCGGGGCCTTCACTGCAGCAGCGGCATCCTACCGGGCATGTAGCGCCCACAATCCGAGCAAGCACTATATGGAGGTGCACGAAGAGACGCGATGAGCAGGTGGCCCGCAGACCTCGGGGCATCCACAGTCCTTACAGCCGTTTCCACAGACATCAGAGAATGGGCCTCACATGACCTCACGGAGGGGGCGGGGCGCTGTCCTCACACAAGGCTCACAGACCGGAGAGCAAGGAGTCCACAGACCTCAGAGCAGGTGGTCCCTGGTCCTTAGAGAGGGGTCCACAGCCCTCTGAGCAAGAACGTCCCCAGACCTCGCGGCAAGGGGTCCACAGGACAGGCCTGAGAATAGGGACTTCACAGATCTCAGAGTAGGACGCCCACAGACCTCAGAGTAGGACGTTTACAGACCTCAGACAGTGCGTCCACAGACCTCGCAGCAAGGGGTCCACAGGGCAGGCTTGAGAATAGGCACTTCACAGATCTCAGAGTAGGGCGTCTTCTACAGACCTCGCAGCAAAGGGGCCACAGGGCAGACCTGAGAACAGGAACTTCACAGATCTCGAGTATGGCGTCTGCAGACCTCAGTAGGACGTCTACAGAACTCACAGCGGGGCTTCACTGAACTCAAACCGAGGGGTCTGTGGCCTTGGAGCAGGGTACGGACCGTTCACAGCAGGGGTCCACACACCAGAAGGGCAGACATCAACGAGTCTCCAGCCCCTCGAGTTAGGAGTTCACAGCCCTCAGAGGAGAGTGGCACAGACCTCAGAGCATGGGTGCACCACCCACAGCGCGGGGCAAACCAGAGTCCATAGACTAGGGTGATCCACAGAGCACGGGCAACCTATGGCTGCGATCCTATGAAAGCAAGAGTCCACAGACCTGAGGTGACGGAGCCCACAGTCCTTAATGCGTGCAGATCCACTTTCCTTAAAACTAGACCAAAAAAAGCGGAGTCCACAGTCCCCACGGCAGGTGGTCCGCTGACAACACAGCAATTGGTCCAATGCCCTCAGATCAGGAAGTCCACAGACCTCAGTGCAGGGAACTCCATAGCCCTGATAGCAGGGGGGACCCACTGTCCTCTGTAGAGGGGAACCCCCGTACTCGGAGCCAGGAAATCCCCCGTCCTCAAAAGCATTCAGTTAAATGTCACGGAGCACGGAGTCCTCGGAGGTCTGCTGAAACCACAGACCACGGAGCAGGCGATTGAAGGACCACAGATCAGGGGAATCCACAATCATCATGGCAGGAGAAGAGGAGGCGTGACCACGGTCTTCTGTGCACGGAGACGCACATAATTCAGACGGATGGGGGCCTATTTACAGGTAGATGACCACCCCGCGAGGCATGAATTGGGTGTCAGTCCTGGGAGATTCACAGTCCTCAAGGAATGACGGTCCAGAGCGCCTCCCCTGACTCGCAACCCACGCCTGGTTAGGGAGAGGAGGAAGTCAAGGCGCTAGCCTGGCACGTGGTCACGCAGCCGGGGCCTGCCGAGGAAGAGGAGGGTCCAGGTACTTGGTGGGGAGGAAGGCACAGCAGAGGTTTCGAGGAGACCCTCGATGCGCGCAGGACACAGCGCCGTTGGGGAGGACGGAGGTGGGGGCCGCAGGAGGAGCAGCCCAGGTGGCGTGAACAGAGGGGCGGGGGTCCTCGTGCAGTCCGAGGGGGCTGAAGCGGGCCAGCCTGGGGAGCGGAGAAGGAAGGCGGCCGGCCAGGATGCTGCAGACACTGAGGCAGGCTCAGCCTATCCGAGGCGAGCGGGGAGAGAACATCAGAAGCGGCCTGGCCCGGCCCCCTCCCTCTCCCTGTCCTCCCTTCTCCCCCCACAGCTCAGCCACTGAGCAGCTGCTGTGCTGAAGATGGTGAGCTCTATCATCTGTCCTGCAGCGATGAGATGTGTCCATAGTCACTGGTGAGCTCTGTGCACAGTCACTTATGTGCTCTGTCCACTGCCACTGGTGCTGATGAGCCCTGCTGTCCACTGTCAATGGTGCTGATGAGCTCTGTCCACCATCACTGGTACCAACAATGAGTTCTGTCCTCTGTCATTGGTTAGCTCTGTCCACTGTCACTAGTGCTGATGAGCCCCGCTGTCCACCGTCACTGGTGCTAATGAGCTCTGTCCACCTTCTTTGGTGCAGATGAGCTCTGTGCACAGGCACTGGTGAGCTCTGTCCACAGTCTCTGTTGCTGAAGAGCTCTGCTGTCCACCATCACTGGTGCTGATGAGCTCTGTCCACCGTCACTGGTGAGCTCTGACCACCGTCACTGGTGCTGATGAGCTCTGTCCACCGTCACTGGTGAGCTCTGACCACAGTCACTGGTGCTGATGTGCTCTTTCCACCATCACTGGTTCTGATGAGCTCTGACCATCATCACTGGTGGTGATGAGTTGTGTACACTGTCACTAATGCAGATGAGTTGTGTCCACCGTCACTAGTGTTGGTGAGCTCTGCTGTCCAGAGTCTCTGGTGCTGATGACCTCTGCTAGAAATGGGGGTCTCTCGTTGGCAGAGGTAGGTACCTTTGTCCAAATAGGAACCCTTGCTTCTAGTCAGGGTAAGGGAGATACACACTTTAGATAACCCCTGCTCTCCCCATGGGTAGCTTGGCACGAGCAGACAGACTTATCTCAAAGGCAATGTGTAAAGTATTTGTACTCAAAACACACAGTAATACAGTGATAACAACACAAATGGACACCACACCAGTTTAGGAAAATAAAGTATCTTTATCTATACTCAACAAGACCAAAACGACAAAAATCCAACATACATGTAATAAGAATATTACTTAAAAAAGGTTTCAAACAACTTGGCCCATAGAAAACTATGAATGCGTGATTTTTCTCAAAGTACCTGTAGTTGCGACAAAATTCACAATGCCAAACAGCCGTAGAGATGGGAAGCGTAGAAAAACAAGAGATGTCAGTTCCTGAGACCATGGGGAGGCGATGCAACAGTTCTGCTGCACACAGGAGAAGTGATGCGTCGAATCCAGTCTGTAGGGGGAAGTGATGCGTCGATTCCGAGACGGTTCTGGTCCACAGTGGTGCGTCAGAAAAACTAGCTGCACAGGTATGATGTGTGGAAATCCAGAATGCGTCGGCGATTGATGCAACGGCGTCGAGCGGCGCTGCATCGGTTTCTTAAGCCGCGATCCCTCGAAGCGTCGGTTCTTGCAGCGGCGACAGGCACTGTGTCGGTTTCGGCAGCGGCGCGGCGATGAGTGGAGATTCTTCTCTCACAGCGGTGCTGCATTGGAAAAACAGCCGCAAGAAGAGCAATGCGTCGATTTTCTTGTAGTTGCGTTGCTTTTCCAGCTCCCAACAGCAGGAACAACCTCCAGAGGTCCAACACAGTCACAGGCACCTCTTGGCAGGACAGAACTCCCAGCAAGGAAGATCAGGGGAGCTGGGGCTGAAGTCTTTGTGTCCCTGAGACTTCAGAACAGGAGGCAAGCTCTACTCAAGCCCTTGGATATCTTCCTCAGGCAGGGGGACACAGCACACAGCAAAGTCCTTCTCCTTTCCTTGGCAGAAACAGCTACTGCAGGCCATCCCCAGACAGCACACATCAAATGGGCAGTACTTCTTCTCAGTTTCTCCAGCTCTTCTCCTTGGCAGAGGTTCCTCTTGATTCCAGAAGTAGTCTCTGAAGTCTTTTCTATCCCTGAGACTTCCAACAGGAGGCAAGCTCTACTTCAAGCCCTTGGAGAAAACTCTAACAGCAGGATGATGAAAGCACAGTCCAGTCCATTCCCTGCCCAAGACGGAAGCAACCACAGCAGGCCAACCCCAACAGCACACAGCACAGGGGCAGTACTCCTCCTTCAGCTTTCCCGGTTCTTCTTCCTGGCAGGCTCCTTAGTTCAGCAGTAATCTAAAGTTCAGGGGTCTGGGCCTCACTTTTTATAGCACAAATGTCTTTGTTCTCTGGTGGCAGAGAAGCTCTTTGCCCAGCCAAAACCAGTTCTGTCCTCTCTGGTGCAGCTTCCTTGTAGGAGGTGAAGACAGCATTGTATAAGACAGACAGGGCATATTCAGGTGCAAGTGAGAACTCCCCCTCCTACTCTGAATGCAGCCCAGGTCTATTCAGCCCTGCTCTAACTCACTCAGGAAAGGCAGGACACATATCAACCCCACCCCCCCGGTGGCTGTCTGAGAAAATGCACCTCCCCAGCACCTGTCACTCCAAAGCAGACAGTCAATATACAAACCAGCAGAGGCACATAGGATGGCTAAACAAGAAAATACCCACTTTCTAAAAGTGGTATTCTCAAACACACAATATAAAAATCATCTTTACTAAAAGATGCATTTTTATATTCTGAGTTCAGGCATACTAAACTCCATCTTTCTATCTTGTCCCAATGGGAAATTATATTTATAAGATGTTATAAATAAACTCCCATTCTATCCTATGGGACAGACAGCCTTTCAATAGTGAAAAACGAAATTGGCAGTATTTCACTATCAGGACATGCCACACACACCACCTTTCACATAATCTGCACCCTGCCCACAGGGATACCTTGGGCTTACCTTAGGGGTGTCTTACATGTAAGAAAAAGGGAAGGTTAAGGCCTGGCAAGTGGGTGCACTTGCCAGGTCGACTTAGCAGTACTAGACTGCACACAGACACTGCAGTGGCAGGACTGAGTTACATTTACAGGCTGCTCATGTGGGTGGCACAATCAGTGCTGAAAGCCCACTAACAGCATTTGATTTACAGGCCCTGGGCACACACAGTGCACTGTACTAGGGACTTACCAGTAAATCAAATATGCCAATCATGAAATCACCAATCCATAAACACAATTTATAGGGAGAGCATATGCACTTTAGCACTGATCAGCAGTGGTAAAAGTGCCCAGAGTCAATCAATCAATACAATCTTTATTCGATCTTTATTCGATCTATTACATACAGATCATAAAAGCACAATTAAAAAACATCAGAGTCCAGAAAAGAAACACCAATTCATTACAATGTGATGCCATATGCTGCTAAAATTGCCAAAACATTGCATAAATAAGAATTTAATTAAAGGTTTTTTAAATATTCAATAAGAAAAGAGAACCCTTGGACTAATGTACCTTATCGTGCAGACATATGGATAGGTTACACATTATCCATAATTTAATATACAATAAAAATGAACCCTTATTCCATCTGACCATCTTGCATCTTTCTCCTTTTAATACATGCCCACAGAAATGTAGCTACCAAAGAACAGACAAAGGGATCAGGCAATGATTTTAAAAGTAAAGTGCCACCCTGCATTGTCTAAAATTATAGCGCCTTAGGATCGGTAAAATAAAATCATCTCGTTCTTTCTTATATAGACCACAAAACAAAACAAGGTGCAGGTTGGATTGGGAAGAGTGATTATCACAAGGACACGGGATCAAGTCTGAATGTTTGAACTTTCTCTCAGGGTATCCTAGCATCAGCGGTAGAAGATTCAGACGAAATCTCAGCAGTATATATCTGTGCTGTACTATTGAGATGCATGCAAGGTAAAAGTAACCGCCCTCCAGCCTCGAAGGAATCTGTTGGTATGCGAGGACAGCCTGCTTTGTATAATTCCTTTGCCTGTGTACATAATGTGCCCTCAGCATAAAGGTATCAATCAGCTTCTTTTTTAAAATACTCCTGCCCAATTGCAATCAGTTCAGACTCTACGTAATTCAGCCATCTGATCTTATTGTGGAGATCCAGTTTTAGGCAATTTTTAATTATGGTTTGAGTTAAATTTACTGAGTTCCTACACCATATAGAAAACCACAGTAAAATCGGCGCTAATCTAATAGTGTCTGCAATGTAGGGTAGCCCCAGTTCCAGATGTAAAATATAGTTAGAGTAGGAAGACAGGAGGGACACTAGGGACTTAAAAAATCTATCTTCGAGTATTTGAAAGGGTCGATAGATGCCATTCCCCAAACCCCCGCCCCATATGTGGCTGCTGACTTCGTCTTGGCCTGATAGATGTTTTTTATTGGATCTAGGGGCCTTGCACCTAACTTTTTACAGAAGGTCTTAATAGCTATCATATTCCTCTCCATTCCTAAAGCTCGTCCCGCAACCAGATTCCCCCAGGTTTGATTTTTGTCAAATAAAACCCCCAAATATGGGAAGGACTCTACCACTTCTATTTCCCGACAATCCATGTGGAATTCTGGGGGTTTATCACTTTTACCGGCCCCTGCTACGGTAACAAAGGATTTGCTTTCATTGACTTTCAAGTCCAATGAGGCCATAAAAAAGGCGTACGCTGTTATCAATCGTTAGAGTGCTATCCCCGTTCTAGCGATCAGCACCGTGTCATCGGCATAGGCTAGTATTGGCAAACGGCAGGTGTCAAATACAGGGACATCCAGTGATGAGTCCAACAGGGCTGTCTCTACCCCATTTGTATAGATGGAAAAGAGGAACGGGGCGAGGACACATCCCTGCCTGACTCCCCTTGCAATTTTAAAGGGACGGGTACATTTCCCATTTTTCCCATGCCGAACGCAGGCAGTGGCATTGACAAAGAGTTGGCGGATGAAGTTAATTATGGGTGGCTCGATCCCCATCCTCTCCATTATATACCAGAGCTTAGGGTGGCTCACGCAATCGAATGCGGCTGACAGGTCCATAAAGGCCATGTAAATTTTGCCACCCTTCGCTCTGGTATATTTATCTATTGTGAGCGATACATTCAAGCACTGGTCTATGATGCCCTTTCCCCTTTGGAACCCATATTGGGCCTGCATTAAGATGTTCTTTTCTTGGGCCAACCCTTCCAGCCTATATAGGAGGAGCCGGCCCATAAACTTGGTGGTTGTGTCCAACAGGGAAATGGGCCTATAGTTCTGTGGGCTTCCCCTATCCTCCTTTTTGTAAATCGGGACAATCACACTGTGCTTCCAGGAGGGTGGCGGACCAACTAAAGCTATGCTATTAAAGACATTAGTTAGGAGTGGGGCACATAGGTCTTGATTCTCCTGAAAGAGGTCTATTGGCACCCCATCCGGTCCTGCTGCCTTCCCGGAAATACAGGCCAACAACCCTTTTCTCACTTCTATGAGCGAGAAGGTCAAGTTTCCCTTGGAAATAAAATCTGTATTAACAGGTGATAACACAAGGGCAGTATTGGAGGCAAAGATATGTTCAAAATGAGCCACCCAGGCTTCTTCGCCTACATGTGTGTCCAGAGAAGGATCCTTGGGGTTTTTAAAGCACGGAGCGTTAATTACTTTCCAAAAATCCCTGCTATTTCCCGTCCTGGCTGCCTGTTCAAGGTCGTCCCAGGCCTCCTCCCTCATATCTCTTTCTCTCTCCTTTCGTGCTGCTTTGTAATTTTTATGTAATGTTCTTATATGTACCACATTCCTTGGCTGGGTTTTCAGGGCTATGTGGAGAGCTTTCCTGGATTTAGTGCAGGGGGGAGTCAAACCAACGCTTTGAGATTAGACTAGATGCTGATTTATGACAGGTCAAAGCCATTTTTACTGTCCCTAAAAGGTCTATGAAGCATGACACCAGTAAAGATGGGCAAGCATCATGCTCTAGACAGTTAAAAATGTTATCCTGTACATTCCTTATAATTCCCGGAACCAGTTTCCGCTTCTCAATTTGGGCCCATTTTAATTGGAAGCCATTTTTCCTCGACAGTGTTAAGTTTTCTACTGTCTGAGGTGGCTCAACTTTCTTAATTCCTTCGCTTACGCATCTAGTTAATATAGCGTGGTCGCTAAGGGTCTTGAATAGGTTGTTTACGTGAGTCACCTTAGCACTAAAGGGAGTACTAACTAGGATGAAATCAATGGTGGATTCGTACTCATTTCGCCTAAAGGTTTTCCCTACCTGGCCGGAGCTCACTTTATTAGCTATTACCATATTTCTGGTGTATAGCATCCTATTTAGGCTATTGCCATATTCATTATGGACAAAATGGGTAATCGGATTTCCCTGCAAGTCCTCAAGGCCGCAAACACTATCTTCAGTGTGCTTGCAAAGGTGTATATTGAAGTCACCCGCCCAAATGATATTAGGTGGTCCAGATTTAGTGGACTTAAAAAATATATCTAACTCCCTGTCCAACTCATCTACCACTAGGTGCATGTGTCCCCAGAATTCGTTATTATAATAGTTAATTAGCAGCCAGTCACCTTCGCTAGGGGACGCTATGGAAAGGAGATGAAAATGGGTATCTGAAAATTCTACCTTCCTTACTTTCAAAGGGAGGGTATTACAAATTAATGTTAGGAGACCGCCCTTTGCTCTACCTGACACTGATGGTGTTGCCACTGTCTGGAAAGAACGATAGCCGTTAACAAAAACAGGATCCACGGCCCAAGTTTCCTGCAGGCATATGATATTCTGAGATTGCCACACTTTGTGGCAGTGTTCATTACCTAGTTTTGCGGCAATACTCGCCACATTCCAAGATGCTAGACTAATTCGGTGATTGCATGCCTCGTTCATGATGTCAATAGTATCGTGATTCTCTTGGATGGCGGGGACTGGACTAAGTGACCTTTCCAAGCCCTCTTCAGGATTTGTACCACTTAGAGGCAGTCAATCACAGACCTCCAGGTCTGACAGGACGGCATATCTATTTTCCAAAGTCAGCCCTGGGAGGTTGGTGATTTCCACTCTGTGGTTCCATGATGGGTCTCCCCTCACCTGACCACTCCTGGCATTTCCATACAGTGCACAGTGATTATAAAAAAAACTCCAGCGACAGGGGAATTATCTGAGTAGCCTTTGGGGGATTTTGTGTAACTGGGTTAAGAGTGATCTAACCACATGTATATTATTAAAATGTATCACTACACAATCACCTGGGAAGGTTTTGCTAGATGTACCCAGCCATCCCACTCTTCTTGCCATAATAATTTGTTTGGGCAAAGGTCCAGATCCCACCCCCATGTCAATTAGGTGACGTGAGAGCCAGTGTAGGCATTTATCCATTAATTGGATTGTCATTTCGTGCTCAGCCTCCCGCAAAGTTGGTACATTTGCCAGGACTAATACAACAGGGGATGCCTTAGGCGTAAGGTGCAGGATCTGGTGTGGGTAGATGTTTGTCCCTGCTTTTGGGTTTTCTACGTTCCCAGAAATGGCTCCCCTTCTCCCCGTCACTGGGACCACCAAACCGTTTCTTATGCCAAGCGGAATTGAAGATGGTCCTACAGTTGCCTTATCGAGCGGCCCATTAGGTCGTATAGGGGGCACATACTGCCTTAGTGAAGGTCCTTTCTTGGGGCAGGGATTTGATGGTGGAGCCCGACCCGAGTCATTATGTACAGGAGGTTGGCCGTAGTCCACAGGTTGACCAGCAGGCGTGGGACACAAAGATTCCGTGGGGCGTAGACTGCATGTTCCCTGTGCCTCAATGTGAGATAGTCTCTCCTCGATCTGTGTCAATTTTAGTAGGAGAGGATTCAGTAGAGTGGACAATTTTTTTCAGACTTTCCCACATAAGATCGTCGGACTGCCGTAATGACAGGGTTGAGAGCGAAGATGTAAGAGTAGGGTTTTCCGTATTTGTGTCCCCCTTGGTTTTCGTTACTCGGGTGGTTCTAATGGGTTTTACCTTTGGGGCCTGCCTCCTTTTCTTTTCTTTACTGGCTGTTCATTATTAGAGTCTATGTGGGAGCGGGGCTCTGACCTCCTAATAGGTGATACAGGGGGGTGAAGAGCTACAGGTGGTTGTAGTAACTGGCTAGTTGTTGGGCAAGGTGGCAAAGCTAATAGGGGTGGCTGGATGGTGGCATTGTCCGCACCAATGCCCCCTAAAGAAGACCGCTTCTGAAAGGATATAGGGTCCAATGATAATCGCCGCTCTGTCAGCTCGATTTCATGTGTTAGGACACTCGCCGCTCTTGTCAGGAAAGCGTCTAGTGTGGCTACTGTCCCTCCACCCGCTTGCTCACTGAGCCCTTTCCGCTTCACCATTTTGTGCAATGCAACATACCGAAGACAGTCACTTCTATGCACAGTACCTTATGTGGGATCCGGACGTTAGATGGGGGGCCCAGCCCAGCCACCTCCGGGCTCCGATGGGTGTGGATGGGCCCGCCCTTGGCCCGGGCTTTGCCCGGGTGCGTCCCGTGCCACTGGAACTCGTCGCGCTTAAATGCGTGGGTCCAGCAGCAGTGGGGATGGGAGTTGTAGTCCTCTCCCTTCTCCATTAACTCCAGTGACTCAGCAGTGACGGTGGCGGCTACGACGGCCGTGGGAACTTGCCGAGCGTAAATGCGCTGTTCCAGCAGCAGGGGGGTTGGGAGTTGGAGTCCTCTCCCTCCTCCAGTAACTCCAGTGACTCAGCAGTGACGGTGGCGGCTACGACGGCTGCGGGAACTCGTCACACTTAAATGCGCGGGTCCAGCAGCAGGGGTTTGGGAGTTGTAGTCCCCTCCCTCCTCCAGTAACTCCAGTGACTCAGCGGTGACGGTGGCGGCTTCCCAGAGTCATAAAACCAACAAAAACAGGGTCTAAAACAGGAGGCCAAAAAGCAAAAAGGCCGGGGATAAACCCACTTGAAAGCCAGGTCTAACAACCTCTCTACCCTGTCACAGGTGCTATCAAGCTCTGGTCACCATTAATGTGGCTGATGAGCTCTGCTGTGAACAGTCACTGGTGCTGATAAGCTCTGTCCACAGTCACTGGTGCCGATGATGAGCTCTGTCCACCGTCACTGGTGCCAATGATGAGCACTGTCTACCATCACTGGTGAACACCGTCGCTGTTTTTGATGAGCTCTGTCCACAGTCTGTGGTGCTTATGAGCTGCATCCACCGTCACTGGTGCCAATGATGAGCTTTGTCCACCGTTACTGGTGTAAATGAGCTTTGTCCACCGTCACTGGTGCCGGTGATGAGCTCTGTCCACCGACACTGGTGCTGATGAGCTCTGCTGTCCACAGTCTCTGGTGCTGATGAGCTCTGTCCACCGTCACTTTTGCTGATGCGATCTGTCCACTGTCACTGGTGAACTCTGTCCACTGTCAGGGGCAGGGATGGGCTCTGTCCACAGTCTGTGGTGCTCATGAGCTGTGTCCACCATCACTGGTGCAAATGATGAGCTTTGTCCACCGTTACTGGTGTAAATGAGCTTTGTCCACCGTCACTGGTGCCAATGATGAGCTTTGTCCACCGTTACTGGTGTAAATGAGCTTTGTCCACCGTCACTGGTGCCGGTGATGAGCTCTGTCCACCGACACTGGTGCTGATGAGCTCTGCTGTCCACCGTCACTGGTGGTGATGAGCTCTGTCCACTGTGTTAGGTGCTATCAAGCTCTGCCCTCTGTCAGTGGCCCTGATGAGCTCTGCTGTCCACTGTCACTGGTGCTGATACGTTTTGTCCAATGTCACTGGTGCTGTGGAGCTCTGTGCACCTTCTTGGGTGCTGATGAGTTGTGTCCACCATTACTAGTGCTGATGAGTCCTGCTGTCCACAGTCTCTGGTGCTGATGGGCTTTGCTGTCCACCTCACTGGTGCTGATGAGCTCTGTTAACTGTCACTGGTAAGCTCTGTCCACCATCACTGGTGCGGATGATGAGCTCTCTCCACCATTACTGGTGAGCTCTGTTCACTGTCACTGGTGCTGATGAGCTCCATCCACCATCACTGGTGCTGATGAGCTCCATTCACCATCACTGGTGCTGATGAGCTCTGTCCACCGTCCCTGGTGATGATGAGCTCCATTCCTCATCACTGGTGCCAATGGCAAGCTCTGTCCACAGACTCTGGTGCTGATGAGCTCTCTCCACCATTACTGGTGAGCTCTGTTCACTGTCACTGGTGCTGATGAGCTCCATCCACCATCACTGGTGCTGATGAGCTCCATTCACCATCACTGGTGCTGATGAGCTCTGTCCACCGTCCCTGGTGATGATGAGCTCCATTCCTCATCACTGGTGCCAATGGCAAGCTCTATCCACAGTCTCTAATGATGATAAGCTCTGTCCACCATCACTGATGCCGATGATGAGGTCTCTCCACCATCACTGGTGAGCTCTGAATACAGTCACTGGTGCTGATGTGCTCTGGGCACCATCACTGATGAGCTCTTTCCACCGTCACTGTGCGGATGAGCTCTCTCTACCATCACTGGTGCTGATGAGCTCAGCTGTCCACTGTCACCTGTGTGGATGAGCTTTGCTCACTGTCACTGGTGCTGTTGAGCTCTGTCCACCGTCACTGGTGTTGATGAGCTCTGTTCACTGTCTCTGGTGCTGAGGAGCTCTGTCCAACATAACTGGTGCTGATGATGAGCTCTGGCCACTGTCTTTGGTGATAATGAGCCCTGCTGTCTACTGTCACTGGTGCCGATGAGCTCTGTCTACTGTCACTGATGCTGATGAGCTCTGTCCACTGTCACTGGTGCTGATGAGCTCTGTTCACCGTCGCTGGTGCAGATGAGTTGTGTCCACTGTCACTAGTGCCTATGAGCTTTGCTGTCTACCATCTCTGGTGTTAATGACCTCTGTCCATAGTCTCTGGTGCTGGTGAGCTCTGTCCACTGTCACTGGTGCTGATGAGCTCTGTCCACTGTCACTGGTGCTGATGAGCTCTGTCTGCTGTCCCAGACACTATCAAACTCTGTCCACCTTCCCTGGTGCTGATGGGCTCTGTCCACTGTCATTGGTGCTGAGGAGCTCTCTACTCCATCACTGGTGCTGATGAGCTCTGCCCAAATCTTTGGTGCTGATGAGTTTTGTCCACCATCACTGTTAATGATGATGAGCTCTGTCCATCGTAACTGGTGCTGATGAGCTTTGTCCACCATTTCTGGTGCTGATGAACTCTGTCCAGTGTCCCAGGTGCTATCGAACTCTCTCCAACATCACTGGTGCTCATGAGGTTTGCACACTGTCACTGGTGCTTCTCAGCTCTGGTGCAGATGAGTTATATCCACTGTCGCTAGTGCTGATGCGCACTGCTGTCCACCTTTACTCGTGCTAATGAGCTTTGTCCAAGTCTCAGGTGCTCATGAGCTCTGTCCACCGTGACTGTTGCTGATGATGAGCTCTGTGTACAGACTCTGGTGCTGATGAGCCCTGCTTTCACTGATGCTGATGGGCTCTGTTCACTGTCACTGGTTCAGATGAGTTGTATCCACTGTCAATAGTGCTGATGGGCTCTGCTTTCCACCATCATTGGTGCTGATAAGCTCTCTACAATGTCACTGGTGCTGATGAGCTCTGTCCACAATCTCTGGTGCTGATTAGCTTTGTCCACAGTCTCTAATGCTGCTGAGCTCTGTCCACCATCACTGTTGCTGACGATGAGCTCTGTCCACCATAACTGGTGCTGATGTGCTCTGTCCAACATCTTTTGTGCTGATGAGCTCTGTCCAGTGTTCCAGGTGCTATTGAGTTCTCTCCAACGTCACTAGTGTTGCTGAACTCTGCTGACTACAATCACTTGTGCTGATGAGCTCAGACCACCGTCACTGGTGCTGATGATGAGCTCTGTCCAAAACCGCTGGTCCTGATGGCTCTGTCCATCGTCACTGGTGCTGATGAACTCTGCCGACAGTCTAAGGTGCTGATGAGATTTGTCCACCATTACTGGCGCCACTGGTGAGCTCTGTCCACTGTCATTAGTTCTGATGAGTTTTGTCCGCTGATGATGAGCTCTGTGAATAGTCTCTGGTGCTGATGAGCTCTGTCCACAGTCTTAGGTGCTGGGAAACTCTGTCCACCGTCACTGGTTCTGATGGGCTCTATCCACTGTCCCTGGTGCTGTTAATCTCTGCTGTCCACTGAAGTTGATGTGTTCTGTACACTTTCCCTGGTGCTGGTGAGCTGTGCTGTCCTCTGTCACTTGTGCTGATGAGCTCTGCTGTACTCTGTTGATGGTGCTGATGAGCTCTGTCACTAGTGCTGATGAGCTCTGCCCACCGTCACTAGTGCTGATGCGCTCTGTTGTCCACGTCTCTGGTGCTGATGAGCTCTATCCACCGTCACTGGTGCAGATAATGAGCTCTTTCCACCATCACTGGTGCTGATGAGCTTTGTTCACTGTCACTGGTGCTGATGAGTTGTGTCCACCATCCCTAGAGCTGATGAGCTCTGCTGTCCACAATCTCTCGTGCAGTCGAGCCCTGTCCACAGTCACTGATGCTGACGGTGAGCTCTGTCCACAGTTTTTGATGCTGATGAGCTCTGTTGTTCACTGTCACTGGTACACATGAGCTCTAACCCCCGTCACTGGTGCTGATGAGCTCTGTCCACAGTCTCTGGTGCTGATGAGCTCTGTCCACCGTCACTGGTGCCGATGATGAGCTCTGTGCACACTCTGGTGCTGATGAGTTCTGTCCACTGTGACTAGTGCTGATGAGCTCTGTGGTCCACTGTCCCTGGTGAACTCTGCCCAATGTCCCTGGTGTTGATGAGCTCTGTCCACAGTCACTGGTGCTGATGAGCTCTGTCCACCGTCACTGGTGCTGAAGAGGTCTGTCCACAATCTCTGGTACTGATGAGCTCTGTCTACTGTTCCAGATGCTATCAAGCTCTGTCCACTGTCACTGGTGCTGATGAGCTCTGTCCTCAGTCTCTGGTGCTGATGAGCTGTGTCCACCAGCACTTTTGCTGATGATGAGCTGTGTCCACTGTAACTGGTGCTGATGAGCTGTGCCCACCGTCACTGGTGCTGATGAGCTCTGTTTACAATCACTGGTGCAGATGAACTCTGTTCAGAGACTCTGGTGCTGATAAGCTTTGTCCACCATCACTGGTGCCGATGATGAGCTGTGCCCACCATCACTGGTGAGCTCTGTCCACTGTCATTATTTCTGATGAGTTCTGTCCACAGTCTCCGGTGCTGGTGAGCTCTGTCCACCGTCACTGGTGCCGATGATGAGCTCTGTGAATAGTCTCCGGTGCTGGTGAGCTCTGTCCACCGTCACTGGTGCCGATGATGAGCTCTGTGAATAGTCTCTGGTGCTGATGAGCTCTGTCCACAGTCTCCAGTGCTGGTGAGCTCTGTCCATTGTTACTAGTGCTGATGAGCTCTCTCTACTGTCCCAGTTGCTATCGCGCTCTGTCCACCATCACTGGTTCTGATGGGCTCTATCCACTGTCCCATGTGACTTGTGCCGATGATGAGCTCTGTCTATAGTCTCTGGT
Organism: Calotriton arnoldi; assembly: GCA_963921515.1. NCBI lineage: Eukaryota > Metazoa > Chordata > Amphibia > Caudata > Salamandridae > Calotriton > Calotriton arnoldi. The sequence goes on from CAWUFW010000186.1 coordinate 2,623,452, forward strand.
GCTGATGAGCCATGCTGTCCACTGTCACTGATGAGCTCTGTCCATTGTCACTGGTGCTGATGAGCTTTTTCCACCATCATTGGTGCTGATGGGCTCTGTTCACCGTCACTGGTGCAAATGCGTTGTATCCACTGTCAATAGTTCTGATGAGCTCTGCTTTTCACCGTCATTGGTGCTGATGAGGTCGCTACACCATCACTGGTGCTGATGAGCTCTGTCCAGAGACTCTGGCGCTGATAAGCTTTGTCCACCATCACTGGTGCCGATGATGAGCTGTGCCCACCATCACTGGTGAGCTCTGTCCACTGTCATTATTTCTGATGAGTTCTGTCCACAGTCTCCGGTGCTGGTGAGCTCGGTCCATCGTCACTGGTGCCGATGATGAGCTCTGTGAATAGTCTCCGGTGCTGGTGAGCTCTGTCCACCGTCACTGGTGCCGATGATGAGCTCTGTGAATAGTCTCTGGTGCTGATGAGCTCTGTCCACAGTCTCCAGTGCTGGTGAGCTCTGTCCATTGTTACTAGTGCTGATGAGCTCTCTCTACTGTCCCAGTTGCTATCGCGCTCTGTCCACCATCACTGGTTCTGAGGGGCTCTATCCACTGTCCCATGTGACTTGTGCCGATGATGAGCTCTGTCTATAGTCTCTGGTGCTGATGAGCCATGCTGTCCACTGTCACTGATGAGCTCTGTCCATTGTCACTGGTGCTGATGAGCTTTTTCCACCATCATTGGTGCTGATGGGCTCTGTTCACCGTCACTGGTGCAAATGCGTTGTATCCACTGTCAATAGTTCTGATGAGCTCTGCTTTTCACCGTCATTGGTGCTGATGAGGTCGCTACACCATCACTGATGCTGATGAGCTCTGTCTACAGTCACTGGTGCAGAAGAGCTCTATCTACCATCTCTGGTGCTGACAAACTCTGTCTGGAGTACCAGGTGCTATCAAGCTCTCTCCAGCGTCACTGGTGCTGATGGTCTCTGCTATCCACCGTCCCTTGTGCTGATGAGCTCTGACCACTGTCACCAATGTTGAGCTCTGTACTCCACCGCTGGTCCTGATGAGCTCTGTCCACCATCACTGGTGCTGATGAGCTCTGTCCACCATCACTGGTGCTGATGAGCTCTGTTCAGGTTCACTGGTGCTGATGAGCTCTGTTTACCGTCACTGGTGCTGATTGTAGGAGAGTAGGATCTGCCTCTTATGGTTACCCCCACTTTTTTGCTGATGTATCACTGTTTTTCGACTTTAGTCTGGCTGGGGCCCTGCTATCCAGGACCCCAGCCTAGCTGCTTCCTCTCTAAATTGATTCCATGTACCTTAAATACACTTCAGATTGGATCCTGGGGTGACCTTATAGGTCCCTAGTATATGGTATACTATGTACCCAGGGCATAGGTACCCCAGAGGCCTACCAGGGGCTGAAGCATGTATTGTGCCACCCCTGGAAGGCCCTCCAAAATGACACCACAGGACTGCTACAGCAGCCTGAGTAAGGTGGTGCATGCACCCCTTTCAGAGATATAGGTTCACTGTATCTCACCTATCACTGCACATAGAAACCTATCAGTCACCCCTATGGCAGGCCTTATCAATCCTGAAGGCAGGGTGCTTGGTTTTATGTGAGAGGGTGCCCATGCATGAGCAGAGCCCCTCTGCAGCCTTCGGAATCTCCTCTCCGGGGTTGTCTGTGGTGCATCCTGACCATATACTCTTAAGTGCATTATATCTAAACGGTAAATGCTAACTTTGGGATGGCTGCACGGAAACATGTCGTGTGTGGTGTCAAACACCTTGGAATCATACCCCCACACCAGTAACTGGTGTGGGAGTATGATCCCACCCTTCTAGAGGGAGAGACATGACAGCACCGGTATACCCGGTAGAAACTTTACAGAGCCTGGCATCACAAAATGGATGCTGCAGCCACAGACACGAGTCTGGCCTCCTGCTGCTGACCGAAACTCCGGTAGGGGAGGCCTGGACAATAGGTTTCCTGTCACAGGGAGGTGTTACCACCTCCCAGACAGGCCTTAGTGGATTGGGGCTGGGTGGGTGCACTCCAAGAGTGCTTTGAAGTCCTGCACTGGGGGCACATTTGGTGTCCTCGTGCATACCCCAGTTCAAACCGGTTGCAGGGGCTGCCAGCCCCTGCTCTGGTGCGAAACTGTACCAAGGAAATGGGTGTAGCCACCCCTCTTTCCAAACCCTCCCATAGGTGGGTCCCCAGAGTAAGTCCAACCCCTTTCTTAGGTATAAGTAAGGAACCCCTGGCAACAGGACTTTAGATATCCCTGGACGAAACTCTGCAACTGAATCCTGGAACTTCGACGCTCTACTCAAGACTAGAGGACTGAAGAAATCTCCCTTGGGGTCAAGGAGTGACTCCCCTGCTTGGCAGGCACCAACGAAGCATTTGCAGGTCTGCATCTCCGAAGCTCCCGCTGGACTCCGAAGTAACTGTAGCCCAGGAAGAGGATTTCCAGACTTCTCAGAGGCCGACCCGAGTCCCCAGCAAAGCTGAGACCCGCAGCCCTCACGAGTGACGTGGAACCGGAACCCCTGGACACCGTGCACATTTGCATCAACTTCTCGACAACTCTTGAAGTCCTGCTTTGGGTTACTTGTAGCCCAGACCCCGAGCACCATTTGTACTGAAGATTGTGAGCCTACACTCCACGAGTGTTCCGTGGGCCCGCTCCTTGCATTTCCGCTTGAGGCTCCTTTGCAATCTCTGGTCCGTCAACTGGTGGGTCCCTGTGAAGGCAACTCTGATTTTCTTTGGGCTTCCCTGATTGCTCCAGATGTGCCCTGACTCCCCACCGAGTGGTGAGTCCCTCAGACCTTGCTGGTCTGCACAGAAGTATCTATCTCCTTTCTGTGTGGGTTGCTGTTGCCAAGGCTTGTTGTGTTCAATCCGGACACCAACACTGCAGCACTCGACATCCTTTGTGGGACAGCTCGAATCCAGCTCCTGGTTGTCGTCGACGCCTCTTGGTCCTCGTGGCTGAAGAGTCAAGCTTCACCTCTTTCACCTGGAGCATCCGACATCGGTGGGCATTCGACTATCGTGCCCCTGGTCACTGGCAAGTGACCCAGACTCTGTCCCCTCTGCTTTCAGGTTCTTCTCATCTCCGATCCAGGCTTGGATCTCTTCGGACACTTCGCATCTTCCCGGCAGCAGCACTTCCTTGCAGGCTGCCATTGAAATCGACGACGCGACCCGACACCATTCGACACCTATGCACCCGGCTTCCCTGGGTGAGGTAACTCGAGTACTCCGGTGCTCCCGTGGGTGTTGACCCTAGAACTGTCTAAGTCCAAGAGGGTTTGGTCCTAATCCATTTCTAAGTGTCCTTAAACTCCAAAACTCTAACCGCGACTTTCCCATAGATGATAACGGAGTTTGCGGCTGTGTTCACACACTGCACACAGCCCCCGTGGGTCCCCTGTGTCACTACCTTGGGTGGTTCCTTGGGGTCCCAGCGATTCTACAGGCTCTAGGCCTTGTGTCTACTTAAGTCGTGGTTCTTATACCACTTTCTTAATATATGGTTTGGTACGCCCCTAGGGCTAATCGTATATTGTGCTACTTTACTGTGCTATTTGACTTGTAACTTGTGTACTTTGACCTCTAGCCTCATAAAGAGACTATTGGGTAGTGTTTAGTAATAAATACAATTATTTTATATATATATATACCTGGTGTGGTTCTCCTTTCATTTGGTCATTCACGAGATTATAACTGGTAAAACAAACAGCTTAACACTCCTACAAGACTTAGCCTGAAGGCTGATCTCCATAGCTACCACTAGGATAGCTTTCAATAAAGGTTGTCTTTAAACCTATCATCAATAAAGGTCGTTTGGACTGGTACAAGGTGCCCACTATAACTAGTGGACAGCATATACCAGGCCAACTTCTCACATTGGTGTGCAGCGGTTGGATTCAAGCTTGTCTTGTTTTACCAGATAATCTCAAGTGTGTGACTAACTGAAAACCACTAAAGGTACCTCAGGTACATATAAATTCAAGCTTAGAAATTCAGTAAGTTTTTTTTTTTTTTTTTTTAATAAATTTTTTATTTTTATTTTCTCAGCAAGTAATACAAATACAATCTCAGCAAGTATACATAAATAGCAGCAAATGAATTTAACATGTTAATAAATATAATTGATGTACAAAGATACGAAAAGCAGCACTAATTCATCATACAGTCCAGGTTATAGTCAGACTTTGAGGTTTAACAGTAAATACTTATTGGAACGCATCCAACCATGTCATTAAGGCTCCCCATATCTTTCTCCCCTTCTTTTTAGCCTGAATGCCCTTGCGAGTATACAGAGCCATTTCAAAATGATATACATGTAAAAAGCCCCCCTTCCATTGCTGAAAGGTCGGAGGTAAGCTATCTAGCCATGATGAAGATATACACAGTCTAAAAACAATCATTGCAATAAAAAGCATTTCCAACCCAGGTCCCGAAACGGACTTATCCACACCGAATAGCATTAGTTGCGGAGACGGAGTGATTTTTCTTTTCAATACCTCCCCCAGAAAGCTCACGATTTCCAATTCTAGCAGTCTTAAACAGGGGCAGGAATAAAATATATGAACCAGATCCGCCTCCAGCGCCTGGCATCTAGGGCACCTTGTCCCCGCCACGCCACCCCATTTCGCAATCTTTGCTGGAGTTACATAAAGATCAAACAACGTCTTATAATGTTGTGACTGCAGATTCGAAGCAAACACCATTGTGCCCCCTAGCTGCAGTGATTCCAAAAAGCCAGAGTCGGCAAGCTCAAATCTTTCCTGCCATTTCCCACACTGTTTCTCCAGATCATCAGGGACCAGTTCCATCAAACAGCCATATATCTGAGAAATGGAAGGGGCGGTCTTCTTTACCATCATTTCCAGCAAAGGTATTTGATCAAAGCCAGCTATTCCCCCAACCTTTTAAAAAAAAAAATCCCTGATCTGCAGGTACTTAAAAAAATCTCGGGGCCCGACATTAAATTTCCTGCAAATCACATCAAAGGGTGCCAGCAAATTCCCAGCAAGGAGATCTCCAAGCCTGTCAATCCCGTGATTGCCCCATCTATTAAAACCGCTATCATGAAATATACAGGGCAGTTGTTCATTCTGGATCAGGGGAGTATATCTGCTGTACCTGCCTACCCCAATCTTCTTCCGAACCATCGCCCAGTTCCTATATGCAGCGTACAGAGTCTTGAAGCGGGTTCGCTTAAAGTAGCTGGGTTCAAAAAATGTCATTAAACATCCATGAGCAGCATTGCCAATTAATAACTCATAGATGGATGGTACATGATTACCAGCGCCGTGCTCCATTGCCTGAGTGCTAAACAATACCTTATAACATTGCATAGCAGCAGCAAGGTAGTATAATCTGAAGTTCGGGAGAGCCCATCCACCCCTCTCTCTAGGTAAACACATAAAAGCATTGGCTCTTCTGGTTTTTCCATATGCCCATATGAAACTTGCTACTAGTCTATCAATTTTCCTAAACCACTCATTATTGAATTCCAATGGAACAGCTCGAAACACATATAGCAGTTTAGGGAGAAAACCATCTTAACTAAATTGCATCTTCCCATTATAGATAATCTCAACTTGTCCCACCGTTCAAAATCCTGTTTGGCTTTCTCCAAAATAGGGATCACATTTAAATCAATTATACGCCCCACCTTAGGGGTGATGCATATACCTAAATATATAGCTTCACTTGTGATCCTACTATCAGAAGCCAACGTATGGCTGTTAATCAAAACTTGTGTTTTAGCCTTGTTTAACAAAAACCCCGACCTTATACCGAACTCTTCTGCCATCTCCTCCACTGCCCGCAGTGTCCTATCTGGGTCACTAGTAATGATGGCGATGTCATCGGCGTAAGCCAATGTTTTTGTGTCCCAGCCGTGTAAGTTAACAGGAACAATATCCGGTGAAGACTCTAGTCTCCTAAGAAAAGGATCAATAAATAGGGCAAACAACAAAGGAGACATAGGGCATCCCTGTCTCGTACCCCTCTCTATTAAAAAGGGTTCAGACTCTTGTCCCATTATTTGCAAATAGGCTATAGGCTTGTTGTACATTGCCCGGATTGCACCAATAAAGTCTTTTCCCAGGCCATTGTCTTCCAGTACTTTCCACAAAAAGGCCCACGACACACGATCGAAGGCCTTTTCTGCATCAAGTAAGGCCACCCCCATTGGTTTTTCCAAAACTTCTGTTGCATCAAATAAAGATATAACCCTCTGAACGTGGTCAGTTGTCCCCCTACACGGAATAAACCCATGCTGCTGCTCAGATACCAGCTGGTGTATAACCCCAGCTAATCGAGTGGCAACGATTTTAGAATATACCTTCACATCGCTATTAAGCAACGTGATTGGTCTGTACGAGCCCATGGCAACTGGGTCTTTACCTTTCTTTAAGAATATGATTATGTTAGCAATACCCCATGTCCTGGGAGGCGAAATCCCGGTTTTAACACTATTTACAAGACTCAGCAGTTCCTGCTGAATTTCTAAGAAGAATACTTTATAGAATTCTAGTGGGATATGGTCTGCTCCTACAGCCTTCCCCGATGGTAAAGCAAACAGGGCAGCCTGTAACTCCTCTGATGAAATTACTCCCCCAAGCATTAGTCTCTCCTCATCTGTGACCAAGCCAGACTGGTCTACCAAGTAATTATCTAAAAGCTTGGGGCCCAGATTAGAGGAGTCTTTATACAAATTGGAATAAAACCCCTAAAAGCCTCTCGTATTTCCCCGGGATCTGTAACTATATTTCCAAGCAGATTCTTAACCTTGCTAACACTACCAACCGTCCTCTGTTGTTGTGCCCTAACTGCTAGGAACCGCCCAATACGCTCGCTATATTCGTAGCGGTCCTGCTCTGTAGAGAGGAGCTTCCCCGCCGTTTTCTCTACAAAATGTTCATTCAGGCGAGCCTTGATAATAGCTATCTTGTTTAAAACAGGGGCTGAGTCTTTCCCATTTTTAACAGCACTAATTAAATCAGTTTCCAGGCTGCTTAGCATTTGATAAAGCTCTCTGCTGCGTCCACGCGCCTTCTTCTGTTTAGAGATGCTAAAACTCAAGGTTTCGCCCCTTACCCCCGCCTTAAATGAGTCCCAGATTATTCCTGCATCCGCACTTCCATTATTTAATTTAAAAAAAAGAACAATCCAGGATTTCATGTGTTTGACATAGTCAGGGTCCAGGAGCAGCCCCCTTTCAAATGTCCACTTTCTGGGTGCTCGAGCCAACCCAGCAATTACAAACTCAAAAATAATCGGATTATGGTCAGACACTGCTCTAGGATATAAATCAACCCGTGCCCCCCTGATCAATATGGGTGAAGTATAAAAATAATCTAGACTGGCAAAGCTGCCATTGGGAGCCGAATAAAAAGTATATCCAGGGTCCGTTGCCTTCAGTGATGCCCAAACATCAACCAGCCCTAGTTCTCTCTGTAGGTGCCCCAGGGCTTTAAACGATTGTGGCTTACGCCCTCCATAGCCCTCTTCATTATTACAGCCCCCCCCTTGATCCATTTAGATTAAAATCCCCATAGATGACAAGTGGTCCGGGCCATGCTGGAAGCTCAGCGGCCAAAAAATTAAACAAACTGGGATCATCTAAAACTGGGGCATATATTGTACATAATGTAAAAGAGCCTCTGCCGACCTTGCATTCCAATAAAGCCCATCTACCCTGTTTATCTACTGTATTGCGGCCAGGGCTAATAGAATCCCCTTTTACTAAGATCGCAACGCCTCTAGTCCTAGTTTCTTGTGTCGTATGGCAAACAACTTTTAGACCAAGAGTATTCAGCAGGGCCCTATCTTCTCTGGCAACATGAGTTTCTTGTAAACAATACACATCCGCTCTTAAAAAGCATAACTCTTCTTGTACCCGCCTTCTTTTGGCCTTATCATTTAACCCGCAAATATTAATAGATGCAATGCGCAAACTAGCCATAGTGCCTAAAGACTATTGCTGCCACCCACGAGAACAACCCTATTAAGGAGAGAGCCTTACTCCTCCATTCTATCCTTATCACAGTGCCTGAAACAGTGCTAACTACTCCACTTCCCCTGTAAAATCCATGTACACAATATCTTCGTTCTTTTAAAGCAAAAAAATACATCATCACAAATACAAATGCATCCACTTGCTGTATATTGAATATCATACCGTCACACCACCAACCTCCACCCCCTGCGCCACCGCCGTTCAACTGTAACATGACAGAAGTCGGGGCGCACGAAGAATGATGACCCTTGAAATGTCCGTCTTGCATCCGGGCGTGCCTTTTCAAATAATGCCTGACGGAGCAAAAGTTCCCAAAAAACCCAGAATAGCTCGTGCCTGACTTGGGTTTCTACCATCCTGTGCTGCCTTGTTGCGGGTCATCGGGAACCTGTGTACTCTTTGAACTTCCGTTGCCCAGTTCCATCCTGTCAATTCGGGGAAAGATGTTTTCAGCAGATCCAGCATGTAGGAGCGTATATCCTCCCCCTCCCTGCCTTCATCTATACCAAGAAACCGAAGATTATTTCTGCGTTGTCGGTTCTCCATATCCTCGAGCTTCCAATGTACATCACTTAATTGGGACTCGTGCATCTTGGTTTGCTCTCTTACTTTGGTGGCATCCACCTCCAATGCCGCCGTCCTATCCTCAATGTGGTTCAGGCGTTCCCCAATCTCAGAGCATGCCTTCCCGACCTTCCGCACAGCCCCTTCCAGGTTTTTTGTGGCATGCCTTGCCCTTTTACTGTCTGCCCGTGTCTCTGCCCGATGTTCTTTAATGGACTCCAATATTAGACTTAACTCAGGGTTTGAGGGCATAGTGTCAGTAAGCTGTGGGGTAGCTGTTCCATATTCATTTACACCTATTGGTTCAACTAGTGGTTCAGGCGGAGTTCCAACCATCTTTGTATGGGAATAATCCCATTTCAGGTTACTACCTGTTAATTTCTTTGTTCTTCGGTTCCGAGGTTCAGTGCTGCATTTATGACCCCTATGGTGCTTCGAGCGTTTAAGCGCGGTTTCTGGTGCTTCCAACGTGCTGGACTCTGAGGTTATAGAGTTAGACCTACTAGTTTCACTGTTGTATGAGTCGGGGGCCTCAGACTCCGAGCCATCAGTCAGGGAGAAGAATTTATCCGCCCCGTCCAGGGTGATATCAGTCACTGCTGCCGCTCCAAGCTGCTCAGTACCGAGTGGCTTGTGGCATTCCTCTTTGCTTCCTCCTACCCCTGCCACCGTCACTGCCTGTTTAAATTGCTGAGACTCGCCTGTGCCATCTGGGTCTCTATCTCCTGCCAGGGCCTCCCCTGTCTGTGCTCCAGGTGCCACATCCAGTTCCCCCAAGTCTATTGATTTTTCAATAATATCCTTCTGATATGGGGGGTTACCCGGATGCTTGTTGGTAAAAAGTCAGTAATTGAGGGCTGCGGTGTAGATAAACCTTCATTACCAAGTCCACCAACCCCTTCCTCCGTGCCAGCCCCTATCCTGATGCCTTTAGAAGCGGCTTGAGTCCTCCTTTTCCCAGCAGCCGTATTGCCTGATTATATGCTTCCCCGCTAAGACATCTGCTGTCTTACCTGTCCCTGCGGTAGGCTGTTCGTGGGCTGAATCCTGTCTGGCAGCCGGAATGCATGCAGCAGGTCTACTAGCTGTGGTCAATCCTCCTCCTCCATCCTTCTGTATCTTTGCCGGCTTTGGTGGCATTGTAGTGCCTGTAGCCACCCAGGCAGTACAGAAGCTAGATCCAGCCACCAATCGAGGAAAGCTCCTGATGTGTCCCGCCCACCAGCCAAGGACACCGACGTACAGCAGGCACAAACACTGACCGCCAGTTCCAATTCTTCCCTTCTTGTTGTAATTTGGCAGCACTTAAGTTAAGCATTAGCCGAAGACATCCTGTATTCAGAGGCTAAATTGTCCGCTTTGTGGAATCCATTTTGTATTTCTGGCAGCCATTTTGGTTGCCATGTGCTGCCATGTGCTCGCCATGTGCTCTGTCCTACCTTCCTGTTAACTGCTCTTGAAATCTGCCTAGAGACGAGTTATATTTAGTTTCTTTTGCTTTGCACATGCTCAGTTGAGCTCGCAGCTGTCCATGCAGCTGTTCCGAGTTTATAAATGTCAGGATGTGTCTACTAGAAGTAGAAACTGTTAGCTCCACCCACTTGTCGACTGCATTTCTTGTATGACCTTATATGTACCTAAAACCAGCATTTTGTGTTTGTACCACCTTCATTTGAGCCCCTGTGTGGGTATAAAAGGACCAAGGTCCTTCCATTCAGTGTGCTACTTCATGCATTACCGAAGGGTGCTGTGTGAATGTAGCTCCACCTCATGAGGTTTAATAAACTCTGTCTTTTCTATTCCAGTTTCTGTGCCAACTTCTTCCTATTGGTCTGAGGACTCTGTGCAAGGAAGGGAGAACCCCTAAGCACTGGTAGGCCTTGTTGAGGCTCACCACTACAAATTGGCGCTTCCAACGTGGGACTCATCGGCGACTCGGATGCCCGAAGGACTGGTCGAGACGAAGGATTGGAATCTCGCTTTTGGACGCGATCGCTGCCTGAGGAGACCCGAGTCTTGGCACCCATGGCGTTTTTCCTTTCTTTCTGATCTGACCATCCCGGCGGCGCCGGTCCTCGACTGAGATCTCTTCTGTTGATTCGCCATGCAGTGACCATTTGGTCGATTTGAGAACTTGGCAGTTGGAACCTGGACACCATTTGATTGGTAAGAGCCGTTTTGCGGCACTTGCTGTTGGTTTGATGCCTTTGATTGGTAAGGTAGTTTAGTAACACTTACTGTGGCTTTGTTTGTATGATTGGCCAATTTTGGAATCTGTTTTGTAATTAAATATGTATTGCAATACATATAGGCAGGTAATGAGGAGATTTTTCTCTAATTTTGAAAACTTGAACGGCACACATTGTGTTAAGTGTCACTTGGAGTATAATATTATATATGCTATAATATTCTTGGCATGCCTGCTTCTAGCACACTTCGTAGAAAGTGTTGCTGTTTTGGAGGTACCAATATGGATTTAGTAAGTATCAGCTGACTCCCCTCAGAGGGGATACCTAAATAGGTTTAGGTATAGTAAAAGATATTTCTTTCTTGGTGACTAAGTACCCCATGGAACTAAATATGTACATAAAAACGGATCCTGATAACATGGAGCAGTCTTTTGGGCTGTTTTGGTGCAGACTTTTGGACTACTTTTGAGAGCTCTTCTTGTAAATATGACTTACAATTAGTATTTACAAATAGTTTGGTTTTGCGTACAGTCTGTAGGCTGTCTTTTGTTTTTGACCTAAGTGTTGATTTGTGGGTTAATTGTTTTTTTGTTGTATGTGGTTCTGGACTGACATGCTTGAAAGTACTTGTTTCAGTAAAGTAGACTATGTTTTTGTGTAAGAATGGCTAGCCTTAAGCGCGCTGTGTTGTGTGTTATGAGTGTATGACCCCCTTCTGAAAATGTCTGGAATGAGCTAAATTTGGTTTTTGTTGTCATTCTGTTATGCAAATGTCATTTAAAAAACTACATTTTTTAAATTCAGGGAATGAATAATTTAATATATGCTAAATAGCTGCACGCGACCATTAAAATTGATAAAGTAAGAAACTATAGATATGTGCAAATTGCCACACTGGTACAGATAAATCAGAATTTACATTCAATAGGAATAAAATAGGCCTCATAGAAAGGTAGGAAAAACGAATTTGTGTGCTTTCACACAATTAGGACTAAAATGAAAAATGTTACAGTATTATCCTTGTATATTAATATTGAAAGGCATTCACATCATCTGAGTGAATTGGTTGTTGCTGAAATAAACACCACATTACAGAACGATAGATTTGTGCTGGCTTGAAAGGCGTGAGATGTTGGCGCCTGCTGGTCAGAACACAGCTGTGTCAACAACACATGGCTATTCTTGGTCCCAAGCCATAAGGAAACTGCTGAGTCAACTAGATTTTAAGTTAGTGCAAACATGGTTTGAAAGCGTGCATTACAAACTGCTGATTTTATAAGTCAGAAAAGACAGTTTCATTATTTTGGATAACAGAGAAAAGATTAAAAGGGATTTCCTTTCTTAATGCCTTTTTAACAAGCACATCCGTGGTTCTGATGTTAAATGATTACTGTCCTTTAAAAGTGACGCAGACTTTTCATGTTTCAGTAAGGCTTTTGTGCTTCAGTATTATAAATAAATACATTTAAAGGTGATAGGAAAGGAATGAGGCTTGCTTTTCATATGTGGAACCATCAAAAGGGTTGGTGATCATTATGAAAGAAAAAAAAAAGGAATTTTGATTATATGAAAAAAAAAAATGTTTCTTAAAAATAATTGCCCTAAAATTGTTTTTGATCTTTTGTAATGTCTGATAATCATACTGTGAATAATATATAGCTCCTAGCATCAAAGTTGGATTTGAGTAGCACTTTACCATGATGTGGGGAGTCGAATGTGAAATTTCACTTTATCCAGGCATATAAAAACTTATTTTTTAAGGGTGTACCTTATACATTTCTGATCCCCCATCTCTGGGATATCTAGAGGACACCCTAGGGATCCCTAATATGCCAAAATATTGTAGGTTATTCATTTTTAAGTGCCCCTACCACCAAAGTCGAAATTGAGCAAAATTCACTATTTAAAAGCAGTTCTACCACTCAGGGCAGGTTTCAAACTGATCTCAGGCTTCAGAGCTGGTACACATGCAAGTATAGAACAAACAGCTGATCTCTGTACTACTAGACTGCACACCACACACTGTACACACATGAAAATAAGTATACAGAAACACAGCAGAAGTTATTATCCTACCTTTAAATTACTGGCAAACAGACCGGACAGGACTGCCTTTCAGCTGTGATTCTCCAGAGTTGCTTTGACTTGGCAAGACCGCATGGAAAGCCTTGCACAAAAATGACAGCTGGTAAGGGTCACAGGTCGAAGGTCTGCATTTAGCAACCTAGCAGGGCTAAAAGTAAGGTTTGCTTTGACACTTCGACCTCCGAAAAGTTTTGAAAGAAGAGATGACAGCGCAGAGAGAGGAAGAGAAGCTTTGCTTACTATTTTTGGCAAAAGCGAGTTTTGCGCAGTTATATGAACAGAAGGAAAAGCAGTGACGTATGTGGGCCCTGAGTAGAGCATAGCTCTGCCATGTATATAAAAATAATGGTTTTAGTTTAAAGATTACTGTGCAAGGGTTGAGATAAGGAGGCAATGGATTTTAGTTTGCATACATGCGCCCTCATGTTAATCTAGTACAATTGCTGAAGGAATTGGTAATTGGTTATTAACGCTTTCTAAAGTTAACTCAATGTGCTTGTGTTAGGCTGAATAAGAAAATAGCCACTTTCTAAGATATCTCCTACAAGTTTGTTTGTGCCCAGTTGCCACAAATAGGGGTAGATAGTGTTGCCAGAAGGTAAACCTGTTTTCAGGTTTTCCTACTGTCAAAATGGGGGAAGGAGGTTAGCTCCTGGGCAAATTAAGGGTAGGCAAATTTATGTTTTCTCTCTTCTTTTTCTCACTCTCTCTTGAGTCTGTCTAAGCTGTCTAGGAAATGGCCATGAGACATTTAATTGGCTATTCAATAATACTGTTTTAAAATTGTTAGAATTAATAAAATGATGAAAAATATACTATGTTACTTCCCATCCTGTATGAAAGAATGAGTAGAACAGATTGATGTTCCCTTATTTGATCTTTAAAGGGAACTGTATAGTGGGGGTTTCTGTTCAAAAATCTCAGGTGGCAATACCATTATTGTTTATGTTATTCTCATGTTCTATACAGTTTTGCAAGGGCATTGCCAGTCTTTTATTAGCTAGTCTGTGAAATTGAGCTGACAGCCCTTATTAGAACTGGAGATAGGGTTTTTTCCTTTTGAAAATGATGTTGCATAGTCCGGATCGTGAAAAGTAGAATGCAGGAAAGACGCCCATGTGATCCTTAGCAAACATTTTGAAGGAAAATATTGTTTTATAGGAGTTTGTTTGTCACAACATGTTCTGCTGGAGAAATTTATGTACCCACTATGTTGATTTTTTTTTTAGTTCTTTATGAAATAAGAATCCCTGTTAAATTAACAGTTTTAGATTTTCCTGCTGCGCCTATAACATGAGAGCATGGTCCTAAGCATAAAATGTAGGTGCTTTTATTAAGAGAAATTATTTTAGAAGTGTCTGCAGTCCTGTACAAGTAATGCAAGGTTCATAAGTAGAAGTGTAGGAAAAGTTCCTTTTTCTTGAGGTTCTTCAGATGAATAATATAGGAATGCACAAATGTAAGGATTTGGAGTATGTCTGTATTGTTTTTCTTTTTTCCTCAGAATTTAGTAAATGAACACAGACTTCCTTGGTTGCTTGGGATTGGGTGACGTATTACTCTTGTCAGTTCACCCAAAAGTTCCTTTTATACTTGCCAATAGGTCTAGGGTGTTTTTTTTTTATTCTCAGATAGATGAAGTAGTTCTTAGGTGCCTTGCTAATGAATGGGGCGCCCCAAGACTAAGGAAGTATTCTGAGACTATCCTCTCTGTTGATAGATTATTTTTGTGCCTTGTCTAAAGACCTTTTGTTCTGTTCACCAATAGATATTTGCTGCCCTACAACCATTGCCAGAGAGGCCCGGATATCAGATCCAGCCTGGGAGTCAGCACCAGTCCAGCTTGGAGTCAAGATAAAGGGAACCAGCACAGGCGTTGCTGGCAACTAGGACCTCAGTGAAGGCCGGAAGCACTGGGACATGAAGTGTGTACCCCTGCCACTGTCTTGGGCGAAAGACGGGGTCACAAATCAGGATGAAGAAATCTTTCTGTGGATCCAGTTTTTGATGCCCAGCTGAGAGAGTCACAGACCGACAAGGAGGCTTTTGCTTGAGGTGACCCCCTTTGAAACAAGGGTTGCTTCCAGGCCTTGAGTCCTGGTCCCAAAGTGAATGCAAGTCTGCGCCTCTGTTTGTTGATCAAGGGATGCCTGAGCATACTGGCTACACTCTGTGGCCCCAACAAAAGAGCAGTGCGCCAGCGGAGCAATACAGGAGTTAGGGAAGGACTTGAGTTTAGGGTACAGGTGCTGTGCCCTTGGTGCCTGTTAGATTAAAGTGAAGAAAACTGATGCACTGCCTGAGACACTGGACAGGATCGTTGAAAGACTTTTTCTTCTCAAACTGGGCCGTGATTCTTGAGTTGCGAGTTGTGCAGCTCCACCGTGGGAACAACAAGAGCCTGCCTGTGAGGCTCAAACGGACACAGGGAGAAGACTCCCCTCTGGATGGTTGTACAGCGGCTACAATTTCCCAAGGACTCTTTTTTTTGTTAGTAATGTACCCCTTTGATCATCCCATTTTTGAGGGGGATCAGCCGTGCATTAGTGTAGTGACACCCGCCTTGGCCCATGGTGAAGAAATCAACGGCTGCCCAGGGAGAAGAGCTCCAACGATTGTTTTTAACAAGTTTTTAGAAAGATCAATCATTACTGTTGCTGAAATGAATAACAAAAGAATCATTTGTGCTGTAGGGTTTGTTGTTGCTATGGTGGCTATGGCAGCAATTACCTGGTACATCGAGAAGGTGGCTCCTGTTCGACAGCTTTTTGTTGCCACTACGCCAGTACCAGTGGAACACTACTACTTCACTCTTCCCTACCATGAGCAGAAGCATCAACAATCCTATCTAAACAATACCTTTATCCAGATGTTGCAACATGCTCGCAATGCTACAAATACTACCAACTGTTGGGTGTGTGGGATGATACCTGCACATCAAAGGAAAGGAGGAACACCTTTTATTCCTCTTCCATTTTCTCACAATGGTTCTTGTCAAGCTTGGTATGCGCTTTTGTTTACATCTGGAAAGCCTTCAGTAGGTGGGATTATTTTTCAACTTAATAAAGTGTGTTATCAAAATAAAGAAGGTTATCCACAAGCCAAAGGGACTAAATGGGAATGGGAAGAGTATCAACCGGACAATATTTCAACACCATATGCCTTCACAAATGTGAGAATAATAAAGAACATTGGACCTTTTGTGATTTCTGTGACAAAAACTAAAGCAGATTTGTGTATCTGTAGTGTTGGAAGAATTCCAGTGGGGAGGAGCGAGTGTACTGTAATCCTGACCATTGAAGGTGCCAATAACAGCACTTTCACAACCTCGCATAATACGTATTTTTTGTGTGGAAATAACGGATATTATCAATTACCTGTTGGGTGGTCAGGAATCTGCTATGTATCTTTTCTGTTGCCCCGTGTTTCTGGCACCTGCATTGTATCACCGTGATTTTAAACTGTACAATGATATTTCCAAAAACAGAAATAAGAGGACAATAAGTATGGACGAAGTTGACCAAACCGACACTACCCTACAACAATATGTTGATTTCAACTTGGGCTTATTTTTCTTTGTGGGTGCTGCATTGAACAGTAGAAAGATCAGGCGACTAACTCGTGTTGTGGAAGCTGTTACCAATCAGACAGCTATGGCACTTGGGAACATTACAGAGGAACTACAGATTGCAAGGATTGTAGCACTCCAGAATAGGATGGTGTTAGACGTGATTTTGGCTGATCGAGGTGGTGCATGTCGCATCATCGGTAGCAGCTGTTGCGTATTCATACCGGATCACTCACCTTCAGTATATGACGCAATATCAAAACTGCATAAGATTGCTGCAGAAATTCATCCAGAGACTGGTACTTGGACTTTTACTGGATGGTTTTGGACTCTTGTTTCTGCTTGGGGCTGGAAGCTACTGACTATCCTGTGTGTAATGATTATGATACTTTTTACATGCTGTGTATGTGTCCAATGTGGTCCAATGCTTTGCTCCATTTGCATCTCTGCTTGTATACCTGCCAAAGGGAACGTTGATGAAAAAGGCCCAACAAATGTTGAATAAAGAGGTGGCCGAAATAATGTTAATAGATGTACGGGATGAATATTTAGATTACCCCAGATAAACGAATGTCTTCAGCTAATGCTGAAAGGGTCGTCTGTTGTAATTTGGCAGCACTTAAGTTAAGCATTAGCCGAAGACATCCTGTATTCAGAGGCTAAATTGTCCGCTTTGTGGAATCCATTTTGTATTTCTGGCAGCCATTTTGGTTGCCATGTGCTGCCATGTGCTCGCCATGTGCTCTGTCCTACCTTCCTGTTAACTGCTCTTGAAATCTGCCTAGAGACGAGTTATATTTAGTTTCTTTTGCTTTGCACATGCTCAGTTGAGCTCGCAGCTGTCCATGCAGCTGTTCCGAGTTTATAAATGTCAGGATGTGTCTACTAGAAGTAGAAACTGTTAGCTCCACCCACTTGTCGACTGTGCATTTCTTGTATGACCTTATATGTACCTAAAACCAGCATTTTGTGTTTGTACCGCCTTCATTTGAGCCCCTGTGTGGGTATAAAAGGACCAAGGTCCTTCCATTCAGTGTGCTACTTCATGCATTACCGAAGGGTGCTGTGTGAATGTAGCTCCACCTCATGAGGTTTAATAAACTCTGTCTTTTCTATTCCAGTTTCTGTGCCAACTTCTTCCTATTGGTCTGAGGACTCTGTGCAAGAAAGGGAGAACCCCTAAGCACTGGTAGGCCTTGTTGAGGCTCACCACTACATTCTCTCCACAGCGGGGGTCCGGCAATCATGACGCAAGCAGACGCATGTAGAAAGAGCAGCGCCAGCCGTCTGTTCGTCCGCCCGGAATCAGGTTTCTGTGCACAGTATCAGCAGGAGCAAGGGGGGGTGTTGGAAACCTCGGGAGAGCGCGTCCGCAATGCGTCTATGTGGCCGCCATCTTGCTTAACAGACGCTCCCAGTAACCTTAGAAAGACCAGAAATACAGTAAGTTCTACTGAACTTAGAGTTGTGTGTCAAGGGCTTAGCACACCCTTTCTACAACTCAAGAGAGTTTAGTAGGCCACACTAGAGTAGGTAGTGCATACACCACACCTCACTAGTGATGTCTTCAAGGCCAGGAACCAGTGGGTCCCTGCCAGAAGCCAATGGGCTTCTACCATCCAAGTATGACAACCTCCCATTCTTGGAATTGAGAGCATTGTGCAGTACTAGGAAGCTGAAGACAGGCAAAAGTGCCAACACCCAATGCCTCATAGAGGTGCTTCTGTTGGATGATCTCAGAAGACCCACAGGGTCTCAAGGGGCAGGCAGAGAGGGTGGGGCAGGAGATGAGGAAGGGACCAGGGGTGAAGAAACCCAGGACCTGACCTCTGAAACTGGCCAGGAAGATGACAATGATCTTGCCCTGGAAAATCCAGCTCCTCCTGAAGATGAGGAGGAGGACCAGAATGGCCTCCCCTTTGTCCCACCAGGAAGAGTTGTGAGTGTGCCTAGAAGGTCAAGATCTCCTTCTCAGGAGTCTAACCATTCTGACACCTCAGTAGGGACCTCTGTTTCCTCTCATAGGAGGGAATCCTCTCATGAAAGGAAAGAGAGACTGCTCAAGTATGGAGAAGCTCAGCTTAGGATCAGAAGAGAGCAGTTGGCTATAGACAGGGAGTCCCTAGAGCTTCATAGACAAAGAAGAAAGTTGGGACTAGAGTCCCATGGTGGCAGCAACTTCCCTAGTGGTAGGGAAAGGTCTTATGACCATAGAAACCTGAGCAAGATTGTCCCTCCCTACCAGAGTGGGGATGACATCCACAAATGGATTACTGTACTGGAAAGGGCCTGTAAAGTTTAGAGGGTCCCCCAGGAGCAGTGGGCAGCAATCTTGTGGCTCTCCTTTGCAGAAAAAGGTAGAGACAAGCTCCTCACTGTAAGAGAAGAGGATGCTGATGATTACCAAGTCCTGAAGAGTGCCCTGATAGATGGGTTTGGCCTAACCACTGAGCAATACAGGTTAAAGTTCAGAGATACCCAAAAGGCACAGACACAGGACTGGATGGACTTTGTAGATTGTGCTACTAAGGCTCTGGAAGGCTGGTTACTTGGCAGTAAGGTGTGTGACTTCAAAGGATTGTATAATTTAATCATGAGGGAGCAGATTCTTAATAACTGTCAGAATCAGTTGCTACATCAGTACCTGGTTGACTCTGATCTGACCTCTCCCCAAGAATTGGGAAAGAAGGCAGACAAATGGGTCAGAACCAGGGTGAAGCAGAAGGTACAGAACCAAGGTGGTGACCAGAAGAAGCAAGATTCCAAAAACTCTGACAAGGGTGGGGAAAAGGGTAAAGACCAGAAGTCTTCTCAAGGTCCCCAAAAATCTGCATCTGGTGGGGAATCCCAATCTACCAAAGGAAAAGGCCAAAAGAAACCATGGTGCAAAATCTGTAAGCAGAAAATTCACTGGACCAGTGACTGCACCAAGTCCAAAGACTCCAATCCAGCCACCATTGCCCCTAAGGCAACTGTTCCCCCTAGTCCAGCTACAAATGGTGGTGGAAACACTCAGAATAAGGGTTTAGTAGGGTTGACCCTGGGTACTGAGATGGGCTCTGGCCTAGCCAGAGTGCCAACTCAGGCTGTCCTAGTCTGTGATGGGGGCATGGATATGTCCCACTTAGTGAGTCCCAATAATTTGGGCAAATACAGACAGCAGCCTTTAATTAATGGAAGAGAGGCTTTGGCATTCAGGGACACAGGAGCAAGTGTCACCATGGTGACAAAAGATCTTGTGGATCCTGGGCAGATTATACTTGGGGAAATGTACCAAGTGACCAATGCTAGCAATGTCAGAACAGACCATTCTCTGGCAGTTGTTAACTTCTCCTGGGGAGGGGTAACTGGCCTTAAGAAGGTTGTGGTGAGTGCAGACCTACCAGTAGAATGCTTGCTTGGCAATGATCTTGAAACCTCAGCTTGGGCAGAGGTGGAGCTCAGGAAACATGCAGAAGTGCTAGGGATCCCTGCACATGTCTTTGCTGTGACTAGGTCACAGGCCAAAATGTCAAAAGCTGAACAGGCCCTGGATTCTGGAACAATGGACCAGGTGCCTACCAAGAGGAGGAGCAGTAGGGTTAAGGCAGTGCCTTCCCCCTTGGCTCAGGAAGAAGATCAGTCTTTTGAGGAAGATGATCTCAGACCTGAAGAAGGAACTGTCCCAGAGGAGCTTGAACCTGATCAGGTTGAGTTCTTGGGGACAGGGGACCCTTCCAGGGCAGATCTGAGCCAGGAGCAGCTGAACTGCCCCTCTCTTGAACCCCTCAGACAGCAAGCTGCTGCTGAGGCTGCTGGGAATGCTAGTGGCACCCATAAGATATATTGGGATGATGGACTCCTGTACTCAGAGAGTAGAGACCCCAAGCCTGGAGCAGCCAGGAGGCTGGTTATACCTCTGAAGTTCAGGGGCTTCCTATTGGCACTAGCCCATGATATTCCTTTAGCAGGTCACCTGGGCCAGAACAAGACTTGGGACAGAATTGTCCCTCACTTTCACTGGCCCCACATGTCTGAAGACACCAAGGAGTTTTGTCGCTCCTGTGTAACCTGCCAAGCCAGTGGGAAGGCAGGTGGCACCACAAAGGCCCCCTGATACCACTACCTGTGGTGGGGGTTCCCTTTGAGAGGGTGGGGATTGACATAGTTGGTCCCATGGATCCCCAAACAGCATCTGGGCACAGATTTATCCTGGTGGTGGTGGACCATGCCACCAGGTACCCAGAAGCCATTCCCCTTAGGACCACTACAGCACCTGTGGTGGCAAGGGCCCTCCTGGGAATTTTCTCAAGAGTGGACTTTCCTAAGGAGGTAGTATCTGACAGAGGTGCAAACTTTATGTCCAGTTACTTGACTGCAATGTGGAAGGAGTGTGGGGTGACTTATAAGTTCACCACACCCTATCACCCACAATGCAATGGTTTAGTTGAAAGGTTCAACAAAACCTTGAAGGGCATGATTAAAGGGCTCCCAGAGAAGCTTAGGCGAAGATGGGACATACTCTTGCCCTGCCTTTTATTTGCATACAGGGAGGTGCCTCAAAAAGGGGTTGGCTACAGCCCTTTTGAACTTTTGTTTGGCCATCCTGTCAGGGGTCCATTGTGTCTGGTGAAGGAAGGTTGGGAGTTACCTCTCAAACCCACTAAACAGGACATAGTGGACTATGTACTTGGTCTCCGCTCCAGGATGGCTGAGTATATGAAAAAGGCAGCCAAAAACCTTGAGGCTAGCCAGGAATTACAGAAAGCCTGGCATGACCAAAAGGCTGTGCTGACTGTTTACCAGCCAGGGCAGAAGGTGTGGGTGTTGGAGCCAGTGGCCCCAGCAGCCCTCCAAGACAAGTGGAGTGACCCCCATACAATTGTTGAACAGAAGGGAGAGGTTACCTATCTGGTAGACCTGGGAACTCCCAGGAGCCCCCTCAGGGTGCTCCATGTCAACAGGCTGAAGCCATATGTGGACAGGGCTGACATGGGCTTGCTCATGGCAACTGATGAGGGACAGGAGGAAGAGAGTGACCCACTCCCTGACCTGCTCTCACAGAACCCTGATGATGGGTCAGTAGATGGTGTAGCCTTGGCAGGCCGCCTCACTGCCCAGCAACAAACTGATTGTAGACAGGTGCTCAATCAGTTCAGACACATGTTCTCTCTGACTCCAAGTCAGACCACCTGGTGCACTCATGAAGTGGACACTGGGGACAGTCTGCCTGTTAAAAGTAAGATTTACAGGCAACCTGACCAGGTCAGGGACTGTATCAGGACTGAAGTCCAGAAGATGTTGGAGCTGGGTGTCATTGAGCCTTCAGATAGCCCTTGGGCTAGTCCAGTGGTCCTGGTGCCAAAACCTCACACCAAAGATGGTAAGAGAGAGATGAGGTTTTGTGTGGACTACAGAGGCCTCAATGCAGTCACTAGGACTGATGCCCATCCAATCCCCAGGGCAGATGAGCTAATAGACACTTTGGCCTCAGCCAAGTATCTAAGCACATTTGACCTGACAGCTGGCTACTGGCAGATCAGACTAGCTGATGATGCAAAGCCCAAAACTGCATTTTCTACCCCTGGTGGGCTTTACCAATTTGTGGTGATGCCCTTTGGTTTGAAGAATGCACCTGCCACTTTTCAGAGGTTGGTGAACACAGTCCTTACAGGTCTGGAAGCCTATAGTGCAGCATATCTAGATGATATTGCTGTCTTTAGCTCCACCTGGGAGGATCACCTGGTCCACCTCAGAAATGTTTTGGAGGCCCTGCAGAAGGCAGGTCTAACTATCAAGGCCACAAAGTGCCAGATAGGGCAGAGTCAGGTTGTGTACCTGGGCCACCTTGTGGGTGGAGGCCAGGTTCAACCATTGCAGAGCAAAATCCAGACCATCATGGACCGGGTTGCTCCAACTACCCAGACTCAGGTGAGAGGCTTCTTAGGCCTGACTGGGTATTACAGAAGATTTGTCAAGGGGTATGGATCAATAGTGACACCCCTGAATGACTTAACCTCTAAGAAAATGCCCAAAAAGGTTCAGTGGACAGTTAGCTGTCAAAAGGCATTTGAGGACCTGAAGCAGGCCATGTGCACTGCTCCCATTCTGCAGAGTCCTGATTACTCCAAAAAGTTCATTGTGCAGACAGATGCATCTGAGTTGGGGGTAGGGGCTGTACTATCACAGTTGAATGATGAAGGTCAGGATCAGCCAGTAGCTTTTATTAGCAGAAGGCTGACCTCCAGAGAGAAACGTTGGTCAGCCATTGAGAGGGAGGCCTTTGCTGTGGTCTGGGCTCTGAAGAAGCTGAGGCCATACTTGTTTGGCACTCACTTCATTGTTCAGACAGACCATAAGCCCCTCTTATGGCTAAAACAGATGAAGGGTGAAAACCCCAAACTTTTGAGGTGGTCCATTTCCCTACAGGGGATGGACTATACAGTGGAACATAGACCTGGGAGTAACCATGCCAATGCAGATGGACTCTCCAGATATTTCCACTTAGTACATGAAGACTCAACTGGTCAAGATTAGTTTAATGTCCCTGCGTTCGGGGGGGGGTTGTGTAGGAGAGTAGGATCTGCCTCTTATGGTTACCCCCACTTTTTTGCTGATGTATCACTGTTTTTCGACTTTAGTCTGGCTGGGGCCCTGCTATCCAGGACCCCAGCCTATCTGCTTCCTCTCTAAATTGATTCCATGTACCTTAAGTACACTTCAGATTGGATCCTGGGGTGCCCTTATACGTCCCTAGTATATGGTATACTATGTACCCAGGGCATAGGTACCCCAGAGGCCTACCAGGGGCTGAAGCATGTATTGTGCCACCCCTGGAAGGCCCTCCAAAATGACACCACAGGACTGCTACAGCAGCCTGAGTAAGGTGGTGCATGCACCCCTTTCAGAGATATAGGTTCACTGTATCTCACCTATCACTGCACAAAGAAACCTATCAGTCACCCCTATGGCAGGCCTTATCAATCCTGAAGGCAGGGTGCTTGGTTTTATGTGAGAGGGTGCCCATGCATGAGCAGAGCCCCTCTGCAGCCTTCGGAATCTCCTCTCCGGGGTTGTCTGAGGTGCAGCCTGACCATATACTCTTAAGTGCATTATATCTAAACGGTAAATGCTAACTTTGGGATGGCTGCACGGAAACATGTCGTGTTTGGTGTCAAACACCTTGGAATCATACCCCCACACCAGTAACTGGTGTGGGAGTATGATCCCACCCTTCTAGAGGGAGAGACATGACAGCACCGGTATACCCGGTAGAAACTTTACAGAGCCTGGCATCACAAAATGGATGCTGCAGCCACAGACACGAGTCTGGCCTCCTGCTGCTGACCGAAACTCCGGCAGGGGAGGCCTGGACAATAGGTTTCCTGTCACAGGGAGGTGTTACCACCTCCCAGACAGGCCTTAGTGGATTGGGGCTGGGTGGGTGCACTCCAAGAGTGCTTTGAAGTCCTGCACTGGGGGCACATTTGGTGTCCTCGTGCATACCCCAGTTCAAACTGGTTGCAGGGGCTGCCAGCCCCTGCTCTGGCACGAAACTGGACAAAGGAAATGGGTGTAGCCACCCCTCTTTCCAAACCCTCCCATAGGTGGGTCCCCAGAGTTAGTCCAACCCCTTTCTTAGGTATAAGTAAGGAACCCCTGGCAACAGGACTTTAGATATCCCTGGACGAAACTCTGCAACTGAATCCTGGAACTTCGACGCTCTACTCAAGACTAGAGGACTGAAGAAATCTCCCTTGGGGTCAAGGAGTGACTCCCCTGCTTGGCAGGCACCAACAAAGCATTTGCTGGTCTGCATCTCCAAAGCTCCCGCCGGACTCCGAAGTAACTGCAGCCCAGGAAGAGGATTTCCAGACTTCTCAGAGGCCGACCCGAGTCCCCAGCAAAGCTGAGACCCGCAGCCCTCACGAGTGACGTGGAACCGGAACCCCTGGACACTGTGCACATTTGCTAGTGCATCGACTTCTCGACGACTCTTGAAGTCCTGCTTTGGGTTACTTGTAGCCCAGGCCCTGAGCACCATTTGCACCGAAGATTGTGAGCCTACACTCCACGAGTGTTCCGTGGGCCCGCTCCTTGCATTTCCGCTCGAGGCTCCTTCGCGATCCCTGGTCCGTCGACTGGTGAGTCCCTGTGAAGGCAACTCTGATATTTTTTGGGCTTCCCTGGTTGCTCCAGACGTGCCCTGACTCCTCACCGAGTGGTGAGTCCCTAAGACCTTGCTGGTCTGCACAGAAGCATCTTTCTACTTTCTGTGTGGGTTGCTGTTGCCAAGGCTTGTTGTGTTCAATCCGGACACCAATGCTGCAGCACTCGACATCCTTTGTGGGACAGCTCAAATCCAGCTCTTGGTCATTGTCGACACCTCCTGGTCCTCGTGGCTGAAGAGACAAGCTTCACCTCTTTCACCTGAAGCACCCGACATCGGTGGGCATTCGACTATCGTGCCCCTGGTCACTGGCAAGTGACCCAGACTCTGTCCCCTCTGCTTTCAGGTTCTTCTCATCTCTGATCCAGGCTTGGATCTCTTCAGACACTTCGCATCTTCCCGGCAGCAGCACTTCCTTGCAGGCTGCCATTGAAATCGACGACGCGACCCGACACCATTCGACACCTATGCACCCGGCTTCCCTGGGTGAGGTAACTCGAGTACTCCGGTGCTCCCGTGGGTGTTGACCCTAGAACTGTCTAAGTCCAAGAGGGTTTGGTCCTTATCCATTTCTAAGTGTCCTTAAACTCTAAAACTCTAACCGCGACTTTCCCAGAGACTCCAACGGAGCTCGCGGCTGTGTTCACACACTGCACACAGCCCCCGTGGGTCCCCTGTTTCACTACCTTGGGTGGTTCCTTGGGGTCCCAGCGATTCTACAGGCTCTAGGCCTTGTGTCTACTTAAGTCGTGGTTCTTATACCACTTTCTTAATATATGGTTTGGTACGCCCCTAGGGCTAATCGTATATTGTGCTACTTTACTGTGCTATTTGACTTGTAACTTGTGTACTTTGACCTCTAGCCTCATAAAGAGACTATTGGGTAGTGTTTAGTAATAAATACATATATTTTATATATATATACCTGGTGTGGTTCTCCTTTCATTTGGTCATTCACGAGATTATAACTGGTAAAACAAACAGCTTAACACTCCTTCAAGACTTAGCCTGAAGGCTGCTCTCCATAGTTACCACTAGGATAGCTTTCAATAAAGGTTGTCTTTAAACCTATCATCAATAAAGGTCGTTTGGACTGGTACAAGGTGCCCACTATAACTAGTGGACAGCATATACTAGGCCAACTTCTCACACTGATGACCTCTTTTGTCCACCGTCACAGGTACTGATGAGCTCTGTCCACCGTCACTGGTCCTGATGAGCTCTGCCCACCATCACTGGTGCTGATGAGCTCTGTCCAGAGACTCTGGCGCTGATAAGCTTTGTCCACCATCACTGGTGCCGATGATGAGCTGTGCCCACCATCACTGGTGAGCTCTGTCCACTGTCATTAGTTCTGATGAGTTCTGTCCACAGTCTCCGGTGCTGGTGAGCTCTGTCCACCGTCACTGGTGCCGATGATGAGCTCTGTGAATAGTCTCTGGTGCTGATGAGCTCTGTCCACAGACTCAGGTGCTGGTGAGCTTTGTCCATTGTTACTAGTGCTGATGAACTCTCTCTACTGTCCCAGTTGCTATCGCGCTCTGTCCACCATCACTGGTTCTGATGGGCTCTATCCACTGTCTCATGTGACTTGTGCCAATGATGAGCTCTGTCCACTGTCACTGGTGCTGATGAGCTCTGTCCATTGTCACTGGTGCAGATGCGTTGTATCCACTGTCAATAGTGCTGATGAGCTCTGCTTTCCACCGTCATTGGTGCTGATGAGCTCTCTACACCGTCACTAGTGCTGATGAGCTCTGTCCACCATCACTGGTGCTGATGAGCTCTGTCTACAGTCACTGGTGCAGAAGAGCTCTATCTACCATCTCTGATGCTGACAAGCTCTGTCTGGAGTACCAGGTGCTATCAAGCTCTCTCCAGCGTCACTGGTGCTGATGGTCTCTGCTATCCACCGTCCCTTGTGCTGATGAGCTCTGACCACTGTCACCAATGTTGAGCTCTGTACTCCACCGCTGGTCCTGATGAGCTCTGTCCACCATCACTGGTGCTGATGAGCTCTGTTCAGGTTCACTGGTGCTGATGAGCTCTGTTTACCGTCACTGGTGCTGATGACCTCTTTTGTCCACCGTCACAGGTACTGATGAGCTCTGTCCACCGTCACTGGTGCTGATGAGCTCTGCCCACCATCACTGGTGCTGATGAGCTCTGTCCAGAGACTCTGGTGCTGATAAGCTTTGTCCACCATCACTGGTGCCGATGATGAGCTGTGCCCACCATCACTAGTGAGCTCTGTCCACTGTCATTAGTTCTGATGAGTTCTGTCCACAGTCTCCGGTGCTAGTGAGCTCTGTCTACTGTCACTGGTGCCGATGATGAGCTCTGTGAATAGTCTCTGGTGCTGTTGAGCTCTGTCCACAGACTCAGGTGCTGGTGAGCTTTGTCCATTGTTACTAGTGCTGATGAACTCTCTCTACTGTCCCAGTTGCTATCGCGCTGTGTCCACCATCACTGGTTGTGATGGGCTCTATCCACTGTCCCATGTGACTTGTGCCAATGATGAGCTCTGTCCACTGTCACTGGTGCTGATGAGCTCTGTCCATTGTCACTGGTGCAGATGCGTTGTATCCACTGTCAATAGTGCTGATGAGCTCTGCTTTTCACCGTCATTGGTGCTGATGAGCTCTCTACACCGTCACTAGTGCTGATGAGCTCTGTCCACCATCACTGGTGTTGATGAGCTCTGTCTACAGTCACTGGTGCAGAAGAGCTCTATCTACCATCTCTGATGCTCACAAGCTCTGTCTGGAGTACCAGGTGCTATCAAGCTCTCACCAGCGTCATTGGTGCTGATGGTCTCTGCTATCCACCGTCCATTGTGCTGATGAACTCTGACCACTGTCACCAACGTTGAGCTCTGTCCACCACTGCTGGTCCTGATGAGCTCTGTCCACCATCACTGGTGCTGTTGAGCGCTGTCCACCATCACTGGTGCTGATGAGCTCTTTTCACAGGCTCTGGTGCTGATGAGCTCTGTACACCGTCACTGGTGCTGATGAGCTCTGTCAACAGTCTCTGGTGCTGATGAGCTCTGTACACCGTCACTGGTGCTGATGAGTTCTGTCCATAGTCTCTAGTGCTGATGAGCTCTGTCTACAGTCTCTGGTGCTAATGAGCCATGCTGTCCACTGGTGCTGATGAGCTCTGTCCATTGTCACTGGTGCTAATGAGCTCTGTCCACAGTCTCTGGTGCTGATGAGCACTGTCCACAGTCTCTGGTGCTGGTGAGCTCTGTCCACTGTTACTAGAGCTAATGAGCTCTCTCTGCTTTCCCAGGTGCTATTGCGCTCTGTCTACCATCACTGGTAACGATGGGCTACATCCACTGTCCCTGGTGCTGATGATCTCTTCTGTCCACTGAAGCTGATAAGTCCCTTCCATTTTCTCTGGTGCTTATTAGCTGTACTATCCAGTGGCACTGGTGCTGATGAGCTCTGTCCACTGTCACAAGTGCTGATGAGCTCTGCTGCCTACCATCTCTAGTGCTGATCAGCTCTGTCCACTGTCACTGGTGCTGAT
The DNA here is from genome assembly GCA_963921515.1 of Calotriton arnoldi. Classification (NCBI taxonomy): domain Eukaryota; kingdom Metazoa; phylum Chordata; class Amphibia; order Caudata; family Salamandridae; genus Calotriton; species Calotriton arnoldi. The sequence continues at coordinate 2,651,602 of CAWUFW010000186.1, forward strand.
GAACTCTGCTGTCCACAGTCACTGGTGCAGATGAGCTATGTCCACCGTCAGTTCTGCTGATGAGCTGTGTCCACTATCACTGGTGCTGATGTGCTCTGTCTAGTCTCCGAGGTGTAATCTAGCATAGTCCACCATCACTGGTCCTACTGAGCTCTGCTGTCCTCCGTCATAGATGCTGATGACCTCTGTTCACCATCAGTGGTGCCGATGAGCTCTGTCCACCATCACTGGTGCCGATGATGAGCTCTGTCCACTGTCACTGGTGCTGATGAGCTCTGTCTACTGTCACAGATGCTATGAAGCTGTGTCCACCATTACTGGTGCTAATGAGCCCTGTTGTCCACTGGTGCTGATGAGCTTTGTCCACTGTCTTTTGTGCTGATGAGCTCTGTCCAATGTCACTGCTGCTTCTGATGAGCTATGTATACAGTCTCTTGTGCTGATGAGCCCTATTGTCCACTATCACTGGTGCTGATGAGCTCTCTCCGTTGTCATCTTTGTTGATGAGCTCAGCTGTCCACTGTCACTGGTGTGGATGAGCTCTGCCCACTGTTACTGGTGCTGTTGAGCTCTGTCCACCGTCACGGGTGCTGATGATGAGCTCCGGCCGCCGTCTTTGGTGATGATGAGCCCTGCTGTCTACTGTCACTGTTGTTGATGAGCTCTGTCCACCGTCACTGGTGCCAATGATGAGCTCTGTCCAACATCACTGGTGCTGATGAGCTCTGTCTACTGTCACAGATGCTATGAAGCTGTGTCCACCATCACAGGTGCTGATGAGCTCTGCCCTCAATTGTCACTGGTGCTAATGAACCCTGTTGTCCACTGGTGCTGTCGAGCTCTGTCCACCGTCACTGGTGCTGATGATGAGCTCCGGCCGCCGTCTTTGGTGATGAGCCCTGCTGTCACTGGTGCTGATGAGCTCTGTTCACTGTCACTGTTGTTGATGCGCTTTGCCCACTGTCACAGGTGCTGATGAGCTCTGTTCACCGTCACTGGTGCAGATAAGTTGTGTCCACTATCACTAGTGCCTATGAGCTTTGCTGTCTACCGTCTCTGATGCTAATGACCTCTCTCCACAGTGTCTGGTGCTGGTGAGCTCTCCACAATCTCTGGTGCTGATGAGCTCTGTCCACAGTCTCTGGTGCTGATGATGGGCTATATCCACCATCAGTGGTGCTGATGAGCTCGGTCTGCTGTCCCAGACCCTATCAAGCTCTGTCCACCTTCACTGGTGCTGATTGGCTCTGTCCAGTGTCATTGGTGATGATGAGCTCTGCTGTCCATCATCACTGGTGCTAATGAGCTCTCTCTACAGCAGTGGTTCCCAAACTTTTTTGACGTGTGGCTCCCTTGACCTAATCGGCAGTTGGCCGTGGCACCCCACCATTTTTTTACCGGTGGGCGGGTGGGGGGGATGTAAGCCCGACCTCGGGAGTACTTCCTGTTGTCTTCCTTAAAGTATTTGGGACGCAATGAAGGTATTATAATGGTTGGAATGCTTGAATTATTAATCTCATCCACTGGCAATCACTTTGGCTGCATCCGATTCATTGGTCAATCAAGCACCGGCGATCTGTCACCTCCCCCACCCCTCCGCTCACGCACTCCCTTAATAGACTGTTGTAGTGTGTTTCCAATTGAGAAACTGGCACACAGAATTATTCAGACACCAGTCACTTTTTACACTGTCTACCAGCATACTTCTGGTGAATGCGCTCTCATTTCTTGGCTTCACTCAAACGATCACTTACAAAGGGGCATATCTACGAGGACGGCGATAAGTCAACGCAAAGCGCGCTTAGCGGTTTTCTACTTATCGCCGTCTATCGCTTGATTATATCACCCTGGTAGCGCATTATCTACAACGCTTTTCCCCAGGGCGATATAATTACCAGCGATAGCGGGGGAAATCGCCGTTTTGCAGGGAACATCGCTGGTTTTCCAGCGATGTTCCCTGCAAAACGACGATAACCTTGCTGATACGACCCTGTGGTCGTATCAGCACAATCCACCCCCATAATAGGTATGCCTAAGTCTGCATTTTAGCAGACGTTAGTTTTCGGCGAAAACAGCGGTTTTCGCCCAAAACTAACGTCTGCTAAAATGCGTTAGCAGCTTTGTAAATATCGCGATGTGCACATCAGCGATATTTACAAGGTTGTACTGCTCAGTGACGCCCACTTTGCATCTCATTAGAGATGCAAAGGGAGACGTCGGGTAAAAGGAGTGCTAACATGCGCCAATGCATGTTAGCACCCTCTTGTTAATAGGGCGATAATTTTATCTCAGCTTTTTTGGCTTTAAAAGCCAAAAAAGCGGAGATAAAGCCCTTGTAGATATGCCCCTATATAACTTGAAGTGACAAATGATTACAGGGCATTAACCACTATCGAAGGCCCTCAAAACATGAACAAAAAGACTGTAGATGGCCCAGCTACTCCGTTCAGGTCCCGTTTTACCTAGCTGAAAACGCTTAGCAGTTACTTGGTCACCAATGGAGTTTAAGCACGTCGTGTATGTTTTGAAGTCAGTGTGACTGCAGAGGCAAGTTGTAATTACAGATGAAATGCTTGTTAATAAAAATCTATTGATGCGAAACTGTCCTATCATGTTGACAAAAACGTTTTCACTCCCCCTACGCTGCGGCTGCAATTTCCCACATTGTTCGCGCGGCGCCCCTGGCACCTCATTACGGCGCACCGGGGTGCCGCGGCGCACAGTTTGGGAACCACTGCTCTACAGTCTCTGGTGAGCTCTGTCCACAGTCTCTGGTGCTTATGAGCTTTATCTGCCATCAATGGTGCTGTGATAAGCTATGTCCACCGTCACTGGTGCTGATGAGCTCTGTTCATCGTCACTGGTGCAGATAAGTTGGATCCACTGTCAATAGTGCTGATGAGCTCTGCTTTCCACCGTCATTGGCGCTGATGAGCTCTCTACACCATCACTGGTGCTGTTGAGCTCTGTCCACCATCACTGTTGCTGATGATGAGCTCTGTCCACCATCACTGTGAAGGAAGTGGCCCGATTGGGGTCACCCAGGTCACTAATGACCACCTCTCAGCCCTCCATACCAAATGAAGAGTCGGTCAGACAGTAGAGAATACAAACCAATAACTGTTTATTAATATACACTCGTAGCGGAGCCCAGTCTGCCCAGTCGCTAGGAGTGCTGCAGAGGGTACTGAAATCAACAAGCAAAGAGATACATTATGTACATTTCGTAACTGGGCTAAAACACGCCCACAGTGGAATTTTCCAGGCAGGTGCAGCAAAACAGTGAAATACAAAAAAACGGTTTCAGCGCTTCTATCACTCACAAAGTATCTCAATTCCAAGGTCGTTCCAGTTGGGCCTGCCACTAGACAAGTGGGAGAGGGCCTCTATCTGGAGGGAAAGGTATGCGCTAATAAGAACAGTATATTCATTAGTGAAGCAAAACCTAACATTGCAGAAACGAAACGTAACGGAGCCTTTTTCTCAGAAACAACAAAGGATTAGTTTCAATCATGATTCAAAATGGAGCCTGAATAGAAAATGGTGCCGCGAATGCTAACTTACATAGGGCAATGTGCTAACAAGAACATTTCTATTCTAACAGACCCTCCTTTTAGCATGAGCTGAAACATTTTTTAACAACAGAAAAATAGGAAACCATAAACAGTAATTTGAATGCACAGCAATAAATGCTTATGAGCACTCCATAGTGTCAACGTCAGGAAAGAAAACTGTGAGGAGGGAAGGATTCTCAAAAATGCCCTCGTCTATATTCATGAGATCTTCAATTTCTTTCTGTACCATAATTGCAGCATTGGTATCATGAATCAATATTTTCCTCTTAGGGGTGAGAATAGTGGTGCAATAGGAGCAACAGAAGGGAAGGCACTGAATAAGGGCACAGCAAAGCACCAATATCACAATTAGGTAAATCACCTTTTCAAGAATCCAGCCCCAACTACCAAAAAGAGACCAACTCCAATTTCCACTTTCCATTCCCTTGACATTTCCAAGGATGTCTAAGATTTGTTTGGTAATATTATTTTCCATATTCTTGATCCCGACTACACACTGGTCTCCCACTACCGCACATACACCACCACTCTTAGCTAAAATAAAATCAACCGCGTATCTAGTCTGTTCTGAATATATTCGCATACTTTCCAACTGAGTGGTGATGTCGCATAAAGCTGCCATGGTAGTATTAGATAAAATTTGTAACTTGCACCCAAAATATTCTCTAGCTTTCTCACCCCGAGCCATAGAGATACCACCCAGAGTGAAAATGGATGAGAGGATGTATCCAAAAGTGATCCCATTACTATAATTATTGACCTCTATATCGGTCAGTCCCTCACAGAATTCTTTAGTTAAAGTCCGTTTAACCCAGCGTACATTAGGCTTAGCATATTTACAGGGCACACTTAAAGGCAACACCATCCCAAGAGCTACATCGTCTGTACCATTATGGACGTTGGAATATGTACCATTAGACAAAAAGTAAAACCCCGTGTGTGCATAAATCGGCCCTTCATAATCTACTGCAGCGTATCTAGTGTTCATTCCAAAAGTACTCGGATCTTGGTCATTAACTAAAGGGATCGTATTTTTGTACAGCACTATTCCGGAACAGTTGATATACAAAGAAGTGTCTGTGCTATTCATGATAGGGCAGCAAGCAGGATAATAACCAGTCTCTCGGGTAACTATCAATTCCTTGTAATGCCAGCCCAGCAAAGTAACATTCTGTTCTTCCATATAAAAATTGTCGCAATATGTATTATTATCACAACCTGGATAGTGGCTTTCTATAATATAAACAAGGTCCTGGATAGCCAAAACCAAAAACTCCCTTCACTTCTGTAAACTGTGGTGGGCGTGTATATGTATAGTTTACGAGTGACAATGGATATGCAGTCCATAAACTAGTGACAGATTCAGTGGGGTAACAAGCTGTCCCTGCTCCAAAAAATCTCTTGTGTGTGTCTAGAAATACATTACTCGGGGTTGTTCTTTTATTTCTTTTCGGGGGGATAACCATACCCTTACTGCGCAAAGGTACACTTTGATCATTATCCAAAACCCATGATACCCCACACAATATTATTAGCAGCAAAACCACAAGAACAACACATGTCATTTTCTGTTTTCGTGTCCACATCATATCATGCTGGGTAACAAGAACCATTGGCTGCTCTTCCTCAGTAGCCTTTCTACCAAAGGGATGCATGACGTATAATAAAAAGGGGGCAAAAACGCAAAAAGATATACAAGTTCCCAGTGTCCGTCAGAGCCTCACTGGTACAGGCACCTATTGTCCATCAATACGTTGGCGCTCTTGAGCACCGGCGGTGGAGCTTGCTCTGTCCTAAGCTCTTTAAAATGTATCCCACGTCGATCAAGATGGTAAACCTTCAAAGTATACTTCGGTCTTCCCTAACTAATGTTCAAACAACTAGAATAAAGTAAGCAAAAATCCTTCACTAATTTCAGCTAATTCCATTGGTACTATAACTCAGTACAACCTGTCTTATGCAGTACATCCCTAATCTCTTTTCTCCTTAGACTCAGTATCCCTCAGCCGACTGCGCAAATTGTACCTGGTAGCCCCAGGCACCGTATAATCAGTGAACAAAGGCTCTTGGATAGTAGTAAAATGTAATCACCAGGCTGGATGTCGTGGCCGGGTCCCTCTGGTGTGGAAAGTAGGGATTCCTGGACCTGTTGGTGAATAGAACGTAAACTTTCTGTTAACTGGCCAAGGCAATCAAGCAACACAGGTGTAGGAAAGTAGGATCTGCTTCTTATGGTTACCCCCACTTTTTGCTTCATGTGATACTGTTTTTGACTAGTCTGACTGGGATCCTGCTAATCAGGACCCCAGTCTATCTGCTTTCTCCCTAAACTGTTATGTTATGTACTTAGGTACACTCCAGATTGGATACTGGGGTACCCTTGTCGCTCCCTAGTATATGGTACCCATGTACCCAGGGCATAGGTACCCCCGAGGCCTCCCATGGGCTGAAGCATGTATTATGCCACCCATGAGAGGTCATGCAAAATGGAACTACAGGTCTGCCATTGCAGCCTGTGTAAGATGGTGCATGCACCACTTACTTTAGATATAGGTTTACTATATCTAAGGGTCACTGCACTTAAAACCTATAAGTCACCCCTATAGCAGGCCTTGACAATCCTGAAGGCATGGTGCTTGGTTCTAAGTGACAGGGTGCCACTGCATGAGCAGGAGACCCCTGCAGCCTACAGAGTCCATTCTCCCGGGTTGTTAGTGCTGCAGCCATTTACGACATATAGAGTGGCATTATGTGCCCGCGTGATGACCAACTCTAAAACGGCTGAAAGTAACCCTATCATATTTGGTGTCAAACATTGTGGAATCATACCCCCACACCGGTAACCGGTGTGGGAGGTATGATTCCACCCCTCAGAAACGAGCTTTGTGAGGTCCCTGGTGTTCCCGGTACCAGCCTTCTAGTCCCGGGCAGCCCAAAAGGTTTGCTGCCGACCAGAGACACATTTCTGCTCTCCTGCTGCTGAGCCAAGCTCGAGCAGGGGAAGGCAGAACAATAGGCTCCCTGTCACAAGGAGATGTGACCACCTCCCAGACAGGATTTAGTGTATTAGGCCTGAGTGGGTGCGCTTGGCAGCGACCGAAAGTCTGCATGAGGGGCACATTTGGTGTCCCTGTGCATAGTCCAGTTCAAACCAGTCCTGGGAGGTGTTGGCTCCTGCTCTGGCACGAAACTGGACAAAGGACATGGGAGTAACCTCCACACTGTCCAGACCCTCCCCTAGGAGGGTCCCCTGAATCTGTCCAACCCTCTCCTGTGGGTACAAAAGGGCTTACCTGGCTGTAGGACCCTAGATTCGATGTGGACAAGATTCTGAACCAGAAACCACTGAACTTCGACCGTCTGGACACCCTGGACTTCGCTGGACATCGTTTGGGCCCAACTTCATCTCCCTCTCGGCCTGAAGCATTGTCTGTGCCCTTGCACCATACAGGCTCTGTGCCCTTGCACCATACAGGCTCTGTGCAGGACCTGTGGAGCATCAAGGACAACTGAAGATATCTCCCTTGGAGTGAAGGAGTCACTCCCCTGCAACCGCAGGCACCACATCACGATTGACCAGTCTGCTGCTCCTGAGCTCCTACGGACTCCAAAGGCTCCAGCAACACAGGAGGTGGGTTTCCAAGTTCCTTGAGGTCCGAGCTGCCCTCTTACCAAGTTTGAGGTCAGAATCCCTAGTGGAGGCTGCAATACCCATACCCCTGTGCACTGCGTACTTTTGCAAGTGTATATGCTTGTTGGCGATTCCAAAACAAGTGCACTGGGCTCCGAGTAGCCCCTACCTCTGGCACCGTTTCCTAGAAAGAACTCTGGCCTCCTCACACCGAGTGCTCTGTGGGCTGCTGCTTTGTGAAACTGCTCGAGGTCCCCTCATGACTCCTGTGCCTCTGGCCTGTGGGTCCTCTTGAGGGACAACACTGCTTTTCTTGGGCTCCCCTGGTTGCTCCAGGCCTGACCTGACTCCCCTGCATTTTATGAGTCTCCTGGACCTTGCTGGTCCAAACTGTAACCTTTCTTGACCTTCATGGGTTGCTGCTGCCAAGGCTTGTTGGTGCTCCAGCCGGACACGACTCCTCAGCACTCGACATCCTTCGTGGGACAGCTCGTATCTGGCTCCTGGTTGTCCTCAACATCTCCTGGTCCCTGTGGCTGCAGAGTCAAAAACCCCCTCAACGCACTTGAAGCACCGGACATCGATGGGCATTCGTGTACCGAGCCCCTGGTCACTCCTGAGTGACCCAGACTCTGTCCCCTCTGCTTTCAGGTACTCTTCAACAAGAATCCACCTTTGGATTCCGACTGACACTTTTCTTCTTCCCAGCAGTGGCTCTTCTTCGAAGTCCTCCATAGAGATCGACTGCGGTTTCCGACGCCACTTTAGACCTATGCACCCAGCTTCCCTGGGATAGGTAACTCTGGTACTACGGTATCCACGGGTGGGGTGGCTCTCCAACCTCCTCAGTTCCACGGGGTTCCTTCGAATTCCACTTATAAGGGTCCTTAAACTTTAAAACTGCAACCGCGACTCCCCCATAGAATTGTACGGCGCACGCAGTCATGTTCCCACACTGCACCCATCCTCCGTGGGGTCCCTACTTACTCACCTTGGGTGGTTCCTTGGGGTCCCAGCAATTCTACATCCTCTAGACACTGTCTTGACTCGAGTTGTGGTTCTTATACCACTATTTTAGTATATGGTTTGGTCTCCCCTGGAGCCCACTGTGTATTAGTGCTATTTACTATTGTTTCTGTGCTACAGTATTGTGTGCTTTGTGAGTATCTTCATGTAGAAGATACTGTGTCCTACTTAAAGTGTTATATCAATAAATACATATTTGTATAACTACTGTGTGGTCCTCCTTTCATTTAACCAATACTATAAGGTTGCATTCTGGTAAAACAAGCTGCTTAACATTCCTTCAAGAGTAAGCCTGAAGGCTGCTCTCCACAGCTACCACTTGGATAGCTTTCTAAGGTTATCTTTGACCTCTTAAATCACCATAAGGGTTGTTTGGACTGGTACAGGGTGCCCACTTTAATTAGTGGACAGCATATACCAGGCCAACTTCTCACAACAGGGTACTCAATATTAGAGAACTTACGAGGACGCTGGATGCCCCAGATGTTTGCAGGGCGCCCAAACACGACCTCGTAATGAGACAATCCTGTCCTAGAATGAGCAGTTGTTCTTGTTGACAAAAGAGCTAATGGTAAAGCATCTGGCCACTTTAACGCTGTTGTCTCCTGAATTTTTGCCAGTTTCAGTTTGAGAGTACCATTGTACTTCTCAACCAAACCCACTGACTGGGGATGACTGGCAGCATGAAATTTCTGTTTTACATGGAGACCCTCACAAATTAATGTAATCACTTTCGCATTAAAATTACTTCCGTTGTCACTCCAGATAACTCAGGGCAAGCCGAAACGAGGAAAGAACTCCTTCAGAAGTACCTTTGCAGTCGTAATGGCTGTATTATCTTTAGTGGGGTAAGCCTCAACCCATTTACTGAAGGCACATACAACCACCAAAACATAGTTAAGATTTTTGCATCTCTCTAGTTCAATATAGTCCATTTGAAGGACTTCAAAAGGAAAAGTGGGTGGTGCAAAATTACCAGGTGGCGTCGGGGTACCCTTCCCTGGATTATGCATCATGCAGACATGCAGTACTTTACTAAATGCGCAGCCGTCCTGGAAATATTGTCATTCTGCCATACAGGGGCTAACAACTTACAGATGCCTTTTGCACTAATATGAGCTGGACCATGTGCCATAGTAACCACAGGAAGAACATATGCATCCGGCAGCATCCATCTCTGCTTCCCTGATTTATCAATCCAACATCCTTCATCATTCAACTGTGCTGAACTTTCCTGCTATACTGCTAATTCTTCTATCGTGGCTTCACTTTGTATCTCCTTTACACTTTCAAGGGTATTCTCAAACATAGCAACTTTGGGGACCCACCTAGCTGGACCTGCTACAAACATGCTTTTCATCTTTGTTCGGGCCGTCTCTTTAGCTGTCTGATCTGCAAAAGCATTTCCTCTACCCACATCATCAGTAACCTTCCTGTGGGCACTACATTTATTTATAGCCAATTTCTTGGGGAGTGTCATTGTGGACAAAAGCCTCAATATGAGGTGCCCGTGCTGAATCTTGGTGCCATGAGAAGTAAGGAACCCTCTCTCAGCCCAGAGCCACCCAAAATTGAGCGACCCCCGATGGCATACTGGCTGTCAGTATAGATGTTGACAACCAGCCCTTCGCTCAATTCGCAAGCTCGAATAAGAGCAGCGAGCTCAGCAGCTTGACCCGACTGATAAGGAACCTGTAATGTCTCTACCACTGAGCGCAACGTAGTGATAGCATGAGCTGCAGTGGTGGTGCCATCTGGTAATTTAAAACAAGAGCCATCAACATATAGTTCTCCTTGGAGGTCAGATAAGGGAACATCAGTCAAGTCTACCCGTCCCTTCGTCTCTTCTTCCGTCCGGAAGATACAATCATGTTTGTCGACTGCATCATTCTCAGAAGGGAGGGGTAGTAACGTGGCTGGATTCAGAGTGACACATCTTTGAATCGTAATATGCTTAGCAAACAATGTCAATTCATAGCCAGTAAGACGTGCACTGGTGAGGTGCTGTGTCTTTGTCTTATTTAAAAGTGTATCCACAGCATGGGGTACCATAACTGTGAGGTCAGTATCCAGTACGAGTCCAGCCGATTGTCTGATTGAAGTGGCCACAGCCGCAACCGCTCTCAGACAACTCGGGAGGGCTCTTGCAACAGGATCAAGCACAGCAGAGAAATAAGTACAAGGCTTCTGCTTATCCCCAAACTTTTGTGTTAAGACAGAAAGCGCGCCACCAGCCATCTCGTGGACATAGAGCACAAACGGTATGCCATAGTTAGGTGTGCCAAGCACTGGAGCCGAACAAAGAGCAGTTTTCAATTGCTCAAAAGACTGCTGGCATTCGAACGTCCAAGGCAAAGGCTTATGCACTTCTTTCGTTGTTAATGCAAGCAAAGGTTTAATTAGTAGTGAATAGATAGGTATCCATTGGCGACAGTAGTAAGTGATACCTATAAAAGTGCACACATCTTTTTGAGTTTGTGGAATGGGCATTTTAACAATGGTACTGATGCGCTCAGGGGTCAACCTGCTACCCTCATTCGACAGTAGGTGACCTAAATAGGTGACCTCCTGTTGGCAACACTGAAATTTAGAAAGGGAAACCTTATGTCCATGATGGGCCAAATGCAACAATAATTTGACTGTACTATCTTTGCAACCTTGTTCCGTATCAGAAGCTATGAGTAGATCATCAACATACTGCACCAATACATTACCTGAGGGAAGCGATAAGGAATCCAACTGACCTTTTAATGCTTGTTTATAAATACTAGGACTCTCTGCATAGCCCTGAGGAGCGCGACAGAATCTAAAACTCCTACCAGCCAGTGTGAACCCAAACAAATATCTACTGTCTGGATGAATAGGAATACTAAAGAAAGCATTTTTCAAATCAATAACAGAAAATAATTTAGCAGTAGAAGGAATCCTCGTCAAAAGCGTAGTGATATCAGGAGCCACCGGGAACTGTGTAACTACTATTTTATTAACCTCGCGCAAATCAATCACAAAACGATAAATGTTATCAGCATCTTCAGAGGAGCCTGAGGGTGTCCTTTTAAGAATCGGAAGAATAGGACTATTACAAATGTTTGCAGACATTTCTTCAACTACTCCCTTTTGTTTCAAATCCTGAATAATCTGAAGAAGAGCCCGTTCTCCCGCCTGAGATATTTTATACTGAGGAATGTGAGGCAAAATAGCATGATCCTTAACCTGTATCGAAACTGGTGGAATATGCAACAGGCCTACACCTGTGTCACCTGTTGCCCATAAAGTGGGTGGGACTTCAGCAAATTCAGCTGGGAGTGGTACATCCTGAGACAAACACTGTTTAGTACTCACATCTGGACCCATAGTAATAGAGACACCTGCAGGAGAGCAATAGATAGTAGCATGCAGCTTCTTCAACAAATCTAAACCCATCAAATTCTCACCACAGTTGGATGTCAACAAAAATGGAGATTCCACAGTGAAAGGACCAATAGTCAATGCAAGGGGGTGTGAAATGGGACTTACAATAGGTACACCTGAAAAACCTACTGAAACATTATTGTGGCCAGACAGCGCCGCCCCAGGGACCATATGTCGAGAAACAGAACTCTTTGTCACACCTGTGTCCACCAAAAATTCCTTAGTGGAGCCTTGCAAATCACCTGTAGATCATCGTGGTCTTTATGTCACAGCGATCTGAACTGGTCCCTTACTCTGTCCCTGGCTATCCTAGCTATAAGACATACCTGCCACCTTATCCATATCGTAATCATCATGATAATACTGTCCATCATGAGGGTCATCAAAGTAATTATTATCAGAGCGACACTGTGAAACCGTAGCATTCTGAGCTCTATCAGTCCCACAACCTCTTCCACCAGAACCTCGCCCTCTAGAAGCTGCAACTTTCTGTAAAAGCACAGGGCACTGGCTACGCCAATGGCCTTCCTCCTTACAATACGCACACTGATTTGGCCCTAAAGGTGTCGTTGAAGGCTGCCTACTGGTACGTGGAAGCTGTCTGGAAGGACCACCCCGTCCCCTACTATTTCCCCTAAACGCTTGCTGCAACAACACCTTCGTTTTTAAATCCTTACATTTCTTAACAGTCCTATCCTTTTCCTCCTGATCTCGGTGTTCATAATACTGGGCCATATTCAAAATAACAGAGGGGGAAGACGTGGACCAAGTACTCTCAGACACCTGTAAACGAGTCGTAATTTCAGGAAGAAGGTTAGAATAAAACCTGTCAACAAACAATCAAACTCCTCCCTCAATAGACATATCCTGCCCACTATAGTACAAAAACGTATCTTCAAACCGGGTAAAGAAATCAGACACACTCTCATCCTTCTTCTGCCAACAAGCTGTCAATTTGTCCCAGCTTACCTTCTTAGGTGGAATAAGTGAATGCATATATGTAATAATACGACCTGGCAAAGCAAGTATCTCGGCCCGGGGTTTATCACCTGGCTTCCTCTCCTGATCCCATCCTTTAATCACATCCCATGTGCCACCCAACTCCGCGACATGATCTTGAGTATGAACCTGTCTCCAAACATCAACCAGAATGAGGAGGCCAAAAAACATTTCAATATCAGCAAGAGTCATTACAGTAGAAGAGGCAGCCTCTGTCAATTCTTTATAATAAGCTGTAGGATTTTTCCTAGGGTCAGTCAAATTAGCCTTAAGGGCTAAAACCTCACTCCTTTTCCACAGAGTATAGACCCATTGCTCCTGAAAACGGGCCGCTACAGCCGGTCTAGTAACATTACCACGCTGATCTGTTAACTCCGGTATTTCTGGGTGATATATGGGATGGACCTCACCCATCGGATACTGAGTTACCGAGGTAGGGCTCCTCTCATGTAACAATGTTGTAACATTCCCAAACACTTGGCCTGGCTCCAAATCAGTAACATATACACGATCTCTAATATCAAATAAAATTTGGGGCGCTTCTGTTCCAATGTGTGTTTGCCAAAGACCAATCAATGTAGCAGACATATGTTTAAAGGCATGTTGCTGTATAAAGGGTTCAAAATCTTGCATAACTTCCCAAACATCCTCAACACCATAAATCACATTACGAGCCCACCGCGCAGCCTTGTCAGCTATTACTTGTTTCTCTTCATCCCCTACCCCAGATCGCACTAACGGGCCTATTCACTCCCTAAATTTTGTCCAATCTCTATCCTCAAACCCATGTACGGGCGTCTCAGCATTCAAAGGCGTCGGAGGATGAAGAACCATAGAGGAAGAAGCAACAGGGATAACAGGCACAATCGTTGTTAACGCTTGTTCCCGAGGAGAAAGAACGGAAGGTACAGGAGTTGAAACAGTAGATGTACTAGGGGTCAGAATTCTCAAAGATGACGAGGACAAAGAAGTAGCAGGAGGTGCCGTAGCCAAAGCCGTCGAAACAACAGTCGTAGATACGGGAACAGCCAAAGCAAACATAACAGGCTGCTGTGACTGTAGGGGAACGGTGGGATATATCCTGTGCGGGTCATAAGGAGGCGGGGGTCGAGTATCTAACAGCTCCTCTACGAAAGTATCGTCTTCCTCTTTGGCCAAATAAGACTTATCAATATGCAACCAAAATCTCCTATCGTCACATTCAATTCTGCACTCTTGTTTTTCTCTATCATATGCCACAGCTTTCTGTGTCAATGTTTTCATTTTCCCTTCCGTGCATCTCTTTCCATCTTTAACCATCTGTCTAGCCTCCTTCCCCCAAGTCCTAAGGGAGTCAAACATGGACTGTCTACTTATTTTCTTAAATAACTGCTCCTGTAAAAACCCAATTTTTTGTTCATCAAAAGTGCCCGTCAACGACCACTGCAACTCGGCGTTGTCCCTCGTATATTTGTGCCATAATGTACTAAACATAATAGGGCCAAGACCATGTTTCACATACATATCCAAATTGGAGCTGCCTTCGGGAGGCGCCGGCTGAGCTTCTTCCAATCGAGCATCTGCAGAACGACAACAACAACACAAATTCCAAACTTTGCTAAAACCAGGCATTTTTAAAAGGAAAACAAGTTAGTTATTTTTACCCGGCAAAGTAGTTGCAAGTACTTTTTAACAAAACAGCCCTCAGGCCGTACCAAACTCGAAGCACAATGGTACCATATCCACAAAGAACCAAAACAAACTCACCTGATATCAGTAGTACAAACAAACCTATTCTCCACTGCCGCCCCTTCAGACCAAACGGTCAGATCCATGGGTTTCGCCGTTCAGGACTCCAGTCGTGATGACCACTGGGCGAGGCACCGTCCGGCAGGACAGAATTGCCAGCTGGAAGCAAATAAAAACTTTTTGTGCAGGGATCCCTGAGACGTCAGTCCGACCCGATGATGTCCTCGGCCTCCCCCCCGTCTGCGGAAAGGGGATGGATCAATCACCCGAAGGAGTTCCTGTTCGGGCACCAACTGAAGGAAGTGGCCCGATTGGGGTCACCCGGGTCACTAATGACCACCTCTCAGCCTTCCATACCAAATCAAGAGTCGGTCAGAAAGTAGAGAATACAAACCAATAACTGTTTATTCATATACACTCAGAGCGGAGCCCGGTCTGCCCAGTCGCTAGGAGTGCTGCAGAGGGACTGACATCAACAAGCATAGAGATACATTATGTACATTTCGCCCACAGTGGAATTTTCCAGACAGGTGCAGCTAAACAGTGAAATGCAAAAAAACGGTTTCAGCGCTTCTATCACTCACAAAGTATCTCAATTCCAAGGTCGTTCCAGTCGGGCCTGCCACTAGACAAGTGGGAGAGGGCCTCTATCTAGAGGGAAAGGTATGCGCTAATAAGAACTGTCTATTCATTAGTGAAGCAAAACCTAACATTGCAGAAACCAAACGTAACAGGCTTTTTCTCAGAAACAGCAAAGGATTAGTTTCAATCATGATTCAAAATGGCGCCTGTATAGAAAATGGTGCCGCGAATGCTAACTTACATAGGGCAATGCACTAACATGAACATTTCTATTCTAACAACTGGTGCTGATGAGCTCTATTCTCAGCCCCTGGTGATGATGAGCTCTATCCACCAACACTGGTAATGATGGGCTCCATCCACTGTCCCTGGTGCTGATGATCTCTGCTGTTCACTGAAGTTGATGAGTCCAGTCCACTTTCTCTGGTGCTTATTAGCTGTACTATCAAGTGGCACTGGTGCTGATGAGCTCTGTCCACTGCCACAAGTGCTGATGATGAGCAATGTCCACAGTCTCTGGTGCTGATGGGCTATGTCCACTGTCATTGGTCCGGATGAACTCTGTCCACCTTCAAATGAGCTGATGAGCTCTGCTGTCCACTGTTGCTGATGAGCTTTGTCCGCAGTCTCTGGTGCTGATGAGCTCTGTCCACCGTCACTGGTGCTGATTTCTGTCCACCGTCACTGGTGCTGATTTCTGTCCACCGTCACTGATGCCAATGATGAGCTCTGTCCACCGTCACTGGTGCTGATTTCTGTCCACTGTCACTTGTGCTGATGAGCTCTGCTGTCCACCATCACTGGTGCTGATGATGAGCTCCGGCCGCCATCTTTGGTGATGATGAGCCCTGCTGTCACTGGTGCTGATGAGCTCTGTCCACTGTCACTGGTGCTGATGAGCTCTGTTCACCGTCACTGGTGCAGATAAGTTTTGTCCACTATCACTAGTGCCTATGAGCTTTGCTGTGTACTGTCTCTGATGCAATTGACCTCTCTCCACAGTCTCTGGTGCTGATGAGCTCTGTTCACAATATCTGGTGCTGATGATGGGCTATATCCACCGTCACTAGTGCTGATGAGCTCTGTCTGCTGTCCCAGACACTATCAAGCTCTGTCCACCTTCACTGGTGCTGATGGGCTCTGTCCACTGTCACTGGTGCTGATGAGCTCTGTCCACTGTCACTGGTTCTGATAAGCTCTGCTAACCACTGTCACTGGTGCTAATGAGCTCTCTCTACAGTCTCTGGTGAGCTCTGTCCACAGTCTCTGGTGCTTATGAGCTTTGTCTACCATCAATGGTGCTGATGATAAGCTATGCCCACCGCCACTGGTGCCGATGATGGGCTATGTCCACCGTCACTGGTGCTGATGAGCTCTGTTCACCGTCACTGGTGCAGATGAGTTGTATCCACTGTCAATAGTGCTGATGAGCTCTGCTTTCCACCGTCATTGGCGCTGATGAGCTCTCTACACCATCACTGGTGCTGTTGAGCTCTGTCCACCATCACTGTTGCTGATGATGAGCTGTGTCCACCGTCACTGGTGCTGATGAGCTCTGTCTCCAGTCACTGGTGCTGAAGAGCTCTGTCTACCATCTCTGGTGCTGACAAGCTCTGTCTGGAGTACCAGGTGCTGTCAAGCTCTCTCCAGCATCCCTTGTGCTGATGAGCTCTGATCACTGTCACTGGTGCCAATGTTGAGCTCTGTCCACCACCGCTGGTCCTGATGACCTCTGTCCATCCTCACTGGTGCAGATGAGTTCTGTCCACCGTCACTGGTGCTGATGAGCTCTGTCCCCCTCATTGGTGCTGCTGAGTTGTGTCCACCATCATTGGTGCTGATAAGCTCTACTGTCTACAGTCACTGGCGCTGATGAGCTCTGTTCACAGTCTCTGGTGCTGATCAGCTCTGTACCCTGTCACTGGTAATGATGAGCTGTTTTCAGCTTCACTGGTGCTGATGAGCTCTGTCCACCGTCACTGGTACTGATGAGCTCTGTCCACCGTCACCGGTGCTGATGATCTCGGCTGTCCACTGAAGCTGATGAGTTCTATACACAATTCCCTGGTGCTGATGAGCTGTGCTGTCCTCTGTCACTAGTGCTGATGAGCACTGCTGTACACCATTACTGGTGATGATGAGCTCTGTCGATAATGCTGATGAGCTCTGTGCACCATCACTAGTGCTGAAGTTTTGTGTCCACCTTCACTAGTGCTCATGTGCTCTGCTGTCCACAGTCTCTGGTGCTGATGAGCTCTGTTCACAGTCTCTGGTGCTGATGAGCTCTGTCCACTGTCACTGGTGCTGATCAGCTCTGTCGTCCATCACTGGTGCTGATCACTTCTATCTACAGTCTCTGTTGCTGATTAACTCTGTCCACTGTCATTGGTGCCAATGATGACCTCAGTCCAGAGCCTCTGGTGCTGATGAGCTCTCTCTACTGTCCCAGGTGCTATTGCGGTCTGTCCACCATCACTGGTAATGATGGGCTCCATCCACTGTTCCTGGTGCTGATGATCTCTGCTGTCCACTGAAGCTGATGAGTCCAGTCCGCTTTCTCTGGTGCTTATTAGCTGTACTATCAAGTGGCACTGGTGCTGATGAGCTCTGCTTTCCACCGTCATTGGCGCTGATGAGCTCTCTACACCATCACTGGTGCTGTTGAGCTCTGTCCACCATCACTGTTGCTGATGATGAGCTGTGTCCACCATCACTGATGAGCTGTGTCCACCGTCACTGGAGCTGATGAGCTCTGCTGTCCACTGTTGCTGATGACCTTTGTCCACAGTCTCTGGTGCTGATGAGCTCTGTCCACCGTCACTGGTGCTGATTTCTGTCCACCGTCACTGGTGCCAATGATGAGCTCTGTCCACCGTCACTGGTGCTGATTTCTGTCCACTGTCACTTGTGCTGATGAGCTCTGCTGTCCACCATCACTGGTGCTGATGATGAGCTCCGGCCGCCATCTTTGGTGATGATGAGCCCTGCTGTCACTGTCGCTGGTGCTCTCTGTCCACTGTCACTGGTGCTGATGAGCTCTGTTCACCGTCACTGGTGCAGATAAGTTTTGTCCACTATCACTAGTGCCTATGAGCTTTGCTGTGTACCGTCTCTGATGCAAATGACCTCTCTCCACAGTCTCTGGTGCTAATGAGCTCTGTCCACAATATCTGGTGCTGATGATGGTCTATATCCACCGTCACTAGTGCTGATGAGCTCTGTCTGCTGTCCCAGACACTATCAAGCTCTGTCCACCTTCACTGGTGCTGATGGGCTCTGTCCACTGTCACTGGTGCTGATGAGCTCTGTCCACTGTCACTGGTTCTGATAAGCTCTGCTAACCACTGTCACTGGTGCTAATGAGCTCTCTCTACAGTCTCTGGTGAGCTCTGTCCACAGTCTCTGGTGCTTATGAGCTTTGTCTACCATCAATGGTGCTGATGATAAGCTATGCCCACCGCCACTGGTGCCGATGATGGGCTATGTCCACCGTCATTGGTGCTGATGAGCTCTGTTCACCGTCACTGGTGCAGATGAGTTGTATCCACTGTCAATAGTGCTGATGAGCTCTGCTTTCCACTGTCATTGGCGCTGATGAGCTCTCTACACCATCACTGGTGCTGTTGAGCTCTGTCCACCATCACTGTTGCTGATGATGAGCTGTGTCCACCGTCACTGGTGCTGAAGAGCTCTGTCTACCATCTCTGGTGCTGACAAGCTCTGTCTGGAGCACCAGGTGCTGTCAAGCTCTCTCCAGCGTCCCTTGTGCTGATGAGCTCTGATCACTGTCACTGGTGCCAATGTTGAGCTCTGTCCACCACCGCTGGTCCTGATGACCTCTGTCCATCCTCACTGGTGCAGATGAGTTCTGTCCACCGTCACTGGTGCTGATGAGCTCTGTCCCCCTCATTGGTGCTGCTGAGTTGTGTCCACCATCATTGGTGCTGATGAGCTCTACTGTCTACAGTCACTGGTGCTGATGAGCTCTGTTCACAGTCTCTGGTGCTGATCAGCTCTGTACCATGTCACTGGTAATGATGAGCTGTTTTCAGCTTCACTGGTGCTGATGAGCTCTGTCCACCGTCACTGGTACTGATGAGCTCTGTCCACCGTCACCGGTGCTGATGATCTCGGCTGTCCACTGAAGCTGATGAGTTCTATACACAATTCCCTGGTGCTGATGAGCTGTGCTGTCCTCTGTCACTAGTGCTGATGAGCACTGCTGTACACCATTACTGGTGATGATGAGCTCTGTCGATAATACTGATGAGCTCTGTGCACCATCACTAGTGCTGAAGTTTTGTGTCCACCTTCACTAGTGCTCATGTGCTCTGCTGTCCACAGTCTCTGGTGCTGATGAGCTCTGTTCACAGTCTCTGGTGCTGATGAGCTCTGTCCACCGTCACTCGTGCTGATCAGCTCTGTCCTCCATCACTGGTGCTGATCACTTCTATCTACAGTATCTGTTGCTGATTAACTCTGTCCACTGTCATTGGTGCCAATGATGACCTCTGTCCACAGCCTCTGGTGCTGATGAGCTCTCTCTACTGTCCCAGGTGCTATTGCGGTCTGTCCACCATCACTGGTAATGATGGGCTCCATCCACTGTCCCTGGTGCTGATGATCTCTGCTGTCCACTGAAGCTGATGAGTCCAGTCCGCTTTCTCTGGTGCTTATTAGCTGTACTATCAAGTGGCACTGGTGCTGATGAGCTCTGTCCACTGTCACAAGTGCTGATGAGCTCTGCTACCTACCATCTCTGGTGCTGATCAGCTCTGTCCACCGTCACTTGTTTTGATGAGCTCTGTCCATTTCCCTGGTGAACTCTGTCCACTGTCACTGTGTATTGTAGTTCCTATTTCCCTAATAGGCTCTGCGCATTGGAATAATATACCCTATAGATTCGACATAGGACTGAGGTCAGTATGTCCCTATCGAGTATATTAAACTTAATTACTTTGTGCCAGCTAACTCAGAGGCCACTAGAAACTCCTTGTAAACAAGAAGGGAGTAGTTTCTGGCAACCGCATAAACATGACAACTTTGTTTCCCTTTAGAATCGGAACACTCTCAGAATCGTGGAAACAACAGATAACAGTTTCACTCAGCTAATCGTGCATGCTTAGTTTCTTCAGAGTTACACAGAAAGAATAGACGGGCGTTTCAATAAAAGGATTTATTGAACAGTCTTGTTTCTCGTGTAAGAGATATGAGCTGTTATGATCACAAGACAGTATGCGAGATATATTATGTACAGCGTAAGCAGTAGAAAGAAATAATACTGCGCTAGCATTATCTTTTAGCTATGACACATATATTCATATACATAAATAACATAAGCTAAAAATGCGAGTACTCATAAGATGCTTCTCTAACTAGTTCTACCCCAGTGTACTTAACCTAAGTGTAGTGCAAGGTAAGAAGTAGGTGATGTATTCTATAGTATGGTATGCTATAGTATGCCAAGTCTCTGGTATGCCAAGAGTCTGGTATGCCAAGAGTCCGGTATGCCAAGAGTCCCTCTAGGTTCTAGTCAGCTCCATACCTTGAGAATGAGAGAGGTGGGAATCTCTTTCCGGGTCTCGAACTCTAACACCTCGCGAAGGGAGTCAGAACACTGGAAGCTGGATTCTCTGTGAGCAGGGATGACAGCGTCTCTTGTCAGTGCGTCAGGCCGGGACACGGGCTCCTCTAAAGTCGAGGTCTCCTCCTACTTGCTTGGGCAAGGGAAGGTATATTTATACCCGGTAGGTGCCTTGAAATGTTAGCATTGATGTAAAGTCGGGCAGAGGAAGACGTCAGGAATGAACCCTTAAGGAATAGCGGTTCATGCATAATAAATGAGTTCTTGGAGAAATCAATAATCCTGTGCTGGGGAACTCCCAAGAGCTTAAGGGTCTGGTTTCTAAGAACTCGTTGTGACGTTGGGGTGGACGGATGTAGGTGACCATGCCTGTATTTGGATAGCATGGCTAATGCCTAAATAAGGACTGGGATCTTATGCCTATATAAGGGCAATGCGAATTGTGCCTATATAAGGACATGTTTCAGGAGACCTATGTACGGACACCTAAAGCGGAATACAACACCCACTCCACTTTCGAATGAACGATAGTACTAAATGCTAAACACTAAATGCTAAACATTAAACTGAGTACCACATGTTGCTAAAAACATTTCTAAAAGCATATTAAAAGAAGTTTTTTTTAAAAGAAAAACATGTAATGCAATAGGTACTGTACATTTAAAGCATTTTTTCATTCTGGGCATATATCATAAATAAAATGCAATATGAATGAATAAACAGAAATATATACATATGACGAAATGGTTGACAAATATTCAAGAAATCAAAGCCATTTCATATCATGGTACTAAATGCAATTGTGGTAAATAAGGTGACAATGTGTCCCTGGAAGTATTCAAAGAAGTCCGTTCTATATGAATAGTTCTACTGTAAGCAGATTGAATTGCCATGTATTTTCAAAAATAGAGAGAGAAAAAAAATTCAATTTTCAGGAAGAGTTCCAAGTTTTGGTCTGTTTTGAAAATATGGAGGCCAAATTCATAGCTTCCCTGGTACACTGTGAGCCGAATCAAAGTCAGTGTATGGGTCTGGTGTAAACATGAAATCATCTATTCCTGTAGACAAAAGATCGTCTACCGATGTCGGTGACAGTTGGAATACCTCATTTAGAAGGTTAACTGCACAGAGATGTGAAGCATCGCCTTCAGCATGGGATGCCGCAGCAATGTTCGCGTCCGTTGTTACCTGTGTGCCTGTTGATCCATCTCGTACCTCAGCAGCAGCAGGAAGCGTCTGTGAGATCTCAAGGAATGCCGTCATCAGGATTGGTAGCCTCTGGGGACAACACAGAGCATGGGCCGTTATCGGGTCCAGCAGAGTATCGATATCCGTTGGCATGACTGATGGGAGTGTTAGACAGATGTCTAGCACGCATTCTTTACCGCAAAGCAGGCAGCGTAGAACAGGTAAGATGCAATCTTGCCAGATTGGTCTAAATGACAGAAACCATGTTGTATTAAGTTCCCGTAGATGAGGTATGCCCAAAAGTTGCACAATGCGCTCACGGCACTTCCGTTCTAGGAGAGCTTTCTCCAAATTGCTGGGAGTGACGCCGGTTGATAGGCTTGCCATAGCGTAGTAGTAGGAATAAAAACAGGATTCCTGCAACGAGTGCTAGAATTAATGGCACACCACCAAACACCGAATGTGCGAAGTTTGGAATGATTCCGAGGACTGCCTGAAAAGGTGTTAACAGTCCTGAACAGATGGTCTTAAATACATGTACAATCCCGCTCGTATCAGACATGTTTAAGATACATCCCATCATTTCTACGAAATGTATAGGGCAGTTTGTACGAATTAGAGCCTGTATCTCAGCCGAAGTCCTTGCAATTTGTAAATCATAGATTTCTTTGGCCGAGGTCAAAGGCACGGTCTGTTGTAAAAGCATAGCTTTCATTCTGCTTAAAGTATCAAAACGTATAAAAGAAACATTCAATGAAGGCCATAGAGGCGACTCCCTGACTGTGTCTATTTGGGGGAACAATACTTGCATACAACAAGTAACCCTGGAGCCAACCGTTACCAGATATGGGATTCCTGGCAACATGCCACAGCAACTCTGATCATTCAACATGAGGTAACTCCCATTAGAAAGTTGGCCAAACGTCGGATTAATCACAGCAGCTGGTGTACCCTGCAGGTCGCAGGACAAGTTTGCCACAGAACCATTACAAGCCCCGTGTAAAGAAATGTCCTGACATATGAGAGATCTGCTCAGTGCACTTTCACAGTGTGTACCGCTTAGAAACACTTCACGATCCCCACTCCAACATCTGTATTCGTAAGGTAAATCCCAGGATGTCTTAATGTATTCTTTACCCAACCTTTCATATTTGCCTGCTTGCATTTGTTTGAGGCAATACTGAAATTGAAAAGTAGTGACAGGCAGAGTTATTTTGCCATGGATAAGCCATTCTGTAGCTGGTTTTTCTGCTACCGTAAATGGTAATTTTTCCAGTTTTTCAATGCTCAGCACTGTATACTTTGCTCCCCTTTGTGCCAATTCGATCTGTTTATCCGTTAGATTGTATTCTGAAAACAGAGATGACGTGTTGATAAAACACCAAGGCACATAGCCTGCACGCAAGGATTGCAGCGTCAAGCCTAATAACATAATAGAACGTAACTGAGATTGGCCTTGTTGTAACATGGCTAAATCTTGTTCCAGTATGTCTATAGCAGAGGATACAATGTTGTCCAGTGAATAAATTCTGGATGACAAAGTTGTTAACCCATTGTCGACCACAGTGAGAGATTTCTCTAAGTTAATACGATCAAGCTCACGTATTCTTTCTGCGGCCTCTGCCTGTGAAACCTTCCATATTTCATTATAAGCAGCATAAATGCCGGCATATATGAAACGTTTTTGACGCGGTTTTCTAGGTCCTAGCAAGAAATCCCTAAGGTCTGCGTCTTCTTTAAGTAAAGATAAGTGTTGTTTCACATCCTCGAGTGTAGATTTTTGCAACCAGTCGAGGCACAATTTTCCTACACTGTATGTTGTTACTATCCCCGGATGTTGTCGTTGAACATAACGTCGGTCTGGCCTATGAATAGTAAAGCCCTGTATTCTATTCAGGAATCTTTCTTGACAGATGTTTGTGTCTGTGGGCCAGAGTAACCATTTTTTCCAATCAGGATCTGATCTGTTCTTTTGTAGTATTGTGTCTACTGTGACCGCTCCCTGTGTAGTGCTATTACTTGCAGGTGTTGGTACAGAAGGTGTGTTCATGTCTTTGATCTTGGCTAAACCAAGGCAAGACGTTTGTTGCACAGTGTCATTCGAAAACATTATTTGATGTGGGATGATACAGGCTCTAAATAAAGCTTCTATCCCCTGCACTTGCCAATCTTTAGAACCCCAGACAGATTTTGTGTCGATTGTGTCTTTCCAAAAGTCAAATCCTTGTCTAGACAGTTGGGTAATAAAGGCTGCAGAATAAATCTGTTTTGTATTAGCTAACATAATTTTCTGTCCTGTTTTGTTTACATTCTTATAGTAAAATGTTTCTGGATCAGATATATTGTACCCTGAAAAATATGGAAACTTATTTGCAAACGTTCTTGAACTACCCCTTGGTGGTGTAGGACAATGTTCCCATTGGTTAAACATAAAAACATTT
Source organism: Calotriton arnoldi (assembly GCA_963921515.1). Lineage (NCBI taxonomy): Eukaryota > Metazoa > Chordata > Amphibia > Caudata > Salamandridae > Calotriton > Calotriton arnoldi. The sequence goes on from CAWUFW010000186.1 coordinate 2,675,767, forward strand.
CTAGGTGTTGCAGATTTATGCAAGAAATGATGACCATAGTGGTTGTAACAATAAAGCTGTTCGTAGTCTGATGAGCCCTCTAAGTATTCATTGTTAGAGAACGCAGCAGACCTTTCTAGATCAGACATCATTAACAGTCTCAAAGTCCCAATCATCAGAATAGGTACTGGAGGTAATAAAGTCACTTAGTGAAATTTTAAATAAATGTGGAATCTTGAAAAGTTCTGTCGGGCCGAATATGTCGAAATCGGTTTTGTCCCAAACTATACCATCCTGTATAGGAATGGCTGTGATGTTCACTGCTGACAAGTCTCTTGCTTCACGATGGGATGATTTGTGTGGTTTTAAAAGTAAGTTCACATTTTTACTTTCAGTGTCCATACGAATGTATCTGCCATTTATAAGCATGCTAAGAGTCATAACCAAAGCTAGCCAAAACAGAAAGAAAAATATTCCAGAAATAATCCATATTTCAATCCATGGTGAAACCAGATAAGTCTCTTTCAGAAAATGAAAAAGGTCTTGTACTTGTTGCTTGAAAGTTTTTGGGGCTGGCGTCGTTTCAGGCTCACTTGGATCCTCAGAAAACGTATCAAAGTTAATGAAATAGCCAGAAGCAGTTCGGTCAATTGTTGAAATTGCATCAGGATTCGTAGAAATCGCTGGAACCAGTTGATCACGTGTTACGTTGGTGTAGACAGGTGTATCTGGACGAACTGTTACTTGAGTTTCAAGAGGGATGAGTTCCATAGCATTGTTGCTTAGTCCTTCATCTCTTACTGCTGAATTCTTGATGGTTATGAGTCTTTCAGTCTGAACCTCTTGGATAGTAGCGAGAGGAGTGCGTCTGCTACTAGGTCGGAGTCCACGAGGCCTACTATTTAGTATTGGCCACATAGTGTGGTTTGATGAGGTCGATTGACACAAATCTTTTCTCCTTTTTTCCAGCAAGGGGTGGCAGAAGTACTGTTCTTGTTCCGTGGTGGCTAGGACAGTTACTGGTTGTCTGTAAGAAGGTCCAAATTCCTTCTTGTCCGCAATCTTCTCTCTGACTAGATCCCCAACTTTTGGGATCCAGACAGGCTTTGCTGGGACTGCCGGTTTTTCCCCAGTGGTGGATGGCTTCAGGAACACGTTGCTTTGTTTCGATCTTAGTTCATTTAGATCCTGTAAAACAGCCAAACGATCTTTGATATCAAAGGGTTTATTTTCCACCACTGTGCCTTTACATTCGAGATCAGGAACCCACATTCTTGTCCCAAATAGGACCTCATATGGAGTGACCCCCCTAGAGAACTTCTTGGCAAATTATTTAATGAGCGTTGGACCCCATAAAGATGTTTGACCCACCCATCACCCGAACCTAATACTCTAGCTGTTATAGACTGCTTTATGTCCCGGTTTTTCCTTTCCACAACAGAATTTCCCTCAGGATGAAACGGAGAGGAGTACCGCAATGCTACGCCCAAACTGGCCATGGCTTCTTTGTAAGCCCGAGAGCTAAACGCAGGGCCCTGGTCAGAATGTAGTGTGCCAATTGCGTATGTGCCGATAAAGACTCGCAAATCTTTTATAACAGTTCGAAGCGTCAGCCGAGCGCTGAGGCCACATCCATAGGAACCTTGAGCACGAATCCACTGCGACCATTATATATTTATAGTTACCGTCCCTTTGCAAGGGACCGCAGTGGTCCAGGTAAACACAAGCTAATGGTTTGTCTGAAATCAACAGGGGTGTCTGCGCAGGACGTTTCACTGTGGAGATTTTCATCTGTTGGCATATTTCACATTCAAAAACATCGTTTTTGGTCTGTTTCCTAATGCCAGGCCACCAATATCTTTGTTTTAGTAAAGATACTGTTGCAGAAACACCTGCATGGGCAGAGGCTATCCCCTCATGTGCTGCTAGGATCAGTCCTAATCTACGTTCCATGTTTGGAATTACCCTATCCCCCACTCCAGGGATTTGAGCAAAAGGATCGTTGTTCGCATCAATTACATAAGAGTACTTGAGTGGAAATTTCTTTGGTAACGCTGCACCACTGCCTTTGCTTGAAGCATTGACAGCCAACAATATCTCACTGTCTATTCTCGTTTTTGAACGAGTGATCGCAGCTACGGAAGCCGTCTGAACAGCTCCCTTTGCGGCTTCATCAGCCAATGAATTCCCTGCAACGTGAACGCCATCACGTTGATGACTCAGCGTGTGTATCACGTGAGCTTTTGGTAGTTCGTCTCTCAACTGAACTACTTGTTCCCAAAGCGTTTATGCTTTATTGTGCCACCTTTTGCATCTTTGAACCCGTTTTCAAGCCAATTCTGTATATATTCATTATACGACTGAACACAGTAAAAGAATCGCACACTATAAGTGTGGGGAATTCGCGATCTGTATTTTCAAGTGCCAGTTTGAATGCTTGTAGCTCAGCTCGCTGAGCTGTACAATCTCCTAGAGATTGAGTTTTAGTGAACATTGGTCTGAAGTTAGCATCTTGCATGCGACCTTTAACGATTGCGCACGCTGCACTGTAAGCTTGCTTACTCCCTGTAGCGGGTTGTGCTGATCCGTCAGTATAAATTATAAATTTGTACTGATCGAGAGGCAGAATTTCAGTGGGCAGAGGACATTCATGTTCATATTGCAGGAACGCTTGTGTTTTTAAATCAGGATCAAAAACATATTCAACATCTGTTGCAGCAAGAGAATTAACCCATTGTATCCATCTAGGATGTGAAGCTTTTGCATTTGGAATGCTCGCTTTTGTAACCGCCTCTAAGGCTGGTACTGGAGTTACGACAATAATGCGTTTCCCTTGAGCTAGAGCTCTTTCTTTTGCTACAGCTGTTTGAACTGTTGTCAGTATTTTTTCTGTTGAAGTGAAGCGCATTTCTGCTTGTGTATACAAATGTGATTTGTATGCTATTGGTACTTTTTCACCCTCATTAAATGTTAAATAGGTGAATCCGCATTGACCCGAAATTATTCGGATCACTAAATTGCATTTATTTACGCGTGTTTGTAAGTGATTTGTTGCTAACATGTTAGCTTGGAGTGAACGCAGGATTTCTGTGTGTTCTTGTGTCCAATGGTTTTTTGAAAAATCAGGTTTGATTAATTCGTAGAGAGGTTTAACCCTTTCTGCGTAATTTAGAATATAAGTTCTTCCAAAATTTAGGAAACCCAAGATGGATTGTAAATTTTTCAGCGTTTTTGGAGGTTGGAGCAGCGCGCACTTTTCTAAAAAGTTAGCTGCCAGGCTCTTGCCTTCACTTGAAAGCTCATATCCTAAGAAAAGGACATTGAGATGGGCAATTCTGGATTTTTTAAAGTTGAATTTATAGCCTTCAGAGGCGAAGCCCAATATAATGGTACTCACCCTGTTCAAGTGCCTATCCAGGTCATCGTCTGTCAGATAGATGTCATCGACATATGACAATGCCTCATTATCATAAATTTGTAGTAACTCTGTTACTCTTGCTGAGAATAACCCCGGGCTGTTTTTGAACCCTTGTGGGAGTCTACAAAATTGACGCTGGGTCCCCATTATTGAGAAAGCTGTTAAGTACCTGCTTTCAGGTGCTATGTTTTGACAAAAGAAACCATTTGAAATGTCCAATGTGGTTTTATATTTTTTACGCACAATTTTATTCATCAATGCTGTACTATGTGCATTTTGTACTGCAAATGTTTTGGAACAAGTGTTCAAGTGTCTGTAATCCAAAACTAGACGATATGAATTGTCTGGTTTGGATACAGGAAACAAAGGATTGTTCATTGAGGAGGTGCATGTTTCAATCCCCCCTTGGTATTCAAGTTGATCTAAGATCTCCTTGACCTGTTTTTTTAGCTTCTTGCTTTATTGGGTACTGCCTTTGTGCAGTAGGTTCATTTTTTAGCTGTATTTTGTGGTGAGGCGAGTCCTCATCCCATCCTACATGATTTTTGTATAATGCTGGGGCCTGGGCAACTGCCCATTTCCTGGCATAAGTATATTTTAGGTGTATTGGAATATGGTTGGAGAAGGCTGGCCTAATGATGTCCTCGCCATGTGGGCACTCCCTGACAAAGTGTGGTGGCCAGTCTTTTTCTGCTAGAAGTATATCATAACCCCTTGAAAGTTTCTACCAAAAGAGTGCTTTCACTTTTCTTGGTATGTCTCCCTCCATTCGGAGTGTTATTTCATATAACTTTTGTGGAGTACTAACCCTGGTGTCTACAGTCTCTACTGTGATGTACTCATTCAAGTCCACTATCTCCAGAAGTTCCTTCAGGTTCTGGCGAGCTATTGTTACTTCTGCTGCACTGTCCAGCATTGTCTGAGCCCATTCTCCGTTCTTGAGCTGTGTTCTCAGTATCCTCGGCATGTCTTATCTTCAGACCTGCTACCTTCTTTTTTGTGAATTGAGGTTTTGATTTATTTTTTGAAGCGTGTTTTTCTTCTTTGGATTTCACGCGTTCTTCTCTATGTTCTGACCGTCCTCTTCTTTCTGATGTCTGTGATGATATCTGAAAGGTACGAGAGGAACGTGTATCAGTATCTTGATACCTGTCAGGTTTTCTTAAATTATCCCTATTCCTGAGGTTATACCTCCTTTCAGAGGGCTCCTTTTGAGGAGACCTACCTCGGGATTGAGAACGTGTCTCGTTTGAATTTTGTTTATTAGTTTCCCACTTCTTTTTGGAAGATGTAGGATTTTGTTTAATAGAGTCCTTCTCAGGACTTTCAGATAGTTTTGGCTTCAAAGGTTTTCCACCCAAACTATCTCTGCCTAATTCTGCATAAGATTGTTCTAATATTCTGGGTAGTTCATGTTGATGTTCTGTTGCATCAAATTCCCTTAAGCGTTGGCGGATCGCCACTGATGCTGCCTCCCCTTTAATATTAGATAATATTATTGTTGAGACCTGGTCGAAGTTTTTCAGTAATTTCATACCTAAATTCAGAGCATGGCTCTGCCCCGTATTCGTTTTGAATTTGTTTCAGGACCTCTGGTATTACTGCAATTGATGGAACACCATGTGTTTTAGTATAGATGGCAGCAAAGACTGCGCCCCAAGTGGTGCAGTCTTCCAGTTGTGGTGTGATCTCCATTGGTAAACAGATTGTTAGGATTCTGTGTTTCTCATAAGGGCTAGTATTTGGAAATACTGCTTCGATTTGAGTAATTTTTTGAGCTATCCAGAATGGAATTTGTTCACGTTTTGTGGGCATTTTACCCATGACTGCGTGTAAAGTCTGTGGAGTAATTTTTAGTGTATTCCCCTGTTGAGGGGTTTGATTTGGAATGGTCATTGGTTGTTGGACTGTGAAAGTCCGCATGACATATTGGACTAATTGTCTGTAAATTTTTATTAACTCTTGTAGTTGAATAAGTATTCCTCGTCTGACATTTCATCAATGTCAGGATGAGGTGTGTAGCCGGCTAAAATCGGCCATGTTGCTCCTGGTCTACCTAGTGGACCGAGCCTGGTAATGTTTTTGTGATGTTTTAGGGCGCCTTTAAACCAGAGATTATGCTCCTGGTATGTGAGTGGAATTTCAATATCCTCGAAAGGAATATATTCCTCTGGTGGTTCATCTTCTTTAAAGAAGTGAAACACTTTTGTTACTGGATTTGATTCTGGGAATACTATCCATGAATAGAATACCTCTGTCTGAAAGGATTCGTGTGCCTCTATCACGAAAACTGCTCTACCACTTCTTGGTGATAGGCCGTGTTTTATAAGTTTTAGAGTGATGGCTCTCCTTAAGTTTGGAGGGATGTTTATAACACCCTCATCGGTTTCATTTAAACCTGTAAAGTTAAAAGCTGTTACGACTGGATCAGCCGCAGCTACACCGTTCTCGGTGGCAGTGTCCCCATTCAGGGACATTGTTTTTTGAAAAATGTAGAACAAGTTTTAAGGAAACAAAAGATAAGGCGCACAATATTTTGGAACACTGTATCCTTCAACGTTGAACAAACCAAACAGCTAATATATAGGATTTTTGTCCTATTTAGCTTTGGCGGATATTTAACCCTACCCACTCCAGACGTCTTATGGAGTATGTGAGTAGGGGTCTCTGAGAAAAGCACGACTGAGTTACTCAGTATCTAGCGTTAAATTAGTGCCTTACCAAACGTTGGGCGCCATGTAGTGTAGTTCCTATTTCCCTAATAGGCTCTGCGCATTGGAATAATATACCCTATAGATTCGACATAGGACTGAGGTCAGTATGTCCCTATCGAGTATATTAAACTTAATTACTTTGTGCCAGCTAACTCAGAGGCCACTAGAAACTCCTTGTAAACAAGAAGGGAGTAGTTTCTGGCAACCGCATAAACATGACAACTTTGTTTCCCTTTAGAATCGGAACACTCTCAGAATCGTGGAAACAACAGATAACAGTTTCACTCAGCTAATCGTGCATGCTTAGCTTCTTCAGAGTTACACAGAAAGAATAGACGGGCGTTTCAATAAAAGGATTTATTGAACAGTCTTGTTTCTCGTGTAAGAGATATGAGCTGTTATGATCACAAGACAGTATGCGAGATATATTATGTACAGCGTAAGCAGTAGAAAGAAATAATACTGCGCTAGCATTATCTTTTAGCTATGACACATATATTCATATACATAAATAACATAAGCTAAAAATGCGAGTACTCATAAGATGCTTCTCTAAATAGTTCTATCCCAGTGTACCTAACCTAAGTGTAGTGCAAGGTAAGAAGTAGGTGATGTATTCTATAGTATGGTATGCTATAGTATGCCAAGTCTCTGGTATGCCAAGAGTCTGGTATGCCAAGAGTCTGGTATGCCAAGAGTCTGGTATGCCAAGAGTCTGGTATGCCAAGAGTCTGGTATGCCAAGAGTCTGGTATGCCAAGAGTCCGGTATGCCAAGAGTCCCTCTAGGTTCTAGTCAGCTCCATACCTTGAGAATGAGAGAGGTGGGAATCTCTTTCCGGGTCTCGAACTCTAACACCCCGCGAAGGGAGTCAGAACACTGGAAGCTGGATTCTCTGCGAGCAGGGATGACAGCGTCTCTTGTCAGTGTGTCAGGCCGGGACACGGGCTCCTCTAAAGTCGAGGTCTCCTCCTACTTGCTTGGGCAAGGGAAGGTATATTTATACCCGGTAGGTGCCTTGGAATGTTAGCATTGACGTAAAGTCGGGCAGAGGAATACGTCAGGAATGAACCCTTAAGGAATAGCGGTTCATGCATAATAAATGAGTTCTTGGAGAAATCAATAATCCTGTGCTAGGGGAACTCCCAAGAGCTTAAGGGTCTGGTGTCTAAGAACTCGTTGTGACGTTGGGGTGGATGGATGTAGGTGACCATGCCTGTATTTGGGTAGCATGGCTAATGCCTAAATAAGGACTGGGATCTTATGCCTATATAAGGGCAATGCGAATTGTGCCTATATAAGGACATGTTTCAGGAAAACCTATATACGGACACCTAAAGCGGAATACAACAACTGGTGGTGATGAGCTCTGTCGAATGACCCTAGTGCTGATAAGCTTCGTCCACCGTCACTGGTGCCGACGATGAGCTGTGTCCACCATCACTGGTGAGCTCTTTCCACTGTCACTAGTGCTGACTAGTTCTGTCCACAGTCTCTGGTGCTTGTGAGCTCATTCCAGCGTCACTGGTTCTGACGATGATGAGCTCTGTCCACAGTCTCTGGTGATGAGCTCTGCGGCCCACCATTACTGGTGCTCATGCGCTTTGTCCACAGTCTCTAGTGTTGTTGAGCACTGTCCACCATCACTGGTGCCAAAGATGAGCTCTGTGAATAGTCTCTGGTGCTGATGAGCTCTGTGCACCGTCCTTGGTGCTGATGAGATCTGTCCACTGTCACTGGCGAGCTCTGCTGTCCACTGTCACTGGTGCTGATGAGCTTTGCTGTCCACAGTCTTTGGTGCTGATGAGCTCTGTCCGTCACTAGTGCAGATGATGAGCTCTCAACTGTCACTGTGGCTGATGAGCTGTGTCCACCATCACTGATGAGCTCTGTCCACCGTCACTGATGCTGATGAGCTCTGTCCATCATCACTGGTGACCTCTGTCCACTAACACTGCTGCTCATGATCTCTGTCCACTGTCACTGGTGACGATGAGCAGCTCTGTCCACAGTCTCTAGTGCTGATGAGCCCTGCTGTCCACTGTCAGTGGTGCTGATGAGTTCTGTCCACTGTCACTGGTGCTGTTGAGCTCTGTCCACTGTCACTGGTGCTGTTGAGCTCTGTCCACTATCACAGGTGTTACTGAGGTCTCTCCACCTTCACTGGTGCTTATGAGCTCTGTCGACCGTCACTGGTTCTAATGAGTTGTATCCAACGTCACTATGGATGATGATCTTTGTCCACCATCACTGGTACCGATGACAAGCTCTCTCCACCATCACTGGTGCTGATGAGCTCTGTCTACAGTTTCTGGTGCTGATGAGCCATGCTGTCCACTGTCACTGGCACTGATGAGCTCTGTCCTCCGTCATTGGTGCTAATGAGCTCTGTGCACTATCACTGGTGCTGATGAGCTCTTCTGTCCACCGTCACTGGTGCTGTTGAGCTCTGTCCGCAGTCTCTGTTGCGGATGAGCTCTGTCTACTGTCGGTGGTGCTCATAAGCTCTGCTGCCCACCGTTACTGGTGCTGATGAGCTCTGTCCACTATCACTGGTGCTGATGAGCTCTTCTGTCCACCGTCACTGGTGCTGTTGAGCTCTGTCCGCAGTCACTGTTGCGGATGAGCTCTGTCCACAGTCTCTAGTGCTGATGAGCCCTGTTGTCCACTGACAGTGGTGCTGACGAGCTCTGTCCACTGTCACTTTTGCTGACGAGCTCTGTCCACTGTCCCAGAAGCTATCAAGCTCTGTCCAACATCACTGGTTTTGATGAGCTCTGTCCACCATCACTGGTTCTGATGAGCTCTGTCCCCTGTCATAGGTGCTGATGATTTGTGTCCACCGTCACTGGTGCTGATGAGCTCTGCTGTCCACAGTCTTTGGTGCTGATGAGCTCTGTCCATCACTAGTGCAGATGAAGAGCTCTCTTAACTGTCACTGGGGCTGATGAGCACTGTCCATTGTCACTGGTGCAGATGAGTTCTGTCCACTTTCACTGGTGCTGATGAGCTCTGTCCCCCTCATTGGTGCTGCTGAGTTGTGTCCACCATCATTGGTGCTGATAAGCTCTGCGGTCTACTGTCACTGGTTCTGATGAGCTCTGTGCACAGTCTCTGTTGCTGATGAGCTCTGCTTTCCACCATCACCAGTGCTGTTGAACTCTGATGTCCACTGTCACTAGAGCTGATGAGCTTTGCTGTCCACCGTCACTTGTGCTGATGAGGTCTGTTCACCGTCACTGGTACTGATTGGGTCTGTCCATTGTCAATGGTGAGCTCTGCTGTCTACTGTCACTGGTCCTGATGAGCTCTGCTGTCTACTGTCACTGGTGCTGATAAGCTCTGTCCAAAGTCACTAGTGCTGATGAGCTCTTTCCAAACTCACTGGTACCAATGTTGAGCTCTGTCCACCATCACTGCTGCTGATGAGCTCTGTGCACAGTCTCTTGTGCTGATGAGGTCTGTCTACCGTCAGTGGTGTTGATAAGCACTGCTGTCCACCGTCACCAGTGCTGATGAACTCTGCTGTCCACCATCACTAGAGCTGATGAACTTTGCTGTCCACCATCACTTGTGCTGATGAGGTCTGTTCACTGTCACTGGTGCTGATGGGTTCTGTCCACTGTCAATGGTGAGCTCTGCTGTCTACAGTCACGGGTCCTGATGAGCTCTGCTGTCTACTGTCACTGGTCCTGATGAGCTCTGCTGTCTACTGTCACTGGTGCTGATAAGCTCTGTCCAAAGTCACTAGTGCTGATGAGCTCTTTCCAAACTCACTGGTACCAATGTTGAGCTCTGTCCACCATCACTGCTGCTGATGAGCTCTGTGCACAGTCTCTTGTGCTGATGAGCTCTGTCTACCATCAGTGGTGTTGATAAGCACTGCTGTCCACCGTCACCAGTGCTGATGAACTCTGCTGTCCACCATCACTAGAGCTGATGAACTTTGCTGTCCACCATCACTTGTGCTGATGAGGTCTGTTCACTGTCACTGGTGCTGATGGGTTCTGTCCACTGTCACTGGTGAGCTCTGCTGTCCACCGTCACTGATGCTGATGAGCTCTGCTGTCTACTATCACTGGTGCTGAGTTCTGCTGTCCACTGGCACCTGTGCTGATAAGCTCTATCCCCTGCCACTGGTGCTGATGAGCTCTGCCCACCGGCACTGCTGCTGATGAGCTATGCCCACTGTCACTGATGCGCTCTGTCCCCCATAACTGGTGCTGATGAGCTCTATCCACCATCACTGGTGAGCTCTGTCCACTGTCACTAGTGTTAATAAGCTCTCTCCACAGTCTCTGTTGCTGATGAGCTCTGTCCAACATCACTGGTGCCGATGATGAGCTCTGTCCACATTCTCTGGTGCTGACAAGCCCTGCTGTCCACTGTCACTGATGCACTCTGGACACTGTCACTGGTGCTGATGAGCTCTGTCCACTATTACTGTTTCTGATATGCTCTGCTGTCCACTGTCACTAGTGCTGATGAGCTCTGCTGTTCACCATCACGGGTGCTGATGAGCTCTTCTGTCCAAAGTCACTGGTGCAAATGAGATCTGCCTACTGTCATTGGTGCTGATGAGCCCTGTTCACTATCGCATGTGCTGATGAGCTCTGCCCATTGTCACTGGTGCTGATGAATTGTCACTAGTGCTGATGAGCTGTGCTGTCCATTGCTACTGGTGCTGAAGAGCTCTGTCCACAGTCTCTGGTGCTGAAGATCTCTGTTGTTCACTGTCACTAGTGCTGATGGGCTCTGCTGTCCACAGTCACTGGTGCTGATGAGCTCTTCCCACAGTCACTGGTGCTGATGAGCTCTTCCCACAGTCTCTGGTGCTGATGAGCTCTGCTGTTCACCGTCACGGGTGCTGATGAGCTCTTCTGTCCAAAGTCACTGGTGCAGATGAGCTCTGACCACTTTCACTTGTGCTGATGAGTTGTGTCCACAATCACTAGTGCTGATGAGCTCTGCTTTCCACTGTCATTGGTGCTGATGCGTTCTGTCCAGTCTCTGGTGCTGATGAGCTTTGTCCACAGTCTCTGGTGCTGATGAGCTCTGTCCACCATCGCTGTTGCTGATGATGAGCTCTGTCAACCGTAACTGGTGCTGATGAGCTGTGTCCACCATCACTGGTGCTGATGATCTCTGTCTACAGTCACTGGTGCTGATGAGCTCTGCCCAGTGTCCCAGGTGCTATCGAGCATTTGCCACTGCCACTGGTGCTGATGAGCTCTGCTGTCCACCCCCACTAGTGCTGATGAGGTCTGAGCACCGTCACTTGTGCCAATGGTGAGCTTGGTCCACCATCACTGGTGCTGATAAGCTCTGTCCACCAGCACTTGTGCTGAAGAGCTGTGTCATCTGTTACTAGTGCTGATGAGCTCTGCTGTCCATCATTGCTGGTGCTGATGAGCTCTGTTAACATTCTCTGGTGTTGATGAGCTCTGTTGTTCACCCTCACTGATGAGCTCTTTGAACAGGTACTATTCCCGATGAGCTCTGCTGTCCATCGTCACTGATGTTGATTAGCTCTCTCAACAGTCACTGGTGCTCTTGAGCTCTGTCCACCATCACTGATGAGCTATTTCCACCATCACTCATGCTGATGACCTTTGATCAGCATCACTGGAAACCTCTGTTCAATAACACAGATGCTGATGAGCTCTGTCCACTGTCTCTGGTGCCGATTTGCTCTGTCCACCATCACTGGTGCCGATGATTAGCTCTGTCCACTAACACTGTGCTGATGATCTCTGTCCACTGTCACTAGTGCTGATGAGCTCTCTCCGCTGTTCCTGGTACTGATGAGCTCTGTTCACAGTCACTGGTGCTGATGAAATTCGTACTTGTAAAGCGCACTAATACCCCCAAAGAGGTGTCCTGGCGCTGTACGCATACCGCTGTGGAACCCTTCCTGGCTTTTCCCTGTGAAATGTCCACTCCTGGGCACCCCCAGGGTGAAGCCAGGCATCCCAGCGCTGTTGGGGCCGTTGTGGAGATTAAGCAAGCTATTGCCCAGAGTTGCAGAGTGGGACCCCTGATGAGTTGTGTCCAATTCCACTACTGCCTATGAGCACTGCTGTCCATCATCACTGGAGCTGATGAGCTCTGCCCACCATCACTGGTAATAATGAGCTCTCTTCACTGTCACTGGTGCAGATGAGCTCTGCCCACTGTAGCTGATGAGCCCTGTTCACCATCACAGGTGCTGATGGGCTATGCCCATTGTCACTGGTGCTGATGAGTTGTGTCCACTATCACTAGTGCTGATGAGCTTTGATGTCCACTGTTACTGGTGCTGATGAGCTCTGTCCACAGTCTCTGGTGCTGTGCTGAAGAGCTCTGTTGGTCACTGTCACTAATGCTGATAAGCTCTTCTGTCCACCCTCACTGGTGCTGATGAGCTCTGCCCGCAGTCTATGGTGCTGATGAGCTCTGTCCATCACCACTGGTGCAGATGATAAGCTCTCTCAACTGTCACTGGTGCTGATGAGCTCTGTCCACTAACACTGCTGCTGATGAGCTCTGTCCACAGTCTCTGGTGCTGATGAGCTCTCTCCATGGTCACTGGGGTCGATGATGAGCTCTGTCCACAGTCTCAAGTGCTGCTGAGCCCTGTTGTCCACTGTCAGTGGTGCTGATGAGCTGTGTCACCCATCAATGGCGCTGATGAGCTCTGCTTTCCACAGTCACTGGTGCTGATGAGGTCTGATCACCGTTACTGGTGGGCTCTGTCCACTGTCACTGGTGAGCTCTGCTGTCCACTGTCACTGGTGCTGATGAGCTCTGTCCACCGTCACTTGTGCTGATGAGCTGTGTGCACGGTCACTAGTGCTGATGAGCTTTACTATCCACCGTTATTCGTGCTGATGAGCTCTGTGCACCATCCTTGGTGCTGATGGGCCCTCTCCCCTTTCACTGGTGCGATGAGCTCTGTCCACTGTCACTGGCGAGCTCTGCTGTCCACTGTAACTGGTGTTGATGATCTCTGCTGTCCACAGTCTTTGGTATTGATGAGCTCTGTCCATCGTCACTGGTGCAGATGAGCTCTCTCAACCGTCACTGGTGGTGATGAGCTCTGTCCACTGTCACTGATACTGATGAGCTCTGTCCATCATCATAGGTGACCTCTGTCCACTAAAACTGCTGCTGATGATCTTTGTCCAGTCTCTGGTGCTGATAAGTTCTATCCACTGTCTCAAGTGCTATTGAGCTCTGGCCACATTCACTGGTGCTTATGATCCCTATCCACTGTCACTGGTTCTGATGAGTCGTGTCCAATGTCACTAGGGATGATGATCTTTGTCACTGGTACCGATGATAAGCTCTATCCACCATCACTGATGCTGATAAAGTCTGTCCCCTGTCATTGGTGCTGATGAGTTGTGTCCACCATCACTGGCAGTGATAAACTCTTCTGTCCGCAGTCACTGGAGCTGATGAGCTCTGTCCTCCGTCATTGGTGCTGATGAGCTCTGTGCACAGTCTCTGGCGATGATGAGCTCTGTCTACTGTCGGTGGTGCTTAGAAGCTCTGCTCTCCACCGTCACTGCTCCTGATGAGCTCTGTCCACTATCACTGGTGCTGATGAGCTCTCCTGTCCACTGTCACTAGTGCTGATGAGCTCTGCTGTCCACCGTCACTGGTGCTGATGAGCTCTGTTGTCCACCATCACTGGTGATGAGTTGTGTCCATGGTCACTAGTGCTGATGAGCTCTGTCCTTCGTCATTGGTGCAGATGATGAGCTCTCTCAACCGTCACAGTTGCTGATGAGCTCTGTCAACCATCACTGGCACTAATGAGTTCTGTCCACCGTTACCGATCAGCTCTGTCCACTGTCACTGATGCTGATGACCTCTGCCCCCTGTCACTGGTGACCTCTGTCCACTAACACTGCTGATGATGCGCTCTGTCCACAATCTCTGTTGCTGATGAAGAGCTCTGTCCACAGTCTCTAGTGCTGATGAGCCATGCTGTCCACTGCCAGTATGATGGGCTCTGTCTACTGTCACTGGTGCTGATCTCTGTCCACTGTCCAAGGTGCTATCGGGCTCTGTCCACCCTCACTGGTACCAATGATAAGCTTTGTCCACTAGCACTGCTGCTGATGAGCTCTATGCACAGTCTCTGGTGCAGATGAGCTCTGTCTACCATCAGTGGTGTTGATAATCTCTGCTGTCCACCATCACTGGTGCTGCTGAGCTCTGTCCACCATCACTGGTGCTGATGAGCTCTGCTGTCCACCATCACTAGAGCTGATGAGCTTTGCTGTCCACCATCACTAGTGCTGATGAGCTCTGTCCATGGTTACTGGCACTGATGAGCTCCATTCACAGTCACTGGTGCTGATGAGCTGTGTCCAATTTCACCAGTGCCTATGAGCTCTGCAGTCCACTGTTACTGGTGCTGATGAGCTCTGTCCACCATCACTGGTGCCGACGATGAGCTCTATCCACATTATCTGGTGCTGATGAGCCCCGCTATCCACTGTCACTGGTCAGCTCTGTCCACTGTCATGGGTGCTGATGACCTCTGTCCACAGTCTGTGGTGCTGATAAGCTCTGTCCACCGTCACTGGTGCCGATGAAGAGCTATGTTCACAGTTTCTGGTGCTGATGAGCTCTGCTGTTCACAGTAAGTGATGAGCTCTGTCCACTGTCACTAATGCTGATGAGTTCTGTCCACCATCACTGGTGCTGATGAGCTCTGTCCACTTTCACTGGTGCTGATGAGCTCTGTCCAATGTCCCAGGTGCTGATGAGCTGGGCCACAGTCACTGGTGGAGATGAGCTCTGTCCACTGTCACTGGTGCTGACGAGCTCTTCCCCACCCATCCCTGGGCCCGAGCTCTGCCCATCATCACTGGTGCTGATGAGCTCTGTCCACAGTCTCTGCTGCTGACAAGTTCTGTTTTTCCCCATCACTGGTGAGCTCTGTCCACTGTCAATAGTGCTGATGAGCTCTGGCCACCATTGCTGGTGCTGATGGGCTGTGTCCACCATCACTGATGCTGATGAGCTCGGCCCACCATCACTGTTGACCTCTGTCCACAAACACTGCTGCTGGTGAGCTCTGTCCACAGTCTCTGGTGCTGATGAGCCCTGCTGTCCACTCTCAGTGGTGCTGATGAGCTCTGTTCACTATCCCAGGAGTTAGCGAGCTCTGTTCACCGTCACTGGTGCTAATTAGCTCTGCCCATGTCACTGGTTCTGATGAGTTGTGTCCAACATCACTAGTGCTGATGAGCTCTGTCCACACTCACTGGTACTGATGATGAGCACTGTCCACCATAAACGGTGCTGATGAACTCTATCCATCATTACTGCAGCTGATGAGCTCTGTCCACAGTCCCAGGTGCTAATGAGCTCTGTCCATCATCACTGGTGCTGATGAGCTCTGTCCCCTGTCATTGATGCTGATGAGTTGTATCCACAACCACTGGTGCTGATGAGCTCCGCTGTCCACAGTCACTGGTGCTGATGAGCTCTGTCCCCTGTCATTGATGCTGATGAGTTGTATCCACAACCACTGGTGCTGATGAGCTCCGCTGTCCACAGTCTCTGGTGCTGATGAGCTCTGGTTTCTGTCGGTGGTGCTGATAAGCTCTCCTGTCCACTGACACTATTGCTGATGAGCTCTGTCCACCATCACTAGTGCTGATGAGCTCTACTGTCCACTGATGCTGCTGAGCTCTGTCCACCATCACTAGTGCTGATGAGCTCTGTCTACACTCTCTACTGCTGATGTGCTTTGTCCACCATCACTGTTGCCAATGACGAGTTCTGTCCAACATCCCTGGTGCAGATGAGATCTATCCACTGTCACTGGTCAGCTCTGTCCACTGTCACGGGTGCTGATGAGCTCTGTCCACAGTCTGCTGTGCTGCTGAGCTCTGTCCACCGTCACTGGTACCGATGAAGAGCTATGTTCACAGTTTCTGGTGCTGATGAGCTCTGCTGTTCACAGTAAGTGATGAGCTCTGTCCACAGTCCCTGCTGCTGACACGTTCTGTTGTTCACCATCACTGGTGAGCTCTGTCCACAGTCTCTGGTGCTGATGAGCTCTGTCCACAGTCTCTGGTGCTGATGAGCTCTGTCCACAGTCTCTGGTGTTGATGAGCTCTGGCCACCATTGCTGGTGCTGATGGGCTGTGTCCCCCATCACTGGTAATGATGAGCTCTGTCCTCCGTCACTGGTGCTGATGAGTTCTGTGCACAGTCTCTGGTGCTAATGAGCTCTGGTTACTGTTGGTGGTGTTGATAAGCTCTCCTGTCCACTGACACTATTGCTGATGAGCTCTGTCCACCATCACTGGTGCTGATGAGCTCTGCTGTCCACCGTCACTAGTGCTGTTGAGCTCTACTGTGCACTGTCACTGGTGCTGATGAGCTCCGTCCACCGTCACTGGTGCTAATGAGCTCTGTCCATCATCAGTGGTGCTGATGAGCTCTGACCCCTGTCATTGGTGCTGATGAGTTGTATCCACCACCACTGGTGCTGATGAGCTCTGCTGTCCACAGTCTCTGGTGCTGATGAGCTCTGTTTACTGTCGGTGGTGCTGAGAAGCTCTGCTGTCCACTGACACTATTGCTGATGAGCTCTGTCCACCATCACTGGTGCTGATGAGCTCTGCTGTCCACTGTCACTAGTGCTGATGAGCTCTATTGTCCTCTATCACTGGTATTGATGAGCTCTGTCCACCGTCACTGGTGCTGATGGGCTCTGTCGATTGTCACTGATGCTGGGGAGCTCTGTCCACAGACTCTGGTGCAGATGATGAGCTCTCTCTACCATCACTGGTGCTGATGAGCTCTGTCCGCCATCACTGAGGAGCTCTGTCCACCGTCACTGATGCTGAAGAGCTCTGTCCACCATCACTGGTGACCTCTGTCAACTAACACTGCTGCTGATGAGCTCTGTCTACAGTCTCTGGTGCCGCTGAGCTCGGTCCACCGTCACTGGTGCAGATGATGAGCTCTGTCCACAGTCGCTAGTGCTGATGGGCCCTGCTGTCCACTGTGAAGGAAGTTGCCCGATTCGGGTGACTGGGGTCACTAATGACCACCTCTCAGCCTTCCAATACAATGAAGAGTCGGTCAGACAGTGAAGAATACAAACCAATAACAGTTTATTCATAGTACACTCAGAGCGGAGCCCAATCTGCCCAGTCGCTTATGAGTGCTGCAGAGGGACTGACATCAGCAAGCATAATGATACATTAAATACACTTCGAAACCAATGAAAGCACGCCCACCATGGAATTTTCCAGAGAGATGCAGTTGGACAGTAAATTACAAAGGAGTAAGTTTCGATTTCGAGGCCGGGCACACACTATCTACTATTCAAGGTCACTCTGCCTGTACCCGCCACTAGACAAGTGGGAGAAGGCTTACATCTAAAGGAAAGGTATGCGCTAATAAGAACAGTGCATTTAGAAGTGTGGCAGAACTCCGCTCCGAAGAAACATAACCTAGAGAAGGCCATTTCTCGGAAATGGCAAAGGATGGGTTTCGATCATGATACAAAATGGCGCCCATACACAAAATGGCGCAGCGAATGCTAACTTACGTAAAACAATGCGAAAGCATAATTTTTTATTCCAACAGACCCTCCTTTTAGCATGAGCTAAACAATTTTGTGTAATAGCAAAAGACATATAATTCAATAAATCATGAATACATTTTCTTTTTAGGAGCACTCCATATTGTCAGCTTCAGGAAGGGAAAGAGTAAGGAGAGAAGAAGTCTCAAAAATACCCTCATCTATTTGCATGAGGTCTTCTACTTCCTTTTGAATCATAATTGTTGCATTAGTATCATGAATTGACATTCTCTTAGGTGCGAGAAGGGTAGTGCAATAAGAGCAACATAAGTGGAGACACTAGACCAGGACACAGCAAGCAATCAAAATCACAATGAAATAGATAACCTTTTCAAGGATCCAACCCCACCCACCAAAGAGTGACCAACTCCAATTCCCACTCTCTATTCCTTTAGCATTTTCTAGGATGTCTAAAATGTGTTGGGTAATGTTCTTTTCCATATTAGTGATCCCGACTACACACTGATCTCCTACTACCGCGCACACACCACCGCTCTTAGCTAGGATGAAATCAACAGCATATCTAGTTTGCTCAGAATATATCCGCATGCTTTCCAATTGGGTGGTGATGTCACGCAGAGCCACTACTGTGGAGTTGGACAGTATCTGCAGCTTACATCCAAAGTATTCTCTAGCTTTTTCACCCCTGGCCATTGCAGTACCACCGAAGGTAATAATGGAGGAAAGAATATACCCAAAGGTGATACCATTACTGTAATTGTTGACTTCCAAATCTGTCACCCCATCACAGAACTCTGCAGTCAACGTTCTTTTTACCCATCTCACATTTGGCTTACTGTACTTACAAGGCCCGCCGAGAGGTAGCACCATCTCTATGACAACATCATCTGTACCGTTATAAACATTTGAATAAGTACCATTAGACAGAAAATAAAATCCAGGGTGTGCATAAAGGGGACCTTGATAATCTACAGGAGCATATCTGGTGTTCATTCCAACAGTACTCGGATCCTTCTGTTTCACTAAAGACATCGTATTTTTTAGCAGTATTATTCCAGAACAATTGACATACAAAAATGCATCAGTACTGTTTACTATTGGACAACATGCGGGATAATAACCAGCTTTTTGAGTAACCGTTAAATCTCGGTAATGCCAGCCCACTAAGGTGATGTTCTGCTCTCTCATATACAGATTATTACAATACGCATTATTGTCACAACCCGGATATCCTTTTCCTCGTGGCTTCCTATAATATAAACAAGGACCAGGATACCCCATTCCAAACTCACCCCTTACTTCCACAAATTGGGCTGGGCGGATATACGTATAATTGACCAGTGACAATGGATAAGCAGTCCATAAACTTGTAACTGATTCAGTGGGATAACAAGCTGTACCTTCTCCAAAAAACCTCTTATGTGTGTCTAGAAAGACATTACTCGGGGCTGCCCTCTTGGTGCGTATTTGAGAAACAACCTTACGTTTAGTACATGACAGTGCATCCTGATCACATTCCAAGAACCAGGACACCCCACCCAGAATCAACAGCAGTAGTAGCACAAGAATAGCACATAATATCTTTTTTCTTGGTTGACCAAAATATGCGTGCATGAACAAGGGGAATTACTGGCTGCTCTTCATTGGCAACTATTCTGCCAAAGGGGTGCATAGCAAATGATAAAGCAAGGTGGCAAAATGCCAGCAGGAAGAATATACAAGTTCCCAGTGTCCGTCAGAGCCTCACTGGTACAGGCTCCCATTGTCCATCAAAACATTGGCGCTCTTGAGCACCGGCGGTGGAGCTTGCTCTGTCCTAAGCTCGGGTTCCCACGTCGAGCAGGATAATGTACCCCCCAAGGGGATACTTTCAATATATCCTGTCCAATGTTCAAACAGTGCACAAATCTCACATCACCCTAAACTAACTCTGTTGGTACTATAACAAAGTACACCTAACTTACACAGTCCATCCCTAACTAATCTGACTTCTCCTTTTGTGCACTGTTCCTCCGCCGAGGGTGCAGATTATACCTAGTGACTCCAGGCACAGAGGGATCAGTGAAAAGGGGCTCCTGGATAGCCCGTATTTCCCGAGGTACTGCTGCATTCAGCACTTCATCATTTTCCTCATCCGTTTTGGTCCAGGTCAGCCTGGCGTCACTAAAAGGGGACAAACTGAGGTACCGTCTCACACTCAGAGTCCCCTAATCCATCTCTCACCCATTGATTATAGGGCAGGGGTAGCGGTATCCTGCGACAGTGAGTCGCATGCACCCAGTTCTTTTGGCCAGCGACCTTAACAGTTGTGCGTGTAGCCAGGAGGACCTGTTCCGGTTCCTTTCACCGCTGCTCCAAACTCTTCTTCCGCTGGAAGTTTTGGACCAGGATAAAATCTCCAGGCTGAATGTCGTGTCCGGGCCCCTCTGGTGTAGCTGGCCGTGCTTCCCGGACCTGTTGGTGAATAGAACGCAAATTTTCAGTTAACTGAGCAAGATAGTCAATCAGCAGCGGGTACTCAATATCTGAAAACCGCCGGGGACGCGGAACGCCCCAGACATTTGCCGGGCGTCCGAACACAACCTCGGATGGTGACAATCCTGTCCTAGAATGTGCTGTTGTTCTTGTCGACAAAAGAGCTAATGGTAAAGCATCTGGCCACTGTAACCCTGTAGTCTCCTGAATCTTTGCCAATTTCAGTTTGAGAGTACCATTATACTTTTCAACCAAACCTGCTGACTGTGGGTGGTTAGCGGCATGAAACTTATGCTTTATGTGCAAACCATCACAAATTAACTGTATCACCTTGGCATTAAAATTACTTCCGTTATCACTCCAAATCAAACGGGGCAAGCCGAAACGAGGGAAGAACTCCTTCAGGAATACCTTTGCAGTCGTAACGGCTGTATTGTCTTTAGTGGGATACGCCTCAACCCATTTGCTGAATGCACAGACAACCACCAGAACATACTTCAAATTATTGCATCCATCTAGTTTGATAAAATCCATTTGGAGGACCTCAAAAGGAAAAGTGGGTGGTGCAAAATTACCAGGTGGTGTAAGGGTACCTTTTCCAGGATTGTGCATCATGCACACCATGCAGTACTTCACTAAGTGTGCAGCTGTTTTTGAAAATATTATAATTCTGCCATACAGGGTCTAACAACTTGCAAATACCCTTAGCACTGATATGGGCTGGGCCATGATCCATCGTAACTACATGGGAGAACATATGCATCTGGTAACATCCATCTCTGCTTCCCTGACTTATCAATCCAACATCCCTCATCGTTCAACTGTGCTGTACTTTCTTGCCACATTGCTAATTCCTCTATCGTGGCCTCACTTTGTATCTCTTTCACATTCTCAAGTGTATCTTCAAACATGGTAACTTCAGGCACCCACCTAGCGGGACCTGCTACAAGCATTCTTTTCATTTTAGTCCGGGCTGTTTCCTTAGCTGCCTGATCTGCAAAAGCATTTCCCCTACCTACATCATCAGTGACTTTCCGGTGGGCACTACACTTTACTATAGCCAATTTCTTAGGGAGTGTCAGAGCAGACAAAAGCCTCAATATAAGGTGCCCGTGCTGAATTTTGCTGCCATGGGAAGTAAGAAACCCTCTCTCAGCCCAGAGTCGCCCAAAGTTATGTGCGACTCCAAAGGCGTACTGGCTGTCAGTATAAATATTGACAACCAGTCCCTCACTCAATACACAAGCTCGTATTAGAGCAACAAGCTCAGCAGCCTGGGCCGATTGATAGGGAACTCGTGATGTCTCAACTACCGTACGCAGCGTGGTGATAGCATACGCAGCAGTTGTAGTGCCATCTGGTAATTTAAAACAAGAGTCATCGACATATAGTTCCCCTTGTGGGTCGGATAAGGAAACATCAGTCAAGTCTACCCGTCCTTTTGTCTCTTCTTCCGTCCGGAAGATACAGTCATGTTTATCAATCTCATCATTCTCAGAAGGGAGGGGCAGTAATGTGGCTGGATTCAGAGTGGCACATCTTTTGATCATAATGTGTTTAGCGAACAATGTTAATTCGTAACCAGTCAGACGTGCACTGGTGAGGTGCTGTGTCTTAGTCTTATTCAAAAGGGTGTCCACAGCATGGGGTACCATGACTGTGAGATCAGTATCAAGTACGAGTCCAGCCGATTGTTTTATCAAGACAACCACAGCCGCGACCTCTCTTAGACAGCTCGGGAGGGCTCACGCGACAGAGTCAAGAACAGCAGAGAAATAAACACACGGCCGTTGCTTATCTCCAAATTTTTGTGTTAAAACAGAAAGCGCGCAACCAGCCATCTCATGGACGAACAACACAAACGGTTTGTTATAATCGGGGGTGCCAAGTACTGGTGCTGAACAAAGCACAGTTTTCAATTGCTCAAAAGCCTGCTGACATTCAGGCGTCCAAGGCAGGGGCTCATGCACGTCTTTAATGGTTAGTGCAAGCAAGGGTTTGATTAGTAACGAGTAGTTGGGTATCCACTGCCGGCAGTAGGAAGTGATACCTATAAAAGCGCAGACATCTTTCTGAGTTTGTGGAACGGGCATTTTAACAATGATACTGATGCACTCCGGGGTCAATCTCCTACCCTCCTTCAACAGTAGGTGACCTAAATAGGTGACCTCCTGTCGACAATATTGACATTTAGAAAGAGACACCTTATGTCCATGTTGGGCCAAATGCAACAACAATTTAACTGTACTGTCTTTGCAACCTCGTTCTGTATCAGAAGCGATGAGCAAGTCATCAACATACTGCACCAATACATTACCTGCAGGAAGCAAAAGGGAATCCAACTGGCTCTTTAAAGCTTGACTATGAATACTCGGACTCTCAGTATAGCCCAGAGGAGCTCGACAGAACCTAAAGCTTCTGCCAGCTAGTGTAAATCCGAACAAGTTCCTACTATCCGGATGAATAGGAATACTAAAGAATGCATTTTTCAAATCAATGACACAGAAGAATTTAGCAGTAGAAGGAATCATTGTCAAAAGAGTAGTGATGTCAGGGACCACTGGAAACTGTGGAACCACTATTTTATTAACTTCGCGCAAATCAATCACAAAACGGTAAACATCTTCATGCTCATCAAGTGAACCTGAGGGTGTCCATTTAAGAATTGGAAGGATAGGGCTATTACAAACATTAGCAGTCGTCTCTTCAACCACTCCCTTCTTAATCAAATCCTGAATAATTTGCAATAGGGCTCGCTCTCCTGTCTGTGTTATTTTATACTGAGGGATACGGGGCAAAATCGCACCATCTTTAACCTGTATCGAAACTGGAGGTATCTGCAGTAGTCCCTCGTCTGTATCACCTGTCGCCCACAAAGTGGATGGCACATCTGCAAATTCAACAGGAAGAGGCGCACCTTTGGACAAACACTGCTTAGCAAGTACTACATCTGGTCCCATTGTCATATAAACACCTGCCGGGGAACAATAAAAAGTAGCATGCAGTTTCTTCAACAAATCCAGACCCATCAAATTTTCACCACAGTTGGATGTCAGTAAGAATGGCGAATCCACAGTGAAAGGACCAATGGTCAATGCAAGGGGATTGAAATGGGGCTTACAACCGGTACACCAGAAAAACCTACCGAAACATTATTATGGCCAGACAGAGCCACCCCAGGGACCATATTTCGAGAAACCGAACTTTTCGTCGCACCTGTGTCCACCAATAACTCCTTAGTCGAACCTTACAGTTCCGCTGTTACATAAGGACCACGCTGGTCTACAGGTATCGGAATTGATCCCCCACTCTGTCCCTGGCTGTCCTAGCTGTAAGACATTCCTGTCACTTCCTCCACATCATAATCATCATGATAGTACTGTCCTTCACGAGGGTCATCAAAGTAATTAATTATTATCAGAACGATCCCGTGGGGCTACGGCATTCTGAGCCCTATCTGCCCCACCAGCTCCACGACCCCGTCCACGAGAACCTCGTCCTCTCTGGACCGCTACCTTCTGCAAGAGCACAGGACACTCGCTATGGCAATGTCCCTCCTCTTTACAGTATGCCCACTGATTCGGACCCAAATGCGTAGTTGCTGGCTGCCTACTAGTGCGTGGAAGCTGTTGAGCAGGACCACCACGTCCTCTCCCATTCCCTCTGAAAGCCTGCTGCAACAACACCTTCGTCTTTAAATCCTTATGCCTCTTCCCTGTCCTTTCCTTTTCCTCATTATCCCTGTGTTCGCAATGCTGTGCCATATTCAAAATAACAGAGGGAGAAGAGGTGGACCAAGTACTTTCAGAAGCCTGCAATCGAGTCGCAATTTCAGGAAGCAAATTAGAGACAAATGTATTAACAAACAAACTTAACATCTTCCTCAAAGACTAATCCTGCCCACTGTAGTCCAAAAATGTACCTTCAAATCGGGTGAAGAAATCAGACACACTCTCATCCTTCTTTTGTCGACAAGCTGACAATTTATCCCAGTCCACCTTTCTCGTGGAATAAGAGAATGCATGTATGTAATGATGCGGCCTGGCAAAGCAAGTATCTCTGCCCGAGGCTTATCACCTGACTTTCTTTCCTGGTCCCATGCCTTAATTTGATCCCAAGTGCCAACCAACTCCGGAACATGATCTTGAGTATGGACCTGCCTCCAAATATCAACCGGAACAAGAAGACCAAAAAACATTTCAATGTCAGCAAGAGTCATTACCGTTGAAGAAGCAGCTACAGTCAATTCTTTATAATAAGCAGTAGGATTTTTCCTGGGATCTGGCAAATGAGTCTTAAGGGATAAAACCTCACTTCTTTTCCATGGAGTATAAACCCATTGTTCTTGAAACCGGGCCCCCACTGCCGCTCGAGTAACATTACCTCGCCCATCCGTTAACTCTGGTATCTCTGGGTGATATATAGGATGAACCTCTCTCATCGGAAACTGAGACACCAACTTGGGACATTTCTCATGCAGTCTTCCCCTATAAGCTATTATTGTCGTAACATTAGCAAATACTTGTTCTGGCCCTAATTCACTAATATACACTCGATCTCTAATGTCATATAAAATTTGGGGTGCTTCCGCTTCGAAGTACTATTGCCAAAGACCAATCAGAGTAGCAGACATGTGTTTGAGGGCATTCTGCTGTATAAAGGGCTCAAATCTCTCATAGTCGCCGAGACATCCTCTACACTATAAATGGGATTACGGGCCGACTGTGCAGACTGATTGGCTATCACCTGTTTCTCTTCATCTCCCACATCAGATCGCACCAATGGTCCCATGCGCTCCTTAAATTTCGTCCAATCCCTATCCTCAAATCCACGTACCGGTGTCCCACTACTTACTAATGTCGGAGGATGAAAAACCACAGTGGGAGAGGCAACAGTAGTAACAGGCACTATCGTCGCTGAGGGTTGTGTCACGGGGGAAAGAGCTGGTGAAAGGGATGCTGAGACACTAGATATGGCAGGAGTGCTAACAGTCACAGGGGCCGCAGACGGCAAAGAAACAGAAGAAAGAGGAGGAGGAGGAACCGAAGCCACAGCCGTTGACATGACAGTGGTAGACACAGGGACAGAAACAGTGGACGCAACTGTAACGGGTGGCTGTGAGGGCACTGGAACAGTGGGATATATTATTTGCGGGCATATGGAGGTGGGGGTCAGGCATCCAACAATTCTTTCACAAAAGTATCATCTTCTTCCTGAGCCACATACGATTGATCAATTTGTAATCAAAACCTTCTATCTTCACACTCAACACCCTTTTCCTGTTATTCCCTGTCATATGCTACAGCTTTCTGAGTTGATGGCTGCATTTTCCCTTTCCGGGCCTCTTTTTCTGCCTTCAATCGCCTCTGTCTAGCTACTTTCTGCCATGTTCTGAGGGAATCAAACACAGACTGCCTACTTCGTTTCTTAAACAACTGTTCTTGTAAATACTCAATCTTTTGTTCATCAAAAGTGCCCGTCAACGGCCACTTCAACTCTGCATTGTCCCTCGTATATTTGTGCCATAGTGTACTAAACATAATAGGGCCAAGACCATGCTTCACATACATATCATAATTGGGAGTGCCTTCTAGAGGCGCCGGCTGAGCTTCTTCCAATCGAGCATTGGCAGCACAAAGAAATCAATTTGCTAACACTAGGCATTTTCAAACATTCACTATTTTATGCCTGACAAAACAAGTACAAATGCTTCTTATCAAAAGACGGTCCTTAGACCGCACCAAATACAAACCAAAAATGGTACCATATCCACAAAGAACCAAAACAAACTCACCTGATATATGCAGGTCAAAGCAAATTGATTCTCCACTGCCGACTCTTCAGACCAAACGGTCAGATCCAAGGGTTTCACTGTTCAGGACTCCAGTCGGGATGACAACTAGGCGAGGCACCGTCCGGCTGGACAGAAGGGGAAGCTGCGAGTACCAGAAACTCTTCTTGCAGGGATCCCTGATCCGTGCATCCGACCCGACAATAGCCTCGATCTCCCCCCGGTCCGCGGAAGTGGATGGGTCACTCACCCGAAGGAGTCCCTGTTCGGGCGCCAACTGAAGGAAGTGGCCCGATTCGGGTCACTCTGGTCACTAATGACCACCTCTCAGTCTTCCAATACAATGAAGAGTCGGTCAGACAGTGAAGAATACAAACCAATAACAGTTTATTCAGAGTACACTCAGAGCGGAGCCCAATCTGCCAGTCGCTTAGGAGTGCTGCAGAGGGACTGACATCAGCAAGCATAACGATACATTAAATACACTTCGAAACCAATGAAAGCACGCCCACCATGGAATTTTCCAGAGAGATTCAGCTGGACAGTAAATTACAAAGGAGTAAGTTTCGATTTCGAGGCCGGGCACACACTATCTACTATTCAAGTTCACTCTGCCTGTACCCGCCACTAGACAAGTGGGAGAAGGCTTACATCTAAAGGAAAGGCATGCACTAATAAGAACAGTGCATTCATTAGTGTGGCAGAACTCAGCTCCGAAGAAACATAACCTAGAGAAGGCTGTTTCTCGGAAATGGCAAAGGATGAGTTTCGATCATGATACAAAATGGCGTCCATACACAAAATGGCGCCGCAAATGCTAACTTACGTAAAACAATGCGAAAGCATAATTTTTTATTCCAACAACTATCAGTGGTGCTGACGAGTTCTGTCCACTGTCAATGGTGCTGATGAGCTCTCTCCACTCTCCCTGGTACAAACGAGCTCTGTCCACCATCACTCTTGCGGATGGGCTCTGTCCACTGTCCCTGGTGCTGTAGATCTCTGTTGTCCACTGCCACTGCGACTGATGAGCTCTGTCCACCTTCCCTGGTGCTGATGAGCTCTGCTGTCCACTGTCACTGGTGCTGATGAGCTCTTTCCATTGTCACTCGTACTGATGAGATCTGCTGTCCACCGTCACTGGTACTGATGTGCTCTGCCCCCCTTCACTGGTAATCATGAGCTCTGTCCATCGTCACTGGTGCTGATAAGCTCTGATCACCATCCCTGGTATTGAAGAGTTTTGTCCATCGTCACTAGTGCTAATGAGCTCTGCTTTCCACCGTCACTGGTGCTGAGGAGTTCTGTCCACTGTCACTGGTTCTGTTGAAGTTTGCTGTCTACTGTCACTGATGACATCTGTCCATTGTCATTGGTGCTGATAAGCTCAGTCCACTGTCACTAGTACTGATGAGTAGTGTCCGTCGTCACTGGTGCTGATGAGTTGTGTCCACTGTCACTTGTGCTGATGAGCTCTGCTGTCCACCTTCACTGGTGCTGATGTGCTCTGTCTACTGTCACTAGTGCTGATGAGCTCTGTCCACAGTCTCTGCTGCTGATGCGCTTTGCCCACCTTCACTGGTGCCGATGATGAGCTCTGTCCAGCGTCACTGGTGAGCTCAGTCCACTGTCACTGGTGTTAAGCTCCGTCAACCGTCACTGGTGCTGAGCTCTGTTCACAGTCTCTAGTGCGCTCTGCTATCCACCGTCACTGGTGCTGATGAGCTTTGTCCATCTACACTGGTACTGATGAGCTCTGTCCACAAACTCTGGTGCTGATGAGCTCTGTACATAAACTCTGGTGCGGATTAGCTCTGTGCACCATCACTGGTGCCAATGATGATCTCTGTCCACCATCCACTGTCTCCGGTGGAGATGATGAACTCTGTCCACAGTCTCTGATGCTGATGAGTTCTATCCACCATCACCGGTGCTGATGAGCTCTGCTCAGTGTCCCAGGTGTTATCGAGCTCTGTCCACTGTCCCTGCTGCAGATGAGCTCTGCTCTCCACTGTCACTGGTGCTGATGAGCTCTGCTGTCTAATGTCTCTGGTGCTGATGAGCTCTGTGCTTCACCATCACTGTTGAACTCTTTCCAGTGTCAGTGGTGCTGATGAGCTCTTCTGTCCATAGTCACTAGTGCTGATGAGGTTTGTCTACAATCTCTGGTGCCGAGGAGCTCTGTCCACTGTTAATGGTGCAGATGATGAACTCTGTCCACCATCACTGGTGTTGCTGAGTTCTGTTCACTGTCACTGGTGCTGATGAGCTCTGTCCACTGTCCCAGGTACAATCAGGGTCTGTCCACTGTCCTTGGTGCTGATGGGCTCTGTCCACTGTCACTGGTGCCAATGAGCTCTGGGGTTTACCGTCACTGGTGCTGATTAGCTCTGCCCACCGTCACTGGCACTGATGAGCTCTGTCCACCATCACTGGTCCTGCTGAGCAGTGCTGTCCACCATCAATGTTGCTGATAAGGTCTGTCACCCTCACTGATGATGATGAGCTCTGTCCACAGTATCTGGTGCTGATGAGCTCTGTCCACCATCACTAGGGAGCTCTGTCACTGGTGCTGATGATAAGCTCTGTCCACAGTATCTGGTGCTGATGAGCTCTGTCCACCGTCACTATTGCCGACGATGTGCTCTGTCCAACATTACTGGTGCTGATGAGCTCTGTCCACCATCACTAGGGAGCTCTGTCACTGGTGCTGATGATAAGCTCTGTCCACAGTATATGGTGCTGATGAGCTCTGTCCACCGTCACTATCGCCGATGATGTGCTCTGTCCAACATTACTGGTGCTGATGAGCTCTGTCCACCATCACTAGGGAGCTCTGTCCACTGTCACTGGTGCTGATGATGAGCTCTGTCCACAGTCTCTGGTGCTGTTTAGCCCTGTTGTCCACTGACACCGGTGCTGATGAGCTCTGTTCACTGTCACTGGTTCTCATGGATTAGTCTACTGTCCGTGTGTCCATTGTGCTGATGAACTTGGTTGCTCGTGCTGATGAGCATTTTCCCCTGTTTCTGGTGCTGATAAGCTCTGTCCCAGATCTGTTGTTGAGCCCCATTCCCTATTAGCTCTATCCCCTGTCCTTGTACCTTTTTTGACAATGAGCTTTAAAAATATTATGGTGCTAACGAGTGTAGTCTCATGCCCCAAGTGTTGACACTGAATATTATGAGCTGTTCCCACTGCCCTGTCGGCTCATCTGATTTGATAATAGTCACCAATGCAGATGAGCTCTGTCAAGTGTCCCTGGTACTTAAGAGGAGCTCACTCCACTGTTCTTTGTGCCAAGGACCTCTGACCCCTCTTCCTGGTACCAGTGTGCTCTGCCTCCTCTCTCAGGTCCTTGGTACTCATTAACCTTGCTTCTGACCTCAGTCCCTAAGAGGTCTGTGAAGTGATTGTATGATTGAACCACGAATGCGTTTTTCACGCATTCCGGAACCACGAAGTCTAAACAACGAAATTCTTAAGCATGAATATGCCTTTACCACGCATGCCTTTACTCCTAATCGTGTTGTTAAGGCATTTTTGGTAAATACATATTTGCGGTTAAGAATTTAATCCCCTGACCCCTGCACCTGGCCTGAGTTCCTAAAGTACCCCACTCCCCCATCCCTAGTCACTTTTTCACCTCCGCCCTCCCCATATCCCTAAAAGCTACCCCTATTCTCTAAAAATGACCCTCCCCCCGCCCTGAACCCTAAAACGGCCCCCATGCCCTGAAAACTAAACTACCCCTAAGCCCTAAAATCGACCCTGCCCCCCTAAGTACTAAGTTCTATCACGATCCCTACCCCCCGCCCTGAACCCTAAAACGTCAACCCCGTGCCCTGAATACTATCCCGAACCCCCCCCCCCAATCCCTGAATACTACCCAAACCCGCCCTCGGCCCTCAAAACACCCCGAGCCACCCCCAACCCAGAAAACTACCCCCAACCCACAATCAGCCAAAAAACAACGCCCGACCCGTCCCAGCCTAACTTTAAATAACCCCGACCCACCCCAGAAAACTACCCCCACCCACCCTAAGCCCACAAATCAACCCCGACCCACCCCCCCAACCCCACTTACCTCACAACGATCTCTTCCTGCTTCCGTCCGGCCGCAAGTCCTACCGCACATATGCCTTAACCACGCACATGCGTGGTTAAGACATATGCGCGGTAGGGCTTGCGTAGTTCAGCCTTCGTTGTTAAGGCTGATCGTTGTTCAGCCTTCGTGGTTAAGGCTGTTTCCCCTGTGAAGTGCCACTGGTACTGATGGCAAGTTGTGTCCTCTCTCTCTCTCTTCTGTGCTGAGGAGTTCTGCCTCCCAAGCATGGTGCTGATTATGAGGTCTGCCCAGGGCCCTTGCTGCTGATGAGAAGTTCTACCCAGTGGCTCTGGTGCTGAAGAAGAGTCCTGTCCACTGATGTCGATGCTGATCATCGAGATTAGACTCTTACTAAGCCCTGTCCACTGATCTTGGTGCTGATAATAAGCGCTCTCCACTGTCTCTGTGCTGTGATTGAGAACTCCCCGCTTACCTTGGTGCAGTTGATGAGCTCTGTCCGCTCCTCTTGGTGCTGAATATGAGCACTGCCGCTGACACCGAGCTCTGTCCACTGATCCTGGTGGAGAAGTGTGGCTCAATGGTTAGAGCGGCAGACCCTGATGCAGAGATCTGGCCCGGGACCAGGGTTCAATTCCTGCCTCGGCGGGTCTTGGGCTCAATTTCCTCGGACCTGATAATTCTCGCCTCGGTGCCTATTCTAATCATGGGTCCCACTCTGCAACTCTGGGCAATAGCTTGCTTAATCTCCACAACGGCCCCAACAGCGCTGGGATGCCTGGCTTCACCCTGGGGGTGCCCAGGAGTGGACATTTCACAGGGAAAAGCCAGGAAGGGTTCCACAGCGGTATGCGTACAGCGCCAGGACACCTCTTTGGGGGTATAAGTACGAATTTCATTCAATTTCAATATGAGCACTGCCGCTGATACCGAGCTCTGTCCACTGATCCTGGTGCTGAATATGAGCACTGCCGCTGGAACTGACACCGAGCTCTGTCCGCTGATCCTGGTGCTGAATATGAGCACTGCCCCTGGAACTGACACCGAGCTCTGTCCGCTGATCCTGGTGCTGAGAATAATTCGCTCTCCTCTGACTCTGCTGCTGTCGATCAGCTCTCCTCGCTGACCTTGGTGTTGCCGGTGAGTTCTGTCTACTAATCTCTGTGCTTATTGTCGACATTGTCCCTGGAATTGGTATTGAATTCTGTCTGTTGATCCTGATGCTGATGATGTGAGCTCTCCCCTGTCTCTGGTGCTGTCAGTGCGCTCTCCTCTCTTACACTGGTTTTGCTGTTGAACTCTATCCACTGATCTCAGTGCTGATTATCAGCTCTGTCCCTAGACCTGATATCAAGCCCAATCCGCGGATCTTTGTGTTGATAATATTTTATTCTCCACTGTTTCCGATGCTGTCCATGAGCTCTCCCATTCTGCCTTGGGTTTGTTGTTGAGCTCTGTTCATGATGTTGGAGCCGACTATGAGCGCTGACCCTGCAGCTGATATTGGCAAAGGTTACAGTGGTGCGGCAGCGGTGGGTGGCATAAGCCTCAGGCTAGCAGGATGGTGAGTGGGCTGAGAGTGGTATTTTTGGCTAAAAGCAGGAAAGCATCTAAGGAGGCAAAGAAAGGAACACCCTTTCTTCACAGTGGGAATCAATCTCAGAGAAGGGGGCAAAGTTCTCCCCCGTCATAGGCAGGGTAGGAACAAGGTAGGTTGTAGGAGTAGCAGGACTAACAGGAGACATCCAAAGACCCCCGCCCCCCGGGGAGGCCTTGAAGGCTTCTAGACAATTTGTGGTACAAGACTGATGAGATCAAGTGGGTCTTGGATGAAAAAGAGTATAAAAGGGAAATAGAGCAAACTGCAGGGTCGGGCGACCCCAGAGGACAAAGAGGATGTGTGTCCACATTCCCGGTATATTTGAGCTGGTGTCTGGAGTGGTGAGAGCGAATGGTGTGATCGAATGCTGGTGTGTGGTGTGGAGTGGAAGCCAGGACATAGGGGGGGTTTGATGGAGGATAGAGCCCTGCCTGGACCTACCTGCTGTTGCTTAAGAGCCTTACATGAAATTAAGAACTTACCTCCTACCTGAGTGGCGCTAGACACTTGTACGAGGACACTGCCCTCTGAAGTCAACAATTTGTGAGTTTGGGGTCTTTAGCTTTAACTCCCAAAGGAAGAAAACCTGGAGAATCACGATTGGTGCCAATGGTGAACGCTCAAAAGATGTACAAATCTACACCCCTCAAAGGCAATGAGACACAAGCGGTGCTTATGACCTGCATAACAATATGCATCAAACATCACAATCCCGGATGCTACTGTTCACATAGAGAGCTCACATGGGTGCTATTCCCGGTTAGATCTGTAGGAGGTGTAAAGGTGTGATGAGATGAAGGGGAAGAAATTCATTTTGAATTGAGGTACCCTGGTAATCGATGCCCTTTATTTGTGGTTCCTGAGGTAGGTCAACCAGGAACTACATATGCGGTCTAAAGCTATATTAGGATTTACTGAGGTCACTCATGCGGTGCTGCACAACTTTCTGCTGCGCCTCAAGGCCTTTTTAATGGCAAGTAAATTGAGGCAATGTATTCTGTTGTGTTAGCGCCTGTGCAAACTATTACAAAAAAATCCACACAAGGGCCAAGAAATCCAATATAGGTACGCGTAAAACACACTTCCATTTTGCAATCTGTTTTAGCTCAATCAGGAAATGGAAATATCGTCAAAGTAAGTTATTGGATGCAAAAAGGTAATTTACATTCATCTCTTCAAACTTCATGTTCTTTCCATCCCTTCTTAGAGCAGGGAGTGGCTTTCCTGACTTGGTTAAAAATTCTAGAACAAGATTTGTTTTCTTAAAAACGGAATTGGGCACCGGTTCCTGGGTGGGACTGTCTGGGGAACCATTTGCACAACTCTCTAGTGGACACTCTGGGGCAGCAGATACATTATAACTTGTGGTATTATTACTCTGAGATGGAGTTCAATGGGACAGTGCGCGCGCTCATGAGTGGCAATTTTTCTACCTCTTTTCCATCGAGGAGACCAGCAAATTCCTTTTGTTCCAGCGACTTGGATCCTGTGGGTCTCACCTATGCTAGTGATGTTCACGATTACGTCATGATGGCGAAGAATTAATGTTTGTGCTCAATGGACACAATGAACTTAGGGTTTGACAAAGGCCAATCCATGGATGATCCAGTTTTGCTTAGAATTTACGTACACATATCACTATAAAATATATGTCTTTGCACAAGTATGCCAACAAGACCTCTGTCCAGTGTGTGACACACGCAAAGACAAGAGGTGAACTGTTGACTTCACCGACACATCTGTGTGCTTATTGGATCAAGAAGTACCTTGCAAACAAGTTCTTTGGTGCATCAACAGCCTGATACGTAGAGGGCGAGTCAGGAATCGACAATCAGAAGGGGGTGAGCGCGAAGGACCAGGTGTTGTCAGGTAGTGGCGCTATGTGACCAGACACATAAATCTCAAGCATGGGATGTTGCTTAGATATCCCCATTCCTACATTTCTTCTTCTTCATGGTCAATCCCACAGTGCAACCAAGCCTGAGCCTGACCGGCATGCCAAGGAAAGAAAGCAAGAATCCAAGGAAAAACAGTCAGATTGTAAATAGCAAGGTAATAAGCCATGAGATAACGTTTGGAGCCATAGTTTTAGCCATACGTTCAACCAATCAGTTTTGAGCCATAGTTTTAGCCATATGTTCAACCAATCAGTTTTGAGCCATAGTTGTAGCCATACGTTCAACCAATCAGTTTTGAGCCATAGTTTTAGCCATGCGTTAAACCAATCAGAATAGGGACCGTGTTAGAACCTTTCCAAATGGCTGCTGGCAACCATCCATCCAGGCAGTGTTCTATGCTGAGGGAAGAAACTGCTTTGAAGTGCTGTTCATTCTCAGTTGGGTCACTCGGGTCATATTCCCAGGGTCATAAGGGAGGAAGATTTGGGGCTTCCTTCCTCTTCCATGGCCCTTGATAAATAGGAGAGAAAAGGCGACAAGTAGCAGCAGTCATGGCTGCCTGGTATATGGAGGGTTATTATGAATATCCCCATTGTTCTTTCATTTTGAACATGCAGTGGCAAAGTCAATGTGTTTGACGTGTATTGTGTGCATATCTGACGTACGCGCGCCTTGCAAATGTCAACCCTTTTGTACTACAGCACACACAAAAACATTTGAAAAATGGAAGCAACAGAAAAAAGGGATGCTTTGTCTGCTCTGGCATCCACTTTTCAGAAGCTTTTGGCAGTAGTCGATTCCCAGTGCTGTTAGGCCCTTGTCGATAAAGAATAATATGACTAAAGTACTTGTGCGGGCTGAGCCAAGATGTGATTGACAATGTCTTAAGCCAGTGGCTCTAGATTCCTGCCTGCAGAGCTGATGCCTATGCTCTAAATGTTTTGTGCAAGGGCACAGTTTCTGCTGCCTGTGCTGTAGTTGCAAACAGGCAAAGGAATCTTGCACTTGACGGTCTTTCTGGACTATGCTTGTATATCAGATTCATTACTGCTTATTTGTTTAGACACTTACTTATAGCCTTGTTTGTCCCATTATAGGATAAGAACTATTAGTACCAGAATGCCACAATAAGGCTGGATCAGTTACAGAATGCCAAGAGAAGGCTGAATCAGTGACAGAATTCCACGATAAGGCTGGATAGGTTACAGAATTCCAAGATAAGGCTGGATCGGTTACAGAATGCCAGATGAAGGCTGGATCGGTTACAGAATGCTAAGAGAAGACTGGATCGGTTACAGAATGCCAAAAGAAGGCTGGATCAGTGACAGAATTCCACGATAAGGCTGGATCAGTGAAAGAATTCCACAATAAGGCTGGATCGGTTACAGAATGCCAGATGAAGGCTGGATCGGTTACAGAATGCCAAGAGAAGACTGGATCGGTTACAGAATGCCAAAAGAAGGCTGGATCAGTGACAGAATTCCACGATAAAGCTGGATCGGTTACAGAATGCCAAGAGAAGGCTGGGTCGATTACCGAATGCCAAGAGAAGGCTGGATCGGTTACAGAATGCCAAGAGACGACTGCATCAGTTACAAAATGCCACGACAAGACTGGATCGGTTACAGAATGCCAAAAGAAGGCTGGATCAGTGACAGAATTCCACGATAAGGCTGGATCAGTGAAAGAATTCCACAATAAGGCTGGATCGGTTACAGAATGCCAGATGAAGGCTGGATCGGTTACAGAATGCCAAGAGAAGACTGGATCGGTTACAGAATGCCAAAAGAAGGCTGGATCAGTGACAGAATTCCACGATAAAGCTGGATCGGTTACAGAATGCCAAGAGAAGACTGGATCGGTTACAGAATGCCAAGAGAAGACTGGATCGGTCACAGAATGCCACGATAAGGCTGGATCGGTTACAGAATGCCGGAAGAAGGCTGGATCGGTTACAGAATGCCAAGAGAAGACTGGATCGGTTACAGAATGCCAAGAGAAGACTGGATCGGGTACAGAATGCCACGATAAGGCTAGATTGGTTACAGAATGCCAAAAGAAGGCTGGATCGGTTACAGAATGCCAAGAGAAGGCTGGATCGGTTACAGAATGCCAAGAGAAGGCTGGATCGGTTGCAGAATGCCAAGAGAAGGCTGAATCAGTTACAGAATGCCCAAAGAAGGGTGGATTGGTTGCAAAAAGCCAAGAGAAGGCTGGATCAGTTACAGAATGCCAAAAGAAGGCTGGATCGGTTGCAGAATGCCTAGAGTACTGCATCGGTTACAGAATGCCACAATAAGACTGGATTGGTTGCAGAATGCCAAGAGAAGGCTGGATCAGTTACAGAATGCCAAGAGGAGGTTGGATCCGTTACAGAATGCCAAAAGAAGGCTGGATCGGTTGCAGAATGCCAAGAGAAGACTGCATTGGTTACACAATGCCAAGAGAAGGCTGGATCAGTTTCAGACTGCCAAAAGAAGGCTGGATCGGTTGCAGAATGCCAAGAGAAGGCTGAATCAGTTACAGAATGCCAAAAGAAGGCTGGATCGGTTACAGAATGCCAAGAGAAGGCTGGATCGGTTACAGAATGCCAAGAGAAGGCTGGATCGGTTGCAGAATGCCAAGAGAAGGCTGAATCAGTTACAGAATGCCAAAAGAAGGGTGGATCGGTTGCAGAAAGCCAAGAGAAGGCTGGGTCAGTTACAGAATGCCAAAAGAAGGCTGGATCGGTTGCAGAATGCCAAGAGTACTGCATCGGTTACAGAATGCCACAATAAGACTGGATCGGTTAGAGAATGCCAAGAGAAGGCTGGATCAGTTACAGAATGCCAAGAGAAGGCTGGATCAGTTACAGAATGCCAAAAGAAGGCTGGATCGGTTGCAGAATGCCAAGAGAAGGCTGGATCAGTTACAGAATGCCAAAAGAAGGCTGGATCGGTTGCAGAATGCCAAGAGAAGGCTGGATCAGTTACAGAATGCCAAAAGAACACTGGATCGGTTGCATAATGCCAAGAGAAGGCTGGATCAGTGACAGAATTCCACGATAAGGCTTGATCGGTTACAGAATGCCAAGAGAAGGCTGGATCAGTTACAGAATGCCAAGAGAAGGCTGGATCAGTTACAGAATGCCAAGAGAAGACTGGATCGGTTACAGAATGCCAAGAGAAGGCTGGATCGGTTACAGAATGCCAAGAGAAGGCTGGATCAGTTACAGAATTACACGATAAGGCTGGATCGGTTACAGAATGCCAAGAGAATGCTGGATCGGTTACTTGGGCATGGATTTGGGAGACTCAAGACCGCGGCTGATGGCCATGTCAGTTTGTGACATCATGTAAAACCTTTTCACTATGAAGAAGCCATAAATTTCGGCTTGATCAGTGCCAGTTAAAGTATGTTTTTGGTACTAAGGCATTAGCTCCCAATGAGTGGTAACAGGAAGGAAAGGAAAGCTTCCACTAGCATAGGTTTACTGGGACTCGTCAAAGCAACTTGGTCAGAGGGGACCAGGAAAACTTGGGATCAGATGGTAGGAAATTATTGGGGGATTGTAGCCCTGTGTCATTTGCTTCTATTAATCTGCTACCTCCCCATCCCAGGTTTTTCTTGCTGCTGTCTGATCAAGATGCTGTAGCGAGTCCGCACCACAAGCTACTAGTAGGAATGGATTTCCTGTACCGGATCTGGACACTGTCCTTGTATACTACGGCTGCACTCTTCCTCATGGCTGCTCGCAGAGTTTAGACTCTCAGTGGCTCCTCACACCCCCACCCAGTAAGAAACGCTGCACACTATGGAAAGATCAAGTTTCTGGCCTGGTTGAACTACTGAAGTACAGAAGGAGAAGCTGGTGGATCTACCTAAAGTCTCTGCGAGATTGGCCACACAAGCGTAAAGGCCCTAGCAGGTCAGTAGTCACAAGAAGGGTCCAGGTGCATGCTTGGGTTCCAAGTGTGGGTACACACGCATATCTTGTCTGCTGCATGACAAGCTGATAGTTGGGCTGTAATGAAGAAAAGCAACTTATCTCCTGGAGTAAAGAGGTGGAGGCTGAAAAGTATGATATTTGTAAATAAAAGTCTAAAGCAAAAAGCCCAAAGTGTGTTTTTTAGTGGAGCTTGTTTTTTGCATAAAACCAATATTTTCAATACATACAGTACAATTGTGATTTTGGTAAGTAAAATTATGCCAAGTGCACTACTGTGTTTTCTGCATTTGAGGCATTTTAAAATACAAATACGGCAGCCATCTTTGAATGGTAAAAAAATAATAGAATATATGTAGGATAGTCTTCCACAACAGCTGCCATGTTTATAATTAGTCAGTAAGCTGCACAGCAGCAGTTGGGATTGAGCATTGACAAACGCCTCTGTAAAATGGAAACTGTAAGGCATGTTTTTTTTCCGGAATCCATTCCTCAAATGCTTTTGTCAGTTCTTGCTCCCATGACACCAGGCTGTTCTCCGATTGAAATCATGTGTAAAATAGTCCCACAGACTTTCCAGTGCTTGCAGAAGGACACCCACATACAACCAATAGAAAAATGGTGAGACTAAAATACTCTTGTGAGCTTAGCCAAGATTTTACTGAAACCATCTTATGCCAACCTCTAAATGTTTCACACCCAAGAAGCTAATGGCTAAAGACTCAAAACCCTTTAAAGTAAGTATAGAATGCTAAATGTTTGCCATGAATGGTGCAAGAGCCATATAAATCACAGCTTAAATGGAGATCTGTGTTTATGCATTCTTTCATAAACCAATTTCAGCGGAAAAGACAGAAGAAACAGGCTTTTTATTTAAACGCAGTAAACAAAGTTCAATAAATCATCTATTTCTAAAAAGTTAGGGGCATATTCTCAAGGAACTATCGCCGAGTTAACGGCACTTTATCTCAGCCAAAGTTGCGATAAAATTATCGCCCCATTCACAAGCTGGTGCAAACAGCCAATATCACCAGTTTACCTGCGATAGCAGCCGCAAAAAACATCGGCAAAGATGACCCCGGCAACTATCGCTAATGAGATGCAGAGTAGGCGTTCCCGAGCAAAAATCAGCGACAACACCACACCTCAACATTCTCAACGACCAGCCAGATCGGCGATAAGATCTCAAAACATGCGATAAGGCGCGTTAGCAGCATGAATCTAACACCTGCTCTGACCTGGTGCAAAGTCGGACGACAACCTGCACCATCAAAGGGAGCCCAGCCCAGAGCCACACATGAAGAACAACAGATGCCAAGGAGCCACTGACCATGCATCCCGGAGCCCCAAGAGGGCAACAACACCCACCGCCACCACCCCCAGGACCCCCCCCCCCCCGGGCCCCACTCCGGGCACCCCCCACCCACCCCCGGACAAAGATATGTCACATCAACGTTACGAAATCATAAACAAAACAATGTGCCTGATGTCGCACAATTACAACACCTAACATACATGTGTTGTCAGAAAAATGAGAATCATACATTCATCTCAGAATTTGCAAATAATTGGTTTCATTCAGAATAAACACAAAACAACTATTTTGAAGAGTCATGGCGGGTCCTCTCAGGACAATCTGTAAGTCACAGCCTGCAAAACAAAATTCCAGATAAGAAGGTGTGTCATGCGCCCATCAAAGGGCAGAGAGAGCGAGCGAAAGAGAGAGAGAGAGAGATAGAGATAGAGAGAGTGAGAGAAAGAGAGGGAGAGAGAGAGGGAGAGAGAGAGGGAGAGAGAGAAAGAGAGAGAAAGAGAAAGAGAGATTGTACAAGGAGCGCAAGGCCAATCGGGCTCTTGGCTCATACATGCCAACTGTTGTGTGTGTATCGCTATTGGTGCACACTAAGTCAAAGGCCTGGCATCAATTGCAACGCGAAGGCCACATCACATTTCCAAAATGCAAGCAGTAGTCAGACTAACATTAGGAATGAAAGCTCCTTTGTCTCAATACACAAGGCTGAAGGACATCTGAACCCCCGACCTTGGTCTTGAATGCGGCTGGCACTCCCTGCGAGAGATACCATACCAGATCTTGACGACTCCCTCACCACGAACTGCGCGAATGAAAGACCAACGTGTCCACACCCCACACACACTTGTCCCTGCTTGAGGTACACCTGCATGGGATGCTCCTGACACATAAGTAAAAAACAACCCATACGCCCAAACGTTGCACACAAATACGACTCATTGCTCCGAGCAGTGGCATATCATCCACATAACTGCCGCCTGTCAGAAGAGTGCTGGTGCTACGAGACCAACAAAGGCAATGGCCGGCAATCCCGGGCACATGCACAACCCCTGTCACGTGGAACTGTACCGTGCACGAATGCTGCATCTGTTGGGATCACTGCGACTGGCAGTGTTGCGCATCAGTTACCGTCTGAGTTTCCGTCTTGCGTACGTCACCTGCATCCAGCCCTGGTTCCACTGTCGATCATGCACATTCGAGTGGCCCATGGATGTCTGCCTATCCAACACAACGGTAGCTGAACTGGATTATGACATGTGTGTGCACCCCCTGTTGGCCCACGAACAGGAGTGTAACCGTGATACCCGTGCATGGGATGCCTTGATATTTGGCGTATGTGCAGGCAGTTGGGCATGGGAGATTGCACAACTCTTCGTGTGCAGTGACCACATCGAGGTGCTCCCCTATTGGGCTGTGTTGCGGATTGGTGAAACGGCGTGGACGGAGCACAGCTGCCCGGACCAGGTAATGGATTGGCTCGCCCTCATGTTCCTTGACCTCGACAACGATGTACTCTTGGAACAGATTGCCCATGAAGCAGCGCTCGCATTCATGGAGAGTAACTACGTTCCTGCAGCCACAACTGATTGTCACCCACAGCACAGGTCCCCACACCTTGTAACATCTTGGAGGAATGGTCACATATCCCACCACAACAGTGGACATGTCTGCCTTCGCCTGGACTCAGAATGCATGTGCGTGGACAAACGCGTGTGTACACACACCTGTGCAAGGTGATGCAGTCCCATGGGCGGAGCTGCACAGCGTCGTTTGGCAACGTTCCAAAATCGGAGAAACTGCTGGGGGGAGAGTACACACATGGCAATGTAGTACGACATGTGACCTTGTAGGATCCTTTCACCTGCTCACTGTCAGCAGAGCACACAGTCAGCGCAGTCCGGTGCTACAGCACTATGCAGATCCCATGGGCTGTGAGTCGTGTCCCCTGACACGGGCCAATGAGCAGACGCCAAACATCACATGACTCGTCCAGCAAGGCAAGGTGGGCTGAGACCGTTGACATCCGTAATGATTTGTGTTCACTTTTGCCACCCCATTACTTGCACCTCGACATGTTCCTAAGCTGCCTGTAAGTGTCTTAAAAATTGGTCTGCATGTTGTGGCCCTTGCCTTGCCCGTACTGACACGCACATGCCAATAAAGTCTACGCAACTTCACTAGTATACAACTGTGATGCGTGTTGAAT
This sequence comes from Calotriton arnoldi, assembly GCA_963921515.1. Taxonomy (NCBI): domain Eukaryota; kingdom Metazoa; phylum Chordata; class Amphibia; order Caudata; family Salamandridae; genus Calotriton; species Calotriton arnoldi. The sequence continues at coordinate 2,716,713 of CAWUFW010000186.1, forward strand.
ATAATGACAAATCGTGTGCCTACATGTGCATTGTCCGTACACAGGGAGGGATTGACTGACGCTTGTGAATTGGGGGTGAGTCCCTATTGACAGCTCCACCTCTGTGAGCCAGACATTGTGGTTGGGATAGTTGCTGGCAGACCTGTGCTCTTACGTGTCTCCAGCAATGTGAGTATGGTGTCCAACTTCTTGCCATGTAGATCAAGGTTATCCATCAAAACAGACTGTGTCCACACAGATGTGTGTGAGTAGGTATGCGAAGAGATGTTCTGTTGTCACATGTGATGGGGGACACCACTTCAGGACTGCTACCGAATTTGACATTTCTACACACAGCCCTATTTAATACATGGACGTGGGGCTACGTTGAGGGGTAACGAGATTGTTGTTCATGTGCAATGAGGCCACAGCTAGTTCACACCTTCACAGTCATCTAATTGGCCATGTGGGTCAGGGTCAAACATGCACATTGATGACATTTACCAGGGTGTACCTGTAGTAATCTGCTTAGCTGTTATCTATTTGCCTAGCTGTGATGTCATCCATTGGTCTGACCGTCGGACGTCTCCACCCACGTGTGCAGCACTCTCGTTTGTTACAGTGCGCTTCTGCTCTCGAGTCAGCTGTGGGCTGACAGTTAGCATATACTGAGTAGCGACTATCAGGGCAGCGGAGGAGTGACGGTTCCCGTGTTACAAGTCATTCCCTGGCGGTGTTCACCTTTCTTGAGACATCAGTGGGACGTCGGTCCTGGTGTGAGGTGAGCCCTTCTCCGGTGTGAAGTGAGCCCTTCTCCGTCGGTCTTGGTGTGAGGTGAGCTCTTCTCCGGTGTGAAGTGAGCCCTTCTCCTGCAAATATCCTGGGACATCGTGCAAGACATACTTTTCTAGTGCGCGACTTCCTCGGACATCACCTGCGTCCCCTGAGGGTCATTGGACTTTGAGTGGTGGGAGCGGAGTGGCGTGCTGCTCAGGTACTTTTGTCTGTGGGTGTCCGGAGTGAATCTGACCTTCTCCTTGGCGAACCTGCTCCAAGTGATGACGTATCAGAATGATCGCTATCTGACGTGTCAAGTGTGACTTGCACAGCATTGGTTTAGAACAGTTCCGTTTGTGTGCGGAGTTTCCATGACAACCAGCGTATGACGTAGGACGCATTTCATGCTGGTGAGGACTTCTCCGAGTGTGTGGTATCCCTGGCAACCAGCTTCTGGCATATGGAGAATTCGCGCTGAAGAGGAGTTCTTTGTTTACTGAACTCAACGGCATCCATCATGCGGGGTTAAGAGGAGTGGAGTGTCTACCGCTTTCGAACATTTCTCTGGTGTTTGTTTTGTCAAGGAGCAGCAGTTTTCAAGTATTTTCGTTTCGAGCAACAGTTTTAAAGTACTTTCGTTTTGTTTTACTTCACAGTGTTTGGTTTATTTAAAAAACAGTATTAATCCATTAGCATTACTATTGATTTGCCCAGTCTTAAAAAAAAAAAAAAATTATTCCACTAGTCAACTGTTAGTTTTTACAGTAATTCGGTGTATGACTCAGAGGTATTTGCTACTCTTCTCATTATATTTTGATTGAGTGTACTGTGTGACCCTGAGGGATTTACTTACTCTCTACGGCTTTAAGGTGATAGTTAAGCATTACTATTTTGTTTTCATTTACTTTATAACATTTGTTCAATTCAAAATGCAGAGTGTTCAAGCACCTCCACCGTTTTTACAGCTTCCAGGAGACCCTCCTGTGCGATGGAAGGTTTGGTACAGAGCTTTCACAAAGTATTTAGGAGCTTTGGGGGGTTTTAGATTCAGTGCGGAACGTAGGAGATTCATTCTGGAACACAACTTAGGTTTAGAGGGGCAAGCTGTTTTAGAACATTTCCCCCCCTGGAAGTTCCCGAAGGTGAAGAACCTCTCAATGAGTTTGACCAAGCAGTAGCCATGTTAGAAAAGCAATTCGATGTAGAAGGGAGTTTGGTTGTAGCGAGGCATAAGTTTTTTACAAGAGAACAGGAAAATGATGAAAGTATTGTAACTTATGTTGCCGCATTACGCATTCTCGCATCTGAATGTGAATTTGAACAGTTTACCTCGCAACTTATAAGAGATCAAGTTGTAGCACATTCCAAAGATAAAAAAGTGCAAGAGAAGTTATTGACGTTAAAAAATCCATCGTTAGAAGAGACTATCACTATTGTTAAAAGTATTGAACTGTCTCAGTTAGCGTCTAAAGAGTTGAAACCAGATAAGATGAATGTTGGGGCAGTAAAGGAAAACAAGGAGCCTACAGATAAACAAGTGAATGTAATGCGTGGAAACAAAAACACATTTTACAAACCTGAGAAGAAGTTCAACCCTCAAAAGAATGTGTGTACAAAGTGCGGTTTTTCTTCGCATTATCCCAACGCTCGCATTTGCCCAGCTAAGAATGTTTCGTGTCGCAAATGCGGGAAACTTGGGCATTTTGCGAAGATGTGTATGTCAAAGGGCAACCCTGTTAACTCTGTTCGAGAGGATATAGACAATGCTGAACAAATGGATGATTTGGTGAGTTCCTTGAGGGATTTAATCGTAGTGGTTAAAGATGATGCTGATGAGTGTGTTGATCCAGTCGTGGAAATAATTGTGGATGGGAAGTCCATTCAACTGTTGGTGGATTCTGGGGCACGCATGACTATGGTCACAGAAGAATTGTTTGAGAGTGTTTGGGAGGACAAGCCACTTGAGCCACCGGATAGAAGTCCTGTATCCTATGAGGTTAGGAAAATTGAGCTTAAGGGTTTTTTTGAGACTAGCTTGATTTTCAAAGAGAGGCGCATTTTTGGGAAGGTTTATGTGGCAAAGAAAGGACTTAATATTTTGGGGTGGTATCACCAAGGTTTATTTGGTATGACCCTTAGACCAGGAACTAAGGAGCAAGTCTCAGTGGTGGATGAGTCTCAGCAGCGTAAGTGTGTGATGGAGTGTTGTGATAAGTTCAAGAGTGTGTTTGCCAATGGTTTGGGGAGCATTAAAGGGTTTAAGCACCGTATTAAAGTGAAAGATCAGGCTACCCCTGTGAAGCACAAACTGCGCAACGTGCCGTATAGTGTGAGAGATGATCTGTCGTGTGAACTTAAAAGGTTATGTGAGTCTGGTGTTATTGAACCGGTGGAGTCGTCCTTATGGTTGTCTCCATTGGTTGTCGCCCGTAAGAAGGACCAAAGTTTGAGAGTGTGCATTGATTTGCGCAGTCTCAATAAAGAGATTTGGGTGGACTCCCATCCTCTTCCCCGTATTGATGACATTCTTGGGAAATTTGACGGATGCAAGTTTTTTTCAAAAATTGATCTTTCATCTGCCTACCATCAGGTGGAGTTGGATCCAAGTTGTAAGCATGTGACTGCTTTTGTTTCGCCTATTGGCACATTTCAATTTAGGCGTATGCCTTTTGGGCTTGCATCTGCTGCTTCAGCCTTTCAACGTATCATGGAGAGTGTTCTGGAGGGGCTGGAGGACACAGTGGTCTTTCAAGACGACATTCTGGTCGCTGGGAGGTGTAGAGATTCACATGACAGACAACTTACAAAAGTTCTACAAAGGTTACAGGCTAAAGGTATTGTTGCTAACAAGCGAAAATGTGTGTTTGGACAGGAGTCCATTGAATACCTGGGACATTGTATTTCAGGTCAAGGTATTCAACCCAGAGAAGGGCTGATTGAGGCTATCCGGAATGCTCCCTGTCCTGAATCAAAAGAACATGTTTCTTCTTTCCTGGGTGTGTGTGAGTTTTATTCTAAATTCATCCCCAATTTTGCTGCCAAGACTGTTCATTTACGTGAGCTTCTCAAGAGAAAAGTTGTTTTTGTGTGGGATAAGGTGTGTCAAGATGAGTTTCTTCGCATCAAGGAAGAGTTAGGTACGTGCAAGGTGCTTACACCTTTTGATCCTCTTGTACAATGTATTGTATCGGTTGATGCTAGTCTTGATGGTTTGGGTGGCATGATTACTCAAGTGAAACATGGTAAGGAGCATACTATTGGGTTTGTTTCTCGAGCTTTGCGACCTAGTGAGAAAAATTACTCGGTCATAGAAAGAGAGTTATTGGCCTGTTGCTGGGCGGTTGAGAGGTTTAAGTGTTTTCTTTGGGGTAAGTCTTTCAAATTACTTACTGATCACAAGCCTCTCATTCCTATTCTCAATGGTCATATTGTTAAAGAACATACTCCAAGGATAGCGAGATTGAGTTCGAAGCTGCTGCAATACAATTTTGAAGTTGCACACATACCAGGTGCGAGGAATATCAGGGCAGATTTTCTGTCAAGATCACCTCTTCCTCTTACTCAAGAGGAATTATGTCAGGGTGACGACGATGAAGAATGTTTGATTGCAGCAGTTGATGTTTGTGGTGTGGGAGGTTTTTCAGAGAAAGAGTGGTTTGAAGCTATGCAAACTGATTCTGTTTTAAAGAGAGTGAAAGAACACATTGTTTTAGGCTGGCCTAAGGAGAAGCATCTTGATGCTGAACTTCAACCCTATTCCAAGATTTCCATTGAGCTTACATTGGAGGGTGGGGAGTTAATTTTACGTGGTGACAAGTTTGTTCCACCGGAATCCTTGAGGTCACGCATCATCACTTTGGGCCATGAAGGTCATTTGGGACAAACTAGCACTAAGAGAAGAATTCGCTCTATATATTGGTGGCCTTCAATGGACAGGCAGATTGACGAGGTCGTTAAGGAGTGTATTATTTGTTGCTCGAGCGACAAGGTTATCAAGATTTCCACTCCCCCTGTACAAGTGGTTGCACCTCCCAGTGAACCGTGGATGAAGTTAGCGGTAGATTTTGTTGGGCCTTTTAATGCTCTTCCCCGGAGATACAAGTTTGCGTTGGTTGTAGCTGACTATCATAGCAAGTGGTGGGAAGTTCATTTTATGGTTGATCCCAACACTATGGAGGTCATTCGTTTTTTTCAAAGTTTGTTCTCTAGGGAAGGCTTTCCCAAGGAGATTGTCTCAGATAATGGGGTGCAATTTACTTCTAAAGAGATGACAGAATTTTTATTTCAGTCTGGCATTCTACACCGCCGTGTGGCTTTATATCATCCCCAGGCCAATGGTTTCATTGAGCGCATGAATCGCATCCTGGTTGAGTGTGTGCAGTGGGCTTTATCTAATGGTGTTGACATTAAGAAAGCTGTCCACAGTATGTTATGGGCGCACCGCACTACTCCTGTCCAGGCCATGGGCAAAAGCCCATTTGAATTGCTGCGTGGAAGAATTGCCACTTTTGACATGTGTCCTGCCTGGATGAGACAGTGGGGTCTGAGTTCAAAGGTGGGAACATCGAGCAAGCCTTTGGCTGTTCCTCATGATTCTGATCTGAGTGTAAACAAATCTACATGCGATGTTTCTGTAAATGTGAACAAACATGTGTTTAATTCAAAAGTTTCTGTTGGCGATTGGGTCAAAATCAAGCTTCCCACTAAGGTGCCAAAAGGATTGTCCAAGTTCAGTACCCCAGTTAAGGTAGATGCCATTTCACGTTTTGCTGTCAGGGTCAATGGGAAGCATTGGTGGAACTGTTCTAGGGTTTACAAGATTCCCAAAGAACTGGTTCTCAAAATGAGACTTGAGTGGTGTGGAGAAGAATGGAGAGTTGGGTCCATCTCAAGGTCCATCAAAACCCAATTTTTCTATTGTGCGTAGGAGTCTTAGGAGGAGTGTCCCTCCTAAACGCATGGATCTGTAGTGCCTCCTAGTTTCATTTGTGTTCTTATTCATGGATCTACATATGTCTTATTTCTTCCTGCTTTTTTTCTTCTTTGTTTTTATCACTTATCTTAACACCTTAATGTATTTTTCTGTTCCTTTTATTCTTTTCCCTTTGCCTCTGTAATTTTTTATGAAAGAAGGGAAATGTTGTAGTAATCTGCTTAGCTGTTATCTATTTGCCTAGCTGTGATGTCATCCATTGGGCTATGGAATGTTACTGTTTGAATTGAAGGAGCTGCTGTGACAGTTCCCTGGAGGCTGTGGAGACGGACGGTCATTAAACTGTGTTTTCCCACCATTACCTGTTCGGTGGTGATTACTTCAGTACCTTTTAGTGCAATCAATGTCCCTACATCAATCCACACTTTTATACGTGAGTGAACATAGACATGACACATCTGTGTGATTTGGAATGTTTTATTCATATCCTGTGGAGTGTCGGAGCTGGAGCAGTACATGGCCATTTCAAGCCCACATAACATGGTTGCCCAGTGGTGGGCCAACCAGAGTCCTTGGGAGAATGCAAAGTTAATCTGAAGAGGAAGAGTTCAGTCCGCAGCCGGATTGCTGTGTCATTGGTACCAGAGCAGATATGGCAGTCCATGTCGGGGTCCAGGTGAATGTCGCAGAGTGTTTCGGGGGACAGTGGGAGGTGTTGTTCCAAGGCATGATGCAGAGAGCAGAACCAGGCAGGGACAGGCCATATGGCGGGGACGGATGCTACTACCTCCTTCCTCACACAGTCATTACCCTCCACATCTTACCCCTCTGAGACGTCTTCTGTGTCCGGTGTGTCAGGTGTGTGTGGTGGGGTTATGGCTGCATCACTGTGTGCCACTGACACATCAGGGTGCGAAGGTGATAGGGCTGCATCACTGTGTGCCACTGACACATCAGGGTGCGAAGGTGATAGGGCTGCATCACTGTGTGCCACTGACACATCAGGGGGCGGAGATGTGTGTGTCGAGGTTCCTGCAGCAGTCATCTGGTACAGGCTCAGTGGCAGCAATGGCAAGATGAGGTTCTGCAGGGCATGGAAGATCGCAGCTACATCTCACTGGTGTTCAGCAGTGGCAGCCATACTTCCAGCCTGCATCAGCTCCATGGTCTCCATTGTCCTCCGCATCTGTGCCAACTCTGTGCTGTCATCGCTGGAGCCTGTCTGACTAGACAGTTCTTGTATCCGAGTAATGGCCCCAGCGATGTCAGCCAAGGATTGTTGGTGAGCATGGTGCGGACAGTGGGTGTCCGTTAGGGACTGTAGGTGCTCCCTGATGGGACTCAGGCACCCACGTATGGCATTGAGTTTGGCTGCCATGAGGTCGAACCCCACCCGCAGCTGATCAGCCATCTTCTCCTGGCACCCTAACACACGGCGTTGGAATTCCATGTGTTGGTCGTGGGGGTCCTGGGAGACAGCCGTGGTGGTGTGTGCTTCCTGCTGTGTGGTCTGTGCAGGGTGTGGGGTCACCGCGATGCAGCTGGGCTGCCCTGCTCCTGGAGGTGGGGTGCGGAGGCTGTCCACGAGCCGTTGGAGTGTGTCTGAGCAAATGTGCAGGGTGTCCTCTTCATCATCACTGAAGAGATGTGTGGTCTGCTCTGCAGCGGGTGTTGATTGTCCCTCTGCAATGTAAAGGGGAGATGCAGGTTAACAGTGTGTTCCATGTATGTTGACGCATTGTAGATGCTTACATTCAGACTGCATGACAATGTACATTGTGCCTGTTTTGGTGAAGCTGGCTATTTGATGGGAGACAGTGGACATTTCGACTACATGACGGATGTGTGGTTGAACTCGTACATTGTCATCTCACAGTGTCATGCAGTGCCAGATGTGATTGGCCAGTTTCTACGCACGAGCGGCACCAGTTGTGTCCTCTGTCCTGTGGTGTAGGGGTTGCACTTTGTACTACATTGTCGTCAATGTTGATGTACTGTGATTGCTATGTGTGTGTGCTGCATTGTTGGCGATTCGCCCCTGCAACTCTGCTTTGGCGGACCCTTATCCCTTTGAGTCGGTGTGCCTTTGACTTGTGTGCTTTTCAGGTGCTGGGATGTTTGCGACTTGGGTCATTTGTGCTCCTGGACAAATTTTGTACTCTTGTGCATTGTTTGTCTGCAGATGTGTTTTTGACGTCATGGGTTGTAGGTGCACGTGGATGTGTCAGAGTGTGACCTGCTCCTTTACGGATGTGGTCCACATTCAGCCACCTCAATGTCGTCTCGTGCACCATGTCATGTATTGTGACTTCAGCCATGCTATCTGTCATGCAGTGTCACTTGCATTGTCAGTGTGGCTCACAGAGCCGCTGCTTTTCTGGATTCAGCACATGTGCATGGGTAGGTTGTGGCATTGGTGATATGGAGGGGGGCCCATTTGTGCACATTGTGGACGGGGGCCTACTTGGTGTTTCTATGTGTGCTGCAGTGTGCCAAGGGTATCAGGGACATGAACCACAGTAATTGTGGGTGTGCAGTGTGCTGCACATGATTGTGCATGTGTGCCATTGTGCCCATCTGCCCCCGTCCCCCCAGTCCCTGGTCGTTACTCACCCTGTTGCTGTTGGGTCAGGTCATATTGAGCTGTATCCAGACCCCCAACACCTTGCACCGTCTCCACACTGATGACTGTGGCCACCATTTCCTCCAGCTCATCCAGCTCCTCCTGTGGCGTAGGACTCCCACCTCCAGTCGTCTTTGCTGCCTTCCTGTTGGCAGCAAGTTTCTGTTTGGTTTGGCTGTGCACTTCATGCCAGCGTCTCTTGACCTCCTCCATTGACCTCCTCGACACTCCGACTGCATTCACGTTGGTGACGATGGACTGCCATATTTCCGTTTGTGTTGCCAATGACACAGTGGAGGTGACGAACAGTTGTTGGTAGTGTTCTATCACCTCCGTGACGATGATCCGGTCTTCCTGTGGACTGAACCCCGTCTTCCTCTACCTCTTCTCCTTGCCCTTCCCCGGAAACGGGGTTCCTGGCTGGTCCTCCGTGGGGCTTGTGGGGTTCGGGTTGTCCTCTGCACTCGGTCCGGGTGCATCCATGGTGCTACGCAGTTTGATTTGGTTTTGGTGTGTTTTTTTGGTTGCTTTTATAGTGCATTTTCCCGCATGACGCGTGGGAATTGCAGGCCTGTCGCTGGTTGTCGCTGATTTTTGTATCGCGATTTGGGGCATCGCAGGTTTTTTCGCGTTCGTGTTTCGCATTTTTTCGGCGTCGCATTAATTTTTGGGCGGTCATTTGGCGCGTTGTCCTGCTACTATCGCATGGTGCCGCCGGGTTGGGAATACCACGTTGACACAGTGTTATTTTCCCGCGATAGACTGCGATGTGAAGAGTTTCGTTAAGCAACTTTTGCGGTAGTTATCACACGTTCTTGAGAATATGCCCCTCAGTGTATTGACCCTACCATGAAGCACAAGATAAAAAAATGAGCAGAATTTAAGTAGCAACACATAATCCATTCGAAATTAAAACAAATATATGCAAGTAATTTATATGCTTCATTTAAATTAAATATTGGTTAGTGGAGAATGATTTTGCAAGATAAAGGTCAAAGATAATGTGCTATTATTCAATACTTGTTTCTGTTTATTTTGCTGGTTCTATTTGTGCTGAGAATTCGATATGTTCCAGTAACATCAACAGATGTCAGGGGATAGGGTTTCTTTTATATTTTGCATTATAAATGCAAGACACACATTATGTTCTAATTGTTTATCTATTGCTTGTAAGGTTAGAGAAAGTCTTCTTTCTCGTTTTGGTCATAAACGTAACTATTTTTCTCTTGTGGCATTTTATATGCTAATTGGTTTAGAAAGTTTCCCTAGGTCTGCCCCCCAGCCATTACTCTGCCTGCCAAATTAAGAGATGTCCAACTGCCCCGCAGACATCTCTATCCATTGGCGGGAGCTGCCATCACAGCCCTTCCGTCAATGGTGGAAAAGTTTGACAGCTGGTCATCAAACATTTCCAAAGTTTTCTTTTTCAAAAACAAACTTCCAAAGCCGAAGTTTGTTTTGACAAATAAAAACTAATGCCCCCAACACCATGGGAGTTTTCTCCTGTGTGGGGTCAATAAATATTTTTTCCTGTCCCTCATCGCCAGGTTTTACCTAGTGGCAATGGACAGAAAAGAAAACACATAACTCAATTTTAATAGTTTATTTAACTTGCTCTTTCATGTCAATGGTTTAGGAGTTATGGAGGATTAGCAGAAGGATCATGTCACACAAATTATGCAAATTTGACTAAAAATAACTTATTTCTTCTAGCTGCATACAAGAACCCCGTTCATTTTAATCACTGGTTTTGGCCAATGGTCAACCAACTATTCTTTCCATTTTATCTTTGTGAGCCTCTCCAAGTGTCAAAGTGTTTCCATGAGGCACTGTGTGGACATTCTCTTTTAATCTAATGTTTTCCTATGTGAAAATATTAGCACTTTTTAGTATCTTTATACATATAGGGATCCGATTCTAATAAAAAAAAATTAAAAGTTGTCTGTTTACTCGTGTGATGTGAGTAAATAAACCCGATTTCTGAATTCACGCAAATCCACCAGAGTACACTTGGAAAGCTATACCTAGACGTGCTCTTGCGGTTTGACCGCGTTGGCAAGCTCTGTTTGTTCAATGTTTGAGAAAATCTAAACTTGCATTTTGTACAATTTTTTCACTATTTACAAATCAATTTCAATTTGGTGAAATCCCTTCCCCAACACCACCTGTAAATATGCTTTTTTTGAGGGGGAGTCTTTCGTAACCTAACTTTTTCAACCTCACTTTACTACCAAAGCTAGGGGTGCTAGACTGCATATCAGAACATCAGGATGAAAAATATAGATTTTCACAAATATTGACTACACACAATATTGACTACTACCATATTGTCAAGGTACGTATATATAGATAAGTGTAAGTTTAATATTCTTAAACCCATATCTACTTACCATGACACTATATATATATTTAATGCAATGTTCTTTACAGTGATGAGAAACAACATACATGAAAATGTTTAAAAATTATAAAAAGTGTAGAATCTTTATAAAAATGTTTATATACAAACATACATGATCTAGGTTACATTTTGCACTTTTCTCAGATGCTTGCAATGTTTTCAAAATAATGAGAAAACATAAGTTGTAAAATGGTGACCTTGATTGCCATGATTTGTATGTGGGGATGCACAGTCTAGCTGCTTGAGAGCAGTAAAAAGCAAAAAAGGATTAAGCACTTGTGCACTTTAAGTAGACGTTCTAGACGGTGGGACTCTATGGTCCAGTAGAAGGCTGTGAAGCCGAAACGCGTAGACCGTCCCTTTTAACCTGTTTTTTTGCACTGGGTGTGCTAAATAAATAATATTCTTAAAAATCTGACCTCTGTTTTGGTGCCATGCTTTTTCGCTGGAGGAGAAGGGTCAGCGAAGAGTTTATATATATATATATATATCCTTTCCGCATGGTCCCATTTTCCTGACCAAAGGGCGCTTCTCTGGTGGTGCGTGACGAGTACGGCAGGACCGAGCCGTTACCAATATTCACAACACTTATCCCCCAAAAAGAGGCTTCTCACCGCACTCACAACTCCGTGCTTCTCTATGCAGTTCCAATAAATTTCATCCACTTAATGCAGTTCAAGGGTGTTTATTCGAGACCTTGTTCACGGGGAAAACAAGGTCTCGGTGGAGACTGAAACGCGTAGGGGTGTGTTGGCAGGCTATGAATAAACACCCTTGAACTGCATTAAGTGGATGAAATTTATTGGAACTGCATAGAGAAGCACGGAGTTGTGAGTGCGGTGAGAAGCCTCCTTTTGGGGGATAAGTGTTGTGAATATATATATATATATATATATATATATATATATATGCAAAAAGGAAGGAGATCCTCTCCGAGATCTCCTATTTTTCCATCCCTTTCTAAAATTACTTTTACGACTGGAAAATGCTAGCCATTCAGTAGATTTACTACAGTTGTAAGTTCCACCTGTGACTGTTAAGATACACCTATCCTGCTTCTGTAAATTAGTATCTGTCAATTATGGTCACAGATGAGACTTTTTGTCACCCGAAGGCCGGCTTAGTACTCAAATATCATAACTAAAAAAAATGACAAAACTTAATGCATGATCATAGACAATGAAACGTAAACAGGTGGAGTCCACTTTTTTGTCCTGGGTACAAGAGGGAGAGGAGGTCCAGTCTTCTAGGCTCTTCTTGGGGCCCAGGCGGCAGATTCAGTCCCCTTCTGATCTTCCACCAGTCCAGGAGTGTTCTGAATTGGGTGTCTGGAAATGACACATTCATGCTTGGCATGAGCAGGTGGGTGGGAATGACTCCTGGGGACGCCCTAACTAATGGGGTGAAGGTTCCCAGGGCTATCCCCATCCACTTTGTGCATTTTCAAGATGGCAAAAGTCTTCAGCCACATTAAAAGTGGACTCTGAGGGCTGGTGGCACGTGTGGTGAGTGTACTATAGTAATCCTAGTGGCCTCCCAAATCTAATACTAAATCCAGTTTGAGGCAGGCCCTGTGCCACAACAACCTCAGAGACAGAAGTCAAGTAGAAAAAGGTTCAGCAACCAGACAAGGGATACGTGAGAATAGTTTTGGCACCTGTTTCCCTCCTTTAAAGTGCCCCCCAATTGTCATATGAAAAACCCCAGCAGGTCGGTTAAGCAAGATGTGACAATCAAGCTGGACTTGACACTGTGAAGTCAACTGAAGGTCCAATGTGATTGAGGCTAGTTTGGCTGGGGGGGGAGAAGGGTTCAGGCCTGGGTGTTAGCTACATCTGCCAGTGACAGGATTGGCCTCTTTGATGTTAATGAAGTTCTAGGGCTCAGCCCACAGGCCATCCTGTCAAAGGTACATTAACACCTCCCCACAGCCAAGGCCTTTTGTCCCTGTCCTGGGATCAAGTTCACACCTTGTTCACACGTGTTACAAAATGCTAATTTATGGCTAGAAGCAGTGGGAGAGCAAAATGCAGATTAGCTTCCAGGTATTTCAGGCACGGCAAAGGGAACTTTCTAAAAGTACTTTTCCCTTAATAGTTATACAAAATTGGATTTTGCCATTAAATTGGATTTTGCATAACTATTAAAAAGAGTCCTTTATTTATATTTCTAGCTGCTTCCAAACCGAAATTAGTATTATTAGATGTAATAATGTAACCCTGTGTTTTACTATGGAGCAGCCAGCCTTGCTACAGTGAAAATAATTTTTCGGGCTTTTTCACTGTAAGGGCATGTGGAACAGTATATGTTACATGTTCTACTTTTAAATACCATGCACCTTGCCCTACGACAGTAAGGCCTACTTAGATGTGACTTATTCATATTTAAAAGGAAGGTTTTGACCTGTCAAAAGGGGTTATTTTGGCAGGCAGGTCGAATTTGTAGTATTAAAACTGCTGACTACTAGGCCCCACATGGTAGGCCTGCAGTTATGTTTGCATTTTTACTGAAGTGGGTGACACAATGGGTGCTGGCGGCCACTAGTGACATTTAACTTACAGGGCCTGGGTACACTCTGCATGATATACTAAAGACCTATAGGTAAGTCAAATATACCAATCGGGTGAATACCAATTTCAACATGCTAAAAATTGGACCACGAGTATTTTACTACTGGTTCGCAGGAGTAAGGTGAGCAGGGTTCTATGCCCAACAAAAATAGGGCTCAGCAAGAAGGCAAAAAATCCAGGGTGACCCTGCGAAAGAGACAAAATTCCAACACAGCCCCCCAGCCAAAAGCTGGGGTAGACTAATAAATACAGTGATGAGCTTCCGTGCTCAGGTGATAAAACATGGAAAATGTGCCTCTTCTGCATTTGCACTTTTCTGTTCTGTAGCCTTCTAAACCTAACTGTACCCTTCTGTCACCATCCTCCAGGGCCACTGTACTGTCCTATGGGGAACCCTTCTCATCTACATACTCCATCTGTGAGGATCCTAACCTCAGCTTGGTCACAGATGCCTCCCAGTAGGCAGACAGTACCACCATGTCTAATAGGGTGATGTGGCCCATTCTGCCCACTGGGTCAGACTTGTGCCCCCAAACCATGAAAAACTCTCCCTCACATGGCAATTACCAGCAGAGGTCACTGACAGCTGTCACTGTCAAGAGCCAGGACCCTGGTCATCCACTGCCAGGTGGAGGCTTCAAATTGGGGCCTTGGACAGGACTCACTTTGAGCCGTGGAACTGGGAGGCAGTCCTCCTCTAGCTCCTGTGGTCTCCATGGCCTCTTAGGTGTCTCAGAGTGGAGAGCTACACCTTCAGATGGGTCACTTATTTCGTATTAGGTTTTGTGACAGATTTGCAATTTTGTGTTAAGATGGATATAAGGCAGGGAGTTTGGGTTGGCCCCATGCTGGCCTGGCAGTTCGGTCTGGATTGTTCCCATGGGGCACAGGGTCAAGACTGATTTGCATATGGCTGGGTCTAAACTGGGGTGGCGTAGTGGGCAAAAGAACGATGGATTTAACCCAGATCTTTTGACTGGGGGAGAATGTTTGCATTGTCAGCATTCCGTCCATCATTTGTTTGCTGTAACACTTTTCGCCCTAAGTGGGATGGGTATGCCCAGACGTGGGTCCCTTGCTCACTGTGCCACTGGATTCAAGCTAGCCTGGCTGAAGAAGGGTGACATACACTGAAACCGGTCCCAGGATGCTTGTTTCCGGTCCAGGGAGGACCTGGCCTGGCAGTTCGGTCTGGACTGTTCCCATGGGGCACAGGGTCAAGACTGATTTGCATATGGCTGGGTCCAAACTGGGGTGGCGTAGTGGGCAAACGAACGATGGATTTAACCCAGATCTTTTGACTGGGGAGAATGTTTACATTGTCAGCATTCCGTCCATCATTTGTTTGCTGTAACACTTTTCGCCCTAAGTGGGATGGGTATGCCCAGACGTGGGTCCCTTGCTCACTGTGCCACTGGATTCAAGCTAGCCTGGCTGAAGAAGGGTGACATACCCTGAAACCGGTCCCAGGATGCTTGTTTCCGGTCCAGGGAGGACCTGGCCTGGCAGTTTGGTCTGGACTGTTCCCATGGGGCACAGGGTCAAGACTGATTTGCATATGGCTGGGTCTAAACTGGGGTGGCGTAGTGGGCAAAAGAACGATGGATTTAACCCAGATCTTTTGACTGGGGGAGAATGTTTGCATTGTCAGCATTCCGTCCATCATTTGTTTGCTGTAACACTTTTGGCCCCATGGATGACAGACCCAAGGGATGAGCAAGTGGTCCCACGTGAGATCGCCATTTCCACACGATTCCAGCCGATGCAGCTAAAATACTTGCATATTACTTACCTAACACCCAAGAGGTTACAGCAGGTGAAGATGCTGTTTCCGTTTCCCCCATGTTTCCATTGCCGAGATGAAGGTGAGAATTGTATCTGTCACAGGAATCAAGCATTACCTGGCTGAGGAGCCCTAAGTAGGGCAAAACCAGTCCTGGGTTGTTTGTGTTCTGGTTCAGGGTGGACCTGGCCTTGCAGTTTGGGCTGGACTGTTCACACTGGAGCACGACGGTCAAGACTGATTTGCATATGGATGGGTCCAAACTGAGGTGGCATGTTGTGCAACATAATGATTGACTGTGATTCGGCCCGAGTGATTGCCAGTGGCTGAGATTAATTCAAACATTCAATCCATCATTTTTTTGTAAACTTTAGCACAAAGGAAATCAAGCCTTCATTGAGGTGACTACACGTGTTATCATAATTTTAAATCATCATCTTCAAAGCCAAAATCTGTATTTCAAAAGAGGAGGCATTGGTGTTGTGAGATGAGAGTTGATTCCCTAATTTAAATTAACATAATTCCCAATCACATATTCAAGGTTCAATAACTTGAATCCATATTTGCCACTGACTTCAAATGAACATCTTCATTTTGAAATTAAATATTTGACTGGAGGAGATTAATCTTTAAGAAAGGAGTTCTGATTCTGCTTGTTCCAATTTACTATCTGAAAGCTTGGGCTCACAGAAATTATTCAATGGAATTCCTTGGCAGTATTTATTTGTAAGCAAGGTCTTTTTTGGAAGACGAAAAAAATAATCTATTTGTAAAATATATGTACTTATTCCTCAATTTCAAAATATGCATTTTCGTCTGCGTCACTAAAATTCAAGAATTAAATATCTTGATTTTATACCAATTCTCCAGTTTGAATTTTCATTTTCAGTCCAAAAAAACTGCATTTTTCAATTAAAATCGTGGCATTGCATGTTGACTTCATTTCCACTCAAAACGGGAAAGCAACTGAATTAGTTATTTCTTAATCACCCCATGTAATGGATTGTCTGTGTGAAACTCTGTTCTCTACTTCACAGCCTGATATTGATTATGGAAAGAGGAGAGGCTGAATACATATGGATTCATCCACATTGTCATGTCACCAAGCTCTCCACAGCACGTGCATTAATTAACCTAAGTATCTTACCTGGTCTATTGGTATACTCCTCGTGCATTCCAATGGGATTTAGTGCAGTTTGGGTTTGTTTGAGCCTGGGTTTACTGTGTTTGTTTGTTTGCAGTCCTCCACAATTTCGTTTTTTTTAGGCCTATGCAGCTGCATGTTGGTGCCGTTCTGCTCTGTTTTAAAAACCCACATTTGCACAGATTTAAATTATTTTTTACATTTATTATTTACCACTCCAATGATGTTTACCACTCCAATGGCATCTGCCATCCTAGAATGGTAATTAAAGCAAGCATTGGCAAAGCCAATAGGTCTTGCCTATTCAAGTCAGGAACAAGCCATCCAATCTCAGAGTTTAGCTTAACTATAGACTACCAATAAATTCTAAGAACAAAGTTCCGCACTCATAAACTATTTTTCACATCCAGATCTTGTGCTGACCAGGCACATTTGCAAATATTCAAAAAGAATTTGTGCATGCCCCAAATACGTTGCATGTATTCAACTGCCTTGTGCAACCGCACCTTCCCCAGAACAAAATCTGTCTAGGAGAGAGGACGGGGCCATGTGGCAAATGCAGACTTATTTCATGGTGCTTAATGGAACAGAGAGGTTCTCTAGCCGATAATGCAATGGTCTGCATAGTACAGCCACACCTTTCAGCTCAAATTCTTTCCAGCTGCTCAGGATCCCCAGGATTCACACCATTTGTAGAACCCCAAACTTTGGAATAGCGTTCCTCTGCACCTAAGGGCAATTCATAGCCATCTGGACTTCATGAAGGCAATTAAAACCATCTTATTCTGCGGAAGCCTCTTCTTAAGTCCTGCCTGCAGACAGCTTTTACCTGTTTGTGTGTTTGCAAACGACCTGTTGTTGATAGTACCAAAACTTACAGTGCCCTTTGGGTCAGCCCATTTCTTACCTTTGGTTAGCTTCCTTGTTATTCTAATGTGCTTGCCTGTTGTTTGATTCCTTTCCTTCCTCTTCTCATGTTTGTTCCTTCCATGGAGCATACATCTTTGCCATCCTTTTCACTGGATGGCTTGTATCCTTCGACTGCTTACATGCAGGGAACTACATTTGTCTTTTTCTTTCAGCACTCCATGAGGGCGCATGGGTTTTCTTGCTCTCTCCCGCGTGGGCTGCTTGCCCCTCACATATTCTCCCAACCCACACGCTCGGTGATGCTCCCTGTTACCTCCACCCTCACCTCTTCAATAACTTCCCCCAGCCTTGCCTTTTTTGCCTTCTTTAAAGCTTGTCTGGATAGACTTCTCCCCAGCCCACTTGCCTCTTTCCCTGCTTCATTGAACCCACACCTACCGTTGCAGTCCTCCACAATTTTCTTTTTCTTTTTAGGCCCATGCAGCTGCATCTTGGTGCCGGTCTGCTCTGTTTTAAAAACCCACATTCGCGCAGATTTAAATTCTTTTTTACATTTTTTATCTACCACTCCGATGGCATCTGCCAGCCTAGAATGGTAAATAAAACAAGCATTGGCAAAGCCAATAGGTCTTGCCTGTACAAGAGCTATTGGCTTTGGCAATATGTTTTGGCCATGTTGTACACTAGCTTGAAAGCTGTTCAGCATGGCTAAAAGTTAGTGGCATAAAGGAGAGTGGCAGGGAGTTGAGTGTTGTAAAGTAGAGTATCGTGGAGTAGAGTGGGGTATTATGGAGTGGCTTTGAGATCCATGGAGTGGTGTAGAGTTGAGTGAAGTGGAGGGGAGTGAAGTGGAGTGGAGTGTCATGGAGTGGCGTAGAGTGGAGTGGCATGGTGTTGTGGAGGGAGTAAAGTGTTGTAGAGTGGAAGGGAGTAGAGTGTAGTAGAGTGGGGCAGAGTGGAGTAGAGTGTCAGAGTGGAGTAGAGTGTGGCAAAGTGAAATGGCATACAGTGTTGCGGAGTAGTGTAGAGCAGTGTGGAGTGGCTTGGAGGGTGTTGCGTAGAGTGTTGTAGAGTAGAGTGGTGTAGAGTAAATTGTCATAGAGTGGAGTGGCATAGGGTGAAGAAGTATATTAGACTGGAATGGCATAGACTGGAGTAGAGTGTCATGGAGAGGCATATACTGTCAGAGTGGAGTGGTACAGAGTGGCCTGGAGAGGAGTACTGGAGTGGCATAGGGTAGATTAGGGAAGTAGAGAAGTGTGTCGTAGAATAGAGTGGAGTAAAGTGGAATGGAGTAGCGTAGAGGGAGTTGCATAGAGCGTTGTACAGTGGAGTAGTGTTGTTGAGTGGCATAGAGTGCTGTAGAGTGTTGTGGAGTGACAGAGTGGAGTAGAGTGTCTAGAGTGAAGTGGCATAAAGTACTGTGCTGCAGAGTAGATTGGCATAGAGTGCACTAGCTTTGAGTAAAGTGGTGTAGAGTACATTAGAGTAGAGTGCGGTAGAGTACAGTGGCATAGAATAGAGGGGTGCAGAGTGGAGTGGAGAGGTGCAGCATGGATTGCAGTGGCACAGAGTGCAGTGGTGTAGAGTAGATTGTTTCAGAGTGGAGTGAAGTGGTGCAGAGTAAGTGGAGTGGTGCAGGATAGAGTGCAGAGGTGTAGAATAGAGTGGCATAGAGTGCAGTGGCATAGAGTAGATTGTTTCAAAGTAGAGTGAAGTGGTGCAGGGTAAAGTGAAGTTGTGCAGGATAGATTGCAGAGGTGTAGAGTAGAGTGGCATAGAATGTAGTGGCGTAGAGTCACGTAGAGTGCAGTGACATGGAGGGCAGTAGTGCAGAGTAGTTAGAATGGCGTAGAGTGTAGTGGTGAAGAGTGCATTGGCGTAGAGATGAGTGGTGGAGCGTTGTGTGCAGTGGCATAGAGTGCAGTACAGCAGAGTAGCGGAGAGTTCAGTGGCGGAGAGTGCAGTCTTGCAGAGTAGAGTGTGTTAGAGTGCATTGGAGTAAAGTGCAGTGGCGTAGAGTGCTGCAGAGCAGAGTGCTGTAGAGAGCAGTGGCATACAGTACAGTGGTGCAGAGTAGAATTGAATGGCTTTGAGTGAAGTGACCGAGTGCAATGGTGTAGAGTGGCATAGCGTGCAGTGGTGTAGAGTTCAGTGGCGGAGAGTGCAGTCTTACGGAGTAGAGTATCTTGGAGTGCAGTGGTGTAAATTGTATTGGTGTAGAGTTCATTGGGGTAGACTGCAATGGCGTAGAGTAGAGTATTGCTGAGTAGAGTGCTGTAGAGAGCAGTGGCATACAGTACAGTGGTGCAGAGTAGGACATAGTGGCATAGAGTGCAATGGCATCAAGTGCAATGGTAAAGAGTGGTGCAGCATGCAGTGGCAGTGAGTGCAGTGGTATAAAGTGCTGCAGAGTAGAGCATAGTGGCATAGAGTGCAGTGGTGCAGTGTAGGTGGCATAGATTGCAGTGGCATAAAATGCATCGTTTTGAGTAAAGTGGTGTAGAAAACATTGGGTAGAGTGCAGTGGTTTGGAGTAGAGTGGCACAGAGTGCAGTGGCATAGAGTAGAGTGGTGTAGAGTGGTGCAGCATAGAGTAGAGTGGCATAGAGTGCAGTGGTGTAGAGTAGATTGTTTCGGAGTAGAGTGAAGCAGGGTAGAGTGGAGTGGTGCAGGGTAGAGTGGAGTGGCATAGAGTAGTGGCATAGAGTGAACTGGCGTAGAGTGGAGTGGCCTAGACTAGAGTGGTGTAGAGTGCAGTGGCTAAGAGTGAAGTGATGCATAGTAAAGTACAGTGCATTGTCATAGAGTGGTGCAGAGTAGAGTACAGTGGTGCACAGTAGAATAGAGTGGTGTAGAGTGCAGTGGTGAAGCATGGTGTTTGAGTAGAGTGGTGCAGTGGCATAGAGCGCAATGGTGCAGAGCGGAGTGGCACAGAGTAGAGTGGTGGAGAGTTCAGTGATGGAGAGTGCAGTGGTGTCGAGTAGAGTTGCTTAGAGTGTAATGACAGGCAGTGGCACTGAGTAAAGAGGTACAGAGTAAAGTGGCGAAGAGAGCAGTGGCATAGAGTACAGTGGTGCAGAGTTGAATAGAGTGGCGTAGAGTTCAGTGGCTTAGAGTGCAATGACCTAGAGTGCAGTGGCATAGAGTGCTGTGGCATAGAGTGCTGTGGCATAGAGCGCAGAGGCATAGAGCGCAGAGGCATAGAGCGCAGAGGCATAGAGCGCAGAGGCATAGAGCGCAGAGGCATAGAGCGCAGTGGCATAGAGTGCAGTGGCATAGAGTAGAGTGCTGCACAGTAGTGTAAGTGGTGTACAGTGCAGTGGCGTAGAGTGTGTTGGTTATGAGTAAAGTGGTGTAGATTGCATTGGTGTAGAGTGCAGTGGTGTAGAGTGCAGTATCGTAGAGTGCAGTATCGTAGAGTGCAGTATCATAAAGTAGATTAGAGTGGCTTAGAGTCGTTTAGCATAGAGTGCAGTGGCGTAGAGTGGAGCGGTGCAGGGTAGAGTGTAGTGGCATAGAGTGCATTAGCATAGAGTGACGTAGAGAAGAGTAGTGTAGAGTAGACTGCAGTGGCGTAGAGTGAAGTGGAATACAATAGAGTGGCACAGAGTGCAGTGTTGCAGAGTAGGCTGGCATAGAGTGCAGTATCGTAGAGTGCAGTATCGTAGAGTGCAGTATGGTAGAGTGCAGTATCGTAGAGTGCAGTGGCCCACAGTAGATTAGAGTGGCTTAGAGTCGTTTAGCATAGAGTGCAGTGGCGTAGAGTGGAGCGGTGCAGGGTAGAGTGTAGTGGCATAGAGTGCATTAGCATAGAGTGGCATAGAGAAGAGTAGTGTAGAGTAGACTGCAGTGATGTAGAGTGAAGTGGAATACAGTAGAGTGGCACAGAGTGCAGTGTTGCAGAGTAGGCTGGCATAGAGTGCAGTGGTGTAGAGTGCAGTGGTGTAGAGTGCAGTATCGTAGAGTGCAGTATCGTAGAGTGCAGTGGCCCACAGTAGATTAGAGTGGCTTAGAGTCATTTAGCATAGAGTGCAGTGGCGTAGAGTGGAGCGGTGCAGGGTAGAGTGTAGTGTCATAGAGTGCATTAGCATAGAGAAGAGTAGTGTAGAGTAGACTGCAGTGATGTAGAGTGAAGTGGAATACAGTAGAGTGGCACAGAGTGCAGTGTTGCAGAGTAGGCTGGCATAGAGTGCAGTGGTGTAGAGTGCAGTGGTGTAGAGTGCAGTATCGTAGAATGCAGTATCGTAGAGTGCAGTGGCCCAGAGTAGATTAGAGTGGCTTAGTCATTTAGCATAGAGTGCAGTGGCGTGGAGCGGTGCAGGGTAGAGTGTAGTGTCATAGAGTGCATTAGCATAGAGTGGCGCAGAGAAGAGTAGTGTAGAGTAGACTGCAGTGATGTAGAGTGAAGTGGAATACAGTAGAGTGGCACAGAGTGCAGTGTTGCAGAGTAGGCTGGCATAGAGTGCAGTGGAGTATAGTAGAGTGGCATAGAGTCCATTGGCACAGAGTGCAGTGGAGTAGAGTGATGCAGAGAAGAGTGGCATAGAGTGCAGTGGTGTAGAGTGCACTGGGGCAGAATTGCACAGAGTGTTGGAGTGCAGTTGCATAGAGTGCAATGGTGAAGAGCGCAGTGGAGTTTTGCAGAGTAGAGTATAGTGATGTAGAGTGCAGTGGTGCAGAGTAGTTTGGCATACAGTGCAGTGGCACAGAGTGCATTGTTTTTCTGTAAAGTAGTGTAGAGTGTATTGGCATAAAGAGCAGTGGTTAGAGTAGAGTCCAGTGGCATAGAGTAGAGTGGTACAGAGTAAAGTAGAGTGGAGTGGTGCTGCGTAGATTGCAGTAGCAAAAGAGCGGAGTTGCGCAGAGTAGATTGTTGCAGAGTAGAGTGAAGTGACGTACAGTGCAATGGTGCACAGTAGCGTGGAGTGATGCAGGGTAGAGTGCAGTGGCATACAGTGCAGTGGCATAGACTGCAGTGGTGCAGAGTAGATAAGAGTGGCGCAGAGTGAATGGCCTAGAGGGAAGTGGTACAGAGTAGAGTGCAGTAACTGAAGTAGAGTGGAGTAGCGTAGTTTGAGTGGTGCAGAGTGCAGCAGCATGGAGTGGTGCAGAGTAGAGTGGAGTATGCATGGTGTGGTTGCGCACTGCCATTACAGACAACACATCTTCAATAGAATCATTTGCATAGACATACAGTTTTACTGATAAATGTATACAGCACACAAACTTTAATATGTGGAAATGTCATCAGCTAGTGTATTGATTTCTTTTGATGGCATTCAAATATTTGTTTCCACCGCACTTCAGATTAACCCCCAGTAGCGAGCATGATTGTCACATAAATCCTCTCACTTTGAAGTCAGAGAAAGAAAACTAAACACCAAGGTCCCTCGGAAGACGGACCCTGACATTTGGCCCGTCTTTGAATACACAGCAAATGTGACAAGAACAAGATACTGTAAATAAGGTTTGGGCAAGAGAAGGGACAAACTCAAGCCAGACAGCTTAAAACAAATAAAGCCAGCAAATAGAAAGCTAGAAATTGTGAGCTACAAACCAAAAAGCCAATAGTAAGCAACAGGCGGAATACACTCCCAGGTAAGCTTTCCGAATGTCCACAAGATGTCGTTAGCAAACCAGACAGCATAGACTTCGACCTAAAAAGAAACAAAATGGCAGCTGCAGCACGTCGTAGCACCCACCCAGCATCATGACACATGCGCCCACACTTTTATTCTCTTTTTTTTTGTAGATGACATTAGGTCTAATAGGCACTAAAGTCCAGAGCTAATAAGCAGTACCGATGCGTGTCAATGATTCCTATATAGTTCTGGTTTAATATTGTTCTGCATTCTGTCCATCAATTGTTCTTTTTGCATTTGTCACCTCGAGTGAGACGGGTATGCCCAGACTTGAGTCCCGTGCTCACCATGCCACTGGAGTCAAGCTATCCTGGCTTGACAGGGGTGAAACCCCGAAACCGGTCCTAGGATGCTTGTTTCCAGTCCAGGGAGGACCTGGCCTGGCAGTTCGGGCTGGACTGTTCCCATTGGGTAGAGGGTCAAAACTGATTTGCATATGGCTGGGTTCAAACTGGAATGGTATGGGGAGCAAAAAAACGATGGATTTAGGCCCAGATCTCTGTACTGGGCTGAATGTATGACATTGTTCTGCATTCTGTTAATCAATTGTTCTTTTTGCATTAATATTCTTAGACCATATTTTTCTTCAGTTTTAAGAAGGCCTTTGGGGCGAGGGTTACCTCTATATGAATAAAATCAATTACTAAATCAGTTAGTCAACTATGAGCAGCTGTTTCACGGCCACGTTACAACACTTGAGAGTTCTTCCTTGTGGGGCCCATTCGAAGACCTCCCACGGAGTGAGGGGCGCACAGGCAGTTCTTTGGGAGGGCTCTGGTGCCCAATCTCCCTACGTCGGGGTCACGTGTTGACCCTGTGAAGGATTGCGACATATTTTACTCCGCAGTCAAAGGCTACACATCGATCTAAGAGAGTCACAGAAACAAAGACAGCCAACAGCCTGAATATTGTGCAAAAAATCGAAGGGGGCGAGTAATGGGCCTGGCGTGACGGATGTCTCCAGGGCGGCCTTGCGAGCGCCATTTTCCATTCATCAGGCCCGGCGCGGCCTCTAATGAGACGGCCAAAATCCATCACTATAGGGTCCGGGGACTGCGTAGCTCTTCTCACTCACTCTACCCGGCTCAAGGCCTTTTTGCCGTCGGCTAATTGAGCCGGAAGCTCATGAAGAGGGTAGGATGGCTCTACGCGCGGAGATGGAATTAAAAGATCACTCGGCGCGTCCGGAGATAGCATCCGAAAATGACGCGTCGCCGTTGGCCAGCTTTCCTCCCGTCTGATGTTAATTCTGTTTCAGATTTCATTAGGATAATGCAGGCGACGACACGGCGTCCTTTAGGGGAAGCCAAGGGAGCTGCTATCTGAAGAGGCTTATCCCGGCCAGCCAGGCTCCCGCGCTTTGTTCTCGCGAGCCTCAGAGCACCGCCCGATAATGAGGCGGCCCTACTGTACCCTTAAGGACGCTGTCTCGGGCCGGTGGACTGACAGCAGGACACTGGCACCGTTCAGCACCTTCAATCCGCTGTGGTCCATTTAAGGAGGGGATGTAGTGTTTTTCGGAAGCGGAATCCTTATATTTTGGTGGGGATAGGCTACCAAGAGTAGTGGTATACTACCCCCACGCCACAACCCTCTCATGTCCTCCTCAGCCAAGCACCTTGTCTGCCCAGTCACCAAAAAATGTCCTTGAGACATTGGGGCGTATGTCCAAGCCCCTATCGCCACCACAACGTCACTTTTACAGACGTTGTGGTGGCGATAGCGGCTGCGCCTTATGTACAAGGCAGCGTTAAGCTACGTTAAGTGGCTTAACGCTGCCTTGTACATAAGGCCCCCTTTCACGCTATGCTTAGCGTGAAAGGGGCGTGCAGTGGGTGTTGTGGTGGGCGTTCCACCGCAACACCCATTGTATTTGACGCTGCCCCCTATGTACAAGGGTGGCGTACATAGGAGGCAACGCCAAAATTAAGACCAGAAAAATCCTGGTCTTAAGTTGGCGAAACGAGGAGAAATGCATTATTTCTCCTCGTTTTTGCTTTCCATGTGTGCTGCCTTGTGCAGCACACATGGAAAAAGCAAAATGCCATGGGTTGTTTATGTACAGGAAGGTGTCCCTTCCTGTACATTAACAAACCTTTAAAAAAAAATTCCATTTTGTAACTTTCATGTGTGCTGCATGAAGCAGCACACATGAAAGTGACAGGATGGCATTTTAGGATTGTTTATGTGCAGGAAGGGACACCTTCCTACACATAAACAATCCTCCCCTGCACACAGACACCCTTGCACTCTGGTGCAAGGGTGCCTGCGTTGGCGCTAAGTTGCTAAACTTAGCGTCATCGCAGGGGGAAACGCAAGGCTGCACCACATTCTTGTAAATATGTTGCAGCCTTGCGTTTCAGAAGTGGCGGAGCGTGTCGTTAAGCCAAGGAGGCTAACAACACGCGCCGCCACTTCCTTGTACATATGGCCCATTGTGTTTAGGTATGGCTTGACAGAGCACCTGACTGCAAGACCTATTGTTACCAATGTTTTGAAATCTACGCATAGTTGGCTTTGGCTACTCCCAGAGCTGGATTTCTCTCACACTTTATCCTATTGGTTGTTTGGTGTATCATTCCACCTCCTATTGAGTGATTGCTTTGCATTGCATGACGGAAAATTTTACATCTCAAAAGTACTCTAAAGTGTCACGCATTACATTAATTATTTCACAGATATCCAGTCCCTACTGAAATCAACTGGTTTTGTTTAGAAATGTATTAGTGCAATTTCAATGTTTCAGTCTATATCTATTCAAAGCACCACGCAGGGCTTTAAGTTGGCCGGGTCCTGCCAGTGCTCAGCACCAGCGTTCTAAAAAGCAGGTGCCGAGACGGGTCCCTATCGGGCTCTCCATTTTTGCCCTCACTCTCAGGATGAAAAAAATAGTCTGAACTCTTCAGCAGTGCCACCCTTCCCTGCCTTTGATCTAGCTTCAAAGAGACTCGGAATAGTTCTTTCACAGTGTCATCATTTCAGAATGGAAGCATTTTCAATACTATATACAACAAAGCCATAGTTGTTGCTAATTTATCTTATGCAACTAACAACCATTGACAAAGCCAATAGTCCTGGCTTGTTGTAGGTATAATGTTACTTGTTGTTTCTGGATATCTGGATGCAAGGATAGAAACAGCAAAATACCAGGCGGGTGGCACGCTATGCTACTCACAGATTTTTAGCTTAGGTTTGTTAAGCCACTCCCTTAATCACATCGGCCATGCCCCTTTGAGAGACCTCCCAGTTTTTTCATCCCACTTAAAGCCCTGGCACCACGTATAGCCAACTAATCACAACTAGGAGCCAAGGGGGAGAAAAACAGAACAGGTCGCCCCCCACTCACAGACTTCAATACAATCAAAGACCTGCTCTGTTAGTAGTCTGGACTCCTATAGACGTCCACATATATTTTCTCAGGCACAAAATATTGTGTGCCGCAACAGTGGATCAATATCTCCCATCTGCCATCAAGTGTCTAAAATCACTATTTTTGAACCGCATGTGTTGTACTGTATCTACAAACTGTAACCCCCCTCAAACATCACCAAGAAGAGGAGTGAAAAGGGGAAGTGAAAAAGTGGGAACAAAGAAGGCAGTGCCTCACGGGAGTAACACCATGGGAGTTTACAGACTGATACTCGCCTGTATCCTCAGGTTCTCATCATTAGCAACTGCCAACTTTTGCAACAAAATAAAGAGTGAGGAGAAAAGAAAAAGTGCAAAGACTGTGTATGTTCGTGCACAATGCATAAACCCTGTATAGGAAACCGGCGTCTAGCATTAGAACAACCGGTATACCTAAATCTAAAACCGAGCTAGACAACCACTAGCTGAACTACTTTATTTCTTAGCTGTGTGTCTGCTCCATTAAAACCAACATGTTTCATTGCCCATAGAAATTTGCGGCAACTTCATCAGGGTAGGGTCAGCGTCCTCACTGCACCACTTTCCTCTGTTTATCAAACCTACAAAAGACAGAGAACGTACAACACATTTCAACAACACATATATCAGCACAGGCACCGCGCTAAAAACAAGAGAGAAACTCCTGTAACACATGTAGCACACTAAAAACCAAAGCGTGTATTTGTGGTGCTACTAGTGGGGAATATCGACAACGCATCCGATATATTTACCGAGAGGTTGCCGATCTTCGGCATACCTGCAACCTCATGAAAATGCTTCTAACCCTGTGTGTGTGTACTAGTCCACAGACACAGCATCCGGCTCAGTCACTGCTCTCAGTCAGTCTGTATGGGAGAAAAGATAAGATGTTTCAAATATTCTCCCGGGTCCTTTAAACACCCGTATTGAACTCCAGTGGCGATGGGAAAATAAAACGTTCCTCTCTGTAGCAAGCGGGACACATGAATATACCTCCCTGATGCCTACTCTATATGCCAAGACCGCTTCCTCGCAAACCACTCTACTTGCTACCACCCTTGATGCATTTCGGTGTGCAGCTATACTGAAAAAGTCGGTACCCCTCCTACTAAGTGGCGGTTCTTCAACCTTGAGGCTACCACACTCCCGGGGGTTTGGTGATATACCGGAGGAAAATTCCTCCATCAATCAAATTTTCGCATCTTACCGAGACTCCTCGGGTTACCAGCCACCGCTCAGCACCTCATCGTGTTCCTCTCACTGTAGTGTATTTATAGGGCTACGCACGCTGGCTCAGGCTAATTGGACCCGCCCTGCCTTCGGTCCTTGCAGATGACTCCTACTTTTGTCAGTAAACACGACGGCCATTTTGAAATGTGTCTCGCCGGCTGCTATGAACCCAATAAAATCTACTCTTGGTAGTTTACACATTATGAAATGTGTATATGACTCATGGGTAGTTGTTAATTGCCATGGTACATTCCACACTCCTTTTGTCGAATATCAATTTTCAAAAAATAATTTTTCAAAAAGTTTTAGGAAAATATTTTCTAAATATTTGGTACAACTACTCAAATCTGTATCACCTCCCCTTGAGTAAAAACGACACTCTTCAACTCTAGTGAAGCCATTAAGGATTTACTGAGGTGTCTGCTCAAATAATACAAACCCTCAGCCCTAATGTGTTATTGTTCAAATATATTCAGCCATCAACAGTGCAATATATATTCTCAGGCTACCTCCATTTAGAAGGGTACCACTTTGTTCCATTCAATAGAATCGTTGAGCCCATTACGGTCTGCCCCCTCTTGATATATCCAACGAGCTTCTTTGGAGGCCAATCTGCTCTCCATGTTCTGCTGATCACCTAGAACCTTTTCTAGTACCACCCATCGTATGTCCCTGTATTTATGTTTCAGGGTGACATAATGTTGAACAAATTTCGTCGTTAGTTTGCCCGCTTTTAGCGTGCTCACATGCTCCTGCATTCTAACTTTGACCTTACGGGTCGTGAGGCCAATATAGTGTAGGTCACATGGACATGTGATTCTGTATATAACATTAGCCGTGTTACAATTACTGAACCTATTCAAATGCCATGTTTTTCCATTTGCGCATGTGACACTCTTGGTAGCCGTTGTCAATTCACAGACCGAACAGCCCCCACAGGGGTAATGTCCCGGAGATACTGCAGGTTCCCTAGATTCCTGCACAGGACGTGTATGAACAAGGCGGTCCTCTAACCTGCGTGACCGCCTTGTTCATACTGAGAATATATATTGCACTGTTGATGGCTGAATATATTTGAACAATAACACAATAGGGCTGAGGGTTTGTATTATTTGAGCAGACACCTCAGTAAATCCTTAATGGCTTCACTAGAGTTGAAGAGTGTAGTTTTTTACTCAAGGGGGAGGTGATACAGATTTGAGTAGTTGTACCAAATATTTAGAAAATATTTTCCTAAAACTTTTTTGAAAA
The DNA here is from genome assembly GCA_963921515.1 of Calotriton arnoldi. Taxonomy (NCBI): domain Eukaryota; kingdom Metazoa; phylum Chordata; class Amphibia; order Caudata; family Salamandridae; genus Calotriton; species Calotriton arnoldi. The sequence continues at coordinate 2,745,306 of CAWUFW010000186.1, forward strand.
ATTATTTTTTGAAAATTGATATTCGACAAAAGGAGTGTGGAATGTACCATGGCAATTAACAACTACCCATGAGTCATATACACATTTCGTAATGTGTAAACTACCAAGAGTAGATTTTATTGGGTTCATAGCAGCCGGCGAGAGACATTTCAAAATGGCCGCCGTGTTTACTGACAAAAGTAGGAGTCATCTGCAAGGACCGAAGGCAGGGCGGGTCCAATTAGCCTGAGCCAGCGTGCGTAGCCCTATAAATACACTACAGTGAGAGGAACACGATGAGGTGCTGAGCGGTGGCTGGTAACCCGAGGAGTCTCGGTAAGATGCGAAAATTTGATTGATGGAGGAATTTTCCTCCGGTATATCACCAAACCCCCGGGAGTGTGGTAGCCTCAAGGTTGAAGAACCGCCACTTAGTAGGAGGGGTACCGACTTTTTTAGTATAGCTGCACACCGAAATGCATCAAGGGTGGTAGCAAGTAGAGTGGTTTGCGAGGAAAGCGGTCTTGGCATATAGAGTAGGCATCAGGGAGGTATATTCATGTGTCCCGCTTGCTACAGAGGGGAACGTTTTATTTTCCCATCGCCATTGGAGTTCAATACGGGTGTTTAAAGGACCCGGGAGAATATTTGAAACATCTTATCTTTTCTCCCATACAGACTGACTGAGAGCAGTGACTGAGCCGGATGCTGTGTCTGTGGACTAGTACACACACACAGGGTTAGAAGCATTTTCATGAGGTTGCAGGTATGCCGAAGATCGGCAACCTCTCGGTAAATATATCGGATGCGTTGTCGATATTCTCCACTAGTAGCACCACAAATACACGCTTTGGTTTTTAGTGTGCTACATGTGTTACAGGAGTTTCTCTCTTGTTTTTAGCGCGATGCCTGTGCTGATATATGTGTTGTTGAAATGTGTTGTACGTTCTCTGTCTTTTGTAGGTTTGATAAACAGAGGAAAGTGGTGCAGTGAGGACGCTGACCCTACCCTGATGAAGTTGCCGCAAATTTCTATGGGCAATGAAACATGTTGGTTTTAATGGAGCAGACACACAGCTAAGAAATAAAGTAGTTCAGCTAGTGGTTGTCTAGCTCGGTTTTAGATTTAGGTATACCGGTTGTTCTAATGCTAGACCTCGGTTTCCTATACAGGGTTTATGCATTGTGCACGAACATACACAGTCTTTGCACTTTTTCTTTCTCCTCACTCTTTATTTTGTTGCAAAAGTTGGCAGTTGCTAATGATGAGAACCTGAGGATACAGGCGAGTATCAGTCTGTAAACTCCCATGGTGTTACTCCCGTGAGGCACTGCCTTCTTTGTTCCCACTTTTCACTTCCCCTTTTCACTCCTCTTCTTGGTGATGTTTGAGGGGGGTTACAGTTTGTAGATACAGTACAACACATGCGGTTCAAAAATAGTGATTTTAGACACTTGATGGCAGATGGGAGATATTGATCCACTGTTGCGGCACACAATATTTTGTGCCTGAGAAAATATATGTGGACGTCTATAGGAGTCCAGACTATTACCACGTATAGCCAACCAGGAGGCAATGGGCGCTCTGAGCACTCTAACCTGTTCCCTGTTCGAAATTCTGTAGCTCTGGCCGATGGACCACATCTCCTCCTCCTTGTTGGCCATGGGTGGTGCTTAACATCTTCCAGGGCTTGGCTGAAGTAGCTGTCTTCTCAGTAGGGGAAACAGCCTTTATAACGTGGACAGAGCCACGCATGCCGTTTCCCCGCATGCGCAACCACGCTTGTCTTAACCATGCATATGCGTGGTAAAGGCAGTGTGAGGTCTAGATGTCCAAGAACATGAAGTGTTGGGACAGAAAGCTCAACGCAGACAGGTAAGAGGGGCTGGGGTCGGGTTTTGGGGAGTGGGGGTGTAGTTTTAGGGGTGGGGGCTGAGTTTTTGGGCTCATGGTGGGGGGGTCGGGTAGTTTTAGGTTTTAGGGATGGGGTCATTTTTAGGGCTCAGAATGGTCGGGTTGTTTATAGGGCAGGGGCCAGGGTTTTAGGGCGGAGGGGCTGGGGTTTGATCTTTACCATGCATCCCTTTACCAATCATGCCTTTACCACTAAATTGCGTGGTAAAGGCATGCGTGGTAAAGGAATGCGTTGTTCAGACGCATTTGTTGTTAGGACTTTTGGCTGCTTAATTTGCTAAAACACAACAAGCACCAAAGTATTAGTGCATGTTTATCAGTTCAATAAATATATAATGAAATATACAATTTTACAACTTCATTTATTCGCAAAACATAAAATAAATATGGATAAATACCAATAAGACGGCCCAAAAAAAAGGATAAATACAGATGGAAAAGTTAAAAAAAATAAATGCCATAAAACTAAGAGCCCCATTTATAATCATGATTAGAATGTAAAGTTTCCGAAAGCAATACACTTCTTTTAGTTGTGGCAAATGTTATGTGCTACTACTTACTGTAACAGTATTCGTAGAACAGAGTACTGTGCCAACAATAGCGCTAGGACCGGAAGCACAGCTTTTAGGGTCTCTTTACAAGCTGCTCCGAAATTCCTATAGGGTCAATAAAGTAGTAACCGGTTACTTCAAAAATTATATGGCCCATGGAAACACCAGACAACAGTGGCGGCTCCTCCGCTAAGGCGGAGGAGCGACGCCTCACTGCCTGCAGCACTGCAAAAAAAGAAAAAAGAAAATCATAATGACGCAATGTTATTATCACTTTGTTCTTCCGTGCTCAGGCAGCTTTGTGGGCGGGCGGGGCTGCCCTGCTCAGCAGGGCAGGGGAGTAGTGGTTTGCCCACTCCAAGTGAGCATGAATGTTTGGCCCGTCCTCTTGGGCCGGCCAAACACTCATGCGCACTTTGCATGTTCTCCATCCAGGCTGCATTACAACCTGGGTGGAGAACATGCCCCAGTCTTCCATTCTCTGGCTGAGCGCCGAACCTCGGTGCAAAGACCAATCACAACACTGCATTGCAGCGTTGTAATTGGTCAAGGGAGACTGGGTGGGTGCTTCCTGATCCTGCCTCCTGTTAAGCAGCAGGAAGGAAGATAGGACGCAGAGGACTGAGGTGAGGCGGCAGCTGGCCAGCAGGCCGGCTGGCCGGTAAGTGTTTTTGTTGTTTTTTTAACCTCTCCCACCCTCCCCGCCCCTCTAATGCCATCGGGAAGCAGCCGTCACTGCCAGGCAAATACCATATTTCCAAGAGATCTTGACTTTTTAAAACAGATAAAACGTTTGTCGGCAATTGTGAGGAAGAATTTGGAATTGACACAGAATCGGTCCTAGAATGATTGATTCCCTGGTAATTCCGGATTCTCAGGGCTCAAACTGTAATCCCTGTTAATTTCACAGTCTCAGAGTTAACAGGACACTCCAGGGGTGAGAAATGAACACCCCCTCACTTCCTGGCACTTGTAACGAGGCACTTGATTTGTAACAGTTTTTGTGTCACAACTGTCCACATCAAGCCTTATACAACATTTTGGCTTACTCTGGCCTTTATTTTTGGGTGGCCCTGCACTGCATTGAGTGGTCTAACTACAGGTTGGTATGATCTTCGAGCAGAACTGACTTCCACCAGTGCTGGGGTTTCCTTTCTGACCCCCCCCCCCCCCTGCAGCCTGAGTCTCAGCAGGGGGGGAGGGGGTGGCCATGATGGTCTGGCAGAATCAGAACTGCCTTAAGGTAGGGCATGAAGGCATAAGCACTGCACGCTCCATTTCACAGAAAGGGCTGTATGGCATGCCTCACATCTGGAACTGGCCTGAATGCATGTTAACCAGTCGGTGCATTAGTCATCATTCTCTGTCTGTAGAGAAGGAGAGCGACAAGGACAGCATAACACCCTGTATTGTAAGATGCCAATTTACCAGACGTCTACCTGCCTCATAGTCTATACCCAGGGTCACTAGAATTATGTGGGAGGGGAGGACCAAATTATATGAAAGGGTTACTAAATTATGCGTTAATAAAAGGCAAATAAATGAATATAATGCGCCACATTTTGTGAAAGTAATATCACATTATTTTGTCATTTTTACAGGTTAGCACTATTTGGGCAAGGGCTTCACCTCATTAGTACCGGTCTGACTCCCAAATACACCTATAAGAAACAGAGAGGTTATCGACCTTTACACGGGGTCTTCTACTGCGCAGCAATGCGCATTGCTGCATTTTTAGTAACTTTTGTTCCGTTTGAGCTAGAATTCTTTTTGGGGTTAAAATCTGCAGATTATGCACGGAAGATGGATTATGTGGCAAATCCATAATTATGCGGAAAATGCCACGACTGCAAAATGGCATCATTTAAGTGGCCCTGTCTATACCAACCTCATTCAGCAAAAGATTGTCTCGTCCTCCCTGTTTGGGTGAAATTGCATTAAGTAGCTTTTGCAATTGTAGGGCCACAGAAACATGAGTGACGCTGTATATCTGGAAGTCCTAGTCAATAACGTGTTGAAATATGAACTGTGTAACAGAGTTACTCTCACTAGGCCAGGGCTGTATTATGCAAATGACTGCACAGTTTATTTCTGCACTGGAGTGCATTTTCAATTAGTGCTCCCGGCACATGCATACTGGGACATATCGCCTACTGTAAAAAAAAATAATAATAATATATATATATATATATATATGGCGGAGCAATGAGCTAATAAAATTATCTGCACCAGCAAAATTGGAGTCTGTTCCTGTTTCTTCCATAATTCAAGGGAGCATGAAAGAACAAAGGATAAAAATCATACATTATATATATATATATATATTTACCAGAGAATACGCCAAACATCAAAATTCATGAAAAGCCAGATCACAGGTGAGCATTCTCAATGAGGCCCTAAGATCACATGCATTATAAATCCTCAGTGGGTGTGCCTTTACCTCTGTTATGGTGGTGCCTGGAAAACAAGTAATGGAATCTTTCAGACTGCAGCGCAATCAATTATCACAGTCCATAAGCACTGCAGTCAAATGTAACATTTCAACATTTTCCAATGCGCATAATGTCCACTGCCCTATACTCGGCAGTCCCGCCTTGATTACTATCAACATCAAAGCGCCATCGTTCAGGATCAGCAATTGGGGAAACCAATGTCCACTCTCGGTCCCTTGCTGACTTCCACATCCTGTATGTATTGGATAATTCCTTTTTGTGGTCCGAGGAGGCAGGCGGGTCAGGCCCCCAATTTAAACACCAAGAAAACTCCCCTGAAGAGGAGGCCCCAGACCCTAGCAGAGCAGTCCAGCATTGCAGGAACAGGGCGTCCCGTTGAACAAAGTACAAACCAGAGAATACGCCAAACACCAAAATCCATGAAAAGCCAGGCGCTGTATTATAACACAGCAGTGACTCGCCCTGACGCGTTTCGGATTCTTGCCTTGATCATTGAGAATGCTCACCTGTGATCAAGGCAAGAAGCCGAAACGCGTCAGGGCAAAAATACACTGTTAAAAAACTCTCTGCAGTGCGGAGGCACCGCCGTGGCTCCCAAATACCCTATCCTCGTAGGCGCAGAGGAAGCTGCTCTCAAAATATGACAACAACCATGTGGTGGCAGAGTTCCTGCAAGCACACTCGAGATCCAGTTGCTAATTAATCGCTAGGTCCAGAGAGTTAGTCATTAGCATTGAGGAATGGCCCTTATTTTGGGACAATGATGCATAGTCCATGTACAAAAGCGAGAGCAATCTCACACAAATAATATCTTTTCCACACCATGGGTACTCACAAGCATTTTCCCAGGGGCCAAAACGTTTAGTCTGTGATGTGACCAAGCGCCACATTGATGCCAGCAGAGAGGCGATCTTGGAGGGGGCGGCGGTAAGGTGGGTATATGGGAAGCAAAGCATGTACATCCAATGGCTGAATTGCACAATGTGAAACCAGAAAACCTGGGATAAATCCCAGCTTCCCCACTTTAACAAATTGTGTGATCCTAGGCAATTGTTTTATTATACTTTCCCTCTTTTTTTATTATCATATATAAGAGGACCTCGAAAATATATAACTTCAGAATTGTGCACTGTACAAAACCTTCTCCTGTGTTTAATTTATTAAACTATATTGTTGTTCATGTATAATAGGAGCCTAGGCCACTCTAAGAGTGCACATAACAACTGACTTGCCTCTTAGTTCACTACTGGCAATGTTGTCTGTATGTGGGGAAGAATTAATGTTTCTAAATTCATGTTTGAAAACTATCACTCTAAAAAATACTCCTCAATGCACTGATATAATCTGATGTACTAAGGTGAACTCGGTCTGCATGGTAATGAAATACACTTTTTAAATTTTGAGGAGACCTTATCATATTTTTACACTTTAGCTGCAAGATGGCTTTGTAAATGAAGGTCTTCCTAAAGTTAAGTGGTGCAAGACAACCTAGTTACTCCCTTTCTTTAACTTCAATTAACCTTTAAATAAAGACTTGCCTGTTTATTTTCATTTTTTTTTATGTTAGTGGTGAGTCGAGTAAACAGCTGGCCAGGTGTGCTGTCAATCATCGGACTGCATGTAAAGGCTAGGAGTAACAATAAACATCTGTTATTCAGCGCCTTGATACCCTTGGGTGATACGTGCGCTTTACAAATGCACGTGTTATGTTACGTTAGGAGGGCCACATGCGGACCCCAGGCAATACTTTGAGTATCAACGGTGTACACCTTATTTTTTTAATACATTTTCCGATGACTCGCCATATACAGATTGTAGCCAACACGTGTTTCGTCTTGTCAGGGCTAAAACGGTACTTGTGAGTTAGGTCAGTCATAGAGAATTAAAATGGCAAATCAATTGGTGACCCAGGGACAGTCACTCATGTAAGAGTAAGGTGAGTAATTACACCCTGTTAGCCAGTGGCCTCAAGTGAGGTTCTTAATAACCCCATGTGAGAAGTTGGCCTGGCATATGCTGTCCACTAATTATAGTGGGCACCTTGCACCAGTCCAAATCGACTCTTATGGTAGGTAGGTTAAAGACAACCTTATTGAAAGCTATCCTAGTGGTAGCTATGGAGAGCAGCCTTCAGGCTAAGTCTTGAAGGAATGTAAAGCAGCTTGTTTTACCAGTCTATAATCTCTTGAGTGACCAAATGAAAGAGCACCACACCAGGTATATATTCAAAACATATGTATTTATTACTAAACACACCCCTCTAGTCTCTTTATGAGGCTAGAGTTCGAAGTACATAGGTTATAAGATCTTAAATCACAATAATAGCACAAATACACGTTTGGGCCCTAGGGGCGTACCAAACCATATACCAATAAAGTGGTATGCGAACCACGACTGAACTAGACACTAGGCCTAGAGCCTCTAGAAGTGCTTGGACCACAAGGAACCACCCAAGGTAGTGACACAGGGGACCCACGGGAGACGCGTGCAGTGTAAATACACAACCGCGATACGCCGTTAACTTCTATAGAAAGTCGGGATCGGGAAAATAGAGGAAAGGGACACTTAGAAGAGGACTAGGACAAAACCCTTTGAGATCTAGGACTTTGAAGAGTCTCTACCCACGGGAGCACCGGAGTACTCGTGTTACCTCACCCAGGGAAGCCGGGTGCATAGGTGCCTTTCGGGGTCGGGTTTCGTCGTCGATTCGAATGGCGATCTGCTGCAAAGTGCTGCTGGCGGCCAAGAGAAAAGTGTCCGGGTGGATCCAAGAGTGGATCGGAGTTCTGGTGAACCTGAAAGCAGAGGGGACAGAGTCTGGGTCACTAGCCAGTGACCAGGAAGGCGATGGACAGATGCCCACCGATGTCGAGTGCTTCAGGTGCGTTGACGGTCGTCTTGACTCTTCAGCCACGAGGTCCGGGAGGCGTTGTCGGCGACCAGGAGCAGGATTCGGGCTGGTGCTCGATGTCTGTCGAGTGCTGAGGTGTCGGCGACCGGATTGGACCCAACAAACCTTGGCAACGGCAAGTCTCGAGTAAGATGTAGATCGTCGATGGTGCAGACCAGCAAGGTCTGTGGAACTCACCCAGCGAGGGTAAGTGAGGGCAGGCCTGGAGCAACCAGGATGCCAAGTAAGGAAAAGATTGGCCTTCGTTAAGGGCTACTAGCCAACAGGCTAGCGACCGCGAAGGAGCCTCGTGACGCCGCACGTGGAGATGGCTTGCAGGACACTCGTGGAGTGGGGGCCAGTGATCTTCGGTGCAGGTGGTGCTGGAGGCTAGGGCTACTCGGAGCCCAAAGCACGACTTCTTGGGAGACCCAGAAGATGGTGCACTTGCAAATGTGCTCGGTGTCCAGGGGTCACGGTCTCAAGTCACCCACGATAGCCACGGGCCTCAGCTTTGCTGGGGACTCAGGGTAGCCTCGGGGAAGTCTGAGAATCCACCTCTGGTGATGCGATGACTTCGGCATCCGACGGGAGCTTCAGTAATGCGAACCGGACAGATGCTTCTTTGGTGCCTGCCAAGCAGGGGAGTCACTCCTTGACCCCAAGGGAGATTCTTCTGTCCTCTAATCTTGTCGTAGAGCGTCGAAGGTCCAGGATTCAGTGTCAGAGTTTCATTCAGGTATAATCTAAAGTCCTAAGGACTGGGTTCCTACCTTTATTCTAAAAATAGGGGTTGGACTACTCTGCGGCCCCACCTATGGGTGGGTCAGGGCAGAGGGGTGGCTACACCCCTTTCCCTTTGTCCAGTTCACGCCAAAGCAGGGGCTGCAAGCCCCTGATCCGGTTTGAACTGGGGTATGCACAGGGACACCAAATGTGCCCCCAGTGCAGGACTTCAAAGCACCCGAAAGTGCTCCCGCCCAGCCCCAATACACATTATCCTGTCTGGGGAGGTGGTCACACCTCCCTGGGACAGGAAACCTATTGTCCAGGCCTCCCCTGCCGGAGTTTCGTCCAGCAGCAGGAGGCCAGACTCGTGTCTGTGGCAGCAGCATCCATTTTGTGATGCCAGGGCTCTGGAAAGAAGTTACCGGACTCGTCAGAGTTAACATGTCTTTCCCTCTAGAAGGGTGGAATGCTACCCCCGCCGCCAGGATTGGCGGGGGGTAGTATTCCAAGATGTTTGACACCAAACACGACATGTTTAGGTGCAGCCATTCCAAAGTTAGCATTTTACCGCGAGGATATAATGCGCTTAAGAGTATATGGTCAGGCTGCACTACAAACAGCATCAGAGATGGTCTCCGAACGCTGCAGAGGGGCCCTGCTCATGCAGGGGCACCCTCTCACATAGGAACCATGCACTCTGCCTTTAGGATTGATAAGGCCTGCCTTAGGAGTGACTTATAGGTTTATATGTGTGTATGTATTTCGTGATATAGGTAACCTATATCACAGTAAGGGGTGCTTGCACCACCTTACCCAGGCTGCAGTAGCAGACCTGTGGTGTCAGTTTGGATGGCCTTCCAGGGGTGGCATAATACATGCTGCAGCCCCTGGCAGGCCTCTGAGGTACCTATGCCCTTGGTACATAGTATACCATATACTAGGGACTTATAAGGGCACTCCAGATCCCAATCAGAGATGTGCCTAAGGCACATGGAAACCATTTTAGAGAGGAAGCAGCTAGGCTGGGGTTCTGATTAGCAGGGCCCCAGCCAGACTAATGTCGAAAAACAGTGAAGCATCAGCAAAAAGTGGGGGTACCCATGTGAAGCAGATCCTACTCTCCTACACAACCCCCCCAAACGCGTAGGGACATTAAACTAACCTTGCCCAGTTAAGTCTTCATGTTCTAAGTGGAAATACCTAGAGAGTCCATCTGCATTCGCATGGTTACTCCCAGGCCTATGTTCCACTGTAAAGTCCATCCCCTGTAGGGAAATGGACCACCTAAGCAGTTTGGGGTTTTCACCCTTCATTTGTTTTAGCCATAAGAGGGGCTTATGGTCTGTCTGAACCAGGAAGTGTGTACCAAACAAGTATGGCCTCAACTTCTTCAGAGCCCAGACCACAGCAAAGGCCTCCCTCTCTATGGCTGACCAACGTTTCTCTCTAGGGGTCAGCCTTCTGCTAATGAAAGCTACTGGCTGATCCTGACCTTCTTCATTCAATTGTGACAGTACAGCCCCTACCCCAATTCAGATGCATCAGTTTGAACAATGAACTTTTTGGAGTAATCAGGACTCTGCAGAATTGGAGCAGTGCAGATGGCCTGCTTGAGGTCATCAAATGCCTTTTGACAGCTAACTGTCCACTGAACCTTTTTGGGCATTTTCTTAGAAGTTAAGTCATTCAAGGGTGTCACTATTGATCCATACCCCTTGACAAATCTCCTATAGTACCCAGTCAGGCCTAAGAAGGCTCTCACCTGAGTCTGGGTAGTGGGAGCAGTCCAGTCCATGATGGTCTGGATCTTGCTCTGCAAAGGTTGAACCTGGCCTCCACCCACAAGGTGGCCCAGGTACACAACCTGACTCTGCCCTATCTGGCACTTAGTGGCCTTGATAGTCAGGCCTGCCTTTTGCAGGGCCTGTAAAACATTCCTGAGGTGGACCAGGTGATCCTCCCAGGTGGAGCTAAAGACAGCAATATCATCTAGATAAGCTGCACTATAGGCTTCCAGTCCTGTGAGAACTGTGTTCACCAACCTCTGGAAAGTGGCAGGTGCATTCTTCAGACCAAAGGGCATTACCACAAATTGATAATGCCCACTAGGGGTTGAGAATGCTGTCTTGGGCTTTGCAGTATCAGCTAGTCTGATCTGCCAGTAGCCAGCTGTTAGGTCAAATGTGCTGAGATATTTGGCAGAGGCCAAAGTATCTATGAGCTCATCTGCCCTGGGTATTGGATGGGCATCAGTCCTAGTGACTGCATTGAGACCCCTGTAGTCTACACAAAACCTCATCTCTCTTTTTCCACCACTGGTGTGAGGTTTCGGTACTAGGACTACTGGACTAGCCCAAGGGCTATCTGAGGGCTCAATTACTCCCAATTCCAACATTTTCTGGACTTCAGTCCTGATACAGTCCCTGACATGGTCAGGTTGCCTATAAATCTTGTTTTTAATAGGCAGACTGTCCCCAGTGTCCACTTCATGAGTGCACCAGGTGGTCTGACTGGGTGTCAGTGAAAACATATGTCGAAACTGATTGAGGACTTGCCTGCAATCAGTTTGTTGCTGGGTAGTGAGGCTGCCTGCCAAGGCTACACCATCAACTGACCCATCGTCAGGGTTCTGTGAGAGCAGGTCAGGGAGTGGGTCACTCTCTTCCTCCTGCCCTTCATCAGTAGCCATGAGCAAGCCCATGTCTGCCCTGTCCACATATGGTTTTAACCTGTTGACATGGAGAACCCTGTGGGGACTCCTGGGTGTTCCTAGGTCTACTAAATAAGTGACCTCACCCTTCTGCTCAACAATAGTGTGGGGTCCACTCCATTTGTCTTGGAGAGCTGCTGGGGCCACTGGCTCCAACACCCACACCTTCTGTCCTGGCTGGTAAACAGTCAGAACAGCCTTTTGGTCATGCCAGGCCTTCTGAAGTTCCTGGCTAGCCTCAAGGTTTTTGGTTGCCTTTTTCATGTACTCAGCCATCCTGGAGCGGAGACCAAGTACATAGTCCACTATATCTTGCTTTGGGGGCTTGAGAGGTAACTCCCATCCTTCCTTCACCAAGCACAGTGGACCCCTCACAGGGTGGCCAAACAGAAGTTCAAAAGGGCTGTAACCAACCCCCTTCTGAGGCACCTCCCTATATGCGAATAAAAGGCAGGGCAAGAGTATGTCCCATCTACGCCTAAGCTTTTCTGGGAGCCCTTTAATCATGCCCTTCAAGGTTTTGTTGAATCTCTCAACTAAACCATTGCATTGTGGGTGATAGGGTGTGGTGAACTTATAAGTCACTCCACACTCCTTCCACATTGCTTTCAAGTACCCAGACATGAAGTTAGCACCCCTGTCTGATACTACCTCCTTAGGAAAGCCCACTCTTGAGAAGATTCCCAGGAGGGCCCTTGCCACCACAGGTGCTGTAGTGGTCCTGAGGGGAATAGCTTCTGGGTACCTGGTGGCATGATCCACTACCACCAGGATAAACCTGTGCCCAGAGGCTGTTTGGGGATCCATGGGACCAACAATGTCAATCCCTACCCTTTCAAAGGGCACCCCCACCACAGGTAGTGGTATCAGGGAGGCCTTTGTAGTGCCACCTGCCTTGCCACTGGCTTGGCAGGTTACACAGGAGCGACAAAACTCCTTACTGTCTTCAGACATGTGGGGCCAGTGAAAGTGAGGGACAATTCTGTCCCAAGTCTTGTTCTGGCCCAGGTGACCTGCTAAGGGAATATCATGGGCTAGGGTCAATAGGAAGCCCCTGAACTTCAAAGGTATTACCAACCTCCTGGTAGCACCAGGCTTGGGGTCTCTACTCTCTGAGTACAGGAGTCCATCATCCCAATACACTGTATGGGGACCACTAGCTTTCCCAGCAGCCTCAGCAGCAGCTTGCTGTCTGAGGGGTTCAAGGGAGGGGCAGCTCTGCTGCTCCTGGCTCAGATCTGCCCTAGAAGGTCCCCCTGTCCCCAAGAACTCAACCTGGTCAGGTTCAAGTTCCTCTGGGACAGTTCCTTCTTCAGGGCTGAGATCATCCCCCTCAAGGGACTGATCTTCCTCCTGAGCCAAGGGGAAGGCACTGCCTTAACCCTACTACTCCTCCTCTTGGAAGGCACTTGGTCCATTCTTCCAGAATCCAAGGCCTGTTCAGTGCTAGACATTTTGGCTTGTGACCTGGTCACAGCAAACACATCTGCAGGGATCCCCAGCATTTCTGCATGGGTCCTGAGCTCCACTTCTGCCCAAGCAGAAGTCTCTAAGTCATTGCCAAGCAAGCATTCGACTGGTAGGTTTGCACTTACCACAACCTTCTTAAGGCCAGTTACCCCTCCCCAGGAGAAGTTAACAACTGCCAGAGTATGGTCTGTTCTGACATTGCTAGCATTGGTCACTTGGTACATCTCACCAAGCATAACTTGCCCAGGTAGCACAAGGTCTTGTGTCACCATTGTGACACTTGCCCCTGTGTCCCTAAATGCCAAAGCCTCACGTCCATTAATTAAAGGCTGTTGTCTGTACTTGCCCAGATTACTGGGACTCACAGTGGAGGTCACATCCATGCCTCCATCACAGACTAACACAGCCTGAGTCAGTTCCCTGACTAAGTCAGAGCCCAACTCAGTTCCCAGGGTGAACCCTACTAAACCCTTTGCTGGAGCACTTCCACCAACTGTACTAGGGGGAACAGGTGCCATAGGGGCATTGGTGGGTGCTGGACTGGAGTCTTTGGACTTGGTGCAATCACTGGTCCAGTGGGTCTTTTGCTTACAGACCTTGCACCATGGTTTTCTTTGGCCTTTACCCTTGGTAGACTGGGAATCCCCACCAGAAGAAGATTTTTGGGGGCCTGATGAAGACTTTTGATCTTTACCCTTCTCCCCACCCTTGTCAGAGTTCTTAGCATCTTGCTTCTTGGTTTCCCCACCTTGGTTCTGTACCTTCTGCTTCACCCTGGTCCTGACCCATTTGTCTGCCTTCTTTCCCAATTCTTGGGGAGAGGTCAGATCAGAGTCTACCAGGTATTGATGCAACATCTGATTTTGACAGTTATTAAGAATCTGCTCCCTCATTATCAGATTATACAATCCTGAGAAGTCACACACCTTACTGCCCATCAACCAGCCTTCCAGAGCCTTGGCAGAACAATCCACATAGTCTACCCAGTCTTGAGTCTGTGCTTTTTGGGTGTCTCTGAACTTCAACCTGTACTGTTCAGTGGTTAGGCCAAACCCATCAATAAGAGCACTCTTCAAGACCTTGTAATTGTCAGCATCCTCCTCTCTAACAGTGAGGAGCTTATCTCTACCTTTGTCAGCAAAGGAGAGCCACAAGATTGCTGCCCACTGCTCCTGAGGGACCTTCTGTACTTTACAGGCCCTCTCTAAAGCAGTTATCCATTTGTGGATATCATCCCCACTCTGGTAGGGAGGGACAATCTTGCTCAGGTTCCTATGGTCATAGGACCTTTCCCTATCTCTAGGGACATGGCTGCCACCATGGGACTCTAGTCCCAACTTTCTTCTCTCTCTAAGGAGATCTAGGGATTCTCTATCTAAAGCTAATTGCTTTTTTCTGAGTTCCAGCTGAGTTTCCTCATACTGGACTAGCCTCTTTCTTCTCTCATGAGAGGATTCTCTCCTATGAGATGAGACAGAGCTCCCTATAGAGGTGCCAGAGTGGTTAGACTCCTGAGAAGGAGACCTAGACCTTCTGGGCACACTCTTAATCCTTCCTGGGGGACAAAGAGGGCATCATTTTGATCATCCTCAACATCATCCACAGGAGGGATTGGGTTTTCCAGGTCAGGGTCATTGTCACCCTCCTGGCCAGTTTCAGAGGAGGGGCTGGGGGTATTGGTACCCCTGGCCTCCTCCTCTTCTTCTGCCCCACCCTCAGCTCCTACCCCTTCAGTCCCTACAGGCTTACTAAGGTCATAAGCCACCAACAACTCCTTGAGGTGTTGGGTGGTGGGGCTTTGGCCTGTCCTTATTTTTCTCAAGTTGCATAAAGCTCTCAATTCCAAGAATGGGAGTGTATCATACTTGGAGGGTGGAAGCTCAATGGCTTCCTGCAAGGATTCTTTGGATCCTCCCCTTAAAGACATTACTAGTGTGGTGTGGTGTATGCACTACCTACTCTAGTGTGGCCTACTAAACTCTCTTGAGTTGTAGAAAGGGTTGTGCTATCCCTTAACACACAACTCTAAGTTCAGTAGAACTTACTGTTATTCTAAGCTTAAATTATATGTACCTTAGGTACCTTTAGTGGTTTTCAGTTGATCAATTCAATTGAGATTATCTGGTAAAACAATAGCAAGCTGGAATCCCACACGCTGCACACCAATGTGAGAAGTTGGCCTGGCATATGCTGTCCACTAATTATAGTGGGCACCTTGCACCAGTCCAAATCGACTCTTATGGTAGGTAGGTTAAAGACAACCTTATTGAAAGCTATCCTTGTGGTAGCTATGGAGAGCAGCCTTCAGGCTAAGTCTTGAAGGAATGTAAAGCAGCTTGTTTTACCAGTCTATAATCTCTTGAGTGACCAAATGAAAGAGCACCACACCAGGTATATATTCAAAACATATGTATTTATTACTAAACACACCCCTCTAGTCTCTTTATGAGGCTAGAGTTCGAAGTACATAGGTTATAAGATCTTAAATCACAATAATAGCACTAATACACGTTTGGGCCCTAGGGGCGTACCAAACCATATACCAATAAAGTGGTATGCGAACCACGACTGAACTAGACACTAGGCCTAGAGCCTCTAGAAGTGCTTGGACCACAAGGAACCACCCAAGGTAGTGACACAGGGGACCCACGGGAGACGCGTGCAGTGTAAATACACAACCGCGATACGCCGTTAACTTCTATGGAGAAAGTCGGGATCGGGAAAATAGAGGAAAGGGACACTTAGAAGAGGACTAGGACAAAACCCTTTGAGATCTAGGACTTTGAAGAGTCTCTACCCACGGGAGCACCGGAGTACTCGTGTTACCTCACCCAGGGAAGCCGGGTGCATAGGTGCCTTTCGGGGTCGGGTTTCGTCGTCGATTCGAATGGCGATCTGCTGCAAAGTGCTGCTGGCGGCCAAGAGAAAAGTGTCCGGGTGGATCCAAGAGTGGATCGGAGTTCTGGTGAACCTGAAAGCAGAGGGGACAGAGTCTGGGTCACTAGCCAGTGACCAGGAAGGCGATGGACAGATGCCCACCGATGTCGAGTGCTTCAGGTGCGTTGATGGTCGTCTTGACTCTTCAGCCACGAGGTCCGGGAGGCGTTGTCGGCAACCAGGAGCAGGATTCGGGCTGGTGCTCGATGTCTGTCGAGTGCTGAGGTGTCGGCGACCGGATTGGACCCAACAAGCCTTGGCAACGGCAAGTCTCGAGTAAGATGTAGATCGTCGATGGTGCAGACCAGCAAGGTCTGTGGAACTCACCCAGCGAGGGTAAGTGAGGGCAGGCCTGGAGCAACCAGGATGCCAAGTAAGGAAAAGATTGGCCTTCGTTAAGGGCTACTAGCCAACGGGCTAGCGACCGCGAAGGAGCCTCGTGACGCCGCACGTGGAGCTGGCTTGCAGGACACTCATGGAGTGGGGGCCAGTGATCTTCGGTGCAGGTGGTGCTGGAGGCTAGGGCTACTCGGAGCCCAAAGCACGTCTTCTTGGGAGACCCAGAAGATGGTGCACTTGCAAATGTGCTCGGTGTCCAGGGGTCACGGTCTCAAGTCACCCACGATAGCCACGGGCCTCAGCTTTGCTAGGGACTCAGGGTCGCCTCGGGGAAGTCTGAGAATCCACCTCTGGTGATGCGATGACTTCGGCGTCCGACGGGAGCTTCAGTAATGCGAACCGGACAGATGCTTCTTTGGTGCCTGCCAAGCAGGGGAGTCACTCCTTGACCCCAAGGGAGATTCTTCTGTCCTCTAATCTTGTCGTAGAGCGTCGAAGGTCCAGGATTCAGTGTCAGAGTTTCGTCCAGGTATAATCTAAAGTCCTAAGGACTGGGTTCCTACCTTTATTCTAAAAATAGGGGTTGGACTACTCTGCGGCCCCACCTATGGGTGGGTCAGGGCAGAGGGGTGGCTACACCCCTTTCCCTTTGTCCAGTTCGCGCCAAAGCAGGGGCTGCAAGCCCCTGATCCGGTTTGAACTGGGGTATGCACAGGGACACCAAATGTGCCCCCAGTGCAGGACTTCAAAGCACCCGAAAGTGCTCCCGCCCAGCCCCAATACACATTATCCTGTCTGGGGAGGTGGTCACACCTCCCTGGGACAGGAAACCTATTGTCCAGGCCTCCCCTGCCGGAGTTTCGTCCAGCAGCAGGAGGCCAGACTCGTGTCTGTGGCAGCAGCATCCATTTTGTGATGCCAGGGCTCTGGAAAGAAGTTACCGGACTCGTCAGAGTTAACATGTCTTTCCCTCTAGAAGGGTGGAATGCTACCCCCGCCGCCAGGATTGGCGGGGGGTAGTATTCCAAGATGTTTGACACCAAACACGACATGTTTAGGTGCAGCCATTCCAAAGTTAGCATTTTACCGCGAGGATATAATGCGCTTAAGAGTATATGGTCAGGCTGCACTACAAACAGCATCAGAGATGGTCTCCGAACGCTGCAGAGGGGCCCTGCTCATGCAGGGGCACCCTCTCACATAGGAACCATGCACTCTGCCTTTAGGATTGATAAGGCCTGCCTTAGGAGTGACTTATAGGTTTATATGTGTGTATGTATTTCGTGATATAGGTAACCTATATCACAGTAAGGGGTGCTTGCACCACCTTACCCAGGCTGCAGTAGCAGACCTGTGGTGTCAGTTTGGATGGCCTTCCAGGGGTGGCATAATACATGCTGCAGCCCCTGGCAGGCCTCTGAGGTACCTATGCCCTTGGTACATAGTATACCATATACTAGGGACTTATAAGGGCACTCCAGATCCCAATCAGAGATGTGCCTAAGGCACATGGAAACCATTTTAGAGAGGAAGCAGCTAGGCTGGGGTTCTGATTAGCAGGGCCCCAGCCAGACTAATGTCGAAAAACAGTGAAGCATCAGCAAAAAGTGGGGGTACCCATGTGAAGCAGATCCTACTCTCCTACACCCCAAACTTTGAGTCATTAAGTTTCTCGTTCAAAATATGTGGTCCTGAGTACGAAGACACAGCAGCTCTCACAACACAAGTAGGCAATTGTTAGGATACAGTATGCTGTTCCTACAAGCCTCAAGAGGGAGGCATCGGCTCTCAAAATGTGTCCCACAGTCCCTTAAATTGAATAAATGTCGTCTGATCTGGAGTTGAGTGCATGTTCAATGGCAAATAGATCTATAAGCCGCCAAGCCTTGACACGCGCTGTCTTGTATGATGGGCTGGTGGCCAGCTGTTCTGGTAGCTGTTGTATAATACAGATGTCGCCAGTCCTTTATAGACTTTCACTGCTGTTGTATGTCTGACTAACTGCTGTAATACTTCTCATCTGCATTGCCAAAGTGATATATGTACAAAAACATAATCTTTAATAAACAGATTTAAAAAAAAAAAAAATGAAATAAATGTCTGAACCCGAAGGCTTTTGATATTCCTAAGAGGTTGGGTCAGGCGAATAGTCAAGACTCTGAATGTAAAGATCTGTGCATTGATCTACCACTGAGAACACAGCTTACATCATCAAGTTCAGATAAAAAACTCCAAAAAGGAATTAGCTCAAAATATTTAATAAAAAGGGCATTTCTCCTCATCGTAAATGCTTAGCTTAATCTATTACACCAGCATATATTTGCGACTGCGCTTTATTAGGCTGCGATCACCAAGACATAGTATACTGATTATTTATGTTTTATACACGAATCAAAAAAGCTCGATATAGAATCATTAAAAAGGGAGATTTTGTGCACTGCAGTTTTTTTTCCATTAAGCCCCAAGCTGAAGTCATGAAAACGCGCAGAGGTCATTTGTTGACCACGTGCCATAGGACTCTGGGATTCCCCAGGCTTCCTGCCATGGATTAAACCAGCGGTTCTTAACCTTTTGACTTCTGTGGACCCCACTGAATCACTGCTGGTAGCCGGGGACACCCCACTAAGCAATTCCTATGATTTGAAGCTCAAAACAATACACACAAGACAGAAACAAGAACACAGCAAACAAAATCCAAGTTACAACATATTTTATTTAATACGCAAAAGAAAAAGTATACAAAGTCTGAATTTTAAGTTCAATGGGAAGGTTGGTGCATTTCAATATTTGTTGTTGTATCTAAACAACAAAGAGATATGATATATTCTAGCACATCAATCTGTCTTTTTTGCTCTTACTGCATGCTCTCTTTTTTCAGCACATGCCAGTGCTTATATGAGGCCACTAATTGTTCATAGTATACTCTGTTCGCTCTACCTGTGCTGCTCCCAATGATTCAAGCTAAGGATACCAACTTAATTTTTAGCCGCCGATTTCAAATTCCTTCATTCACAGATCATTAAAAAAAAAAATCAAGTTTGTTTTTTATGAATATGTACTTTAGTAGTTTGATAAAATTATTAAATTTTCTAAACAGTCGGGGACCCCCTGAGTAGTTGTCATGAACGCCAGATTAAGAACCACTGGATTAAACACTTAAAAAAATACAAAGTTCCTAGGCCTAATGCACACAGGTACTTTGCATTCTCAAAGTGACCACAGCTACCAATTAATGTGGCACAAAAGTACACAGCACCATGGTAACTGTGCATCAAAATGCACACATTGCTACCCATTCGGTGTCATAAGGTTAAGGCTGCAGCAAAGAAGGATTCTAATTTCGGCCCCTTCAATGGCTTGCAAGGTAATGCATAAATGCTTTGCAACCATGTCTACAGTCGCGAAGCTTGGAACAGTTAAAGACTGCCAAGGGCTGATAGTAACCATTTGCAAAATTTAAAGCGACAATTTAGATCAGCTTACAATTTGTGTGGCCTATTTACCAAAGTAATTTAGAGTATGTAAAGTAGTACTCTAGTAGTGTTACTTTACATACCTACAAATACTCTTCACTCACTTATGGCCAGATATCACCGCCTACATCTGCCCCATCAGCTCTATGCAGAGTGCCAAGCACCATGCACGCAGATGTGTATGTTTTTGGTGTAAATCTGGAAGGGGCACGAAGGAGGGGTTGAGAAATGGCGAACATCCACCACAGAATAAGAATCATAAAAAGAGGAAACTAAAGAGGGACACTGGCAGGCACATCCACATACCAAAACACACCCACAAAAAGATTAAGACAGGAGCTGTTTACCGGATTTAGACCCACATCTAGTCCAGTGGTACTACTGACCAAAGAGAATCAAATCCAGCCAAGTAAAGTCACACAAAACACACGGACAATCACTAGCATTACAAGCACTCTCATAGAAATGAATATCGGCAAATAATGCTACATCCGCTTAGAGAAAAATAGAATAATTAAGTGAGTTTTTATGTTTAAAAAAATATATTTTACTTTCAATAAATATATGCATTTTCTTTAAATAAACACAGGCACCAGCAAACATAGCTACAATTAATAGACAACTCATATTGCAATTTAGTAGCTGGTGTGTTCAATGACATTTAACATAACTGCTACTGCAAGGGAGGAAGAGGAGTGAACAGTTAGGAGCCCCCCAAAATCCATCAAAAGGAAAAACTCACCACAAAATCAACTAATAACACATAGAATACCCACATATAAAGGAAAACCACAAACAATGCCATTTTTTCACCATATTGGTGAATATTTTGTCGTCTTCCCCTCTTTTTGAAGAACAGTTACTTGAGGAGGGCAGAGAGAAAGCATTTTCAGGCAAAGGTTGAACATATTCTGGTATGTCCAGTAAAGCAGTCATTGTTAAATACTGATTTTCTCTTGACATGGTTAATGACTGGGAGCAGGTGCTACGCAGCCTTTCTTCCCTAAAAATAAATATTTGATTAAAAAAAAAACCTCCAGCAAGTCGCCGGAAGCCATACCCCCTTCACCACCACGCCTCCTGGCGCAGTGGTGGTTGGGGAATGAAGTCCCCTTGAATGCTGAGGGTCTTTGGGGGCCAACAAGTCCTCCTGGCACCTCCAGTAAGTCCCAGACAGTGGGATTGCTGAGAGGACTTGGAGGCCACGCACCCTTTCTCCACCACTCTGCAATCGCGCCTCCTGGCACGCTTCTGGTTGGGGAATGAATTCCACTTTACACTTGAGGGCCTCAGGACTAAAAAGGACTACTTCCCCCAACCATTAGTGCACCAGGAGGCGCGTTTGCAGAGGGGTGGAGAAAGGGGGCATGGCCTCTGACAATCTCTCAGCAATCCAGCTGTGTGGGTCTTACTGGAGGTGATAGGAGCAGTAGTTAGCCCCCAAGGACCCTCAAGAGCCAAGGGGACTTATTCCCCCAACTAGTAGTGTGCCAGGAGGCACGTTTGCAGAGTGGTAGAGAAAGTGGGCGTGGCCACGGAACACCTCTCAGCAAACCCACTGTGTGGACTTACTGGAATTAACAGGAGGGGTAGTTGGCCTGATGGGGTGTACGGGGCCCCCCTCCTGAGGCTCTTTGAGCCACAGGGACCACCACCTCCCCGGGGTTTATTATTCATAGAGGAGAGGGGTCGTGGGGACCCCCTCCATGGGCTCAAATGAGCCCCGGGGACCACCACCTCCCGGGGCTTTATTTAATTAAAGGAGGGGAGCCACACGGACCCCCCCCCCTACTGGATTGTTGTAATTCCTGGGGTCCACCATCTCCCCGGGGCTAATACAATAATAGTGCAGGGGCGGTACGGACCCCCTACGCCCTGGGGACCACCACCTCCCTGAGGCAACAATATTAAATAATATAAGGGGGGGCTGCCTGGACCCCCCTGAGCCCCAGTGACCACCACCTCCTCGGGGCTAATGTAACTATAGTACAGGAGCTGCACGGACCTCCGTGCTCCGGGGACCACCACCTTCCTGGGCCCACCCGTGCATTGTAAAGGAGGAGAGCTAAGCAGCCCCCCTCCTGGAGCATTTAATGGCCCTGCGGACCGCCACCCCCCAGAGCCGGCTCCTGCTATGTCCCGGTGTCCCCAACCCCAGGACATATCGGTTTGCTTTTTTTTTGGCGGGATCTGACAGCTCCCGCCAAGCAAAATCAAACACTCTGGTTCCAGCAGGCGGGAGCTGTCAAAGTGCTACCGTTGCTGGAAGCGGAGGTTTCATCTCTATCCCTGCCCGCAGACATAAAGGCAGGGAAAGAGATGAAACTATTGTTCCTGTAGGCAGGAAGCCTCCTTTCCAGCAGCTCCCTGCATAAAGCAGCAAGGCTAGTTCCTGCAGGAGGCAGGGAGCCGGCAGGGACCGGGGGGCCTTGAGGCTCCCCCAGCGGTCCCCATTCTCCACACTGGGTGCCCTGACTGGGACCAGGGCACCCAGAGACACATGGCCAGGCCCCAGGGGATGGGGTCCCCAGGACCGAAATCAGGCCTGGGAGGGGGCCACGCAGTCCCCCTCCCTCATCACATTTGGACAGGCTTTGGGGGATCTGGTCCCTGGAGCCATTGATGTACACGGGAGGGGGGCACACATCCTACCTCCCCTATTCAATTATGCCCTCACTTTTTCCTCATTTACTTTTAATACCTGTTCCTCAAACTTTACTTTTGTTTTCTCCATGTTGTAACTTGCGGGCCATGCAATATCCTTCAAGAGACAGCTTATGACCTGGTAGTGGCTTGTTTTCATGGCAACACTTGCAAAGGCCATTCATTTACAACTGTAGAAGAATGCATTTTAGAATAGGTACTCATCATCATTCACGCTTCACACCTGGGAAATTACATGAGCGCTAGCACCTTGATACTTTTTCTGGTGAATTATATAGTTTTGAAAACCAAATGTTACCACTGTAGCCTAGTTGGAGTTCTCTGTAAAGGAGCCAGCCTCGCTAATGAGGAATTCGCCACACTGCTATTCAGCTACTCAACCTCTAATTGTGCTGGGGCTTAAGTTAAATTCCACACTTGGGAATGGATCCACTGAGGAAGCTCTCAATGCCTCACAACAAAACAATGTCATACTGAGTGACATGATTTGATCTCTATCAGCCCTACAGGACCCCAGTGTCATTTCATCATAGTAGTAGGTTTGGCCGATGTGCCAAATTCAAAATTCAAATGTATTATGTGTTAATTAAAACTAAGCCTGTATTTGAATATAGGAAAATGGAAAAGAAAAATTTATGGACATAAAAAAAGATAACACATATACCATGTTTTCTAATATTTTGTTCATGCACCCACTCACAGACCCACTCAGAGACTCATGCACTCACAGACCCACTGAGAAGCTCATGCACTCACTCACAGAGCCACTCAGAGACTCATGCACCCACTCACAAACTGACTCACCCACTCATGGAGTTTTAAACACAGTGGTCTCTAAGCAAGGACAATGGAGTTTGAAAAATGAATATAGAACCAGAATCAGCACTATATTTGAAGCTGTCCAGCTGGTCAAATATACTTTTAATTCGTAAAATGGAAACTCGAAACAATAAAGTGGGACACAAGCCTGCGTCCTACTAGGTGTACATAGAGTAAAACAGAAAAACAAACAGGAAAGCTCAGGCAGAGCGACTTGCTTGCATGTTATACATTTGACTAGTGCAAGCACAGATATGGTGAGACACCGTTACACATGAGTTATATACAATGAGAACGTGTTTACGGAGTACATATGGTTGACGACGTTTCGATCCCTTTTAGACAATATTGGGATTATCATCAGGACATTGTATTTACATGCCTGAGTAAAAGATGCCGGTTTCCAGTAGAGAAATGGCTGGAAATGGTTTGTACCGCGTCCTTCCTGTAAACCTCCTCGGGATTGCATGCTGTGAAGACGCTCCATCTCATCAGCGCTTCGTGCCACCTGGTTCACTGAAACCGCCGCTTCGAGCGGTTAACCGCGGACGCGGTTCATCTACCTTCAGTCCTTACCCTTTAGGGTTAAGATTCACCGCATCAGACGCATCTGGCAACTAAACCGTAAACACTGCTCACTGCATTCTAGTCTTTCCCTACAGGATTACGGTCTACGGATTAACTAGATCCAGCAGTGTAACCGCGGACGTGGTACGAGCCATTTCCAGCCATTTCTCTACTGGAAACCGGCACAAAACAACGCAACTATGGGATCCGATCCCAACTTGGGAGAGAAGGCCCTGACCTGCTTTAAACCCTCCAAGGCATCCGCTATATAGATTAAGAACAGGAGCAGAGCCAACATGCACCCCTGTCTCAAGCCATTGGGTGTACTGATCTTTTTGGACCCCTAAAGTTCCACTCTAGTCCAAGAGGCCTCGTGCAATTGGACTATCAGCTTCAAGAGCCCTGGGGGACACTTCCATCTGGCCATCTTTTCCCATAAAATGGCTCTGTTTATGGTGTCAAACGCGAAAGATAAATCGATATAAGCTGAGTACAGGGGTTGTTTCCATGAGAGAGATTTATCCTCGGCCTGCAGCTTCAAAAACACTCAGGCATTTATTTATTTATTTGATTTGTAAAGCGCCTGAATCCCACCGAATGGGTATCTTTGTGCTAAGAGAGGGACAGCAGACTAACACAGTCTAAGAGGATTAATTAGAAAAGAGCTCTGTTTTGAGGAGTTTCCTAAAAGGAAGGTAATCTAAGCAGTTGCGGAGGTATAGAGGGAGCTGATTCCAGAGGAAGGGGGCCAGATAGAAGAAAGATTTGCCACCAGTACGAGCTTTCCTAATCCGGGGAATTATGAGCAGGGATTTCTTTTCCGAATGTAGAGATCTACTTAGACGGTAGGAAGTAAGTTTTTCCGTTAAATAACTGGGTCCTCTACCATTCAGAGCTTTGTGTACAATACAGCAGATCTTGAACTTGACTCTCTTGTTCGTGTTCATCCGTGGTCGAGTACCCTTTCCGAAAATGTGTTTGGGTCAGGGGTAAAATTCTAGCTGCACTCACTCAATCTTCCAAAAGGCCTAACAGATACCTTGTGAAAAGTTTGCTAATGATAACCAGTAGGGTAATCATACGATAATTAGATGGCGTGTTGCCCTTTTTATACAGGGGTACCCTTATACTCCCTTTCCAGGTTTCCATCATATTTTGTCTCCCAATTATTTCACTAAACAAAGGAGCCAAAGTCTGTGCCCACAGGAGAGGATTGAGTTTAATAATATCAGCGGGAATACCATCTGGCCCTTGCACTCTGGTGCTTTTCAGCCCTTTAGTCACCACTTCGATATCACAAACAGTTGGGAGTGGGATAATCTCAACCTGCCCCTTGACCTGCAGGCTTGCCTGTAGCATGCCGGTGGCAACCGCATCAGCTTCTTCAATTTTGTAGAGGTCTAAGATGGGGCTAACCCAGGTATCTTCGGGTATTGACACTGTTGTAATATGTGTAACAAGCCCCAGTGTACGGTTAGAGATGGCCCAGAAGCCCTTAAGGTTGCCAGTACGTAGGAAAAAGATTACCTTAGTCCATAGGCTCTGCTTTTCCCTCCACTTAATTTGCCGCATTTCCTTCTTAAATGCTTTCCTATGGATTTCATCAGGCTATCCCTAAGTTCCCTGCCTGCTCTAAATGCGAACCTTATGTTCTTATTCAGCAAAACTTTGGCCCGTGACTCTTCAGAGCTAAAAGCACAAGTTACTAACTTGTGTAACGATATATCTGTAAGAGACAGTAGTTAGTGACAGATTCCCTACCTTAGAATATCCCCAGGCGTCAGGCTGGATCCGGAAAGTTTTTGCGTAGCAGTACCCTTGCGCGTCGGTAGGCGGCGTCGTGCGGCTCCGCGTCCGTCGTCGGCGTCGTGATCGCCGGGATGACGTCGCGGGCAGTACTTAGGCGCCGCCCCTGCGCGCTGACGTCAGTTCTGTACACGACTTTCCGCGCCAGGAACGCAGAGCCATGCAAGAAGCTGACATAGGTGTCTGAAAAATACTAGGGCCCTGAAAGGGATGTCCTTAACCCTAGAAATCAGTTCGCAGAACGGGGAGGATGGGTGGGGCGGTAGGAATCTGTCACTAACTACTGTCTCTTACAGATATATCGTTACACAAGTTAGTAACTTGTGCATCTGAAAGAGACACGTTAGTGACAGATTCCCTACCTTAGAATAGATACCCCAGCAATACCAACCCCGGTGGTGGGTCTGCGAACAAAGATCAGACAAGGAAGTCCTGGAGGACAGAACGGCCAAAGAAGCCGTCCCTCCGGACCTGACTGTCAAGGCAGTAATGCTTTGTAAACGTGTGCAGCGAGGCCCACGTAGCTGCCTGACAAATAACCGGCAGCGGAACACCGCGGCCCAAGGCCGTGGTAGCAGCCGTTGCCCTGGTGGAATGGGCACGCAGCCCAACAGGAGGCTCCTTCTTAGCCAAAGAATAGCAGGTCTTGATGCACAAGGTAACCCAGCGGGAGATGGTTCGTTTGTGCACCGCCCGACCTTTTTGGCGCCCACGTAGCCAACAAAGAGCTGGTCATCCACCCGGAAGTGTTTTGTGCGGTCGATATAGAAGGAGAGCGCACGTTTTGGGTCCAGACGGTGGAGCCTCTCTTCCTCTCTGGAAGGATGCGGAGGCGGAAAGAAGGTAGGCAAAGTGATGGTCTGCCCAATGTGAAAGGCAGTAACCACCTTTGGCAAGAAGGACGGACGCGTCCGAAGAACAACCTTGTCTGGATGAACAGACAGAAAGGGAGGTTTGCAAGATAAAGCCTGGAGCTCACTCACCCGCCGAGCGGAGGTGATGGCCACCAGGAAGGCTGTCTTTAGAGTCAGAAGACGAAGAGGACAGTTATGCAGAGAGCTCAAAGGGAGCGCACATTAAAAGGTAAGAACCAAGTTCAAGTCCCACTGAGGCATCACAAATGGAACAGGAGGAAAGAGGTGTGTAATGCCTTTTAAGAACCTGTTAACAACAGGGGACTTGAAAAGGGAGGGCTGATCAGGGAGCCTGAGGAAGGACGAGATAGCACAGAGATAACCCTTGATGGTACCCAGGGCAGAACCCTGTTGGGCCAGAGAAAGAAGGAACAGAAGGACCTCAGAAAGAGGGGCAGAAAGGGGGTTCACAGCCTTTGCTGTGCACCATGCCACAAATTTGTTCCACCTGCAGGAGTATACCACCTTAGTGGAGGGACGCCTGGCTGCCAGAATCACATCACAAACTTCGGGAGGCAAGTCGAAAGGAATCAACTGCCACCGCTCAATCTCCACGCAAGCAGGTGTAGACTGGACAGGTTCGGGTGGAGGACCGTCCCCTGCTGCTGCGACAGAAGATCCTCCCGAAGAGGCAGACGGATCGGGGGATCTACGCTCATACTGAGTAGCTCGGGATACCAAACTCTTCGAGCCCAGTCCGGAGCCACAAGAATGACTTGGGCCCGGTCATGCCGAATCTTCTTCAACACTCTGGGTAGAAGTGGTATAGGCAGAAAGGCGTACAATAGACCGCAACTCCACTCGTGACGAAAAGCGTCGCCGAGCGAGTGCCGCCTTGGAAATTCCAACGCGCAGAACTGATGACATTGCGCGTTCTCTTCGGTGGTGAATAGATCTAACCAAGGCTCTCCCCACTGTAGAAAGAGTCCTTGCGCCACTTCCGAGTGAAGACGCCATTCGTGATCCATCATGCACCTGCGGCTGAGTTCGTCCGCCCTGGCGTTCAGGGAACCTGCCAGGTGTTGAACCATCAGGAACATGCCCTGATGTTCCAGCCATGTCCAGAGGCGCAGAGCCTCCTGACAAAGGGTCCACGACCCCACCCCGCCCTGTTTGTTGCAGTACCACATGGCGGTGGTGTTGTCGGTGAACACCTGCACTACCTTCCCTTTGACAGAGGGAAGGAATGCCTTGAGTGCAAGTCGGATCGCCCGGAGCTCCAGAAGGTTCATATGGAGCCGGGACTCCGCCCGGAGACCAGAGGCCTCTGATCTCCGCCTCTCCCATGTGACCGCCCCATCCCAGAAGGGACGCGTCCGTCACAACTGTATGCTCTGGCTGGGGAAGGGAGAGGGATCTGCCCATGACCCATTGCCGGTTCGAGAGCCACCACTGCAACTGTGTTGCAGTCCCCTCCGAGATCTGGACGTGATCGGACAGGTTGCCCTGGTGCTGCGCCCACTGGAACTTCAGGTCCCACTGCAGAGCCCGCATATGCCATCTGGCATGATTGACCAGCAGGATGCAGGAGGCCATGAGGCCCAGCAGCCTCAGGGTCATCCGTACCGAAACCCAGGATAAAGGCTGAAAGATCGGAATCATAGCCTGAATATCCCGGACTCGCCGTTCGGGAGGATAGGCCCGAAACTGCGTCGTGTCCAGAACTGCTCCGATGAAAAGGAGCTGTGGAGAAGGAATCAGATGCGACTTCGGCACATTGATGGAGAACCCCAGCGAGTGCAGGAGTTCGGCCGTAGTCTGGAGGTGGGAGACGACTGCCTGGGACGAGCCCGCCTTCAGCAGCCAGTCGTCGAGGTAGGGGAAGACTGAAACCCCTGCCCGGCGCAGATGAACTGCGACCACCGCCATCACTTTCGTGAACACCCGAGGGGCACTGGTAAGGCCAAAGGGGAGCACGGTGAACTGAAAATGCTCGAGGCCTACCGTGAACCGAAGGTAACGCCGGTGGGCCGGCAGGACGAGGATGTGGAAATAGGCGTCCTGCAAGTCCAACGCTACCAACCAGTCTCCGGGGTCGAGGGCAGTCAAGACCTGAGCTAGGGTGAGCATCTTGAACTTCTCCTTCCGGAGGAAGCGATTGACGTTCCGGAGGTCCAAGATAGGACGCATGTCCTCCTTGTCCTTTTGGGCACCAGAAAGTAGTGGGAGTAGCAACCACGCCCTACTTCTGGGGTCGGAACATGCTCGATGGCCCTCTTGGCCAAGAGGGCCATGACTTCCTTCTGTAGAAGCACCAAGTGATCCCCTGACATGCGGTGGAATTGAGGTGGCATGGCTGGGGGGTGGTCTCGAAGGGAGGGAGTAGCCCCTTCGGACAATGTCCAAGACCCACCTGTCCGAGGTGATGGGACGCCAGTGGTGAAGGTGATGGCGGACCCTGCCCCCGACTGGCGTGCTGTGCACCTGAAAGGAGGGACTAGGAGGGCTTGGAGGCCGCGGACGGGTTGGAGGTGGTGGCCTGACCCGCACGCTGGTTGCCCGAACCGCCACGGCGGTATCCACGTCCTCGGCCACGCGAAGGCGCTTGCTGCGCGGGCCGTTGGCCGGGCTGTGGACGTGACTGGGCGCCCCTTCCGTGGCCACGAAAGGGGCGAAAAGCAGACGTGAGCGGAGGGCGCACAACAGCAAGGCCCAGGGACTTAGCAGTAGCCCGTGAGTCCTTGAAACGCTCCAGCGCATGGTCTGCCTTCGAACCAAAAAGACCGACTCCATCAAAGGGCATGTCCATGAGTGTATTCTGGACATCCCCTGAAAAACCAGTGGTTCTCAGCCAGGCGTGGCGACGCAGCGCCACCGTCGTTGCAAGCGATCTGCCCAGCGAGTCGGCGGTATCAAGGCCACAGCGGATGGTATATTTAGCCGCATCACGCCCTTCCGCAATGGCGCGGGTAAGCAGTGTCTGGACCTCCTCAGAACACTGCGGCAAAACAGTTGCCACCGAATCCCACAGGGAGTGGGTGTATCGGCCCAAGAGGCAAGCGGTATTAACAGACCGCAAGCCAGCACTGGAGGAAGAGAAAGCCTTCTTCCCAAAGTGATCCAGGCGCTTGGATTCCCTATCCGGAGGGGCGGTAGGGAAGGCGGTTTGGGAGGCAGAGGCTTGGACAACCAAGCTCTCAGGGGTGGGGTGTTGGGAGAGAAACAGGGGGTCGCCCGGAGCAGGGCGATGGCGTCGGGCCACGTTCCTATCCACAGGAGCCCCTGTGGTGGGTTTGGACCAGGCACCCAAAGAACATCAGTCAGTGCATCGTTGAACGGCAGCACAGTCTCCGAAGAGGAGGCCGCCGGCTGAAGCACTTCAGTCAGGATGTTAGACCTGACGACCACTGTAGGCAACTGGAGATTTAAGGCTCCAGCAGCTCTACGCAACACCGTTGCAAAATTAGCCCCCTCCTCCGTTGCCACGGGAGGAGACAGCATGCCAGAGTCAGGGGAGGTATCCAGACCACTGGCATCCCCAAGTTCCTCAACCCAGTCCGGGTCAAACTCGCACTGTTGTGTGAGAGGGTCCTCAGACCCCTCCCAGCTCTCCTGGTCCTCCTCAGGTTGAAAATATGGAGGAGGAGGGACATCAGGGACCCAAGGTCTCATCGGCGCCGGAAACGGCGTCGGGCGGCGCCGGTCCGGCTCCATGTCCGGACCCGGAGAGAACCCGGGGAACGACGCCGCCCGGAGCCCCGGACGGCGTCGGAAAGCGGCACCGGGGACATCGGCGGAGGCGGAGGCGTGGTTAGGTCAACCGGCGTCGATGGGGGTTGCGGCACCACCGGAGCCGGGGTCGAGGCCGGGGCCGGAGCCGAGGCCGGGACGAAGGCTGGTGGGACAGGCGACGCCGGGACCGGAGTCGACGGCGGCGCCGGAGCAACCCCATCAGGGCCCGCGGGGCCCGAAGGCGCACCGGAGGGACCTTGAGGCCCGAAGAGGCGGGCCATGGCCGACAGGAATTCCTGTATATCGGCCGGAGTCGCCCCGAGCCCGGGTAGGGCGGGTACTGCGGGGGTAACTCGACAGGCACGTCCGGGGCCGCGGGGACGGTGCCGACAGGGACCTCAGCCGAGTCGCGAGACCGGCGAGGCAAAGTCTTAGAGCGATGACGCCGCTTAGACTTCTTGTGCTTCGACTTACCGGAGGAGCGCGAAGACTTTGATTCCGACGAACGGCGGGGACTCCGCGTCCGGCCCCTCGACCTCTCCCGGGACCGGGGCTTGGTGCGGCGCGGAGCCGAATGCCGGACTTCGAGGAGCTTTCGAGACCGCTCTCGCAAAGCCTTAGGATGAAGTTTCCGGCAGTCAGGACACGACTTCGTGTCGTGGTCTCGGCCGAGACAAAAGAGACACTCGAGGTGCGGGTCCGTGATCGACATCATGCGACCACATTCCTCGCAGGGCTTAAAGCCGGGCATCCCTACGACACCTTAGGAGTCGTGAAGACTCGTTGAAGAAACAGTGAAAAAATTCACCAAAAAAGATAGTCAAAAAGTGACTAGGGCACTGCTCTTCCCGGATCTGCGCTTACTGGCGCGGAAAAAGAAGAACAGAACTGACGTCAGCGCGCAGGGGCGGCGCCTAAGTACTGCCCGCAACGTCATCCCGGCGATCACGACGCCGACAACGGACGCGGAGCCGCACGACGCCGCCTACCGACGCGCAAGGGTACTGCTACGCAAAAACTTGCCGGATCCAGCCTGACGCCTGGGGATATTCTAAGGTAGGGAATCTGTCACTAACGTGTCTCTTTCAGATATATCCATTTTAACCCTGCCCCTTACAAGGCCGACGGCCGCCCCATCCCTTATGGAGGAAATAAAATTTTCGAAGGCATTTACTGTATGATGTAAAGGTGCGTTAAGTCGCTCCGTGAGTAACCCCCTCGGACCATCTGTAACATGCCGTTTTAATTTGGCTGACCACACAACTCTACGTACCTTTTTACAATGCAGGGGCCAACTATTAGGCCACCTCTCTCTTGCCTCAAACCCCCTAAACATTGTGAGTACAAGAGGCTTATGGCCACTACCCCTCGAGGTCACCTACAAAGAGATCCTTCACCAACCCAAAATGCTCAGAGGATATTATCACATAATCAATCAGAGATGTTACCCTCCCATTGTCAAACATCGGCCGAGCTGGCTGTTCTCCCGGACACCTACCATTTATTGTGGACATATTTCAGCTATTAAGTAGGGTCTCCAAGTGCCTGCTGGGCTGGTCCCCTCACTGACTCCCCAAATCCTGACAGGGAATATTCAATGCCATATCTTTATCCCTTTGAATAAAGTCCCTCGTCTGCTTAGGAGGATTTTTTTCATTAAAATCGCACATCACAAGGATGGGCACACTCAGAAAGAGCCCTTAGGTCTGGCCCAACAAAAGTGACAATTCCCCAAATAGAATATTTATACCCAATTTTGGGGAGAAATATGTGTTAATAAGAATCAAATCGGGGTGTCCGTGTAGTCCCCTCTACTCTGATTAGGGCATCCCTTTTTGTCCCCCCCACGTCTAGCAACCGAGGGAAGTCCAGATACGGATACCACTAGACAGTTCAGAGAATCACTAGGTAGGACGGACACCACAACATTATGCATAGCAGAAACCAGAAAGGCAAGGCCCCCAGCATGTTTCCTAAATGCCCCTTAACTACTTTAAAGCTGAAAACAGTATAATCAGGCAACCCCCGGTCCTCTGTTTCCCAGGTTTCTTGAATGGCTGCCATCACCACTCTGTTGACTTTGATGACCTGCAAGAGTAACGCCAAGTTGCCTTCCATGCCAGCTATGTTACAAGACAAAAGATTGACCCTGATGTCATCAGGATCTCTGAAAAGGGGGTTTTGAGAATTCCCTCTTTGCGTTGATGGTCTCAGCTATCCAGTTCCAGGCATACTCATGCTTTTCAGATGACTTCACCTGGTTTGTGAAGATTTGCCTGCCCTCCTCCGTTTTCATCACTAGGATCTTATCAAGGCTAACTGACCCTGGCCTCTCACAATCAAGGGCAGGGGACCGTTGATGAAAGAGGAGGGGTTGGACCCCCACCCAACCCCCTGCCTCTTGGTGTCCATTAACTGAGATTGGGGGATGGCCTGCGGTGGGGTAGGAGAAGCATAGATATCAAAGCCTGCCCACCTGAGCTCAGCCGAGATTTTCAAGACCTCTTCCGCCACCACCCTGGAATAAAAGATCTATTAAGCCATCCAACTGACTCAGAGTTCGCAATAATGTCCACAAATTGAAGGACAAAGACGTCATCATTGGTAGAATTGGTGGCAGATTTGAGCCCCCACCAAATATCCTCCTCCAGACTGTCTTTCCCCACTCCAGCTCTGCCCAAGTGAACCCCCTTGACATTGGAAGCCATAGGCGTACATGATCAGCCTGAGCGGGTCTCAGCACCACCCTAATGTCCGCTGCCCCCCCCCTCCCCCTGCTCGGCTGGCATTGTGGGAGCACCACGAGGTGCTTATCCCTAGAGAGTAGTGGCAGATTCGAGCGGTACTACTGAATCAAATGATATACCTGCATCTTGAAATTGAATCTTTCTTTGATCATTTCTTGGTTATTTCCGAATGTTCCTTTTTGCCTTCTTTTACTATTCTTTTGTTTAATATTACTTAACCCTTTACCATGCTGCAGGCCTGACTCCTGGGTTGTGGCTTTGGGAATGAACCTCGAGGCTTTGTTAAAAATCTGAAAAACTTTGCAGAGTTCTCCTGGGGCCAGAGCAGTGCCAGTGGGGACAGCCTCATGGGCAGAAAGGTCCTCCTCCAAAAACAGGGCTTCCAGGTCACTTAGGACCAAGGATTGATCACAGCTTTTTTCTTGTCCATGTGGCCTGATCCTGGGATCACCCGCCTGAGTGCTCATATCTGCAGCACAAGTACCGAGACTTTTTGCAGCAGCCTTATACTCTTTTCCAGACCCATTGGTCTTACTGATAAAATATCTCAAATGTGGTCAGAACTGTCCGTGTTCGTTCCTGGTAGGGACAGAATTGATGCCAGAATACGTTTGAGACTCTGCAGAGATCTCGAAAAAGAAACCTAATCTGCTGAGATGTTCACTGTGAGATTCAACAATAAATCCAGGTAAACAGACAGATTAATGTGATCTGATGTTGTAAGGCTGGGCATGCTCGAATACAAGGCCCTTGATTGTCTCCGCTGCGTTTGGTGTTCCAGACAGGGCTTCCATCCTCCCAGCTCCCCCCAGGATGACAGTTTGAATGGTGAAATATCAGGTAGTGTGTAATTCAGACTTAAAGGAGGAAGAGTGGCCTATGGAGCATGTGAGGACTCCGGGACTTTCCCCCCTGTTGATAAACAGAAGGGGGTCCTCTCCGCCGAAGAGCAACACACTGCCCCTTGTATTTAAGAGGGAGATGGAGTAAGAGCCATCCGTTGCTTCGCCGCCTTTAACTTAGATGGGCTGACCTCCTCATTTACTGCCACTACTGGAGATGAATGTAGGACTACTCCTGCCTGCAAAATGACCTCTGATAATTTCTGTAAAAAGCAGGTTTTATGCCCCCTTTAAGTTTGGCTAAATGGGGGGCTTGGTTCTACAGGGGGTTGGCTTTGGTCTTCTGACATAGTCGAGCAGTAAGAGTACGGCTGGACCTCAGTTTTTTGGGGGCATCTTATGCCAAAGTTATGTTCTGCGAAAAAAGATGTGGGTCAAGAAAAGCCTAAGCCTTAATTTCCGCAAGGTGTCAGTCCTGAACCAGGGCACTAGGTCAGGCCTAGCCAAAGCCAACCAAGAATGTCTGGAAGGAAAGAAAGGGCCCATTTGGTCCTGTACCCAAAAGAGGACCGATGCAGAGACTCGCTCACAATATCCTTTCGGCATACTCCTGTGGAAGAAAACCAGCACTCCATGGCCTCAAAACTCTCCCAGACTCCACTCCGCCCGTATCAGGTGGCCATGAATTCCACAGGCACCCGTGTAAGGGCCAAAATTCATCCCACAAGCCGCACCCAGGCCACCAGCCGACTAGCCCAGCGCAACCCCACTCGAAACCCCACACACAGCGGTGCAACCCACAACCTAGCCTGGCCAAGCACTCTCACTACCCATTCTCCCAGCTCGTCCGGCTATTCCTTCTTGCCCCGCCTCCACAGGAACACTGCCCAGCTCCCACCACCTCCACGATGAGAGCGGAATGTGCTCACCACGACCCACAAGAAAAAAGGGGCGCATTGTTTGGGGCTGCACATACCTGTGTGCCAGAAGGAGACAAGGGCGCCATAGCAGCCGTAGCAAGCGCACCTGGGCCATTTCTGTGGCCGCAACTGTGTTCAACGGGGCTAAACTTCCTGGGCAAAGACACTCAATGCAGCCTCTAGTCTCTTTCCCTCTACTCCTTTTCCTCTAGAGGAGCTCCTGCTCCTCAACTCCTATTCCAGCTCGACTACTCCTCTCCTGGGACTGTCCAACCAGGCCTCAACACCCTCCAAATCCGGGGCAGCTTCCAGACGGCATCCTGCACAGCGTTTCTGCGTCCCTGCGGCCCACTCTGGGGTCATGGGGTCACAGCAGGGACTCTAGGATATCCCACGGCGCACCCTCACAGCACCGATTCGTGCAAGCAGTGGTGTAAAAACACTGGGCAAGGCGAAAATAGATGTTTGGGCCTGGGGCCGAGCCTAAGGCCGAGCCTAAGGCCCGGGAGAACCACAGAAGCAGGGCAGTTTCAGCTGCAGCCGTGGAGAATCGGGTGTGTGACGTCACCATGCCACAACGTCCTAGTCAGTTTAAGTCACTCACACAGCCACTCAATCACCAAAACAAAAACTCACACAGCCACTCCCATACCCATACAGGTACTCACACACTCACCCATACAGCCACTCAAACTGCCACTCACTCACTAATACAGCTACTCACACACCCACTCACTTACCCATACAGCCACTGACACAGCCACTCACTCACCCATACAACCACTCACACACCCATAGAACAACTTACATGCCCAATGCACACATCCATACAATCACTCACACCCCCACTCACTCACACTTACAGCCACTCACACATTCACCCTCCAAAATGGCCACACCCACCCACTCATCTATACACACACTGAAACAGCTGTTCACTCACCCATACAGCCACTCACACTCCCACTCCCTCACCCATACAGCCACTCACACAGCCACTCAATCACCCATACAGCTACTCACATACCCACTTACACATCCATACAGCCAGCCACTTACTCATCCATACAGCCAGCCACTACCACACACATACAGCCACACAGATATCCACTCACACACTGATACAGTCAGACAGCCTTCAGATGAGATATATTAGAAACAGTATGACTAATTACTAGTACAGAAATAATAGTAACTTAACTCATGCTGTAGCTTAGTATATCTCTTTAAGTCTCAGAAACGTTCTACGAAATAATTACAGTCATGGGATGATGTCATCAGTGATGTCTTTTGAGATGTCATCAGTGATGTCACTGACCATGTCATGAGTGATGTAATATGTAAGGTCATAACCAGTGCATTGCACCCTGTAAGTTATAGTTAGCTCAGGTATCTATAACTTATGAATTTCTATGGTTTTGCACGAGTGACATTTGAGCCTAACTATAACGTCCCTGTAACCTTTGTTTTTTTCAGTGAGAAAAATAAATAAATATATACACACACACAAAAGAAGCAGAGAACTCTGGGTAGTTCCCAAGTTTAGGTGGAGAGCAGCTCCTGCATAGAGGACCCCCAACACCAGCGACACTCTAAATTTGCTAAACTCAAATGTCTGCTTTTCTATCAAAATCTTTAAGCATAGGATTAACACAATGCCATCCACGCCGAGATAGAAAGGGACAAAGTCTTTTGCCATTTCTACAGCAAACTTTTTAAGCATAGGATTAGCACAGTGCTATCCATGCCGAGCTGTAAAATGACAAAAGCCTTTTACTACTCAAGGCACAGTATTACTGCTTTGAATCAAATTCCAACCAAGCCAACCTGAAATGAATAAATGCAAACCCTGACATGTGCTTCACTATCATTATAGCTCTTCAGAAAGGTTTAGCTTTGTCCAGACATAAGGGAGCACCTAGTATAAATCAAAACAATACCCTTTCAGGCATAGAGTGATGCATAAATTATGCAAAAAAGAAGCAGAGAACTCTGGGTAGGTCCCCAAGTTTAGGTGGAGAGCAGCTCCTGTATAGAGCACCCTCAACACCAGTGACACTCTAAATTTGCTCACCTCAAATGTCTGCTTTTCTATCAAAGTCTTTAAGCGTAAGATTAGCCAGTGCCATCCACGCTGAGAGAGAGGGACAAAGTCTTTTGCCATTGCTACAGCAACATTTTTAAGCATAGGATTAGCACAGTGCTATCCACGCCGAGAGAGAGGGACAAAGTCTTTTGCCATTGCTACAGCAACATTTTTAAGCATAGGATTAGCACAGTGCTATCTATGCTGAGCATATATATATATATAGACACACTGGAAGATGAAGGGTCCCAAGAAAACAACAGCCAACCAAGGCAAAAATCCCAATCTCAAAGAATATAATGAGTCACAAAGAAATGAAGCATCCAAGAAAAAAGTGACTCAAACAGATGGACTCACAAAAGAACAAAAATATATTTCCACTACGTTTCAGCTTCCGCCTTCCCCAGGTAGTACAAGATGGTTTGCTCAGTGACTGCACAGATGATACTGCTGCATTTTTTAAAAAAAAGCATCATGAGTGGAGGTTCCATTTGGAATGTGGAATAAATGCAGTCCTGAGATCTCGAGATATGCAGTAATCACCACCTGATTACTGCATATGGATCAGGTATTATTTTACGATCAGTCCAACAAGGGTTCCTGGAAGAGTCCAGCAAGAGTCTTTCCGCACAGATGAATTATTAAAGCTGGGTCCAATCAATAGAATAATTATAATGGTTCACCTTTTAGTGCGTCCACTCATTTCGACCCCTAGGAACTGAGTGCAGAGTTCAACATAAGGACGGGGCTCCTGAAATATCTGTCGTACTTGTGCACAGGTATTGACCCAGGGGAGATTGTCTCCAATTCGACTGGTAGACATAGAGATTGAATTAGAGGGCCCATCGAGGGGGAAGTATTGCGATAGCAGTCCTATGTTGCTCAAGTGTCAGCCTGTGTGGGGGCTGAGTGACCACCATGCCATGAGCTCACTTTGTGTCCTTCGCTAAGTGGTGTAAATAGTGTGAAAGCAGGAATCAAAAATTACTCGGGCACCTGCTGGAGTCGGGTGTACGGTGACCGTTGGCGTTGGTCATGTGCTTGAGGAGGCTCTGGCGTAGTGGTCTCAGCATGCCCGACTCAGCCTGATCGAGCACACTTACAACTTTTTCCAACTTGAGGCTAAAAGCTCCTTCAGGATATGAAGTGCAGTTTGAATGGCTGACTTGAACCCAATCACCAGCTTGTTTCGGTACTGATAAATATGTACCTTACTGTAGCATAACAGGTATCTATGAACAATATAATGGTCTAACTGTTTGATACATTGGCAAATTGTTCTCAATCACACATTCACTCAAGCATTCAGTTTAATTTTATATACATTTCTATCTTTTTCGAAATGGGTACCTAGTCTCTGATCAAACGGTGCAATCCTTTAGAGTCTCTACACTATTGCTGCATTGTAAGCATCCAACATTATTTTGCTCCAACTTCGTTTACCCCTGAAGAAGGTCTTTTGAACTTGAATTTAATCGAAACATTGCAACCTTTAATTTGAAGTACTGCAGACTCAAGGCCTTGATGACCCAACACTAGAAGCTCAACAGTCCTGGGTTAATGACTTCATGCAATGCCATCTAAAGGACAAATGAGGTGCAATATTGCATTAGTAGAATCTTTCGCTAGTGCTCTCAACATACAAGACTTCATACTTGGCGCCATCTTTCAACTCTCATATTCAATCACCAAAATTGACAATCTACAAAAGACCCACCCAGACCCCCTAACAAACACGTATGCACTAAGAACACTCGGGAACCCCTCTATTGGCTCCAGAGAACAGACCCTCTTCCATTAAGAAGGGAGCTCTAGCCGTTCTCTTGAGTGTTTACTCCTGCCTTACTCCTCTGCTCTTAGTCTTACTCCTCTGACCCTCTCATTCCTCGTTCCTCTCAGTTACCCTACCATAAAGTATACAAACCCTACTGACTTCTTTTCCTCTGAATTCTTTTCTCTTGTTTCCTTTAGTTCCTCTCTCCCAGTGCACTCATCGGACTGGAACTTGTCTGTGATAATGGAAATCATTGATGGTATGTGCTACTGTTGCTGTCAACTACATCTCGAAGGTGAAAATGTCTCCAGGTAATGGCATTATCTTGAAATTTCCTTTGAATGATTTAAGTTAAATAATAAACATTCTCCCTTACAATTGGCACATTTTGGGTTCTGTGCGTGCCTTGAAACAGGGGGAAATCCCACCGGTCCAATGTGTCGTGTAAAGTGATCAGGGTAACTGGTTTGCCTGTGGTCTTTCTAGTTCATAAGCGCTTTAGGCCTCACGGGGGTATTGAAAGCACTATATAAATACCAGTACAATATGCTTTCTGCCATATTCTTTACATTACAAATTTGTTCAGAATATCTTTTTTATCCCTTCTGCTCTTCTCCACAGGGCTTTTCTCCTTCACCACCTCTCTTTACTTAACTTCCTCCTTCGCCACCTCTTCCCCCCCAGGCTGAGCAGTGCAGACAGAGCGCCCGGCCGGCGTGGGCGGGACACAGCTGCCAGGAGCCGGGGGGGGGGGGGGACTCCAGTCACCTTGTCTTGAAGATTAAAGGTCACTGCCTGACTCCTGTGCAAGCAGCACAGCTATAATTGAGTTCTTGTGTTAAAAGCGTGTGCATTTCCACTGGGAGGGAAATCACGGGTCCAGCAACTTTCTGGGAAACGGCGAGGAGGGGGCGGAGTGCGGAACTGGAAGCACACCTCATGGCAGGGCAGGAGAAGGCGGGAGGAGGATGGAGTGGTGCTGTGGTGGGGGCACCCGAGGAGTGGGCTTCAGTGGTAGGAAAGGGGTTACCAGCAGTGGCGGCTGGTGGAATTTGAAACTGGTGGGGCGGATGCAGAACAAATAAGCGTATGCGAGCCAGACGGCAATAAGGGGGTTCGGGGGGTTCTCCCCGTGAAGAAATTTTTAAAAAATTGGCATCTTTTTGGTGCGATTTTCAGCACTATTTCTGTGATAAATGGACTAAAAATTCAGGTCTTCTAGGCATTCATAAAAGAAAAGTCATACTTTATTTCAGAGAATTTCTGGGTTGCCAAGCAAGTCTCACTTCTGAAGAGGGCTAGGGTACTAAGCAAGACTGCTTTGGCTCTACCCTTTCCAATAGAAAACACTAGTTAGCGATGTGAACAAGTTCAATGGACAAATCTGGAGTCTAGGGAGAGTCCCTCTCCTGAGAAAGAAATTAAAAAGATTGGCAAATGGTGCATTTTAAAGCAAATGAATGCAGCGATAAAGCAAGGCTCATTAAGCAGTGGGAACGTATAGTCTTGAAATATTAAACATTAAAA
Organism: Calotriton arnoldi; assembly: GCA_963921515.1. Lineage (NCBI taxonomy): Eukaryota > Metazoa > Chordata > Amphibia > Caudata > Salamandridae > Calotriton > Calotriton arnoldi. Next base: position 2,785,090 of record CAWUFW010000186.1, read on the forward strand.
ACTGTCCCGTATCTTCTTGCATTAATTTGTTCAACAGTTACTGTAATATGTAAATTGTTCTGCATGACAACTTTAGCCCTTTAAAATGTATGCTTGCCCAGTGTCTTGCACTGCATGCAGCATTAACTTTGGAAAAATATGTTCTAACCAGACTTCGGAAGCACCCACAGCTGCTGGCTGTAACCAGTCATATAGAAATATGTGCAGACAGGTCTTTAAGTGAGATGAAAAAGTGGGTGCTCCCTATAAAGGAACATGCCAAATACATTTCTGTGATTCCCATAGTGTGCCATCAGACCGGTATTTTGGTTTCTCTCTGAGATGTAATTTTATCCAGATAAATGGCACAGCAACTGACATACGCCTAAAGCCTGTCAGTATGATTGGCTTTGTCACTGGGTGTTAGCTGTTTAAGATAAATGAGTAACAAAAATGATTTCTTATAAATAATTAACATTGAATGTTTAAATTCTGAAATAGTGAGTCTGTGAATTAAATAGCATTGAGGCCTGTGGAAGGAGTTTTGGCCTTCAATTATGTGTGCTTTATGTTAGATATGTATCCTCTTTTTCTTTGCATATCTTGTCCATCTGCACATCTTCAAACCCCTCTCTTTCCTCTTCAGCATCCTCTTTTCACTGTTCCCAGAATGCCCTTCCTCACTGGTCAGCAGCCTTGTACTGCAAGAACACAAGGGTATAACGGAGTGCAGGCATGCGCCGATTGCTAACTCCTTAGATAAGACAAGCAGGAGTTCTGTCAACTGCTCCAAACTGCAATTGACACTGAACAAGGCTTAAACCCAGAGCACTGTGTTATGGACTGCACAAGTCGAAGATGAAGACTGCAGAAAATATCCAAATAAGAGGCAGAGATGGACCCAGAGTTACAGAACAGCTTAGCAGGAAAAAAGCCATAATAGACACGTGTTGGGAGTGGGTGAAAAACAAGAGGAGTATAGACCAGCCAGACACACACTCTAGGTTGCATAGAATTTACATTATGCACAAGTGTAACATTTTGCCCTCCCAGACCCATATGTCGTACTACTCAGTCACACCTTGTACACAACCTAGTCCATTATTCTGTGCTGCGGTCCCATGCTCTGTGCAGCCCATCTTTCTGTACTACAATGTGCAATGCAATGTGCTGCATAGTGAAGTCCCACTTGTTTCTTTGTGCAGTGCCGTGCCCTGCAAGGCACAGTTCCCTCCCGCTCTCTCTCTGACCTGCGTAGACTCGTATTCTGCATTGAGCATTCATGTTCACGCTGTTCTGTCCCATTTTCCAACCATGCTTACCCTACATTCCACCCAGGGCTATTTTCAATTCCATGCTGCATTCTTCACATCTGCACATAGCACATGGTGTAATCACCCAAAATCAAGTTTTTTTAAAGGAGTCTGGTCTCTCTCGTGTGCTGACCAGCCCTATGCTCTGCCCTGCACTGTCCAACAGTCTAGTCTGTGCTTTTAAGTCCAACCCTCTGGACTGGACTATACCATGTTTAGCTCCGCACATCCCTTCATGCTGCACTATTGAATGCCACTTTTTGCACAGCGCAGGTTCATGTTCCGCACCGCCCAGTACCCATTCCACATCAGCCTTTCCGCACAGTCCACGCTGTACAAACGCTCAATCCACGCTGCACAGTAACACATCCTTAAACATTTTGTCAAACACTTAAAATTCACCTTGCTGCAATGCAACTGAATTTGCACAAAATCACTCTGTGTAATATTTCCCTAAAACAACCCTCCCTCTAAGTGCACAAAAATGCTGAAGGTAAAACACAACAATGCAACTGAATTTGCACAAAATCACTCCGTGTAATATTTCCCTAAAACAACCCTCCCTCTAAGTGCACAAAAATGCTGAAGGTAAAACACAACAATGCAACTGAATTTGCACAAAATCACTCCGTGTAATATTTCCCTGAAAACAACCCTCCCTCTAAGTGCACAAAAATGCTGAAGGTAAAACACAACGATTGCCTGCTGGCTGACGAAAAGTGCCCGGAGACACAACAAAATCAGCTCCGAGGGACATATTTCCACACCTACGTCACTTACTAATTGGCACCAAGAAACAGATGCAACTTGGAGCGGTTTTCTGTTGTTTGCTGTTATATATATATAATTTATTTTTTTAAACTCTGCGCTTAAGTTTTTGCAGTCAGGTGATGAGTTTAGTCAGCAACGCCGGTTCTAGACATCATGCACAGCACAGTTGCATGCACGCGGTTTTTAGAGGTTTTTCAATGCCCCACCACACTTGCATATTTACTGCCCGCTTTTATTGCTAGTGAGCCAACAGGTCCGAGTGCTTGATAAAAATATTGCTAAAAAACAAAAAACTGTTTATAGAGCAGTTCGATGACAGGGAATGAGAATCAGCGGGGTGGGGAGGGGTGAATGAGAGCAAGCAGGTGAGGTGAACTGAAGGGTGTCTGGGGGTGCAATAACTTTGGCTCTGAGGACGAATGTCCTGTGAGAGTGGAAAAGTGACAGGTTGACTTACCCCTGAAGCTGTTCTTCGTCTTGTCTCTCTTCCACCTGGTTCCACATTGTACTGCACTGTTTGATTTTTTTGTGAGAGGAAAAATCTCAGAGAAAGAGCTCCAGATCTGTGTGGAAGGCACTAAAAAATGCAAACTGGAGACGTTGTGGGCGCTGTATGTCTTTGAGGACTTCACCAGATGCCACTTCTGGCGTAAATAAAGAGCCAGTGCCCCCCACAAGCAGCGACATGAGAGCTTTGAAGTTCCCCGATTCAGTCTGATGCCTGGGATTGTTCTATAGGGGAGGAACGTACGGGTAGAAGTATTCATCAGAAAAACTTCTTTCCTAACAAGCCAATGCGATTTGATTTTCTGAGCCACAGAGCAGTGGGGAACGCAATGGAAGTCTCAACTGCCAGGCTCACGGCTGTCGGGGGTGAGGGAAAGAAATAGTTGAGTAAAAGAGGTGCGTGGAGGTGAGAGTGAACACAGGAGCATGAGAACTCTAAGGAGGGCCATGAAGAAGGGAGAGAATGAAGAGCAGCCAGTGGCGACTCGCAATACTCGCGGGTGGGGGCCGGAGGAGTTGATTTAAAATTAAAATAAAAAACTTACCGGACCCGGGTCCGTGCCGTTTTGGCGCCTTCTGCGTTCTGCCTCAACTCGGAACTGGAACAGCTGCGTCACAACCCCTCTCAGCCAACACTGACGCTGCTCCAGCAGCGCCAGGATTGGCTTGAGCAGGGATTCTCCCGCCCATTAGGAGACCGGGGCTGCGGCAACAAGCAACCCTCGCTCTCCTAAGGGGAAGGCTACTGCGCATGTTCCGGCTGGTCGAACATGTGCACTAGTGCGCTCACCCGCTGTCAGTCTAGTCAAACCCTCAGTGCTGCCGCAGCCCCACCCCCTTCAGCGTGACAGCGTCCTGATTGGAACTAGCGTCAGAACAAGTTCTGACGCTGTAGAACGAAGAATTATGATATGTAATTAATTATAGCGTTGAATGGGGCCGTGCCAGCATTAGTGGGGCAACGCCCCAGCGCCCCAATGGACGCACCGCCACTGGTTACCAGATATCACCGGGGCCACCGTATTCTCATCTGGGCTTTTAAAAAAAAATCAAATCACAGTCCGGCGTGACAGTGTAAGAGTGGAGATAGGGGGATATAAATGAATACACCCAGTGCTTGTCTGGGAGACGAGTGTGAGACCTGGCCTGACCTCAAGCCATAAAGATGCCAAGGACAAGGAGCACACAGGTGTAAGTTGGAGCTCTGCCTGTTTACAGAAAATGAGTAAACATCTGTTCTCTCGGCTCCCCCTTCCCTTCCCTGCCTCGAAGTGCTGGCGCCTTTCTAAGGCACCCGTGGTTTCAGTACTTTATCACGGCCAGTGATGTTTGTAATTATTTCTTCTGCAGATTAATGACTACATGTGATACGTCACATTAAACAGATGTAAGGTTCAATAATACACCCATTAACAACGCCTCTGTGTAGCTTTTTACCACTGAATCTGCTAGATACTGGATGGTGAGGCTATGTGTGTTTGTGTAAACGGATGAGTCTGATTGCAGGGGGTGGCTGATGTGGGTGGCTACGTATACGAGTTGGGTGAATGGCGGTGCATAGCATGATGTGGATGAGTGAAAGGGTAGGTGACAGAAGGCAGCGGGTGAGTGAATTGTTGAAAGCAGGTGAGTGAGTAGTGATTGGAGGTAAGTGGGTAGTGAGGCTCAATCGCACTGTTCAACTCCATGTTTGTATTTGTGCCTCACCTCTATTTTCAATCACCAGCCGCCACTGCATTCATGTGAAAGGTGAAAGAAATTACCCAGGAGTGAAGGAGTAAAATGGAAGTTAAAAAAGTAGAGGAGTGACGAGGCTTAAAAAGGAGTGGGTGAGTGTATGGAGAAACGGGCTAGAACATTCTGAGAGTCCACGAGAAAACTGATGGCCTGAGATGGGACAGGCCAGCAGGACTAAAAAAGGATACTACAAATCCATTGTGGCCAGAGAGTGAGAAGGGGTTGGGCTTGGAATGCGTCCCACTGGAACACAGATGAAAAGTATTTTTGTTAGGAAAGAGCTTAGTAGGTTTGTCACCGTTGGCGCCTCGTAAGTATTTCTGCACAGAAATGATAGTGGCCCAAACTTTCTGGGTGGTAGCATTGCCGCAATAACCAGTCCCAGCCTCTGATGGCTATTAGGCTTGCTGTAGTGTTTTGCTATACCTAGTACAGCTGGCATATATACACACTGCTTTAGATAGGATGAAAAGGGTGGTGGGTGGATCTCTATCTAAAAGGGGCCTGGCCAAACTAGTGCAACTAGCAATCCTTTCCAAAAGGTACGTCCTATGTAACTAAGGGTTTGGCTTAAAACACGTGAAGTAGAATCCTGCACTTGACATCAGTATTTAGAAGCCTCTGTGCATTTTCTGTTATTACAGCCAGACTTATCATGCACCAACAAACACATACACCTAAAACAAGCCAGACCTATTGTTTTGCCAATGGAGAGCAGCAGTATCAGATACATGAGTAACAACAATAGTGTGACTAATATGATCTGAAATATAATAATAATAATCTGAAAATATGAGACTTGTGAATTAAACGTTACTATATCTGTGGAAAGAGTGGTGCTCTTCAGGGTGTCTCAGTCACACCTCTTCTTCCCTCTACATCACCCTCGTCTGCTATTTCTCACTATATTAGATGCCCGTGCACTTTTTCTCCAATCTTTCTAAAATCCTCCAGCTGCATATTTCACCTCATCTCATTCCTCTTTATCCTATCTCTCACAATATCAGATGCCTACGCCCTTTTTCTCCCTCACATCTTTCTGAATTCCTCCATCTGCGTATCTCACATCATCTCCTTTCTCTTTATCCCCATTTTCACCCCATACTTCTCTATGCTTCGGCATATACTGGCTAGTGTCACCTCTCCTTCTCTTGCTTACTCGTACACATGCACCCACTCTCTCTCCTCACTGTGTTTTCTATTGTTTGTGTGCTGTCACTATTTCATTGACTGTATGCGAGGAGTGGGCATTTAGTAAGGTGGAGTTTACGGAGAAGCAACGGATACAGATTTTGTAAGTGAGTGGTAGATTACCTGAAATTCTTATGGTGGAGATGCAGTTTCTGGCTTTAGGCACTTTTAAGGCACTAAGAAGCTAAAACACCTCTAACCTGACGCCCTTTACCTAGACACTTAAGGTGGACACACTGAGGTCTAGGATTAATTAGCACTAGGGATCAGGTGGCTTTGAGTTTACCGGAACACTAACCAATCAGAACCTAAGCACTAGGTCCCATAGTAACTCAAGTCCAAGGAGCCAATCAGAACCCTAGCCATATCAACTAATCAGATCCCAACTGTGAGCCCAGTCCAGTAAAAACCCTAACGATGGGGGCCAATCAGAACGCAGGTGCAACAGCCAATACAAACCTTACTGTAAGAGCATGTGACCTTAAACTTAAAGGACTGTGCAAGGTGCAAGAGGACGCCCGCCCCAGCGATTCCAGGCCCAGGTCCAACCACCAGGCCTGAAACTGGTGTGCAGAGGAGGGAAGGGAGCCGTTGCCCAGCCCACAAGCCCCTAGTGGTAGTCCAGCCCAAGACACACCCCACTGCCCCTTCTCAACCCCGCAGGCAAGGCCCAATGCAAAACTACTAAACAATATCCTTCATGCACCCAAAAACTCCCTCCCCCATCACCCCAAAACTGAGTGCTGAACCCACTCCCAAACACAACCCAAACCACAGAAAAGAGACCAAGTATTCTCTGCACACTCAAGCCAAGGTTGGACCCTGTTCTCCAGACCCCCCCTTGATTGTCTCCTGTGGGGTTTGGGTGTGATGGAGCAGGGGTTCAAGAAGGGAAACCTGCTCGAATTAATACCCCCATAATACGTACTAACAGTAAGTAGTAAATGAAACTAACGTGCACCTTACACCAACACGTGGGAAAACTGCTTTGCGCATGTATACACTAACGAGACATAACATGTGAAAGAACTAAAACCGTATTTACATTATGCTTTGAATGAAACGAAAAACAATGCATGACTAGGCCGCATGTGCATTTCATAGTTTGCATGTTGCACTTTGCTTTAAAATAATAAGTAATGCTGCTTTCTGCTTAAGGCTTATGCTAGGTAACCCTAAATGAGGAATAGTGCAGGGAGGGGGTAAACAGTGAAAACTACATTGTCATATAATTAATGAATGTCCATTTTCCATTCGCTATAGTGAGCTGGATGAACTCCATTTTGCTTATGCTGTCGGAAGAAGGGAGGGGTGAGCTGAAGAGTAAATTTGATCTGTCAGAGGCAAGACAGACGCGCTGTGCACAGCAGAAGAAATATACGAGTTGAAGGCCAGTGTGACGACTGTCGGCCAAATGATGAAATCAACCGTGGGACCGGAGTCCTATTCTGCGGACGTTGTCAATTTTTATGAATAGGATCGTTTAAATGTATCTTGTATAAGAAAACGAGAGAATGAACTAAGAACCGAACTGTGAGAAAGGAAGCAAACAATAAATTGACTCAAATGTACGTGAGGTCACTGTGGTGTGACAGAGACGCCTCCTAGGCCCTCCAATCATTTGTCTAGTTTTAAAAATTGTTGCAACTAATGTGGGATGGACATGTAGGTTTTAGGGTATAACTGGGGTGCCTTTAGGGGTGTGGTTGCTCGTTAGGCTGGAGAGGCTGAGAGAGAGAGGGGAGATGCGTCGCTGTCCGTCGGTTTGCAGAGAGGCCTAGCTGATTCCTGTCCTGTTCCGTTCCTGTCCCTGTAAATATTTGTTTCCTGACTCTATTCAGGGAACCCCCACCATTCGCCTTGGCCAGGGTAGTGGTTTTCTACAGACCGTTAGGTTTGTATGTTTCTGACTGATACAGCATAATTCTTTAAAAATGTATTTTTGTCTCTGAAACTTATGTCTCTTCGTCTATCCACTCCGTCATAGATATATTTGTACGTATTATTTAGATGAAACTTTGTCTCTTCATCTATCACCTCCGTTAGGAAAATTCTGTTTCGCATTTGAATTTGCTGAAACTTTTGTCTCTTAATCTATCCACTCCTCCATATAAAATGTAATTGCTTATATGATGAGTTTGTATTCATTTGAAGTTGTTGATGCTAATTTCCTTTAGTGAGTTTCATTATTTGCATTTTGACCATATGCAATGAGCATTGCCACATTATTTTACGAGATAACATTTTATTAACTTTACCGAGAGTCAGTGGTTATTTTATTGACTGAAAGTAAGTTAGAGATGTCATATCATTACCATCAACTATTCAACTAATTGGTTCATCGACAAAGTAGAGGAAAAGTTGATATATAGATTAGATAAGTATTTTTGGAAAATGACATATATGAATCTTATTGAAAAGAGAATTGAACATTGTAAAAGTTGACACCAGCGCATCAGGGATTTGGGTGAATGTGTATGGGCCATTGTTCTGTGATAGTATTGGGTACTGATCCCTGATCAGGTATTGACCTTCGCGCTGGATCAGGTGCCTGGCCCAGGAACCCCAACACAGTCTAGGGAAAACAAGGAGTGCAGTGTATTCAATTGATTCTTCATTGCTTGATTAACAAAAATCATTGCAATCACAACTTTAAAAACAAAACATGACTGTGATTACATACCCTACCGAAACTTTAAAACCATTTGTAAACTTCTAGTTAAAACAACCGCAATAATATCCATAACAATTTACAGTTATATTCAAAGATATATATTAAACGCCAATTACCTTATAAAACATTGTGCAATTAAACTAAAAAAATCCATATAAACATGAGCTGGGAGTGAATGAGGGCTGGAGTAAGTATGTGGGGAGGGACATTGGTGCAGCAGGCGATGTGTGTTTTAAATGATACAGAATGCGTTTAGCACAGACCCGAGAGGAGACAAGACAGGGCTCGGGCAAATGTGACAACCCAGATCACAGTCCCTCTCTTCCCCTTCGCCGCCTCCTCTGACGTTCTTTTTATTCTTGCCCTCCGTCTCTTCCCATCAGTTCTACTCCGCTTGCTCGGTGATATTCTGGGCGAGCTGCGCCTGCAGCAGGCCGTGAGTCACCTCTAGCAGTCTCGGAGCATCAGGCCCCCGGGCCGGGGCTGAACTCCTGTGCCCTCTGCAGACTGCAGGCAGCGGGGACGGAGAGGCGCTCTTACTCTCTAGTCTCCCCACACCAGAAGAAGGCACACAGCATGCGTGCGACTGAGCAGTGTCAAGTGCCCGTCATATTCAAGTGTGACCCCCCCCCCTTACTGCCAGCCCCCAACCGCTTCCGGGCGCAGTCCAAGAAGCATTAAGAATGCAGTCCTGAGACCACAATCTAGACTCGGGTGACCTTTCCCAGCATCAACCCCCAAAGCACCACTTGATTGTTGTTGGATTGAAATATTCCACCTGGAACAGTGACCTCAATTCTTCCCCCCTGGACCCACAGCTAAGTAAAGCATTGCTACGTGTGCTTCCTACTGTGCGCACGCGGGCCTTTAATCCACTGCCTACTAATTCCCTAATCCCTGATAGCCTTGAACCAGACAAGGACCTGAAACTCATTTTATCAGCTTTAATGGCCCGATTCAAAGGTTCCCTCTATACAATCCATAGTAATTCAGGAGTAAACCTGGAGAAAGCAATACGAGTGGAGAGGAAGTTCTGCCCGACGCTGCGACATAAGCAGCTCTATCTGCAACCGGTGCGCCTCGGTCCCAGTGAAATACACGGGACCTCTACAATTTGTTCATCTATTTAGGTGACTTCATTGCGAACTGAGATCTCAATAGGAATCCTCTTTGTTCGTTGGAACTTTCCAATTACCCTACGTTGATTGTGTTCTTTAAGAATTTTGGCATATACAAGTGGTTATCATTTATTGCCCTGATGAAGTTCCTAGTATGGGAATGAAACGCGTTGGCTGGAGTTTTTATGTCTGATGACCTGTACCTGAATTTGAATAAAGAAGTCATTTATAAATTTATAACTGCCCAATTGGACTCTTTTTTGAGCTGTGCACCCCGATTTGAAAATACAGTAACCTGGAGAAAGCACCAACTCTCCACAGAAAAGACTTTGTGAATCAGCCATACTTTTGTAGTAACACCAGGAGATGCACATGATGAAAATGAAATCCCACTGTTGCACATGGGTCAGGGATAGGCATCAATTGGGCGCCTTTTAAAAAAACATTTTTAGAGCTTTATATAGCGCAAACTAGACTCGTAGATATCAGAGCGCTTTACATGAGCACCACTTTCGTTACAGATGGACACATTCATTTTTTGGTAAGCATGGGAAGAGTAACTGATTTGCCTAGAATCACAGGACGTTGAGGTCGTTGCCGAGACTTGAACCCGGTTCCCCAGCTTCGAGGTCAACCACTCTAGCCATAAGGCTACATCCTCTCCCCGAGAGCCTTGGTCATTGTCATTTCAGATGTTGTCTCCTCCTATTCCCCGCTGTGGAAAATTACTACTTTAGGTCTGGCTACGGACAGCTTTAGCTGTCTAGCAGATGCTTTATTACTGATCTTAAAAAATATGCATTTAAGGGCTTTTTGTTCAGGACATAGGAATAATGTTCTGTCTACTCCTCCTTGGTGTTTCCTTCTGTCTCCAATGGAGCACTTGCATTGGCATGCATGAGGGACTATTTTACATCTAAAAAGTATACACGGTCATCGCACATATGATTTCTTATGCCTTACAAGCATTGCAAATGCAATAAGAACAATTGATAGACTGAATGCAGAACAATGTCATACATTCACCTCAGTACAGAGATCTGGGCCTCAATCCATCGTTTTTTTGCTCCCCAAGCCATTCCAGTTTGAACCCAGCCATATGCAAATCAATCTTGATCCTGCGCCCAATGGGAACAGTCCAGCCCAAAATGTCAGATCAGGTCCTCCCTGGACTGGAAACAAGCATCCTAGAACCGGTTTCGGGGTTTCACCCCTCATCCGGCAGGATAGCTTGACTCTAGTAGCATGGAGAGCACAGGACCCACATCTGGGCATACCCGTCCCACTCGGGGTGACCAATGCAAAAAGAACAGTTGATGGACAGAATGCAGAACAATGTCATACATTCAACGCAGTACAGAGATCTGGGCCTGAATCCATCCTTTTTTTGCTCCCCATGCCATTCTAGTTTAAACCCAGCCATATGCAAATCAGTCTTGAACCTGCGCCCATTGGGAACAGTCCAGCTCGAACTGCCAGGCCAGGTCCTCACTGGACTGGAAACAAGCATCCCATGACCGGTTTCAGGGTTTCACCCCTCATCATTGCATACATAAAGCAATGCTTTGTTTATTTTTAAAAAAAATTGTGCGATAGCCTTACTTTAATGTTTTTCTTAGGACACGAGCGCAAGACTGACATTAATAAGGCCACCTTATTACCTTCTCCCATGGAAACCAGCAGACCTGACCCAAAGATGGTAACCAGAAGTGTTGAGATTAGTGAGACATAAGGCGGTAGCCTCATACTCAGGTGTCCTAATCAGCAAAAATCACTTCTTTCCCATCTCCTATCATCCCCCTAGCTGAAAATCTGATGTTCCCTGTTTCCCACCACGTCCTCTTTCTCCGACCGTCACAAGCTCCAAACTCCACAAGCAGAAAAAGACTTCCTCCTCCTCTCTGTTTACTACCAGAGCTCGGTCACTCCCGCCACATCTCCTCCCTCGAAGGTCTAACGCCGCCTACTCCCCTGCTCTTCAACAGGACATAGGATGGAAGGACCAGTCCAAAACCTGGGGCCCACCACCACCTCTGCATGGTAGAGCAGACGGATCCGGCTAATAAGCGTCATTAAAGCAGGGGCAGCTCCTCTGCAATGGCGGAGGAGCGTCGCCCCACATGCTCAGAGCCAGCAGGTGAAAAATAAAGCAATATACTATAATCCTTTTATTTGTAATTTGCCAGCTATGAGGCAGCGTGTGCAGGGAGGGGCGGGCCAGGGCCATGGGAGGGGGGAGGAGGACTGGTTTGTGTACTTATAAGTCCACATGTGTGTTTGGCTGGCCGTCTCAGGCCAGCTAATCTCACAGGCCAGCCAAGCACACATGCGCACTTAGGTTTCTCCAACCTGGCTGCATTGCACAGCCTGGTTGGAGAAACAGCACAGACTGCCTGTCCTGAGTGGACCGTCAAACCAGCCCGCTCAGGCCAACTCCCACGCTGCTCTCATAGCATGAGTGCAGCACGGGGCTTGCACAGGGAGTCTCTGCTGCTGTCTAAGTGTCTGCTGGGACCAGGAAGCAGCAGAACACCGAGGCGCGAGGAGCGATGCGGCCGGCAGCTTTAGGTAAGTGTTTTTTTTATAAAAAATTATTAACCGCCCGCACTCCATCCAACCGCCCCACCACCACTTCATTGTGTTGGCCACCACTGTAAGGGGTGCCATAGAGCAGCTGCCATCACTGGTTTGCCTTTTGGTACCCTTGGCACTGTCCGTGCAACCCCTGACCTCAGAAGTCATGAAGGCCTCAGCAGGATTAAAAAGTTAACATGCTTGTTAGCTCCCTGCTTATTTTATGCAGTATTCATACCTTGCCTTTCCTCCAGCCACTTAGAGCCAGGATGAGGCTTTTTAGAGAGAGAAGATGGGATTGGCATCAATCCAGCTGTCCCTGGTTCAAAGGGTGTGATGTCACTTCAAGTTTTCTTTGGCACTTTGATGAAATAATGTCCAACAGGCCATATTCATTAGCAAATTTATCTCATCATAAGTGGACATTTTGAGGTATAGAGTTAAAACAAAAGTCTATTTTTTGGCAGAAAGAGGAATTCTGGGGGATTTTGAGTCACTTTATGTGTCTTGTCCAGCAAGAGCCTGTGCAGATGGGTGGCTGACAGGAGAGATGGCAGGTGGTTGCGTTGCCTGTATTCTCCCGCCGACATTTGGGTCTGCAGAGACATTAGAGAGGTGGGAGAAGACGGGTATTACACTACTTCACTTTGGTTTCAAGAGATCCAGGCAAGGTGGGCGTAAAAGTGGAGAAGCAAACACATCCCTTGAAGACATCATAGCAGTGAAAAATGAATTCCGTTTTCACTATTGTGACATAAGAGTGAATAATTGGATTTCAAACATGATATTCATGCTAAGAGTTTCCAAAGGAAGCCATGCATAACAGGTTTTCACAGAATACAACCCATCCCCCCTTTGAAATCTCTGCCAAAGCCAGCAAAGCTCACAAAAACAAGCATTGGCAAAGCCAATAGGTCTTGCATTTGGGACCTATTTGCTTTGCCAATGGTTTTTAGTAAGGGTGTGGAAAATAAACGTAATTTGCTGTTGCTTAATTACATGACAATAACATAAAATTACTCAATATTACACGTAATTATGCAAAATGTATTTCACAATCCAAAAGTTACCAGAACGAGCCGTTCAGGTAAAAATTCAACTAAAAAATTAAATTTTGAGTTGATTTCCAGTCCCTCGCATTAAAAAAACTGCCACTTGCATTCAAATTTGAGGTTTTCTACAAAACAATTACCCGAATATTCCACTCGAGTAAAAAATCTACCTGAAATGTTTGCTGATCGCCCACATAAACTGAACTGCCATTCGCGTTCAAAACACTGCCACTCCTGTTCAAATTTGTATTTTCGTGCCCATTTTGTTCAGAGAGCACTGTAGTTCAGAAGATTAAGTACTTCCCCTGGTGCTGTGATTTTAGTGGCTCCAGCCTCACCCTTACACATAAGGTTTTTGCCAGTCTACATCTCCACAAGGCATACATTTGCCTCCACAGAGGAGGGACCTCCCATCCAAGGAGTGGAGGTCCCTGTACTTCCCCCTACCATCGCTCATCTTATGTGGCTGGCCCTTGAGGATTCAGACTCTGTTTACTTCAACCTCTCCTCAGAGAACAACGACAACCTGGTGGCTGTCAGGATATTCTTTTCCACTGACAACAGTTGTGTCAAGTACCCGACTAATGCACCTCTTTCTTCCTTGAAGGCATCCATTAGTAGCTGAGATTTCACCACAGGGCCGCTTGTGCAATAATGGTTTTGAAGATTCATCCCATTTTTGCTCCCACAGTGTTGACTGAATTCTGTTAGAATGATGCCCATGCACATGTACTCGGTGGAGGAAAAGCTGTATAATCTTGACAGATGTTGCACCATACCTTTTTCTGTCGACAGAGCTCTGAATTCGATATACCACTGGTCTTCGCCTTGGAGATAAAGATAGCCTAGTGCAGCTAGCGCCATCCTTGCTAAATGGGCTGCCTCCTGCTGGTCTACGCTCCTTGCCACTGACGTTCTCCAAACAGTTTTTCATAATCTATTTACATGTCCAAAATATTTCACTATACACCTAGCAAAAACCCAAAGACTCAAGCACAAATGATGTGTGCTGAAGAAGTAGTGATGCGTATTCCCCTACAATACCCCAAGCCCAGTCCTCACTAAATAAAGTGATTTAAAGAATCCAATCATTTCGGTACAGCAGTCTGGGCCTTAAAGGATGGATGCCAGAGGGTGCGTGCTTTGAGTTGCCACCCCCTTCCCCTCTGCCTGGTGACTTCATGGGGTGCGGCACTTGATGGGCCTGCAGAGGTGGGTCGACACTGTGCAGAGCCCCACAGCTCTTATATCCTACTGAAGCTTGAGATAAAACTCTACAACTCTATTTCTGCTTTACCTGCTAACCAAGGAACTCAAGTACAGTGCAACACATACCCACTACTGGGGGATGAAGGAGCTGAGCAGTTCCCTCCTTGGGGTCTGTGCCCTATTTGACATCCAGCTACAAGACCACTTGCCGGAGGCTCTCTCCACTGGTCTATGTCCTGCCTATTGACTGGACAGGAACAAACTCGCCTTCTTTGGACTTCACCAGGGGGGGGAGGGTTTACTCATGGGTGGCCACCTCGAGAATGTAAGTTCCGCATCCTCTGCTTGCCTACTGACCTGAGAACGCAAAAAACTATCTAGAATCAGTTACTAAACCAGTGTCGGACTGGAGCCACCATCTCTCCCATCCTCTTTCTGCCCCTATTCACTGAGACAATGGTGTAACAACAACATCTTAAGGGGAATCAGGATGAAGGACCAGGCTCCCATTTCTCCCTGTTCCCTCCACTTCAGGGGATGCGGCTGGCATCGTGACCCTGCTACAAGAGAACAAGCAGGGTGATGTGAGGAACTACTACAGGCTATCCAAAATGTGAAAACCACTCTAGAACCTAAACTTGACACTCTGGCGATTGATATGGGGCTTCTCCGAACTGATTAGGACTGATTAGTCTAATGTCCGAGACAGAGTGGAGGTGAATTAATCTACCTTGGTGAGTATGCACTCTTCGATCTCGGAGATGCAATCTCATATTAAGTCCCGCTAATTGGAGGTCTCCCGACTATGCAACAGGGCGGAAGACGAGGAGGGCCGGTCATGCCGAAAGTATATCCGGGTGGTTGGCCTTCCTGAAGGGACAGAGGGGCCTAGCATGGAACTCTTTGTGGTGGACTGGCTGCTTCATACGGTTCTGGGTGGTAGATGGTATATGTTCTTCTCAGTGGAAAGGGCACATAGAGTTTTGGGCAGGGCCCCTCCTCTGGGAAGGCCACCCAGACTGGTAGTTACAAGGCTTTTCAATTATTGTGACCATATTCTCCAAGTTGCCAGAACCAAAGGCCTATGGCAGATTGAAAATGCCACCATAAATATATTCCCAGACTACACCACGGTGGTGCAGAGACTCTGGGGTTAATTCCTACTGATTGAACAGAAATTGTGTCAACTAGGGCTGAAATATTCTCTTGTATTCCCGGCCAAGCTCCGGGTCATAGACTCAGGCACCACCCTCTTTTTCGCGACACCGGCTGACACTGAGAACTGGTTAAAATCGAAGGGGATGTTGCCGTCACACCATATCGGTCATTTGGATGCAGCATGGAGTTGACAATAATGCAGATCACCCAAAGGCAGACCTATGAGTGCATAGGCAGCATGGCAGTAGCAAAACTGGAATCCCATCATAGCCGGGACACAAGTTCTCCGGAATACATGGCTGATTCTCCTGAACATGAGTTTGCACTTGCTTTGCAGACCTTAAGGACCTCAAGAACTACAGGCCCATCTCTCTCCTCCCCTTTGCCAGCAAAGTGACCGAGAAAATCCTCAACACCCAGCTAACGCACTTCATTGAAGCAAACAACATCCTCGACTCATCTCAATCCGGATTCCGCAGCAACCACAGCACCGAGACCGCCCTCCTAGCTGCCACTGACGACATCCTCACCCTCCTCGATCACGGCCACACAGCAGCCCTCATTTTACTAGACCTCTCAGCAGCCTTCAACACCGTCTCCCACCGCACTCTAGCCACCAGACTCCACGACACCAGCATACAGGGAACTGCCTTAGACTGGATCCGCTCCTTCCTCTCCGGCAGAACACAAAGAATAAGACTCCCGCCCTTCCTCTCCGAACCAACAGAGATCAGATGCGGAGTACGCCAAGGATCCTCCCTCAGCCCAACGCTCTTCAACATCTACATGGCCCCCCTGGCAACCATCGTCAGAAAACACGGACTCAGCATAGTATCCTATGCCGACGACACCCAGCTCATTCTCTCCCTCACCAAGGAACCCAACATCACCAGGCACAGCTTCCAGGAAGGAATGCAGGACGTCATATCCTGGATGAGCAGCAGCTGCCTGAAGCTCAACTCGGAGAAAACGGAAGTCCTCATCCTCGGACCCACCCCTGCCGTGTGGGACGACACCTGGTGGCCCCCCGCCCTCGGAAACCCTCCCACCCCCACGGACAACGCTCGCAACCTCGGCATCATACTCGACTCCTCACTCATCATAAACCGACAGATCAACGCTGTGTTTTCCACATGCTTCAACACCCTCTGCATACTCCGCAAGACCTTCAAATGGATCCCCCCCGACTCCAGGAAGACCGTCACCCACACACTCATCACCAGCAGGCTGGACTACGGAAACGCTCTCTACACTGGAATCAACAAATCTCTCCTTCGCAAACTCCAGACCGTCCAGAACGCCGCATATATACTCGTCCTCAGCATCACACGACACGACCACATCACCCAACACCTCCGCGGCGTCCACTGGCTCCCCGTCAAAAAGAGTTACTTTCAAGCTGCTCACTCACACCTACGAAGCCCTCCACAACACCGGACCCCAATACCTCAACAAAAGAATCTCCTTCCACATCCCAAAGAGAAACCTCCGCTCCGCCGACCTAGCCCTTGCCGAGATCCCCCGCATCCACAGAGCCAGAACAGGGGGCACATCCTTCTCCTACATCGCGGCCAGGACCTGGAACAAACTCCCCCTCAGCATCAGAGGTAACCCTACACTGCAAGCCTTCAGGAAAGACCTCAAGACTTGACTCTTCGGATGACCTCGGAGGTGCCCGAACCCCCCCACCCCTCCAGCACCTTGAGACCCTCACAGGTGAGTAGTGCACTCTATAAATCCCTGACTGATTGATTGATTGGAGAACATCCCAGCAGAACTGCACTCTGGCCCAAAACGTACTCCTATGACAGCGTACCAAGTGATTTGATCTAGAGAACTGTATCCTTTTGCTGTGATCCACCACAGGCCCAATAAGGGAAGGGGGAGGGCTCCCCCCATGTGTTTAGGTGGGAGAGGAGGCTTGTACGACTGTACCCTGGGCATGGACTATGCGCGGGGGTTTGAAACAGGATCCTTTAGACTGCCATGCCCCCTGGTACCAGAAGAAGCAAACTATTATTATACAGCATGAGTTATGTTTGGCCTTGTGCTTGTTCTTGTCCTGAACTGAGGGTGAGATTTGGGACACAAGTTTTGAATTCTCTTTATGTGAAACACTTTACGTGCATTTTGATACATGCGGGCGGTGGCTCTGTATGTGGACTCAGGAGGTCCTGACTTGGGGGTCTGGTTGCAGAATACATTATGATGACAGGTCCAATAGATCTTCCGTCTGCATATAACATTTTGGCCCTGGAATGTCCGGGGAATGGCCACCCCTAGACAAAGACAGCAAGTATACTCCTACATACGTTGCAGACACACACATTTTGCTTATCTACAAGAAACACATATCGGCCATAGAACTCGCAAAACTACACAAAAGATGGATGGGGCAAATGGTGGGCACGTCCTATTCCGCGTATGTGAGGGCGGTGGTTCTATGGGTAGCCCCCATGGTGTCACTGGTGATCCAACAAAAAACAGTAGATCCCAAAGGCCAGTATGTGGTGATTGAAGGAACACTAGACAGGCCCTGATTTCCCTGGTGGCAATCTGCATGCCTAGTAGCAATCAGCAGTAGTTCCTAGCAAATCTCACCCCCACAAGGGCATGTGATCTAACAGCATCGAGTATATGGGGTGGGGATTTTAACTGTGTATACAATATACACTAAACAGGTCATTCCCTCTGCTAACAACCACATCAGCGGCCAGGACTACACAGGATTTCAAAGACTGGCTCAGGCACAGACAATTGCATGATGTCTGGCGTGGCATGTGTCACACCTTCAGAGAATACTGGCATTTTTCATTGGTCTACCACCTACATGCCAGAATTGATCTGTTACTCTGCAACTCATCTATGATATCTTTTGTTGCGGCTACTGAAAACCTGGGTAGAACACTTTTGGACCACAACCCCCTCAACAGGACAGTACACTGGGGCAGGTGGCGGGCGGCAATACACACATGGAAATTGTCCACGCAAGCTTTAAGAGACAAGATGCTTCTCAACACAATAGGTACTCATATTACTCATTACTTTGAAGACAAACACGAGACGGCTTCAGACGGCAGGATACAGTGGGATGCTTTTATGGTGGTTGTTGAGAGGCTCTGTATCAAAATCTCATATGGGGTGAAGCATACACTGTGTACCCAAATACTCAAACTAGAGAACACCATAAGGACTACTGAGATACAGATGGGAGAGGAGTGTTAATGACAATGATATCACACCCCTCTGGAGAGACCATAGAGCCATGGTGACAAGACTGGGGCTGTTGGAGTGTTTGGCATTTATAGCCAGACAACATGCAAAAGGAAACAGAGCAGGGCGCTTACTGGCATGGCTTTTGAATAATGAGGCCCCCACGTCCCAGATAAACGCTATTAGATCAATGAAGCCTTCTTTGATTATTACAGCTCTTTGCATGGTGGGAGCGGAGGGGTTGATGATACCACCCTGCAAGAATACTTAAATGGGCTGCTCATCTCTAGACTTACTCTGCTACAGCGACACACTGTTGACGAAAGAGGTTTGTCTCGTAATCAGTCAGATGGAGTGCATTAAGACACCCTGGATGGACGGACTCCCAGTTGCTTTTTACTCCACCTATACAACGACATTGCCCCCCCCCCAAGCTCCTTCAGTTATTTAACTTGGCTAAAGACAAGTGTACCCTGCCCACTTCCATGCGAGAGGCTCTCATTGTGATACTTCCCAAGCTCGGTAGAGACCCACTGGAATTGCACTCCTATAGACCACTATCTCTTCTTAACATTGACTGTAAGGTCCTGGGGAAGGTCTTCATGAACAGATTGTTGCCACACCTTCCTGCACTGATCCATGAGGATCAGAACAGTTTTATCCCAGGGAGAATTACATTCCCTAATTTGAGGCATCTTTTTGCCTCATGGAAGAGAACACCCCAAGCACACACGCCCCATACAGCCTTGTCTTTGAACATAGAGAAATCTTTTGACACCTTGGGGTGGCCCTACCTGAGAGGGGAGCTGAAGAGAATGGGTATGGGGCCAGAAATCTTGCACTGGATAAACCTGCTGTATAAAGACCCAGTGGCATGAGTTTGCACGGGCAGGGAGATCTCTGCAATCTTTAAAAATTGTAGGAGCACTAGACAGGGGTGCCCCCTGTCCCCCATCATGACGCCTTTGCAAAGGAGTCCTTCATGAGTTTGTTCCGCCTACAAGGCCCACAGTGGGGGATCCTAAGTGGTGATGATCCAGCGGCGTACTAGCAACAGATACTCCACTACCATATACTCACCTGGGCCCATACCACTCGCTTCCGCTAGCGCTAAGTAGACCACTGGAACTTTAGTTTTTAATAATCTTCATACCTCAAGATCTAGTTATTGCTTCTTTAACTAAACCTTTACTGATCAAACAGTTCTTTCCTCTGGTCAATGGACCAGTTAGGTGGAACTAGTTGATGGCGATAATTAACATAACTTATTATACATTTCTTGATAAAAATAAAATAATGACAGACTCGGTAAGCTTTAAAATCTTTATCTAAATTAATGGGTTGTGAACCATCTCAAAGCGTTTCAGTACAAACACCCTCATTCACGAGAGTGGCAATTCAATAAAATTTCAATAAAACATTTAACAATTCAGATCCACACAATAACTATGCTCAGAAAGAAGAGGATAGAGAGAGAAGAGCATTTATCAAAAACGATGAATTTCATAGTTACCAAAGTATGGTGTGAAGACCAACCCCCTGGCCAAAGGGCTGGTAAGGGTCTCCCAGGACAGATCAGGAGACAAAGACTTCAGGACAGGAATCAGGACAAGATACTTCACCTCTCTAGATACCGACGGCTACGTCGCACCCCTCTCTGACACTCTCTTCCTCCTCATGGTTCTTCCGCGATCTTCTTTCTAACCCACCCAAATTAAGTAGATGGTTCTGCATTCGATTTCTTCACCAGCATTTCAGAGCATCAGCCCCACCCCAGCACCGACAGCATCCCAAGCTCCGAATTGTTGCTGCTGCTTCCGCTCTCAGCAAGCTTAGCCCAACTAACTAACTAAACTACTTCAATTATACCTTTCTATTACCATGTACCACCCATTAATGTTTCAATTTTACAAAATACTAACTTTTGATTGGACAGGCAAGGGGGGGAATGATCATCACACCATGCTTATACTTCATTTATTTCTTTAAACCATTGTTTCCAAACTCCTCCCCTCAAACTTTTATTCCGCCCTTCCTTTCCCATACATCTTTAAACTTTATTAATACAAATGTAACAGTTTTCTCGAATAAGTTCCTTCATATGAACTCTTCACCCTCATGTTCCCAGGGCACATCTCCGCCGACCTTGGACGCGTGACAAGTCCTTAGTCATCCTTTCAAGCTTCCACACCAGGGCGCATGCGTTGCACCACGTCAGTCTGCTCGACTCAGACAAGTTTGACAGGTCCAAATACGCACTAATAATAAAGTCAAAAGGAGAAATGTTATTCTCAAAAATAAATGATTTCACTGTATACCACCAACCTCTACTCTAGCCCATACCATTTATTATTTCTCTTTCTGTATTTGCATTAGTGTAAACTAATTTTCTAATTTTCAGCAAGCAGGTGCCATGCATGTGAGCTTTCAAGCGGCCATTTTATAGCTCTTTGCGCAAGCGCCAGAATTTCCCTCCAAGCGTTATTTCGTCATACTACGTAGGTGCAGTAGACGCATGCGCAGTAAATATTCCGTGTTAAAATGCATTCTAGTCCTACGTCCATGTTATTGTAGCTAGTAAACACATAGGCAAGCTTCATTCTTTTCCCGCGTATGATGGAAATGCGTATTATTAATCACAAAACACGTTGTTAGTAATTCGCTAGTAAGTTAAAACGAGAGGATTGCTTCCGAGCAAGTCTCATGTCCGAGTCCTTGCTCCATCAATCCCCTCTCTGATGGCATATTAAGCCATCACAAAATTTCCCATCCATCCCAGATACCAACTTTAACACTTCTCAGTTTTCTCTATTTGTCCTCCCAACTTTTCATCAATGATTTCGTTTCCTTCCAAATCTTGCATCTTCTTATATAACCTGCCTTTTATTTCTTCCAAGCGTATTTCCTCCTACTTTCTCTTTCGTGTCTGTCCCTTTCCCTTTCTATTCAAGTGTACCTTTTCTTTCGTACCTTTTCTACAACATCTATATGTAATCATTATTAACATCACTATCGTTATTATCATAACTAATGGTATTATTATCTGACCTAGAAAACCTTTCCCAAAATCAACAAACCATTTCCCTATTGATGTTATACTTTTTGTTAGTCTTCCCCACACACCGTCAACCTCCAGTTGGGTCAAATCTTTATGCATTCCCGTAATATTTTCAATATATCCTTTAATTTCTCTGCTCTTGTCCGGAATATAAGTGCAGCAATGTTGAACTTTTAACATGCCACAGACTCCACCTTCTTTTGCTAACAATATATCAAGAGCAAGACGGTTCTGTAAAACCATTGATCTAATTGCAACCATTTCTGTGTTAATCATTAAAAATCCTCCTGCAGTATCTGTAGAAAGATGATCAACTATGGTTGATAACTTACAAATTTTCTGTGAATTTAGGATGACTCCAACTGAGGGTATCAGTGCACTAAAAATATCTCCTACAATTTCAGAAAAACTAGCTCTTCTTCTTCGTGTTAGTCCATTAGAATTTCCATTGGTTCCACTGATTTTATCTACATGATAAATCTTTGGAAAAACTATTCCAAAATAACAGCTTCCGTACCATCTTGCAGGTAACCTGTAATAGGCATTGCTCCCACAAACATAATACACTCCTGGAAACACAGGATCAGTTCTCCCTTTTAGTCCCCATCCTCCTAATATTAGGAAGTTATGTTCACATTCACTGGAACCAATGTAATTATTGTTATAATCTGTCTTTAGTCTATGGAGGCAGAATTTTCCCCTTTTCACAAAGTCCAGGGACATCGCAGCATGAGCCTTGCCACTTACATAGATTCCCTCCTTCCCAACCCATGGAGGTACATGGGTTTTCTGTGTAGTTGCCTTCTTCATTAAATCCTGTCTCCTTTCTTCTACTAAATCCCAAAAATCTTTTTCTTCTTTTCTTAATGTACATGTTAGGTTATCTTTGTGTGCCTGAACTAAATCTATTGAACTCATTGTTATGAAAAATTCGCCCATAAATTGTGCATTTTTACTACTAGCTACTGGATTCATATTCTTTCTAATAGGAAGTTCAGAAAATACTACATCTAAATTAGAATAAAAATACTGCAATCTCCCTGTAGTGTAAAATAAACTTGATAAAATACTACATGACACACCATAAGTTAAAGGTATATGGTGATATGTAATCCCTTCTGATACTGATGAGGGTAACTTCATACATACGTAACAATTGTTAATTTCCATAGTGCTAACATACTGAAATAACAATTTAATAAACACATTAGAGGACGTATTATAGTCTAATTCATTATGATTGTTTGCTTCATCTTCCACTCCTATTTCTAATTTAGTTTCTCTTAATCTATCTACCTTAACATTAGTATCTGTATTATTCTCGTTACTTGTTTTCATTATTAAAGGTACTCCTACTGTTAGGAATAGCCATCCTAATGCTGCTAATAAAATACTACAAAAACAAAATCTAAGACACTTCCTTTTTACTCCACATTTTGGTTTTCCGTTAACTTCATTGTCGGCCATTTTATTCCTGAGAAAATTTCTTTTCTCTTATCTTTTTCCTTTTTCAGTCTTAGCCTTTCTTTTTGTTCTTAAGGAGGTTTCAATTGGCTTTCGTCAATTTGTGCAATATGGACTTCTTCTGTCTCATCAGACAAATCCAGGGACTCAAATTCCTCAAGAATGACGTATGTCCACTCTGGAGCCTTATATTTTCTATTTAGATTTCTCAATCTTGGACTTCTTCGAGTTATTTTTGCTAAGGTTTGTTTAGGTCTTGTTTGACTTGTGATTTCGTTGACTTGTTCTGGTCTCTTTTATTTTAATTTCTTTACTCCAGTTGGCCAATTGTCTCCTCTCCTGACTCTTTTAATTTGTACTGCATTTTCACCTTCTTTATCTCCTTGTAAGGTTCTTTTTATTTAATTTGTTCTGGGCACAATCTGTTCTATTTCTCTGATTTCTGTGCTTGTACCTTCTTTTGCTTCTTCCTGCTCAGGTTCTACCGTATTTTGTTCTACTTCTTCCTGAGCTTGTTCTTCTAATTCTGTCTGATCCTGCTCAGGTCTTACTTCAAATCTTACTTCTTCTGCCTGAACTTGTTCTTCTAACTCTATCTGGTCCTGTTCAGGTCTAAATTCAAACCTTTCTTCTTCTGCCTGAACGTGTTCTTCTATTTTTCCCTCCTCAGGTTTGTTTGTGTCTCTTTCTGTTTTCACCTGTGTGTGTTCTTCTTCCCCTGTCTCTTCCTGACTACTTTCTTGTCTTTTCAGTTCTGTTCTTCTTCTGGTTTCAATGGCATCATCAATTATTTCAATCACTGGGATCCATTCTTCCTGACTTATCTCGGGCTGTTCATCATATGGTTGTCTTTCGGAATCTATCACTCTAGATTCTTCAACTTCACAGTTTACAACTCCTGACGCTTCAGCCTGCTCTTGTTGATCTGATGGGCTCGGTACTCTTCTGGTATGGCTAGCGTGAAGCCAATTGGGCAAACCTGCACACTTCACTGCTGTGGTAGTGACTAGTATGACTTGCCTTGGTTTGTCCCACCTTGGTGCTAGACACAATTTCCTTGCGTGTTTCTTCACTAGAACCCAATCTCCAGGATTCTTCTAGTAGGGTAGGCTTCCACCCATCTTGAGAAAAGGCATACTATGACAAGTGCGTATTTCATTCCGTTGCAGGGGGGTAATTCAATGAAATCTAACTGTAATCTGGTGAAGGGTCCTTCTGCCTTTCCAATTTTCCCCCAGCTTACCACTGTCTTTCTACCTGGGTTCTGCATCTTTGGCAAAGGCTCTCTGCGACTACCCTGAACTTCGGATTGTACCAACTCTGTCTGAATAGCCTGATCATTGAGTCTCTCCCTATGTGTGTTGCTCCATGGTATACTGTCGCCATTTTTGAAAGCAAACAATCTGGCATGACTGGTCTTCCATCTAGATACACCCATACTTCATCATGTGGTCTTTTGGTACAAGCTGCCTTTATCCAGATTTCTTTTTCCTTTTCCTCAACTTCTTCCTGCAATTGTCTAATCTCATCCCATGTCTCTGGTACTGAGAAGTGTATGTAAAGAACAAAGGTACCCCCTAAAATTGCTTTAAAGGTCCAAGAGTAAGGGGGAAAAAAGGGATCAATGTAAAAAAAGAACACTCTTGTCTGACCTATATCTCTTAAGAAGGCGGTCCACAAGGACTCAAACTGGCGGGCATATCAATGTCATGAACCATACATATGGACACAAGGATATGAAAATATCAAAATTGTTTATTTTTCTTTTTTTAAACATAAAACATACGGTAAAGAAATATTTTCTTATTAAGTGACAGTAACTACAAGCAAAAGTGGATGCATCCAAGCTCAATTAGTTAGAACAATAGGCCTTTTATAGAGCATATCCATGTGATGTTACCAGAAAGACCCCACGAGCTAACATCCGTCATTCATACAACACAAACCTACTCACTCCACTTATACCCAACAAACATACACAAAACAAGGTGTATTATAACCATGGGACTACGGATCTTATCCTAATTCCTGTTCAGTTCTATGATTATACAGAGTTAATACATTTGTCCATTGACATTAAAGGTCTCGTCGAGCTCCCTTGGTGCAGGTTTGTGTTGTATGAATGACGGATGTTAGCTCCTGGGGTCTTTCTGGTAACATCACATGGATATGCTCTATAAAAGGCCTATTGTTCTAACTAATTGAGCTTGGATGCATCCACTTTTGCTTGTAGTTACTGTCACATAATAAGAAAATATTTCTTTACTGTATGTTTGTAAATAATTAGTGTTTTTGTATATTTTTAAATCAATGATTATATGATAATAAAAAAGTATGATGAATACATATGTTTAAAAAAAAGAAAAATAAACAATTTTGATATTTTCATATCCTTGTGTCCATATGTATGGTTCATGACATTGATATGCCCGCCACTTTGAGTCCTTGTGGACCGCCTTCTTAAGAGATATAGGTCAGACAAGAGTGTTCTTTTTTACATTACTCTGGTACTGAGAAGTACATAAGTTGGTATCTGGTTTCACCCGTTTCAATTTTTCTGTTTATGGCTACTGCATTTTTAGCGCAGTATTTCGCCACTTGGTCAGCATAATTATTGCCAGCAGTCACATAGTCATTTCCTGACTGATGTGCAGCGCATTTTACAACTGCTATTTCTTTTGGCAATTGTAATGCTTGCAACAAATCTTTTACATTTTTGCTGTTTCTGATAGGAGATCCTGAGAAAGTCAGAAATCCCCTTTGCATCCAAAGCTGGCCAAAGTCATGCACAATCCCGAAACCATATTGACTATCTGTAAATATGGTTACTCTCCAATTTTTCCCCTTTTTACATGCCATTGTCAAGGCAACCAATTCAGCTACTTGTGCAGACTTGACCCCAGGTAAACAGGATGCTTAAATTACCCCAGAAATTTTACAAACAGCATATGCAGCGCTTAAACCTCCTTCTTGTGTCCTAAGGCAGGAGCCGTCTACAAATAACTCATGATCTGCTTCTTTCAAAGGTGTCTCTCTTATGTCTGGGCGGGGCTTCGTGCATAACTCAGTCACGTCCAAGCAATCATGATCACTTTCATCTTTTACTTCCTCATCACAGGGGTCTGGCAATAGGGTGGCTGGGTTCAGGATCGTACACCTTATCACAGTCACGTTTTCAGCTCCCAAAATCACTCTTTCATACTTTGTCAAACGGCTAGGAGTGAGGTGCTGTGTTCTTGTCAAAAGAATCTCAACTGAGTGTGGAACGAATACCTTTACCGGATGTCCCATCACTATCGACTCACTTTGCTCCAAACTCATACAAGTAGCAGCTACTGCTTTTAAGCAGCCAGACAATGCTGAAGCCACTGGGTCCAATGTGACTGAAAAATATGCCACTGGACGCCGACTCAATCCATGTCTCTGTGTTAAGACTGAAAGTGCACAATTTTCTCTTTCGCAACAAAACAAAGCAAAGTCTTTCGTATAGTCTGGCATGCCCAAGGCAGGAGCCTCACACAAACAATTTCGCAATTTCACAAATGCCTCTAGGCAGTCATCATTCCAATCAATCGGATCTTTTGCTCGTTTCCGAATCATCTGTATCAATGGTTTCGCTAACATAGAAAATCCATTTATCCATTGTCTGCAGTATCCAACCACTCCCAGAAACATTCTCATTTCTCTCTGAGTCTGTGGCAATTGCATTTCTTTGATTATTTTTATTCTTTCCGGTGTCACTTTTCTAACTCCTCTTTCTATTGTATGCCCTAAATATCTGACTTCTTGTCGACAGAACTGTAATTTTTCTGGAGACACCTTGTGTCCTCCTTCAGCCAAATGGTTCAGTAACGCAATTGTATCTGTGACACAATCTTCTCGCGTTTTTGATGCCATCAATAGGTCATCAATGTACTGAACCAGAACAGAATTTCCAGGCATAATCAATGATTCTAGCCACTTTTTCAAAATCTGATAAAAAATTGAAGGACTTTCTGTGTACCCTTGAGGAACACGACACCATGCATAAATTCGATCTTCAAATTTAAACGTAAAAAGATACTGGCTGTCTGGGTGCAAGGGAATAGAAAAGAACACTTGGCATAAATCAATTACTGTGAACCATCCTGCATTCCACGGTATCTGATAAAGGATCACTGCTGGATTTGGCACAATTGGACAACAGGGAATTACAATTTTATTTATTTTCCGTAGGTCTTGCACTATTCTGTATTTTCCGCTAGGCTTTTTCAGTCCCATTATTCGCGAATTACAGGGACTACCCATCACTTCCTTTAAAATACCTTGTTTAACCATTCGTTCAATTTCTGGAATAATTCCTGCTTTTACTTCTGGACTCATTTTGTACTGTCAGGTATTTGGATACACTGCACCTTCTTTCACTGTCACTTTAACTGGGTCTATATTCTTCATTAGCCCAATGTCTTTTCCTGTAAAATCCCACACTTCTGGATTGACTGTCGTTCTTAATTCTTCTGGCAATTCACTCTCGGTTATTAATGAAAACATTTCATCTACCTCTGTTCCCTGTTTGGCCAGCATCATCTTATAGGCAACGTCCTCATCGGGGGTTTGGAAAGCAACACCATCCGGTGTACAATAGATCGTGCAATTCATCTTGCACAAAAGATCTCTTCCCAACAGGTTTACGGGACTGGAGTCGCATACTACAAATCGATGCATTTCTTTGAAGTTTCCAATGTGCACCTCCATTGACTTTGTGATAGGGGTTCTAATCTGTTGGTTAGACACGCCTACAACTTGGATAGATTCTCCCGAGAGGGGTAGGTTTGGGATGTCTGCTGTTCTCACAGTAGACGTGGTAGCACCAGTATCCAATAGGAAAGTTATGTCTTTACCTTCTACTTTCCCATCAACAAATGGATCTGACTGATCTACCGGCAAGGATGCGCCAAGCATGCACTCCTCTTCCTCCCCCCTCAGGCACCGTCATTGTGCAGTATCTGAACGTTCTTCATCATTCTGCAAAAAATATTGTGCAATTGTTCTATTATTCTTACCACTTTCTCCTCGAAATCCGGTGTTCGCACTGAAACTTTGATGGTTCACAAAATTTGGCATAGGAGCTGGTGGCACCTGATATTGTGGGGTGACTACCTGTTGCTGCTGATTCATAAATACTTCATTCTGCATCTCTGGGATTAAATTTTGATTTGGCCCATTATTATTATTATTATTCTGAGTATTCTTACACTCGTTCTTCCAATGTCCAAGCTTTCCGCACGCATGAAAAGGAAACTTCTTTTTCGCTTCTTCTCTGTCCATTCGCCCCTTAAATTTATTACCATTCGCTCCTTGATTATTCTGACTCTGTTCTTTCACTTGATTATTATTTTGCTCATTTGCCTTCTCTTCCTGCTGCTCTGCCAATTTAACTTGAGCCCACATCATTTTCTCTTTCAGCTTCCTACGCCTAGCCTCAATGTCATCGCCGCAATACTTTACGTATTTTAGAATCTCATCCACTGTCTTACTTTGCCAACATAACATGTGCTGCTGTATCATCTGACTAATTTCTGGTTTCAAGCCATATACAAACCGATACACAAAATGTCCCATATCTTTGTCACCAATATTCTCAAGGCCACTATACTGCTTGAACACCTGCAATAACCGTTCATAGTATGCGTGTACAGATTCATTTGGTTCCTGTGTTGTTCTATCTATTTTTACCCAATCTGTTTCTTTAGGAGGGATTTTTCCTTTCAAATACGTAATCACTTGGTGGTACTTTTTCATCACTTCTTCCGACGGTGCTCCTGTTTTTGCATCTCTAGGATACTCCTCATTAGGCCAATCAATTGTGATCTTACATTCGGTCCATAAATCAGCAGGTACCACTATGTCAAATAGACCATCCAGGTCTTTCAATAACACCTTTGAAACTTTCACAAATCTCTCTACCTGTTTGTACCACTCAACTGGTTTTTCTCTCAACTTTGGAAAATCATTTGTAAATGATAAAATATCTTGTCTACTCCAAGGGACATGAACATATCCACCTCCAGGAACCTCTCTCATCGGACACAATTTTTCCACTTTTCCTGATTCTCTTACTGGAAATGCAGCTGCTGCCTCTCTCGCTTGCACTTCTTCTTTCTTTCTTATCCATCTAATCCTCCATTTATCAATGTCTCCCCATTTTCTCAAAATGTTCATTAATTCTTTTATCTGTAACCTTTTTCCCGAAGCATTCACACTTTCTAAATCTTTATCAGTAAAATCCACTCGATAAGGTTTCTGTAACAATTTTGATTTCCCTATGTCTATTCCAATCTCTGAAGCAACTTCAGTTAATCTCTCATGAAATAGTCTTGCTCTCCTAGTTATACTCTTACATAGAAACAATAATTCTTCATCATTGTAAACGTTTAATCTTTCCGTACCTACACATCCTGTCATCATCTCTTCCAATTCCACTTTCAATCTACTGATATCCAAAAGCTTTGGTATTGGGTTCCGATTATCTCTTTCCTGAGCCCACCTCTCTATTTCTTCAGAGGTAACTACTGTTGTACCTGAAGTTCCAGCCGGAACCAAAGGTCTTCTCTCTCTCAAATTCATAGGCGTAACTCTCTTTGGAGTTTCCGCATGAGGTTCCACAATAGGGAGATCCATTAATGAAATAACCGACTCACTTTCACTAACTTGATCATCTGTAATTACTACCTCTTTTCTAGGATCACTTAATGGAACTGTCACGAGTTGTGGTTTCTGGCAAATCTTATTATCCCCATATAATGGGATTACTGGACCAATGGTTACTGGTACTGTTAAAGCTTCAGTATTTAAATTCAATTGACTTATCCTTTGTACTAGTTCTTCCCTAGTTTTATTTAAAGCTTCTCTTTCATTATCTTGCAACACTCTGTTATAAGATGTCTCATGTAAAATCTGTGGAGTTAATGGTATTCCCATTATGGGCGCACTTGGGACAACCTTAGTAGCTGCTTCTTGATACGGTGGTGGATTTTTAATTAAAATATCCTCTAATAATTCATCATCTGATTCTCCATATCCTATTGAATTCATATGTTTCGTTTTCTCCTTACACTTTCCTCCAGATTGTTCCTCAGCCATCAACACTGGATATAACCCTTCTGATACCATAGCTCTTCTCCACTGTTTCATCTGCCCTTCTCGTGTCTCATGCAAGTGTCTCGGAAAGAATCCTCTATATCTTCCACCTCTGCATTTCTCTCATTCATATGACTCAGTCTCCCATTCTTCCAAAGCCTCATATTGAGTTAACCTAGGTCTAGGTTCTAAATCATTCATTTTCAATCTCAAATTCTGAAGAATCCTCCCATTAAACGTACCATCCTTAGGAAACGCTAACACACCATCATCCTTCGTGTACTCTACCCAGTTTTCCATCCACACGCAGGTATGATATCCTCTTTCCATCATCATAAAAGATGCTGGTGTCTTCGGTGGCGGAATAGGAATTCCCTCTCTAGTCAATACAGGCTTATCCTTTACAAAGAAATTCTTTATTCTCTTAAAAATTGACATCTTTCTTTTCTCTCCATACATCTTCGAAGAACGGTGTAGGAAATTGTATTCCGCAAACTCTTGAAATCTTCTACCTGTACGTCTTGCACTGACAGTCAAATCAAAATCCTGCATACAATCCTTCTCTCCTCCAATCCTAGCGCGGCTTCTAACTAAGTGTCCAATCAAATCGGACTCACACTCGTACTCTGACCAATGTCAGTGCGACCTTTTCCTGACGTCAGTTCTGCTCCTCACTACTGACCCCTCCTTTACAATGCTGCTCCTGTCACGCGCCCGCTGCTTCTACCAATCCCAGCGTGGCTTTCTGTGACGTCAGTCCAACTCAGGCGACTTCTCACCCCTCCTTTACCAAGCTCTTCCTGTCACACGCCTGCTGTATCTACCAATCCCAGCGCGGCTCTCTGTGACGTCAGTACCACTCCGGCAACTGACCCTACCTTTGCAAGGTAATACGAAACTTTATTTCTTCGAAAATTCTTTAAATTTCTTTGTTATTAACAACGGAAAAACATTTGCTACTCTGTCTGTTCCACTAAATCAAAAGGATAGTTTATTTTCTTTCACTGCGAGTAAAACCTTCCGCTTACTCTTCACCTAAGCTCCAGAGAACCTGCTACTCTTCCGGTATCACCCGTTAGGGAATTTTGAGACCGATGTTTCACCAGCGAACTCCTTTTGCTGCCAATCTAGCTTAGAAGAACCTGCTACTCCTTCAGGGTTACCCTTACTAGGTGATATAACGCCTAAAGTTTCACCAGCAAACTCTTTGCTTTCAACCACTCTCACTTTTATACAGAAAATAGTCCCTAGTTTAACACTGCCAGCCCTACCTAGCTTCTCAGTGTTATTCCAACAGACGAGTAACCTCACTGCAGTGTGGTTTCTATCGCCACCTGCTATTCATTCCCTGGGAATTTTCTAGACGACATAGAAACAGGACACTAACTCTTTTGTTAAAACATTAACCAAAAATCAATAATCTATACTTATCACCAAACTAGTCACTGACAACCATAGCTCTGCTACCAGAAAACTGATCCAGCGGCGTACTAGCAACAGATACTCCACTACCATATACTCACCTGGGCACATACAACTCGCTTCCGCTAGCGCTAAGTAGACCACTGGAACTTTAGTTTTTAATAATCTTCATACCTCAAGATCTAGTTATTGCTTCTTTAACTAAACCTTTACTGATCAAACAGTTCTTTCCTCTGGTCAATGGACCAGTTAGGTGGAACTAGTTGATGGCGATAATTAACATAACTTATTATACATTTCTTGATAAAAATAAAATAATGACAGACTCGGTAAGCTTTAAAATCTTTATCTAAATTAATGGGTTGTGAACCATCTCAAAGCGTTTCAGTATAAACACCCTCATTCACGAGAGTGCCAATTCAATAAAATTTCAATAAAACATTTAACAATTCAGATCCACACAATAACTATGCTCAGAAAGAAGAGGATAGAGAGAGAAGAGCATTTATCAAAAACGATGAATTTCATAGTTACCAAAGTATGGTGTGAAGACCAACCCCTGGCCAAAGGGCTGGTAAGGGTCTCCCAGGACAGATCAGGAGACAAAGACTTCAGGACAGGAATCAGGACAAGATACTTCATCTCTCTAGATACCGACGACTACGTCGCACCCCTCTCTGACACTCTCTTCCTCCTCGTGGTTCTTCCGCGATCTTCTTTCTAACCCACCCAAATTAAGTAGATGGTTCTGCATTCGATTTCTTCATCAGCATTTCAGAGCATCAGCCCCACCCCAGCACCGACAGCATCCCAAGCTCCGAATTGTTGCTGCTGCTCCCGCTCTCAGCAAGCTCAGCCCAACTAACTAACTAAACTACTTCAATTATACCTTTCTATTACCATGTACCACCCATTAATGTTTCAATTTTACAAAATACTAACTTCTGATTGGACAGGCGAGGGGGGAATGATCATCACACCATGCTTATACTTCATTTATTTCTTTAAACCATTGTTTCCAAACTCCTCCCCTCAAACTTTTATTCCGCCCTTCCTTTCCCATACATCTTTAAACTTTATTAATACAAATGTAACAGTTTTCTCGAATAAGTTCCTTCATATGAACTCTTCACCCTCATGTTCCCAGGGCACATCTCCGCCGACCTTGGACGCGTGACAAGTCCTTAGTCATCCTTTCAAGCTTCCACACCAGGGCGCATGCGTTGCACCGCATCAGTCTGCTCGACTCAGACAAGTTTGACAGGCCCAAATACGCACTAATAATAAAGTCAAAAGGAGAAATGTTATTCTCAAAAATAAATGATTTCACTGTATACCACCAACCTCTACTCTAGCCCATACCATTTATTATTTCTCTTTCTGTATTTGCATTAGTGTAAACTCATTTTCTAATTTTCAGCAAGCAGGTGCCATGCATGTGAGCTTTCAAGCGGCCATTTTATAGCTCTTTGCGCAAGCGCCAGAATTTCCCTCCAAGCGTTATTTTGTCATACTACGTAGGTGCAGTAGACGCATGCGAAGTAAAGATTCCGTGTTAAAATGCATTCTAGTCCTACGTCCATGTTATTGTAGCTAGTAAACACATAGGCAAGCTTCATTCTTTTCCCGCGTATGATGGAAATGCGTATTATTAATCACAAAACACGTTGTTAGTAATTCGCTAGTAAGTTAAAACGAGAGGATTGCTTCCGAGCAAGTCTCATGTCCGAGTCCTTGCTCCATCAGTGACATCTGGGAAACAATTTCACTTTATGCTGATGACGCACTAGTGTAGCTACATGATGTGCGCAAAGACCTACTGGAGGTAATGGCAAAGCTGGATGAATTTGATGGGGTATCTGGCCAGAAATGTAACTGGGCCAAATCTTGGCAGTTCCCCATATGGGATCTATCAGATCAGGATCGAGAGGCCCTACCTCCTATGGACCTGGAGTGGCAACCGGATACTTTCCGATATCTGGTGGTGAATATCTACCACACTGAAGAGGCCCTGATACATGGGAGCCTCGGGGTGGTGGTGACTGACATACACAGCGCTCTGACATTCTTTAGCTCTTTGCTGCTATTGCCTGAGGGCAGAGTGGTGATCCAGCGCTAACAATAAAAATTCTTCTCCTATATGCTTTGGTCATCCAGGTACAACTATCCCTCCAATACACAGACTATATCCATATGACGGTGGGGCCCATAACACCGCACATGCATTCACTCACTCATTTATTCCCTGGATTTCCTCCGGCAGTAACCTAGGAGAAAACAGTAAAACGATTCGCTGGAAGGAGACGGGATACCTCTTTTTAACGCGACATAATATTTGATGGTGATTAAGACCAGCTCAATCACAATAAACCTTCTAACATTTTACATTAATCATTGAGCTAAAGAACCACTGAGTCATTTGTTTAAAGATAATAAAGTTTATATAAAGTTTAGAAGCATGAAATAAGTTTTAGGTTTATTATTCAGATTATTACATTTGTTATCATTATACGAATAAATTGAAACTGCAATGCATACCTATTAGATGGAAGAATAAAGTTCGTCACGGCAAGAACTCCCAAAATCTCTATCTATCTGTTCTGGAAAAGTCTAATAGTTCTGAATGGAAAAATCTATCAAGAATAAAAGTTCTTCAAAAAGCAGCATCTTATGCTCACATTAAAATATAAAATAGCAGCAGCAGTCTCATCTCGTCAGCATCAGCCGCAGCAACTCCAGACGCAACTAACAGCAGCTAAAAACGGCAAAAAGCAGCTCCCAGCAACCAGCAGCATCATCTAATAAACATCCTCCCCACCAAGAGTAGGTCTTCTTATACCCTAATTCTAGCTTACTAACTAAAAATGTTGCATCTTTATGGCGAGATTCTCTCCAATTGGTCCATTTGAGTCCATATACATCTTTTATCAAACTTCCTTGTTCTAACCAGTTCTTTGTGGAATGTTCATACTTGCATCGTTTCCCACAGTTCGTGACATTACTCATCCGCTTCGATCAGTCCAACTTGTATCACTTTCCGATACTTTTTAGGTTCAACAGTTCTTTTTGTCCATTTATTCTTTTTGACTTCCCACGCTTCTTGCTGACCCTTCTTGGCACACATTTATTCAGTAAGGTCACAATAGCCTTGACCATACTTTCATCCTAGGCTCTTGGAACGATCACGTGGTCATTCTTGTTCACGGCCTTTCTCCTTGTCTACATTTCTCCTCGCGCACGCGTATTCTAGCTCATGGCGGCCATTTTATATCGCTGCTCAACAGGCCTAAGCGCACTATTTACAAAGATAAACAAAATATAGTTAAGAATAAAGAATATAAACCCTTTCGTTTCCCTCCCGTCTTTCTACGTACCCCAATTAGGTATTACCTAGCAAAAAGCAACATATAAAGCCGTCCCTTACTTACCATTGCTTTATTTTGCCACTACACGTTTTGTTTTCAAAGCACAAATCATGCATTTTATTATTCTGCAAATATTAGGTTATGTTAGCCACGTCAACAATTATAAGTAAATTAGTTTGCACACAAAATAGCGTGTTACCGTTAACCCTTCACATGTAACATACATTGTTGGTTATTTACTTAAACAAACTTGTTTGTTAATCATTTTACGTAAATTATTAGGAGGTTAAATTTTTTCTTTTACCCTGCTCCATCAGTGGCAATAGCCAAAATGCTAATGTTCCCATGATTGCCTTATCATTTCTCTGCACTACCCAGCCTGCAGCCTAGGTGTTTTGAATACCATCCTCTCTGACCTGATATGGGGGTCTGGAAGGAAAAGGGTGGCTCTTCATAAATTGTACGCCCCATTGGAGCGAGGGGGGCTGGGAGCCTCCAACTATGAGCTCTACTATGCAGCAGTACAATTGCAGTGGCAGATACCAAGGCCATCTGATGTCCCTAACCCTGAATGGTCGATTGTTATCTCACGGCTACTCACGTCCCTCCTAATAGACTGGCTCGTGGACACTCGGCGAGACACACCGCCTGTGAAATGCCTAGCCAGGGCAGTCAAGAGATGTTGACACACATATATCCAGACCTAACACAACCAAACGCCAAATGCGCTGAATCTCCCACTGTGGGGCGCTTCCGGCCTTCCTTGGAATGGCCGAGCACAACCATTCTAGGACATGGACAGAAGCGGACATAGATTCCAGGGGTGACATGTAGGAGCATAAAACACTATTGACATTGCCAGAGATTAGATATAATATTGACGAGGGAGAGTTTTTAACTCATAGTGCACCGATAGTCATGATCGGAGCACTATGGGGACATGACCATACTGAACCGGACCCTTTACTGGCCAAACAACTACTGGTCAGCCACGGTACTGATAGACGAGCAGTCACAGTGATGTATGGAGCACTGCCTGATGACCACATCACGAGTCTCCATACCCTTAAAGACAATGAGCTAACAGATCACCAATGGTCAGTCACCCTGGAATATGTTTGTAGAGTGTCCAGGAACCACCGCCTGAAGTTTGCTCAGTTTAATTATCTACAAAATGTTGGACTTTCAGCATTCCACAGACTCCACCCTCTTTTGCCAAAAGAATGTCAAGGGCAAGTCGATTTTGCATTACCATACCTCTCATGGCAACCATCTCGGTATTTACCATCAAGAACCCTCCAGCAGTATCTGTAGATAAACGATCTACCACTGTGGATAATTTCCGAATTTTAAATGCATTCAAAGATATTCCCACTGCTGGTATCAATGCACCAAAAATATCACCTACTATTTCTGAAAAACTTTCCCTTTTTCTACGTGTAAAGGTATTTATCATTTCGTGTGTTCCTTTTTCTGTTCTATCCATATGAAAAATCTTTGGAAAGACCAGGCCTAAATAACATGACCCATACCAATGGTCCGGCAACCTGTAATAAGCCCTATTACCGCAAACATAATAGATCCCTGGAAATATTGGATCTTTTCCCCCTTTGAATCCCCATCCGCCTAAAATTTGATAATTGTCATGGCAATCACTGGAATCCACGAAATAATTGTCATATCTTGTTCTATTTCTTCTAATGCACAACCTTCCCTGTTGGGGCCAACCCAGAGTCATAGCTGCATTTGTCTTTTTCTTGTCATGATTGTCTTCCTCAAACACCCAAAGAGGTGTTTTTGTCTCTTCGATCACTTTTCTTTGAAATTTCGCTCTTCTATCCTCTACCATTTCTAAAAATACCTTTTCTTCTTTCTTTAACGCACAGGTAAGGTTGTTTTTAACTATATTATCTAAGGTTAAAATCTTATCTTCTATGAAAAATTCAGCAAACGTTTTCCCTCTTTCACTTTGTTTAGTTCAGGAACTACAGAAATTTTCGCAAAAATCTTATCTATATCAGTGTAATAATATTCTAATCTTCCTGTCTTATAAAATAAACTTGCTAAAACACTACATGTTATTCCATACGTCAAAGGAAGGTGATGATAAGTCACACCCTCTGCTACAGACGCAGGCAATTGCATATAAACATAACAATCTCTTACATCCATTGTTTCTACATACTCATATAATAATTTTGTAAATACATTTTTGAAAAATCTGTTATTGATTTGTCTTTATGTAATTCTGCACTACCTTTTAATATAGCTGTTTCTTGAATGTTAGCTCCTTTTTCTTTCTCTGTGTGAACTACAGCTAAACTAATTGGAATAGTGATTGCTAAAACCACCCACACTGTCATTAATAATCCTGTACAAAAGAAGCACATCTTACACCATCTTCTTAAAAACTCACATCTACATTTTCTATCTTTAGTATCTTCCATTTTTGTTCTATAACCTATTTATATTATGTACAGGGAAAATGTGTCACCACACCTCAGAAATGACTTCTTAGCCACCCTGCACTCTAATTTTGTCTTCGTTTGGTACTTTCTTTTGATTCTTTTCAGAATTCTTTCTTTGTCAAATCCAGTATTTTGTCAACTCCGGTAGAAATTCGTTTAAATTTCTTCAAGTTTGTTGCACTTCACCTTTACCCATTAGGTTTCTTTGTTCTGGGTTCTCGTGAGTGTTCTCTTCTTCTTTGATATCAGTTAAAGCAAGGTACAACCACTCAGGTGATCTATACTTCAGATTTACTTTCTTTACTCTTTTCGTTTTCTGCAAGTGTTTTCCACTTTGTTGGTCTTGCTCTTTTTGACTTGTTATTTCATTCACTTGTTCAGCACTTTTTCCATCCAGCCTTATGATCCTGTATCTTAGTTTTCTTACTTCGTTGGGCCAATTGTCTCCTTTTCTTGGCTTTTTCGTCTCACTTTCTTTCTCCTCTCTTTCTGCTTTCCAGGTTCTCTTTCTTGACTCTAGTTTTTGTTTTCTTTCTTCTCCACTTTCTTCAGACTCTGTTTCAGTTCTTTCTTTATTGTCTCTTATTTTGAATTTTATAATTTCATTTTCTCCCTTTACTTGTGGTTCTTTTCTTATTTTCCTTCGTTCACCTAATTCTGTCCCTCCTCGGTGTTCTTCCGAATTTGTGTTAATTTCTCTATCTGCTTCTAAATTTCCCTGTTCTTTTGTTTGGCTATCTGTCCCTATTGCTCCTCGGGGATCTTCCGATTTTTCTAACTTTTTGTTTGAAACTCTCCCTTCTTCATCTATTAATATTATCTCCGAAGGATTTTTACCACAACTTGTACTTGGTTGCTCACCGTCACTATCTTTATGCTCAGTCTCTTCTCTTATGCTTTCAAATTTCCAATTTCTCTTCAGATTTTCACCACAATCCGAATGATCTGTATCAGATTCTGAACTGGTGTCTGATATTTCCAGATGTCGACTCACATGTCGATCTTCAAATTCTGGAACTTCAGCTATTTCCTCCACTCCTTCTGTCGTTGCACTCGTAGTTGGGTCTTCCAGATGTCGACTTACAGGTCGATCTTCAGGTTCTGGCACCCTGTTCGTTTCTTCTTCCGCTTCCGATGCTGAACTGTTATTCAACTCTTCCAGATGTCGACTCACATGTCGATCTTCAGGTTCTGGAACTGGCATGCACCCAGTGTTTCACTCCCGCACATTTGACTGCAGTGGTTGTCACCAGTATCACCTGTCGCGGTTCGTCCCAGCGAGGAACCAAACAGTTTCTGCTTCTATGGACTTTTATGCGGACCCAATCTCCTGGATTCAAGTCGTGAGCTGGTTTTCTTTCAAGAGTGGTTGCATCCGGTCCAACCTGATGAAACACAGAACGCACCACATCAGCCAATCCTTTGCAATAATCCAGCACCAGATCATCAGTTATAGTCAGTAGTTTGTTGACAGGTACATGTGCTTGTCTCATTGCTCGTCCCATAATTATCTCATGGGGACTGAGTCAAGTTTTCCATTCCGGAATACTTCTGATTGTCATTAAAACTAATGGGCCATTTGAGTCCTGTGGCTTGACACATTTTTCCTAGCCTGTTCTTAATTGTTCCATTCACTTGCTCTACTATTCCAGAAGCCTCTGGTCTGTATGCACAATGCAGTTTCTGTTTAATACTAAGTGCTTCACAAATTAGTTGAATTAATTCGTTTTGGAAATGTGTTCCTCTATCTGTTTCAATCGTGACTGGAAAACCATACCTTGGAATGAATTCTCGCAGCATAAGTTTTGCTACCGTGATTCCATCATTCCTTCTGGTCGGGTATGCTTCCACCCAACGGGAAAACAAACAGACGACTACAAGGACATACCTTAGTCTATTGCTCGGTGGCATTTCTATGAAATCCATTTGCATTCTAGTGAACGGACCTCCTTCTCGTCCTATTGTTCCTAGACTCACTACGGTCTTCCTTCCTGGATTTAACTGTTG
This sequence comes from Calotriton arnoldi, assembly GCA_963921515.1. NCBI lineage: Eukaryota > Metazoa > Chordata > Amphibia > Caudata > Salamandridae > Calotriton > Calotriton arnoldi. The sequence continues at coordinate 2,824,489 of CAWUFW010000186.1, forward strand.
ACAAACAAGACATCTTTGACAAAGACTCTCAGCTATGGCTCTGAATTTTGGATTATACCATGTTTGTCTGAAAAGTCTGATCATTGAATCTCAATATGGGCTTGTCCATGGTACATCCGTGCCATGTCAGAAATCATGCTATCAGGCATAACTGGTCTTTCATCTCTGTAAACCCAAACATCATTTTCCTCATGTTTTCTACATCCTGCTTTTATCCAAGTATCTTTCTCCTCTTCATCTGCTGCTTCCTGTAATTGTCTCACCTCATCCCATGTCTCAACAGGGTTAGTAAAAAGCAAAGGACATGAAATATGCTCTCTTTCTCGGTTCCTGTTCAAAGAGACCACATTCTTTGCACAGTACTGTGCAATCTCATCAGCATACTTATTGCCGACAGTTATGTAGTCTTCCCCATTTTTATGTGCATTGCACTTCACGACAGCAATCTGTTTAGGCAGCTGTATCGCCTCAAGCAGTTTTTTCACAAAATCTCCATTTCTAATTGGCGTTCCTGCAGACGTCAAGAAACCTCTTTGTGACCAAATCTGACCAAAGTCATGCACAACTCCAAAACCGTATTGGCTATCAGTCACAATTGTAACCCGTACATTTCTTCCCAACTTGCAGGCTTGAATCAGAGCTATTAGTTCTGATACTGGGCAGACCGTATCCCTTTCAGACAAGATGCTTCCATTACAGTTGCTACTGTGCAAACTGCATATGCTGCACTTAGAACTCCATCATTTGTTCTCAAACATGAGCCATCCACGAACAGAATATAATCTGATTCCTTTAAGGGCTCATCTCTTATATCTGGTCTCGGTTTTGTACAATATTCAAGCACATTCAGACAGTCATAATCCACTTCATCCATTTCAATCACACTCTCTTCATCTGGCAATGATGTCGAAGGATTCACATTCATGCATCTGTCAATGGTCACATTATCTGCACTCAAAATTACCTTTTCATACCTAGTCAGCCGACTATGTGTCATGTATTGGGTTTTCGTTCGTGTCAAGAGAATTTCCACAGAATGTGGGACATATACTCTCAGTGGATATCCCATCACTATGCCTTCACTCTGTTCCAGACTCACACAAGTAGCAGCAACTGCTTTCAAACATCCAGGCAACGCTTTTGCTACAGGGTCTAAAACAGCTGAAAAATATGCAATAGGTCTTTTCATAGTTCCATGTCTCTGTACCAAGACTGAAAACGCACATCCATCTCTTTCACTGCAATACAACTCAAAGTCTTTCTCATAGTCAGGCATTCCCAATGCTGGAGCTTCACACAATTTCTTTTTCAACTCTCTGAATGCTTTCATTTCCTCATCATTCATTTCAAAAGGATCTTTAACATCCTTCTTTGTCAGTTTTTGCAAAGGTTTTGCGATCAAAGAAAAACCACTTATCCATTGTCGACAATATCCAACCATTCCCAAAAACATTCTTACCTCTCTTTGCGTCATTGGAGCTCTCATTCCTTGAATCATTTTTATTCTCTCGGTCGTTACCTTTCGTACTCCTTTCTCAATTTTATGCCCTAAATATTGGACTTCTTGTTGACAAAACTGCAATTTTGATGGGGACACTTTATGTCCTCTTTTGGTTAAATGATTCAGCAAAGCAATTGTATCATTGACACATGCTTCCTTCGTTTTTGATGCCACCAGTAGGTCATCAATATACTGAACCATTACTGACTTTTCTGGCATTTTTAAATCTTCCAAGGATTTCTTTAAAATCTGATTAAAGATCGAGGGGCTTTCTGTGTAACCTTGAGGAATTCGGCACCATGTCAAAATTCGCTCTCCGAACCTGAACGCAAATAATGGCTGGCTATCTGGATGCAATGGAATAGAGAAAAATGCATGGCATAAATCAATTACTGTGTACCATTCTGCTTCGCGTGGAATCTGGTATAGAATCACTGCAGGGTTCGGTACTATTGGGCAACAAGGCACAACAATTTTGTTTACCTTCCTCAAATCCTGTACAATCCTATATGTTCCGTTTGGCTTTTTCAGTCCCATTATTGGCGAATTACATGGACTGCTCATGATTTCTTTTAGAATCCCTTGTTCAATCATTTTATTTATTACTGGCGTTATTCCTTCAATTATTTCTGGTGTCAATTTATACTGGGGCGTATTTGGGTAACTCGTTCCCTCTTTTACGGATATTTTAACAGGGTCTACTCCTTTCATTAACCCTATATCTTCTCCTGTAAAATCCCACACTTTCTCTTCCACTGTCTCTTTTAGTTCAATTGGGATTTTCTCTGCATCAAATACAGGAAACAAATCATTTACTTCTGGTTCCAAATTTACCATTGTCATTTTATACAGTACATCTTCATCTGGGGTCTGAAATGCAATTCCATCTGGAGTACAATAGATAGTGCAATTCATTTTGCACAATAGATTGCGTCCTAATAGGTTCACAGGACTGCAATCACACACCACAAATCGGTGCATTTCACTAAATGGACCAATCTTTACCTCCACTAGTTTAGTAAGAGGCGTCTTAATTTGCTGATTCGATACTCCAACTACTTGGATATGTTCACCTGAGAGAGGAAGGTTTGGAATTTCCACTGACCTAACAGTAGAACGGGTAGCTCCAGTGTCCACAAGGAATGTTACATTTGCACCATTCACTTCTCCATCCACAAATGGACCTGCTTGATCTACCTCTAGAGTTGAGCCAAGCACGCACTCTTCCCCCTCTCCTAGGCACCGTCAGAAGCTTTCATCCGTCTCATCATCATCCTGTCGTAACCAATATTGAGAAATGGCAGCTGCACGCGGCAACTGTGTTACCTGCTCTCCTCCGTAGAATCCTGTTTCTGCACTGAATTTCTGTTGGTTAACACTCTTGGGAAGTGGTGGTTGTGGCACCTGACTCTGTGGAGTAACTATCTCACTCTGCACCTGTGGATTTAATGATTGATTTTCCGCATTAAGTTTTGGAGGAAATTTACACTTGTTTCTCCAATGCCCTAGCTTTCTGCAGTTGTGGCATGGCCACTTTTTCTTTGTCTCATCTATGCTCATTTGTCCTTTTCCTTTGCCTATATTTGGTCTAAATCTAGCCTGTCCTGCTTCATTAACTGTATTGTTCAATTGAGCTTCTTGCTTCTCTGCAACTTTCACCTGTGCCCACATGGCTTTCTCTTTCAATTTACGCTGTCTACTCTCAATATCATCACTGCAATACTTAGCATATCTCAAAACCTCGTCAAGTGTGCTATTCTGCCAACAAATCATATGCTGCTTAATCATTTCACTTATCTCCGGTTTCAATCCATACACAAATCTATATACAAAATGACTCATATCCTTCTCATTTAGTGTCTCATAGCCACTATACTGTTTAAAAACTAACAATAGCCTCTCATAGTAAGCATGCACTGATTCTTTACTTTCCTGCGTGGTTCTGTCTATCTTTACCCAATCCGTTTCTTTAGGTGGAATCTTATTCTTCAAAAGGTAATTACTTGGTCATACTTCCTCATTACTTCTGGTCCTGGCGCTCCTGTTTTAGCATCCCTTGGATATTCTACAGTTGGCCAATCAATAGTAATCTTACATTCTGTCCACAAATCAGCTGGTACTACTATATCAAACAATCCATCCAAATCTATCCACAACACCTTTGAAACTTTAACAAATCTCTCCACTTGTCTGTACCATTCTACTGGCTTCTCTCTCAACTTTGGGAAATCATTTGTAAATGACAGTATATCCTGTCTAGACCACGGAACATGCACATAACTACCTCCTGGAGTCTCTCTCATCGGGTACTCCCTTACAACTGGTTCCTTATCTGTTACTGCAAAAGCTAAAGATGCTTTATCTGTTATTTTCTCATTCTTTTTCGTCCATCTACTTCTCCATCTATCCACATCACCCCATTTTTTCAACAAAACAATTAATTCTTTTATTTGGGTCAATCGTCCTGATGTGTTCAGATTCTCTATATCTTTCTCACAAAAATCTACTCTATATGGTTTCTGCAACGTTCTCACTTTTGCAAATTCTACTCCTAGTTCAATCGCTGTCTCTTCTAATTTGTCATGTAAATTTCTAGCTCTCCATGTAATACTCTTGCACAAAAACATAATCTCGTCATCCTGATAACTTTTCAATTTTTCTGTACCAATCGTTCCTAAAATCAATTCTTCCATGTCTATTTTTAACCTAATTACATCTAGTGGTTTTACTTCTGTCTCTTTTGTTTTTAGCGTTTTCATCCATTCATTTAATTCATCTGGAGTTGGACCTACAGGCGTACTATTTAATTCTATCCAATTGTTACTCCTTTCTTGTGTCTCTGATGCAGACTCCGTTACCATAGGTATTCTCCTGAACTCATTCTCATTTATTGTCAAATTAGTAGGTGGGCTTGGTCTATAGGTACTAACCAAATGGTGTGCACCTTCATTGTCCAGTTCCATCCCTTCTCTCCTTCTTTGCAAATGTGAATTCATAGGAATCACTAAAGAACATTCATCAATTTTCTGATTCTCAAAAATTGGCATTACTGGTACAGTTACAGCTTCCATATTCTTTGTTAATTCTCTTATCTTTTCAGTTAATTCTCTTGTGGTTTTTGCTAATTCAGTTGTATTGTCACTTTCTATCTCCTCATTTTGTGAAGTTTTTAATTGATCTTGTGACCTATTTATCTCATATCCTCGTTCGGGATTTTTATTCCTCCCAGTTTCCATTGGCGGTGCATTAGGTGTCACCACCGCAGAAGTCTGTTGGTATGGAGGTGGGTTTCTGTTTAAAATATCTTCCAGCAATTCATCTTCCGTTTCACTACCACCATATCCATATTTTTCCGTAACCACATGTTTCTTTTTCTCTGTACACTTTCTCTTTGCTTCTTCCTCCACTGTAAAAGCTGGAAACAAACCTCCTGTCATATTAGCACATCTCCAACGCTTTAGTCTGTCCTCATGATTCAACCCCCATAACCTTCCAGGCACAAACTCATGATTCTTCAATCCTCTGAATCTCTCTCGTTCATACATTTCATCTTCCCATTCACTTAAAGCTTCAAACTGTGTCGGTCTAGGTCTAGGTTCTAGTTTTATCATTTTCTCTCTCAAATTTCGAAGTACAGCTACACTAAATGAACCATTCTCAGGAAAAGCCAATGCTCCATCATTCTTAGTATATTTTGTCCAATTTTCTAACCGTATGCATGTATGATATCCGTACTTCAGCATCATATGCGAAGCTGGTGATTTCGGCGGAGGAATTACTTGTCCCTCTCTAGTCACTACCTTTTTGTCTTTCTTAAAGAAGTTCTTAACTTTCGACATCCACGACGTTTTCTCTTTACCATATTCATAATACGACATGATTCACAATCTCTTTTCTCCTCAAAAGTTCCGCAATTCAACACTGTTCTCTATGCGTTATTCCAACCAATCCTAGCGCGACTCACACCAACACTCCAATCATAAACTTCCATGTCACTATTCTATCCGTCCAATCCTAGCGCGACTCACACCAACACTCCAATCAGAGCGGTTTCTGTCTACAGCGCACTGTCCAATCCCAGCGCGGCTTTTGTCTACGTCAGTTCTGCTCTTGACCCCTCCTTTACAAAATTTATCGGCAATTTCTTTTTCAACAATTCTTCGTTAGTTACAACATTTAAAACATATTTCCATTGTCTGATTCGCTAAACCAAAGAAATAGCTTTGTCCATTTACACAAGAATTCTGTATTTTCCAGTAGGCAGCGCTTACCTCTACCCTACCACAGAATTTTTCTGTTTCGCCGATAAAGTAGCACTTCCCTCTACCTTACCCTTCTTTCAAGCAAGCGGTAAACCCGTTTCTCTGGGAATAAAACACATGTGGAGACTATACTGCTCCTGAGAATTAAGGCCAGAGTTTCACAAGAAAACCGGTCGCTATTTCACTCACACCTTTTATACGGAAAATGTCCCTATCATAACACAACCTGTGTTATCACCAATATGAACTCAGACAATGCACTATTCCATGTGACTTCTCTTGCCACACGTGTTCCACTTCCTAATTCCCGGAAGCGTGAAAACTTCGACTTACATATAACATAACGCAACGCAACATAAAGTGTTAGACATGAAATAATCAATAATCAATAATCACCAAACTAATCTATAGTAACCATAACTCTGCTACCAAGAAATCTGATCCAGCGCTAACAATAAAAATTCTTCTCCTATATGCTTCGGTCATCCAGGTACAACTATCCCTCCAATACACAGACTATATCCATATGACGGTGAGGCCCATAACACCGCACATGCATTCACTCACTCATTTATTCCCTGGATTTCCTCCGTCAGTAACCTAGGAGAAAAACAGTAAAACGATTCGCTGGAAGGAGACGGGATACCTCTTTTAACGCAACATAATATTTCTCATTGTTTTAAGGTATTCCGCTCATTGGTCGATGGACCAACTAGTAGGAATCAGTTGATGGTGATTAAGACCAGCTCAATCACAATAAACCTTCTAACATTTTACATTAATCATTGAGCTAAAGAACCACTGAGTCATTTGTTTAAAGATAATAAAGTTTATATAAAGTTTAGAAGCATGAAATAAGTTTTAGGTTTATTATTCAGATTATTACATTTGTTATCATTATACGAATAAATTGAAACTGCAATGCATACCTATTAGATGGAAGAATAAAGTTCGTCACGGCAAGAACTCCCAAAATCTCTATCTATCTGTTCTGGAAAAGTCTAATAGTTCTGAATGGAAAAATCTATCAAGAATAAAAGTTCTTCAAAAAGCAGCATCTTATGCTCAATTAAAATATAAAATAGCAGCAGCAGTCTCAGCTCGTCAGCATCAGCCGCAGCAACTCCAGACGCAACTAACAGCAGCTAAAAACGGCAAAAAGCAGCTCCCAGCAACCAGCAGCATCATCTAATAAACATCCTCCCCACCAAGAGTAGGTCTTCTTATACCCTAATTCTAGCTTACTAACTAAAAATGTTGCATCTTTATGGCGAGATTCTCTCTAATTGGTCCATTTGAGTCCATATACATCTTTTATCAAACTTCCTTGTTCTAACCAGTTCTTTGTGGAATGTTCATACTTGCATCGTTTCCCACAGTTCGTGACATTACTCATCCGCTTCGATCAGTCCAACTTGTATCACTTTCCGATACTTTTTAGGTTCAACAGTTCTTTTTGTCCATTTATTCTTTTGACTTCTCACGCTTCTTGCTGACCCATCTTGGCACACATTTATTCAGTAAGGTCACAATAGCCTTGACCATACTTTCATCCTAGGCTCTTGGAACGATCACGTGGTCATTCTTGTTCACGGCCTTTCTCCTTGTCTACATTTCTCCTCGCGCACGCGTATTCTAGCTCATGGCGGCCATTTTATATCGCTGCTCAACAGGCCTAAGCGCACTATTTACAAAGATAAACAAAATATAGTTAAGAATATAAACCCTTTCGTTTCCCTCCCATCTTTCTACGTACCCCAATTAGGTATTACCTAGCAAAAAGCAACATATAAAGCCGTCCCTTACTTACCATTGCTTTATTTTGCCACTACACGTTTTGTTTTCAAAGCACAAATCATGCATTTTATTATTCTGCAAATATTAGGTTATGTTAGCCACGTCAACAATTATAAGTAAATTAGTTTGCACACAAAATAGCGTGTTACCTTTAACCCTTCACATGTAACATACATTGTTGGTTATTTACTTAAACTAACTTGTTTGTTAATCATTTTACGTAAATTATTAGGTTAAATTTTTTCTTTTACCCTGCTCCATCAGTGGCAATAGCCAAAATGCTAATGTTCCCATGATTGCCTTATCATTTCTCTGCACTACCCAGCCTGCAGCCTAGGTGTTTTGAATACCATCCGCTCTGACCTGATATGGGGGTCTGGAAGGAAAAGGGTGGCTCTTCATAAATTGTATGCCCCATTGGAGCGAGGGGGGCTGGGAGCCTCCAACTATGAGCTCTACTATGCAGCAGTACAATTGCAGTGGCAGATACCAAGGCCATCTGATGTCCCTAACCCTGAATGGTCGATTGTTATCTCACGGCTACTCACGTCCCTCCTAATAGACTGGCTCATGGACACTCGGCGAGACACACCGCCTGTGAAATGCCTAGCCAGGGCAGTCAAGAGATGTTGACACACATATATCCAGACCTAACACAACCAAACGCCAAATGCGCTGAATCTCCCACTGTGGGCGCTTCCGGCCTTCCTTGGAATGGCCGAGCACAACCATTCTAGGACATGGACAGAAGCGGACATAGATTCCAGGGTGACATGTAGGAGCATAAAACACTATTGACATTGCCAGAGATTAGATATAATATTGACGAGGAGAGTTTTTAACTCATAGTGCACCGATAGTCATGATCGGAGCACTATGGGGACATGACCATACTGAACCGGACCCTTCACTGGCCAAACAACTACTGGTCAGCCACGGTACTGATAGACGAGCAGTCACAGTGATGTATGGAGCACTGCCTGATGACCACATCACGAGTCTCCATACCCTTAAAGACAATGAGCTAACAGATCACCAATGGTCAGTCACCCTGGAATATGTTTGTAGAGTGTCCAGGAACCACCGCCTGAAGTTTGCTCAGTTTAATTATCTACAAAATACCCATCTCATTCCAGCGTGAATTCACCATGTTTCCGGGGGCAGACCACAAATGCCCACGATGCCCATCCCCACTAGAAGACTTTTACCACATGGTTTTAGACCTGCCCATTGACCAAGCAGTTCTGGCTAGATAGCAAGAGTAACAGACATCACAGGCCAGGATCTACAAGCTGACCCTCTGCACTGTGTCCAGGGGATCCGGCCGCGATAAGAGCAAAAACGTCATGAAATGTATTGACTTGGCGTATGCTCTTGTAAGACGTAGGCATAGCGATGGCTTGGAAGTCCCCAGTGCCTTCTTCAACACAATTGTGGCTGGAAACCTACTTAAGTGGGGGAGGGCTGAAAGCTCGGCATGACACTGGTGGAGAATTCGGACGTGTAATCATATGCAGGTGTTACACGCTTGTTTCCTACCAATTGCAGATATACCTCATAAAGATGAAGATCATGAACTCACAGGCAGATCATATACAAAGCTGTGATGTGAATATGCTTACTATGGACGCTTCATGGCTATGGTCTCTGACTCACGAATGTACAATCATACTGCTTCTACTTGTTCTGTTGTACTGACATGTATACTTAAAACCTCAATAAAGAACCACTGGGGAAAATACCAATTTCATGCGAAAAGGACAGCTCCATGCATAAAGCAGAGAATGTTTTCACCAAAAGGTGTATGTGAGAACAATTCTGAGGGAATACAGGATACATCCTCATGGACCTCTATCCCAAGGGAATGATCCAACTGTCTTCTATTCTTAAGTCCATGGACCGCTGCAGTCTTCTCATCTCATTCAGATACTATAGCAAACTGTTTTTTTTTCTGCACAATAATGAACACTCAAATGTCAAATTTTTCCTCTCTTCAAGGTTTCAACATTTTTGCAAAGTTCTCTTTTGGCAAATAAAGTGGTGTACTGAACCAGCTTTGGCACCAATAAAACCACAAGTGCGAGCTGTAGAACAGCAGGGTGCAAACACAATACACTGCCTAAATCACCACATGACGAACAACAACAGACATGGCTCTGACTCTTCCTCAAGGCCAGAGGGCAGAAGGAGTTCTTATCTTCCTCTTTTTAAGAAAGGGATGCCCATTTCTGGAAGATGGAGATTTGTTTTAATATCTCAATTTTTTTTGATGGTTCCACCAACTGTTGTGCAAAAGAGTCTGGTGGAATGACTGGATGCAATAGTCTAGAGAACAAAACCATTCCTCACTCTCGGAGCCCCTGGCACTCAAGGGATACATTTTTTTAAGCCATCACTGTTCTTTCATGAGAACTGTGGACCTTTGAGGAGATACCGAGGCAAGCACCTGTATTTTTTGATGGCATGCTCACTCTGAGACATGCACATGTCTTGTGAATCAGTCTGCGGCATTACAATTTTGCATTTGCAGCAACTCCTGAATTTGATTTCTGCATTCTTTCAAAGGGAAAAAACTAAAAATAGTCAAACAACTTCACACTTGAATGATCGCTAGACATGGCTCCCAGCATGGTCCAGAGACTACACAACTGGGATAACAAAATAGCATCAAAGTGATTGAAAGTCAGCACCATTTATATCTTTTTTCATAGCATTGCATGAGTTTGACCCTGGTTATTCAGCAAATCTAAAAGAGTAGCATTTCTTCCAGGGAAACAGTTCAGTCTTTGTCTCAAATGCAAAGGTTATTTATCAATCATGGAATTCTGCCAACAAGTATTTTGCAGCATCGGCAGAAGCGCCAAAAATAAATGAAGTAAAGGCATTAAAGCGCAGCAAGATGGAAAAGTTACTTACCTTCGGTAACACCTTAACTGGTAGAGACTCTATCTAGGCGCAGATTCTTTACCTTAAAATTATCCCCAGGCGTCACACTGGATCTGCAAGCTTTTTGAGCAGTACCCCTGCGCGCCGGTAAATGGTGTCATTCAGCTCCGTGTGGCATAGTTGGCGTCATCCTCGCCGGCAGTGACACGCGGCACCCCAGCACACTTACGTCAGTTTCTCTTTGCGATTTTCCATGCCAGAAGCACACAGCTACAGAGAACACTGACACTGGTGTGGAAAACTAGGGCCCTGAAAGGGGAACAGCCCTGTCCCTAGAAATCCATTCGCAGAGCGAGGGGATGGGTGGGTCGGTACGGAATCTGTGGTAGACAGAGTCTATACCAGATAAGGTGTTACCAAAGGTGAGTAACTTGTCCATCTTATAGAGATTTCTAGCTGCAGATTCCTTCCTTTAGAAAAGATACCCAAGCACTACCTCCCCGGAGGTGGGCCTGCAAAATAATTTCACACCAAAAAGTCCTTCAGGGCCAAATGGGCAATGTGCCCATCCCTAGGGATCTGACTGTCCAGACAGTAGTGCTTGGTAAACGTGTGCAGAGATGCCCACATTGCTGCCTGGCAGAAGTCCAGGACCGGAACTCCACATGCTAATGCAGCAGTTGCAGCCTTGGCTCTGGTTGAATGAGCATGCAAACCTTCAGAGTATTGCTCCTTGGCCAATGTGTTGCAGATCTTAATGCAGAGAACGATCCATCGGGACATCAGGAGATGGTCCGCTTCTGCACAGCCTTTCCCTTCTTCGCTCCGGCATACCCCACGAAGAGTTCGTCATCCACCTGGAACTCTTTTGTGCGGTCAAGGTAGAGCGACAATGCTCTTTTTGGGTACAGACTGTGAAGTCTCTCCTCCTCCTTAGAGGGCTGTTGGAGAGTGTAGAAAGTAGGAAGGGCAATTGACTGGCCTACATAAAATTGAGTGAGAACTTTGGGTAAAAAGGAAGCTCGAGTTCGGAGCAGCAGCTTGTCTGCATAGATGTTCAGGTATGGAGGTTGGAAGATAAAGCCTGAAGTTCACTGGCCCTCCAGGCAGATGTTATTACCACCAGAAAGGTCGTCTTGACGGTAAGGAGCCTGAGAGGACAATGGTACAAGAGCTTAAAGGGGGCGTACATAAGGAACACTCAAATTCACATCCACTAGGGCATGATGGAAGGAGAAGGAGGAAACATATGTTGCAAACCTTTCAAGAACCTATGTACAATAGAAGATTTGAAGAGGGATGGCTTATCAGGCAACCACAAAAAGGCTGATATAGCAGAAAGGTAACCCTTCACAGTGCCCAGAGCAGAGCCTGCTAGGCAAGGGAAAGACTAAAGAGAAGAACCTCAGAAAAGGGAGCAGAAATGGGGTCAACTTGTTTTTCTGCACACCATGCCACAAACTTGCCCAACGGCAGGCGTTTACCGTTTTGGTGGAGGAACGCTTGGCTGCCAGATTAACATTACAGACTTCGGGCGGAAGGTCGAAAGCTGTCAACTCTTGCCGCTCAATATCCACACAAGAAAGCGGAGCGTTGACAGGTTTGGGTGGAGAACCCTCCCTTCCTGCTGTGACAGAAGATCCTTTCGAAGAGGCAGTCTGATTGGAGAACCGATGGACCTGCTCAACAGCTCGTGATACCAAACTCTCCAAGCCCAGTCCGGAGCCACAAGGATGACTTGGGCCCAGTTGTCCCTGATCTTCTTGAAAACTCTGGGCAGAAGTGGTATGGGCAGAAAGGCGTACAGGAGGCCTGAGCTCCATTTGAGATGAAAAGTGTCTCCAAGCGAGAGTCGCCTTGGAAACTCCAACACGCAGAATTGCTGACATTGCACAATCTCGGCGGCGATGAAAAGATCTAACCAAGGCTCTCCCCTCTGCTGAAAGAGACCTTGCACCACCTCCAGATGGAGACACCATTCATGATCTGCTAGGCATCCTCAACTGAGTACGTCCTCCCTGGCATTCAGAGAGCCCGCCAGGTGTTGAACCACCAGGGATATGGCCTGTTGTTCCAGCCATGTCCAGAGGTGCAGGGCCTCTTGACAGAGGGTCTACAACCCAACCCCTCCCCCCACTTGTTGCAGTACCACATGGCAATGGTTTTGTCTGTGTACACCTGCACTAGCCTTCCCTTGATGGAGGGTATAAAGGATTTTAATGCCAGCTGGATCACTTGGAGCTCCAGATGGTTGATATGGAGACCGGATCCCGCCATTGACCAGAGGCCTCTGATCTCCACCTCTCCCAGATGGCCGCCCCATCCCAGGAGTGAGGCATCGGTCACTACTGGTAGGGGAAGGGGGAGGTTCTTTTATCACCACTGTAGATCCCTTCGAAATCTGGATCATGTTGGAGAGATTTCCCAGATGCTACAATGACTGGAACTTCAGGTCCCACTGCAGAGTCCTCATACGCCAATGGGCATGTGTCACAAGCAGGATGCAGGAGGCCATGAGGCCCAGCAGCCTCTGAGTCAGTCTCACCAAAATCTAGGATAGAGAATGAAACATCGGTATCATAGCCTGAATATCCTGGACTCGATGCTCGGGAGGATAGGCCCTAAACTGCACCGTGTCTAGAACAGCTCTGATGAAAGCAAGTGTCTGAGAGGGAGTCAGGTGTGACTTTGGCATGCTGATACTGAACCCCAGCGAATGCAGGAGATCCGCCATAGTCTGTAGCTGGCAGATGACAGCCTGGGGCGAGTCCGCCTTCTACAACCAGTCGTCGAGATAAGGGATGACTGGGACGCCAGATCTCTGCAGATGAGCTGCAACCACCACCATCACCTTGGTGAACACCAGAGGGACACTGGTAAGGACAAAGGGAAATACTGAGACCTGAAACTGCTTGTGGCCCACAGTAAACAGCAGGTAACCCCTGTGGGCAGGCAGGTTGGGAATGTGAAAATTTGTGTCCTGCAAGTCCAATGCTACCATCTCCCGGGTCCAGGGCAGACAAGACTTAAGCGAGCGTGGGTATCTTGAATTTCTCCTTCCTGAGGAAGAAATTGAGAGGCTGCAGGTCTAGGATAGGGCGAAGGCCTCCGTCCTTCTTGGGCACAAGAAAGAAGGAGGCATAGCAACCACGACCTACTCCTGGCATCGGCACTCTCTCTATGGCTCCCTTGGCCAAGAGAGCAGTCACTTCCTGTCAGAGTAAGGAGAGATGATCCTCCATCGTCCTGTCGCAAGCAGGTGGCATTGGTGGATGGGTAGTCACGAAGGGGAAGGATTAGCCCCTCTGGACAATCAAAAAAGAAAAAAATCAGTCGAATGCGATAGACCGGCAGTGGGCCAGATGACGGCTTATCCTGCCGCCCACTGGGTGCCCATGTTGGTAATGGGACAAACTATATTGGTCTGGAGGCTGTGGTTGCCGGAGGGTTGGCAAAATGGACTGACCTCTGGCTGCCCGACCCCCGAGGACTGTGGGTACCGCATCCTCGGCCATGCACAGGCTGGGTAGCTTGTGCAAAGACGGTGGCTGGGCATGTATAGACGCAGCTGGTAGCCCCTTCCTTGGCCATGAAAAAAGCGAAAGGTGGATTGGGGTTGGTGAGGGGCCAGGAAAAGGCCAACGGACCTGGCCGTAGTCCTTAAAGTGCTACAGTACTGAATCCCCCTTGTCGCTGAAGAGACGGGAGCCATCAAAGAACATGTCCATGAGCGATGCTTGGACATCCACTGAAAAGCCAGTTTCCTCAGCCAAAAATGGAGGAGCCTTAAGGCCATTGTCGACGAAACTTCTCTGCCCAGCAAATCATGTACTTAGCTGCATCCCTCCCATTAGCAACAGACTGGGAGAGTATGGCCTGGGCCTCCTCTAGGACCACGGGCAGCACCTGTGCAACCAAGCCCATAGAGCATGGGAGTAACGGCCCAAAAGGAACGCAGTGTTCACGGACTGTAGTGCCAGGCTGGTGCAACAAAACATCTTGCCCAAAGTGGCCAACCTCTTGGATTCCCTATCCACTTGAGTGGTAGGGAATGTGCCAAAATTTACATGGGAAGTCAAGGCTTGGACCACCAAGCTCTCCATGTTAGGGTGAGGAAATTGGGGTCTCTTGGGGTAGGTTGATGGAGGATGGCAATTGCCCTGTTCACAGGAGCCCCTTTGCTGGCTTTGGGCCAAGACCCCAGCAGGACATCAGTTAAGTGCTTCATTGAAGGGGAGAAGTGGTCCAGAAGGGGTCACTCCCGGTTGAAGCACTTCCATCAAGATGTTAATCTTGACTGCCAATGAGCGTAGGCGAAGGTCCAGGACCTCAGCCGCCTCTCTCACCACCATAGCAAAAGACGCTCTCTCCTCCATAGCAATGGAAGGGGGAGAAAACCTGCCACAGTCTGAAGAAGTTTCCAGCTCAAAGCCCTCCGTCAAATTCTCACACCAGTCCAGGTTAGGGTCAAGGAGCTGGTATTCTTCAGGGTCCAGCAACCCCTCCTTTTCTTCCCCGGGTGTTAGCCATTAAGAACAGGAGTCAGCCTCCGGTCTGGAGGGCAGGGTCGGAGTTGGCATTGGATGACGCCCCTCGGGCTCGATGTGTCAGAGATTACAATGGAGACGGTGCTGCAGAGAGTGTTGGCACTGGGACTGGTGTCGGGGAAGGTCAAGGTGGCAAGAATGGCGCTGTACCGGATACATCTGTGGAATCAAGGGGCCCGACTGGCACCGGGGCCAGAGCCACTGGTGGCAAACCAGTAGGCACCCTTACCAACCACACAGTGCCCGAAAGTGCGCCGGCTGAGAAAGGTCATTCAAATATGAGGTGCATGGCTTCATAAAACTCCTTGAGTTGAGAGGGGGCTCACCCCAGCTCCGGGAAACTCGGGGAAACACAAGGACAACCCAGGCGCTGGCTCAACCACTGAGCCAGGTCTTGAATGGCATTGCTCCTTTTTTTCGTTGGAAGCCTTATGGATGGGGCGAAGTCAAAGGCCTCTTCGACGTCTTACTTTTCTTCTTCTTATGTGACTTACCTGAGTGACCCAATAACTTCGAGTGCAACAAAGGTCTCGGGCTCCGCGACCGCTCCCAGGGGCTTCCTCTCAACTGGGATCTGGGTCATTGCAGCATTGTACATTGATCCTCCAGGAGTTTGAGGGATCGTTCCCTCAGAGCCTTTGGGTACATGGCGCGTCTGTCTACGCAGTCCTCCTGGTCGTGATCGCGCTCAAGGCACCAAAGACATACATGATGCGGGTCCCTCACCGACATCTGTTGGTAACAGATGGCGCATGACTTGAAGCCAGCCTTCCTAGAGGACATAACAGCCACACCAGGAGAAATTCTCAAAAAGAGGTCGACAAAAAGTCAAAAAAGGACTAAGGTGTAGCTCTCTCTGGATCTGCGCTCTGGTGCGGAAACGAAAGAACAGATGTCAGCGCACTCGGGTGGTGCCTATATATTCACTGCACATGTCACTTCCGGCGCGGATGATGCAGACGACACCACGCGGAGCCGACTGACACCATCTACCAGTGCACAGGTGTAATGCTCGAAAATTTTCCAGATCCAGTCTGACGCCTGGGGATAATTCTACGGTAAGCAATCTGCGGCTAGAAGTCTCTATCAGATACTTGGTGCTATTGAGGCCTGCTGCAAACATAAAGACACAGTGGCCGGAGATTGTACCCACAACGCTAACTCAGAGTGTTGAGTTTTTTTTCAGTTAGGAGCCTGTACGCTATTTTGATTCGGATTCCATTTACCTTTTGTTGGCCTGCTGTGGATGTGCTCGCCTCACTCTGAGTAGGACTGTAGGAATATTCCTATTAGCTGCATTCCATATCAGAACTAGTCCTTGTCACGGGCATTTTTCTCTGTTGCGCTGCCTGGAACTGAACCTCAATTGTGTACTTTTCCCAGACCCTGCAGGACCTCAGTGAGGTCTCCACTTGGGGGCCTCTAGAGGGTCCTCTGAGATTCTGTGGAGCGTAGTGTGCCTGGGGAAGGCTTTCACTTGCTAGTACACTTTGCCATGTTGATTCATTTGCTGTCCCAATCATTTTGGTGTGGTTGCTGATTATGTACTCCCCCTATGCTCTCTGTTGTTATTGTGTACATGGATTGAGTTTGACGTGCTTTGTCCACAGTTGCATGCCTGGAGACTGTATGTTCCCTCACCCTTCTTTGGTGTGGTCAGGTCATTGCCTCCACCTTGAGTTTTCTGGTAGGCACAGGGTGGGTGATTGAAACTGCTTTATGCTGGGCTATTTAGCGCCATGCCTCAGATTTACTACCCTTTCTTTGGGATTCATTTATGGGTGTCCTGCACTTGATTAGCCTGACCTGTGTTCCTGTATGAGTGTGTGCGCTGTGGTGGGTGGAGAGCATGTACCCATCTGGGTTGGTCTGCTTCCATGGCTTTCTGAGTCATGGTCTTTCACTTATGTGGGTGCCTGTGGCTCCCACTGGTGCCTGAGGTTGTGTTTTTGTGTGCATTGGCCTCTGGTCTCAGACTAATGGCCTTGTTTGGATTTTTAATCCCTAAATAGTGGAGGCCTTACAGAGATAGAAGACCTGCTTGCTAACAAGATGGTTAATAGCTCGAGTGTAATCCCAGACACACACACCAGGGCCTCCTGAGTCCGCCACTCCCAACATAATTTCTTCCTCATATGGCAGTGCCAGTACAGGCTCAGGTTGTTGTGGCCTGGCGCAGCCCATACTGGCAAAGTAGGGGCTGAGTAAAGACCGAGGGCCTGATTTAAAGTTTAGCGGATGGGTTACTCTGTCACACATGACAGATATGGCGTCCGCCTTATTACAAGTGCCATAGGATATAATGAATTTGTAATAAGGGTGATGGGATAGTGGCCGTGCTTGTGACAGAGTAACCCGTGCGCCAACCCCTAAATCAGGCACCATGTGGCCAACCACCTCATCGACAGTCAAAATATATATATTTAAAAAATATATTTTTTATTACAGTTTTGAAGTAAACAGCTTTACATAAACAATAAAATTAAAAAGTGGCAGGGCCCAGCTATGCACAGAGTCGTTACATAAACAAACAAGTGAAAGGCAGGTGTATGCGGTCAGGGTAATAGTTGCAGACTTAGGTGCCAAACTTGGGCAAAAAAAAATGAGAAAAAGGATACAGAAAGTACAAAGGACCATCAAGTTAAAGCGGACGCAGCAGCTCCCAGTGTTGCCCCGGTCCGGGGGCGTGACATTGAGGATATGAGCCTAGGACAAGCCACAGCGGTCCTCCGCCACACCCAACACCGAGCAAACAAGCAAATACCACTCACTCAGCAGGGGCCTCTCCCACTTGAACATCAACAGTAGGGGCAGAGGACAGTGGCGTTACACCCGCTTCCGTGAGGGCACCACAGAGTGCATCACCTCAAACAAGACCCACCCCGAGCATTCAGTCTTGGGCAAGCAACCAGTATTGCATCCCAAGGAGGTAAAATCGGGCCCCCTCACATTCCCCCGATCTCCTCCCTCCAAAGCGCTTCCGTCTCACAATCTGCCCATCTAGCCAATTCCTTCCCCCATTTACCCAGGTCGGGACCATTGGTGGATTTCCAGCTCATCGTCAATTGCTGTTGGGCAAGTATGAGCGTCACATCCATAAACAGGTCTGTTGTCTTCCAGGCCGCACTTCGAGCATGGAGTCCAAGTAAACACAGCTACGGAGAGCAGTCAAAGTGCCTGCCTGTGGCCCGACAAATAACTTGCAGGACGGTGGCCCAGGATGGATCCAGTACTGGGCAAGTCCATACCATGTGGAAGAACCCCGCATGAATCTCATGACAGCGGGGGCACACGACAAACCCTCAGGAAACATGATGCGAAGACGTCGAGGGGTGAGACAGGCACAGTGCAAGAAATAAAACTGGATACGTTTAAATCTAGCATTTCGGGACACCTTGGTGAGTAAACGCCAGGGTTTTCTTACAGGCAGAATCGATGAGCACAGATCCCAGGTCTGTGCCCAGCATTGGTGTAGTTGCGACAGGTCCATTTGAGCCCCCCTCAACAGGGCTCGATAGAGTACTGTGACCACCCTCATCATCCTATAATGAGGAACAGATAGCGGAGGCACTCATGCTCCTTAGGCTCAGCGGAACGCACCCTCCACCAGGCATGGATCTTGCCCATCAGGACCCCATGTAAAACGAAGTGTCACGCTGGAACGTCATACGTCTCCCTCAGGTCCAGGAAAGGGCTAGTTTTGCCCCTACAAATAGATTCCCCCAGTAAGATGAGCCCCGCCTCGGGCCACATGCCCAGACCGGCCCAACCTCCCATGTGTTGCCAATACCGAGCTCCGGTACGCGCCCTCTGCAAAGCCCGTGCCCCTGTGTGGCGCGCCATTCGAACTGAGACATTCTCACCATGCACTATTGTGGCAGGTGTAGGTCGCATCAGTATTTGATTGAGAAAGAGCTCTTGAAGGTGTCCCGCACTCCCGATGACCCACTGCACCCCAAACTACCGACCGCCACCAGGGCACCCAATGTAACTGAGCAGCCAAAAAAAGTTCAAAATCCAGGGCAGCCATTCCATCTTCATCCACCGGCAATCAAATTGCCTCAGGGGCATCCTGCGTCTTGACAACCCCCGATACAGCATGATAAGGATGCTATCTAACTTCCAGAAATACACCTTAGAGAGCTCAACTGGCAGGGCCGCAAATAAAAGAGCTGTGGCAGAAGTACCATCTTAGAGATAGCTAACGGACCACTGACCGAAATAGGCAGGGTGCTTCAAAAGGCAACCAACCTCTGTATGGTAGACACATCCCGGGAAAAGTTACCCTTAAAGACCAGCCCTGGAGATCTATAAATATCAACTCCAAGGTAACGAATGGAGACGTTCCCACTGCAGCACCGGCCCGGCCATGGAAGGGTAATCCTCCTCCAAATCAGATCGCAGTGGGTAGGCGCAGGACTTGTGCCAGTTAGACTCGAGGACGGACAGATGCCTGAAAGCCGACAAAGCCACCACTGCACCCTCCAAGCCGGAAGATCCACTGTGCATATACAGCAGCATATCATCTGCATATAAAGAGATATACACATTATCTGCTGACACCGGCACTCCCCTATAGTGACCCCCTTGCCGCACTGTCAATGTGAATGGCTCTAGCGCCAGCACAAATAACAGAGGGGATAAGGCACAACCCTGTTGAGTGCCCCGCTCCCCCGCTCCACTGTCCGATCCGCTGATATCACTGACCCAGTCCTGACTCTTGCCATTGACCGGGTGTACAATAGTCTAGTCCATTTAACAAATGGTACTCCAAAACCCATCCCGAGTACAGTAACATATACAAATTCCCAGTGCAGGGAATCAAATACTTTCCGTATATCAACGGATAATGCTGGGGTGTCCAGTGAGAGTGTTTTGTGCCTGTCCAGGATGTAGATCAACTGGCGAACATTAGGCAAGATACTACGGGTGGGTAAAAAACTGGTCTGATCAGGATGTATCAATGTGCCCTCACGTGACAAGATCCTGTTCGCCAGTATCTTACTCAGGATTTTATCATCCCTTAAGCGGAGAGGGGGCGATAGGAGTCCACCAGCAGCTGATCCTTGTCTATCTTGGGTAGAGACACAATCAAGGCCTTGCAAAAAGGGTGGAAGCAATCCCTGCTGTCGAGCTCTATTAAAAACATCCACAGCATAGTGGCAATGGCAGCAGAGTAAGTGGAGTGGATTACCATGGGCAACCAGTCCTACCTGGGACCTTGGCCCGGGCCATCTCCTTGATAGCCCCTCGAACCTCTTGCACGGTAATATCACCACCCAGTCGCTCTGCTCTAGCCGGATCCAAGACTGGCGGGGAGGAATCTGCGACGTAACGGCATATGTCTGATTCATTAACCGCATGCCCACTGCATACTTTGCACGACAGTAGTGCAGGAATACCCCATTAATGTCCTCCTGTGCGAACACGTTTTGGCACAGAGACTTTAACCTGAAGAATAGTGTGCCCCCTCGCCTCTACCTTAAGGAGCCCGACTAACATGCTTCCCGGCTTGTCCCTCGCTGTGTGAGCCCTTGCAATGCATGCCCAGTAATCGTATTGTCGCAGGCTTTTCACCATCACAAACGATTTCTCTTGTTCCTTAAGTACCTGCTCTTTGCCCTTTGGAGTCTCTCCTAACTCCAGGGGGAGACCATTAACGGCCCACTCCTGCCGTATAATGTACGAGTGCAGCTGGGTGCACACTCCTATTTTCTCAGATATGTAGTAACTGCGCACAAACATCTTGAAAGATTCCCATTCAACACCCACAAACGACGTCGAGCCTCGTTATCGAGCCAGAAATCAGTGATCCACTCACCCAGCCACCAAGTAGGGATACAAGATCTATGAGGGAACCACCTGAAAGTGCATAGCAGGGGGCAGTGGTCAGAATAAATCTGCGCCTAGTACTCCACATACATCATCATCTCACATGCTGCATCACCTTTCCTTATCCAACCATACCTCTAAGTCATGCAGCGATGGGAGCAAGCCCAGACCCCCGGGTTCCGCACCCTCTAGCAATTTGCCAGGCCCCAATGACGCACCCAAGCACAGAAGGCTTCTGCTAATTTATGAGCAGGTACCGAGCACAATGGTGGGTGGAATCTGTCCATGGTGATGTCCGCCAAACAACTGAAATCCCTTCTACTATACGTGTACAAGGCAGCATTCCAGGGAGAAGTAGTGTCAAGCTATTCAGGAATGAAGGTTGATCGGGATTTGGGGCATAGACCTTAAGCAAGGCGACATCTTTGCCATCCAATTGCTCCAAACATAGCGGCCTTCTAGGCAAATAACTGCCTTATGTAATTGGAAGGGCACCCCAGGCCTATTCCAAATAAGGGCTGCCACGTAAATGCAGAATAAGCAGTGCGGTACAGATACCCCTGACATCTCTTGCAGCAGCGCTCTGGCCTCAGTGTCCGACAGATGCGCCTCCTGCAGGAACGCAACCTGAGCCCCTCTCTGCTTTAAATAAGCCGATACGTTATAGCGCCAAGGGGGCGCGGACTGGCTCTGTACTTTCCAGGCAATTAACTGGATTCGGTCAATCATTCAGACTAACACTTGTGCGTCCCAGGGTACCACCGCCCCCTGTGCCATCCACACAACCAGAGTGCCAGCCACAGTACTCAACCACACCTACCAAAAACGCACCACAAGCAACCCTATAAATAAAAGCAATCAAAAGAAACCCATTAAACTCTGGCAACCCCTTCTCCTGGACTGTGATGTATGCACATTTTGTCCAACCAAAATGAGGCAAGTAGCCTACAAACTAGGGCCCATCAACAAGGGCCAACCAAGTCTGTGTCGGAATGCTCAACAGAGGAAAAAGCCCAGCCAGTCCGATAGTCAAATAGTGTGCAGTACAATGAAGCATAGAGCATAAACCACAAGCCCCACACACGTGCCCAACTTCCCCCGGCCAGTAGAATGAAAGTAAAGTCAAGCAAACTCAGAAGGATACAATGTAGCCACCACATCACTGCACCACCAATGAGGTGAACACCTCACCATAGAAGGTCAAATAATGCTAACTGTCATGACTGGGGAGAACCGTCGGAGAGTGTCTTCCAGTCCTGGCACTGTGGAGCTCGCCGTCGCTTATCTCAAAGTGGGCCCTCTGCTGGAACGAGGCTCAGGATTTGGTAAGCTCCCACCAGATCTCATGGAAGCCACCGTCTCCACCACCCTCGTCCGCCTGTTGTTTAGTAGGCCAGTTCACTCCTCGACGCCGAGCCCCCTCGCCTCTGCTGTGCCATTCGCCAAGAAGCCGCAGGCTCCTGGTGCACCGTCCCCTTGTCATAGCTTTCCAGCCAGCCCCATTCCGCAATGGAATCCAGGAAGAAATGCTTCTTGTCTTCTGCCTTCACTCTCAAGCGGGCCAGAATAAGCAGGGAATAGAGCAACCCCAGCTCACGGACCCTTCTCTAAACTGTGATGAATGAAGAACGCAGAGTTTGTACCTGGAGGGCAAAGTCAGGATAAAGTGAGACCGTAGGGTTCTCCATTACAAAGGGGCCATGATTGCGGGCGTGTTGAAGAAGGAAGTCCATTTCACGGAAATGCAGGAGATTGGCCACCACCGGGCGGGTTGGGGGTCCCGGCTTAGGAGGGACTCTGTGCATCCGGTCCAGGGCATAGAACTTAGACAGACCCTCCGGGCCACAACCTCCTGGAGCCTGTCCTCCAGAAAATGAATCATGGACTCTCCCTCCACTCTCTCCGGTAGCCCAACGACCCTGATGTTGTTTTATGGGCCCTCCCTTCCTGATCGTCCAGATGGGCAGCTAGCCGCCGTGTATGTGCCTCCAACTCCGTGAGATGGTGTTCCGTGGTTAGAGCCTCAGGCACCAAAGCTTGGACTGAAACCTCCAAGGTTGACACCCTCTCTGCCACTGAGAGTCCTCGAGAAGGAGACCTAGCTCGATCGCGATAGACTCAACCCTGTCCTCCGGTAGCACTGATCGTGGCCAGTAACTTATCGAGCTTGGTTTCTATGTGGGAATCCCTACCTCCAACACCCTGCTTGATCCCTTCCTGGGAGGTGCTCGTCGGGGCATCATCCCTGGTTCTCTGAGTTGGACCAATGTCCGGGGTAGGCAAGGGAGATTGAGGCTCCCCCCAAGTTCAGTATGTCAAGCCAGCAGCAGTAATGCCAGGAGGCACAGCGCGCTCAGTTGCAGTACAGGGGAGCAATGCAGTCAGGAGAAACCAAGGCCACTCTCAGCAACAACTAAAAATTAAGTAGGGTGGGGGACTACCTCTCTGCTGTTTCACAAGCAATACTGCAGTCCTGAAAGGCCTCTATGGGCACCCGGGCGGTACCCTGCCAACTAGGACCCCCAGCTCCAGCCAGGACATCACAGGACAATCCGAGACCAAAAGTAATAGGGGGGATGCAGTATATCAACAGCCGGGCCTGTCCAGGTCAGTCACAGTCAAAGCAAGGCAGGTATTAGAGCACCTGGAGGGGGGGCGGTATTCTTCAGGGGTACACGCCGTACCCAGGAGCAACAACGCTGAGGGCTGCATGCAGATGCAGGCGTCCCCCAGGCAACCCAGCCGCTCCTCCTAAGACCAGTAGTGGGGGGAGCCAACTAGTCACTAGGCCCGATGTACCCAGGGCCCTCACCGTCTCCACAACTGGCCATCCAGGAGCATGCGGGCCAGGGAGGTCACACCAGCTAGTTGCCGCACTACTCGCCTGGAAGGCCCTCCAAACAGCCCAGATGGCGTGGCAGTCCCCGTCCACCTCTGCAGGCCGCTGCTAAGGGAAAGTCACCAATAAGGCTCCGTCCACAGGCTCATGGGGGCCGCTAGGAGTGGTCCAGATCCCCACCATGGCCTTTCACAGAGATAATGGGGTAAGGCAAACCCCCGCTGCAAGCACCACCGAGGGAGCCGCATCCAATCCTGCAGCACGAGATCTGCCCGATACGGGCACAGCACAGGCGAGCTTCGTGATCTTTGCTCAACTACAGAGCCGCCATCTTGTGGGAGAGGAGGAGGCACCCGCCCTCGTCTTCCCCCTGGTCCCCATAGAGCAGGAGCACCATGAGGAGCGTGTAGCACACGCTGCCTACAGCACGACACCTGGCTCCACCCTCTTCAGTCAAAATATCAGTGGAAGAGAAGGATTTTAACTTTTTTTTAGGTTGAACAACAAGTGTTCGTATAAAAACCTAGTGCAAATATATTCTAGATTCTTGTTGTGCTGCCGGACAAAGATGGAAGAAAGAGGAAAAGGCAGTCATTAGAAGAGTACAGAAGGGCAGAAGGACGCCTAGTGCAGAATCCATTTGCTATGTGTTGTTATACGAGGACACAATCCTAAGCTGTCATACTTGACAATTGCGTAGGCTTGAGACCACCTCAGTAAAACAGGCAGGAGCCTCTATAGAAAACTATGATTGTTCCATTATTATTACTATTATTATTCCAGACAGCTCACTCCAGATCACATCAGCCTTCATCCAATCAGTGCCTACATTTATCACCAAACTCTTACTCGTGTTACGCTCTCAGTCCCCAGCACCTTATCAATGCTCCCTTCTCCTAAAGTAATCAAGGTGTGAGAGACAGGGGGACACTACCTACTGCTTAACCATCACTTACTCACATGTTACATACTCAGAAGAGGTCTACATTGGGACCCCTAAGAGAAAAACAAATACACAAACTCAGCAACCAAAACAATTAGAAGGAGATGGGCAAACCAAATTGTGCGCTTGTTAGGACATGAGCCAGGAATTGGCACAAGTCAGAAAACCAATATAAACCCCCTTAATATGAATGAGGAAAATAGAGAGAAAAACCGACCACCAAACATATGCTAAGCTCGACAGTAGGAAGAAATTTTCCAACTATCAGTGCTCCAGCATTGCGAATGCTGCTACCCCGCCAAACCAAGGTCCCATTATCATGCCCAAAAACGCATCTGAATCACAACCTGAAAAGTAAAGTGCTAAGAAGCAAAGTTGAACCTCAAGGGGGCAGAACTAAGAACAACTTAAGGCCAACGTCTCTTTCCAAGGGCAAGCAGGAAGACATGGAGAGCAAGAATGGCCAGGTGCTCCAGCTGAAACATATACGGACATGCTAGGAGCCTTGGCCACTGAACCGGACAGCCCCAATGGTCATGTGAGGAAGCATGGCTGGCAATCCATATTGTAGACGAGAGGAGGAATGAATCTGAAACACCCTACACTCCCATCCTTTGGCTATGGAAAACATCTTGGATACTACTGTCCCCACATTTGCCTCAAATCTCCTAGCAGACCCAGCAAGTATAGGAAGTCCAGATGCAAGGAACTTTTCAGAAACTGCAAACTAAGCACAAGCCCTAGCATCGAACATTCTAGACCCAAGGAAGATGCTACCACCTGTTAATATTCAACAACATAAGAAAGAAAATGAGGCTAGGGGCACCAAATGTGGACAAAGAAGTTAAAACTAGTAAATGCCCAATGGTGAGAAGAGTCCCTCGTGCCAGCTCCCCGCTGCCTCGCTGTGCTCCCTCGCTGTGCTCCTGCTGCACCGTTCCCCATAGATCTGTTATTGTTGCCTTGTTCTTTCTGTTGTTTTCTTGTCCTGTTGTGCCCATTATTGTTGCCTTTTTCTCTCTGCTGCTTCGAGTTCTGGTGTGCTCATTATAGTTGCCTTGTTCTCTCTGCTGTTTCTAACTCTGTTGCGCCCAATATTGTTGCCTTGCTCTCTCTGCTGTTTCTAGCTCTGTTGTGCCATTATTGTGCCTTGTTCTTTCTGATGTTTCTTGTTCTCCTGTGCCCATTATTGTTCCTAGTTCTTCCTGCTGTTGTTTCTAACTTGCCACCCGCTTGCTTTTTTCCTACCATTGCCGGTGGTTTTTTCCTCCCGCTTCTCGCCTCTGCTTACCCCGCCCAGATCCCCGTCGCCCTCCCAGGAACTAATTAATGGAAGCCACAGCCCGGGCACCTAGCAGGGGCACCAAAGGCGTTCCAAAGGCAAGCCTGTCTGTGCCCATCCACACCTGGACTGCGTCCAGCGCCAGGAATCCTGGATCTCGCGCCACCCGCAGCTACACCAGCACCGAGCTCATAGCCTTGGACCCCAAACACCGCAACAACTGCTGCCCACTGTTCCACGCTCAACAGTAGGACCGTTCTCATGCCGCCACTGCCTCTTATCCTGCACCACCAGAGCACCTGCACACGCAACTGCCCCCACCATGCCATCCACGACGCTGCCTGGACAACTCCACTGCCTCCAGCTCAATGTCCGATCACTTTACAAACAAGCCACCAAGATCTGGGACACCATCACCTCCCTCACCCCGAATTTGTCTTACTCACTGAGATCTGGCTCCACCCTGCATTCACACCCGACATCACCACGCCCCACGGTGACAAGATAGCACACAGGGACCGCATCAACAAACACGGAGGCGGAATCGCAATCATCCTCAAAGAAACCATCGCTTGAATCACCTCGATCATGGAACACCTCAACTTCCAACTCAAAACAGACAGCAAAACCACCATCAAAGGCATCCTTGCCTACAGACCTCCAGGACCGCGCCCCGGCTTCTGCAACACCATACCCAAATTCATTGCACCACAAGCCATCAACACCGAACACTACATCTTCCTCGGAGACCTGAATTTTCACCAACCCTACACATAATGCAGAACATACGCTTGACCCTATTGTCCAAGCCAGCGACAGAGTCAAGTACAGCCATGTCACCGAGCTTACCTGGACGGACCACTCAATCGTCCACTTCACCATCACAGTAGCCCCCAGCACCACCACCAAGCCACCCAGCACCTCACACTGCAGCTGGAACAAAGCATCTGTGAGCCAATGGACCGACACCTTCAACACCACAACCAACCTTGAACAGGCTGTCAAGAACTTCACCGCCAGGATCACCGACTGCGCCGACAGAGTCGCTCCCATCAAACCCACCAAACTCAAGAGATCCACAAAACATACCAGTTGGTACACCTCAGAACTGAGAATCACGAAATGCAGCTGCAAGCAAATAGAAAGGAAATGGTGCACCAGCAAGGAGCCTACTGACCGCACCACCTTCAAGACATTGCTCAACCACTACCAACTACTCCTGAAAGAGATGAATAAGAAAACCCTAGCAGACCGCATCAAAGCCAGCTCAACCCACAGCAAAGAACTCTTCAGCTTCGTCTAGGAGTTCTCCAACCCCTCATCAACTGAAAACATCATCACCACTTCCCAAGGACTATGCGTAACCCTGGCAGACTTCTTCCACAACAAGATCTTCAAGACCTACAAACATTTCGTTCCCCAACCCACTGCCTCAGACATCCTCAGCCTCCTCGCCCCCACAGACGCAAACTCTGACCACCGGAACACCGCTTGGGACCAGCTCACCACACAGGGCACCACAGCCATCATGCACTTGATCCACTCAGACAGGAGCACCCACGGACCACTGTCCCAACTACATGTTCAACTTCAGAAACAGGACTATCAGTAACTAACTCACCACCATCTTCAACACATCCATCACCTCAGCCACCTTTCCAGAAGAATCCCTCCTCAAGAAACCGCCTTCCAACCCCAACGAGCTTGAGAACTACCGGCCCATCTCTTTGCTCCCCTTTTCCACCAAAGTCCTTGAAAAGGCATTAACCGCCAACTCATGGAATACTTCGAGAACAACGATCTTCTGGACTCATGGCAATCTGAATTCCGTGCGAACCACAGCACCAAAACCGCCCTGATCGCACCCACCAACGACATCAGAACCCTCCTAGACTGGGGAACTACGGCTACCCTGATCCTCCTCGACCTCTCAGCAGATTTTAACACCGTGTCCCACCACACCCTGATAAAGAGGCTTCCCCAGATCGAAATACAAGAGGACGCCCTCAAATGGATCACATCCTTCTTCACTGAAAGAACTTAAGAGAATCTGCCTACCTCCTTTCACCTCAGAACCCAAGAACATCATCAGTGGCGTCCCTCAAGGCTCATCCCTCAGCCCTACTCTGTTCAACGCATACATGAACCCCCTGGCCAACAGAACCCATGGACTCAACATCATATCACACACAGACACCCAGCTCATCCTCTCTCTTTCAGAAGACCCATCCACCATGAGGGACAACTTCACCTGTGCATGACCAGCATCACCGACTGGATGTAAAACAACTGCCTCAAACTCAACACAGACCAAACAGAAGTACTGATCTTCGGGAACAACACCTGTCTATGGAACGATTTCTGGTGGCTGGCTGATCCAGGACCCTCACCCACTCCTACAGACCACGGCCGGAACCTCAGTATCATCCTGGACAGCAAACTCACCATGAAAAACCTGTCCAACACAGTCGCCTCTGCCTGCTTCTTCAATGTTCACATGCTCCAAAAGATCTTCAAATGACTCCTGATCAGGATCAGATGAACGGTCACTCAAGCCCTCGTCACCAGCCGCTTGGATTACGGCAACACGCTCTACTTAGGAATCACCACTCACCTCCTGAAGAGACTGCACACCATACAGAACTCAGTGGCCAGACTCATCCTCAACCTCCCCAAGAGGACCTCCATCACCCGACACCTCAAGAAACTCCACTCGCTCCCCGTACACAAGAGATGTCCATTCAAGATGCTGACCCACGCCTACAAAGACCTGCACAATCAAGGGCCGGCATACATCAACCACCGCTTGAGCTTCCACCAACCCTCTAGACACCTGTGCTCTGCCACCCTCCCACTCACTCACCCCCCGCATCCAAGCAGCATGGCTCTCAGCACCTAGATACCCTCACAGGTGTATAGCAGTGCTTTACAAATCCTGTTTGATTCAAATTAGAGGAAATCTACTATTCAGTTTGATGCTGCAGTGGATCTCATTCCTGTGGTCTATGCTTCCAAGTTCAACGGTCCTACTCAGGCTAACATAATGATATGTTTCAAACCTATTATGCAAACTTCTGCAGAACTAGTTGATTTTTTAAATATATCTGTGCAGACAGATGGCAGTCCTATATATACACATTATGTGTGCATGGTAAATGAAATTTGTTAAAGATGTTTAAAAATCCCTAGAGCAAATAGAGGACTTGTGTTCAGTGGTAAAGGAGAAGCAAAGAGAAAATCTGCATTATTCCCCTAACTGTTAAAGTGTTAAACGTTTGCTTCTCTTTCAGAAATAGTAGATGCTTACAAATGGGGTATATCTCTAGTTTACTTAAAAACACTATAAAATAAATACCCATCACTTCCGTGTACTAACACGCCAGGCGGAGAAACCGTATTCTATCTAATGGGAAATAATATAACTTTCTTTGATACATTTTAAGATATGCTATTTTCTAGTTACATTGTTCATGCTTATGTAAATAAACATTGTGTATTGGTTTGTTTCCTCATTCAATTCTTGATTTTTTGTATTAAAAACAGAATGTATATCTGTGTCCTGTCCTAGGACAGTTGGAGTGTTTTGTGACCAGGGCATTATTTTTCTGGAGCTGCTGCTCTCTGGCTTTTGTGTGTGGAGTCGTGAAACCCCTTCTGAATAAAACGGTTCTGTGCGCACTTACTTTCTGTGTCACCAAAGTTCTGACGTCCAGCATGTGTTTTGCTAAGCCATCATGGAATCTATAGTTTAATCGGCAACCATCTGCGATTTGCTACCGGATTGGGGGTGCTACTTTGCTTCATTGACAGTATTATGGAATAGTGTCTGATGCTTAAGGTATCATGAGATTTGTAGTGTGCTGTGCAGTTCCTTTTTTGTCTCTCTAAGGTTACATGTTTTTCTTAACCAATCATCTTGGTAAAAGTATTTCTACTCTATTTCACCTTCATTTAAATCATATTATATTAAATCTGTATCATAAACTCCTGGATCATAGGTCCAGTGGCAGCCGCCACATACAAAAAGTGGTGGGTTGGGGAAGGGGCGCGGGGGAGGAGTGCGGGAGGTTGCGCGGGGGTGGGGAGGGGCGAGGGACTTTAATAATAATAAAATGTTTTTAAAAAGTTAAACGTCCCTGCTGCCGGCTGCCTCCCGCGTCGCGCTACATTGCTGGATCTTCCTTGTCCCAGCAGATACTGGGACTAGTCACAGACTCCCTGTCCAATCCCCGCACTGCTCTGCAGCGCAGAGATTGCCTGAGCGGGCTGAAAAGACGCTCCGGGAGTCTGTGGGGTTTCTCTAACCCAAACCTAAGTGCGCATGTGTGTTTGGCCGGCCTGAGACGGCTGGCCAAACACACATCCGCACTTAGAGTGTGCATATAGCATTGCTCCTCCCGTGCCCCAGACCCACCCTGCACACGCTGACTGAGCCAGATGCTTAAAAATAAAATGATAATGAAAGATCGTTTTTTTTTTTTTTGCTGCTGGCTCTGAGCCAGATGGGTGATGCTCCTCCGCCATTGCGGAGGAGACGCCCCTGCGTAGGTCTGTAGCACAATCAACCTATGCTAGCAGTTTAGTCCATATTTTGAAGTTCCAACAATTTTTGTGTTTTTAATGTTAGCTTTATTTTGTCTTGCTTTTACAGAAGTGATGACTCCGCATTGCCCACTCTGAGTTGAGACATAAGCTCAGATTTACTAACACCTCCTGCTCGGACTGCATCACAAAAGTGTAAGG
The DNA here is from genome assembly GCA_963921515.1 of Calotriton arnoldi. Lineage (NCBI taxonomy): Eukaryota > Metazoa > Chordata > Amphibia > Caudata > Salamandridae > Calotriton > Calotriton arnoldi. The sequence goes on from CAWUFW010000186.1 coordinate 2,855,121, forward strand.
TGGGTAGAACATTAGAGAGAAGTTTTCTTTTCCGCAAATTTTTCAAGATTTGCACGTGTGCTGTAATGCACAAAGTTGAGAAGTTTTAAACCATGTCCAAGCATAGTATTTTGTACTCAAAGGATACCTCTCCAGTGTAAAACCTGCAGTACACATCACACACACTCTTGCACCAAGCAGCCTAAAGTGTTCCAGTCCAGTGCAGAGAGAGAGAGAGAGATGTTAGTAGATTTGGGGTGGTCCTCCCCTCTCCCTTTCATGCAATGCACCGTAGCAACTTTGGCTGTTACGCTGTGTTGCATGAAAAATTGGTAAATTTAGCCCATGGGCTGAACGTCCACTTGAAATCATTTTGAGAATGACTGACCAAAAGGGCTGTCACAGATTTGTATCTCAATTCGGATTTATGCTTAATATCGTTTTTGAATTCTTCTTTTAAATTCTTGATTTCTTTTGCCAACATTGGCCAGATTGCATGGGCAAAGAATAACGAAAATGACTAAACTGTGTGTGTGATCGTTTGCCCACTCTATAAGAATACAGTCACTCTAACATCTTGGTTGCGCCCTACATACTTGGCACAGGTCGCAACTTCAATGCTGCATTGATGTCTGTTGCAGCTTTATTTGTTCTCCTGCATGCAGTAGCTGCTGATTCAAATTACGGTCCAATTCCAAGACAGAGATTGGTTATTGAAGTTCCATATTCATTGTATTTAGAATACACAATTGTTTACATTTCTTGACTAACTTGGTTTCCATTCCGTAGGTAGTAACAAATGCTGAAAGTGTTTCAGTAGTTTTAGTTAACAGTTTATACCATGCCTGCAAACCCTCTCCTTTTATGACTTCCTGGAGTATCCCCTCTTTCTGAGCTTCCTCTTCCTGGCAATCAACCCGCATCCTTAAAAAACAATATTTGGTAAGATATCTTTCAGGCTCCGGGGTTGGAAGCTAAACAGGTAAATAACTTGTAGAAATAGGCCCACAGGCAGTCGTCTGCCACCCAATACCTCTTTGGCAGAGAAAAGCAATCCTTTATAAGACACATAGACGAAGGAAATTCTTAATATTAAAATAAAATATGTCCAGGGCCCACGAGAAGTAAGAGCTAAAAAAAGGAACAAAAGATTTGTCCCTCAAAAAAAGAGAAAACCACGGAAGATGGAAATAATACTTGAAGCGCACATTACATTATTCCGAATAATCCCATATACCCTCTGCGTAAGACAATGCAAGCGCTCATCTACCAGACTTGGCTTCGGCACCGAAAATAAGCCTGGCACCAAAAAATATGATCACGTCCCCCGTACTTAAAGACCTTCACTGCTCCATTCGCAATCCAGAATCAATTTTAAATTGGCGGGTTTTATTCAGACATTTTTAAATCACCACAGGCTATTCAGAAGCTTTTGAGGGACTGAGGTCACAAAAGTGATCGGCTGCTCTAGCATGAACGCAGGCATTAGTTGTGTAGATCCTCGGGAAACAATATGGATTCCAGTGCAGCAAAACTCCCCATCCCAACACCTTCTTTAGAATACACAGATAGGCGTGACCTCACAAATGATGAAGGGGGAATTGGATGAAAGAGAGAAAAAGAAAAACCACTGAATCTTGGTTGCTTCCTGTTTGGGACATCTTGCTTTACCCTTAGTATTTCAGACTGTTGTTACTTAGATAATCGGGATCTGAAAACACACTGCTGCTCTGGAGAATTGGTCATGTGCTACACTTCCTTCACCACACGAGAGACGAGGGAGGCACTGAAGGCCAAGCTAGACTTGAGCCCGAGGCCTAACACTGGCTGCCTTGAGCCCCTCTTGAAACCTTGAGCCAAGCCTTTACGTGGGTTCCTGCCCTCACACCTTCCCTCAGTCACCTGTCACTGGAAAGCCTATTTTCAACTTGATTTAACAAATGTGTTTTTAACGCAGTGCACCAATGTAGCTCCTCAAAGAATTAAAAACAAACCATTAATATCTGAGTATCAGACAGGAGAGAGAAATCGACACCCATGTAGTGTCTGAATGGTGCAACCAGAAAACCTGGGGCCCATTTCAGTCTCCCTGCTTGACTAAATTGTGTTATCCAAGGCAATTATCTTATTTCACTGAGCCTTTTTCAGTTATCGTCACATTTGAGCACCATGAAATCCAGATGTTCAGGGTGTGCGCATGCGCAGTATAAACAACTCTCTTCTGTACGTGTTAATAGACTTTAATGGTGCTCTATCCAGAATACAATTTAGGCCACATATGGGGCTCACTTGAAAACTGGCTTGTTTTTTTGACGTTATATGTGCTGTGGGAGGGGCTGCTTCTAAGCCCATCTTTAGAACCTATTACTTATAATAAATTACAGTCAATGGAGTGATACAATATAATGTTCTAAAGCGAACTGGTTGCGTGTTTTTATAAATACTCCTTTTGAACAGTCTATATATCTTATTTTTCACATGTTTGTTTCACGATTAACACGCCAGGGATCCTGTCGGCTCGGCTCGAGTTTGGGCTTTTGTGGCTAAACCAGACTCTGGTCTCGGCTCGGCTCTCTGTTAATTAGCTGGCTCGCCCACCTCTACTTGCGCCGAATTATATGAAGATAAGGAGTGTCTTGATGACACCTTCTGGGCAAGAAATACTGCCGTGTCTGTTAAACAGCAGCGCCGCCTAGTGGTACTGTAGCAGAACGGCTGACCGTCATATCGTTTCGCTGTTGAGACTTTTTTAATACGTGCGTTATGCGCACTGGTCTATACTGTGCCTTAAAACAAAAGAATACAGGGACGGTTACATTGGTACAAATGTTTGTAAAATTTGAGCGGAAATCCTTCCAGCGATAAAATGCTGTTGAAAAAATGTGGACGAAATGTGGTTTAGGAACACAGAGCGGAAAACAAACTTGTAACGAGTATGTAAAGTCTGACTGTCGTTATGGAAACAGGCTGAGAATGTTTCTTTTTTTCTTTTTTTAAATTTCAAAGTGTTTTATTTATTTTTATACAAAACAATAGCATTTCTGTTACAAGGTTAGCCAATCGCAGTTTGTACAAGTGTCCTTAGGCACTCTGACACATTTACTTAGCTAACCCCACATGACGTAATTTGCTGAAAACAAGAGAAAGAGTGATAGAAAAAGGCAAGAAAGAAAGGGGTGAAAGAAGAACAAAAAGGAGACAGGCTCTGATAGTTATAAGTCCTTTGATCGCCTGTCAAAACTGACATACGACTAGTTTACTTGTGGAGAGATTGGGAAACATGTTTGTTCACCTACAGACCCGTGGGGCCATGATAGTTGTGCTCAGTTACATTAACTTTTCCGTACATAAGGGGATCAGGGTATGTTTCGCCGGCATGTGTTGTTTTCATGGGGGTTCGTAAAAGTCAAAGGTGGACGGAGGTACTCGGTTTCCGGGGCAGATACTTCGCTCCTAGATTCTAAAAGGACAAAATGTGGGCAAAATAATTTAAAAGGAGAATCAAATGTAGCAGAAAGAGATGCATTACTTAAGATCCGCATTAGAACTGCAATTTAAGGATTTTAATTTGTAGCCGTTTAATCTGTATTTATCCATATTTATTTTTCCATATTTTGTCTATTTTCTTTTTTAGAAGGAAAATAAAAATAAGCTGTGTATAACCCATGTTGACACTCATTTAACGGATTGGTATGAACTCACCCATGGATGCCTGGTGGATTTAGTACTAGAAACAACCACATATAATAGATGGGGTAGATGTGGGCAAACCAGCAATAGGGAGATCCGAGCAGGGCTGAGTCAAGGGTCTGACTTGGCCCTAAGCGTCAAATTGTGCATTGAACATCAGGTAAAAATACGATAAAGAATTTCCAAGAATCGAAACATGTATTCCTTTAACCTTTGCCGTTGTTTCACTTTAGTATACTACATTAGATCACTGCATTGAGTGGCGGTTATGGGAAGAGATTACTTCTAAACATGAACCTAGAAACATTCACGAACAGCCACCCTCTATCCTGACGACTTTATCATTAGTGACTCAGTAGTCAAGTCACCTCCAAGGCTTATCCTCACCCTGCAAGAGTAACAGCGTCTCTGACACCTTTGCGGTATTCCAAACACACCACATTCTGGTAAGCGCAATTCTGGTGTGTGTGTGGGAGGGGGGGGGGCTTTTTATTTTCCCTTATCTGGGTAGGCAGAAGTCGACTTTGGGAGCTAGGAAATCTACTAGGGATGATCTCCCCACAAAAAAGAAGGAGCCATGTCAGGCTAATTTTGGTTTTCACAGTGTAGTGTTGATTGTATTAAATATCTCTGTCAGCTTGTGGGGCTAAAATACACTCTTGTTTCAACTTTACATTCACACATGTAGCTCTACACAACTGTATATTAGGAGGTGGTAAAATCTCATCTTTCCCTCAATCCAACAGTATAGTCCGAAATCACTCACAATCCACAAAGGTTGAACTGTAACCAATGAAACAAGCATTGGCATAGCCAATAGGTCTCGCCTTTGGGACCTTAAAAGTGTTTAGCCAGAGCAATTGCCTTTGCCAATTTCTTTAAGCTTTGGTGTAGAGCATTGCGGCTGCTGTGCAGCATATTGAAAAGTTTAAAAAAAAAGTGTTATAAACATTTGTTACGTTAGAAATATATAACCAAGAAGACAATATGTACAATTGAACGACCCTATCCAAAAAGAATTAACATAAAAAAAGACTTCTAGTCTTTTTCTCCTGGTCATGCTGGCAACTTCTTCCTGCCTATTGAAATGCTGGTTTGTTATTGTTTATTTTTGTTATGGAGGTGGGTGGGTGGAGAGGTGGGGGCATAAACAACGGGATGGTGGATTTGAATGAATGAATGAATGAATGAGTAGACACTTATAAAGCGCATGGCTACCAAAGGCTTCCCAGCGCTAAAGACAGAGCCTAAACCGCAAAATCGGGAAAATCAGGAGAACAGCAGAGTCTTCAGACGTTTGCGAAATAGAAGATGGTTGGCCTCGAACCGAATATAATCTGGTAGCTGATTCCAGCACTTTGCAGCGATGACAGAGAATAGACGGCCACCGCTCCGAGCTCGGTTGACTCTGGGCACAGTAGCAAGGTGTTTTTTCTCAGAGCGAAGAGATCTTTTAGGAAGATACGGGGAAATAATGGAACGGAGAATTGGCGGAGCACAATCCGACATTGATTTATGGGCGATACACAAGGCCTTAAATTGGATTCTTTCGGCCTCTGGCAACCAATGCAAAGAATTAATATATGGTTTGGCAGATTCCCTATTGTGGGCCTGCATAAGAAGTTGAGCCGCATAGTTTTGAACCGTTTGAAGTTTCTTTATAGTCGAACAGGGGGAGCCAAGATAGAGCACATTGGCGTAGTCAAGCCTCGAGAGAATCAGGGCTTGTACCAGCAGTTTCCTGGCATTAAAAGGCAGAAGGGGCAAAATCCTCCTAATCATTTTCAGGATGCCATAGCAGGTACCTGCCACCCTACCCGCCTGTACCTTAAAGTTCAGGTTATGGTCCATCCATACTCCGAGACTTTTTATTTGGTCTTTAGGGGGTGGCATGGCCCGAGACTTTTAGGCCATAGTGCGCTACTCTCCAGATTGGTAGGCTTACCTAAAAACATCAGTTCCGTTTTAGCAGCATTCAGCATAAGGAAAGAAGAATCCATCCGTGCTGAGACCTTTTCCAGACAATTGGCCAGAATAGACTTATTGTTGTCTAAAAGATTGAGGGACACAATGAGCTGAGTGTCATCAGCGTACGTGACAATCTTGACCCCAAAAGGCTCAACAACCTCAGCCAAAGGGCGCATGTAAACATTAAAAAGTGTGGGGCTCAAGGAGGAGCCTTGAGGTACCCCACACTGCAGCGGCATCCATTCAGAGGCAGCATTGCCCTCAAAGACTTGAAACAACCGATCTGCTAGAAAAGACTCAAGCCATTTAAGTAAAGTTCCAGTTACCCCATTCTCTCTGAGTCTTACTATCAACAATTGGTGATTGACCGTGTCGAAGGCAGCACTAAGATCGAGTAAAATAATGGCCGCGGAGCCTCCGACATCCAGTATCTTCCTTGATTCTTCAATCACCGCTAACAGGGCAGTCTCAGTGCCTTGCTGGGGTCTAAAGCCCGTTTGGGAGAGATGAAGGCGTTCATTCTCCTCCAGAAAGGCGGAGAGAACGCAATTAACATTTTTTTCGCTTATTTTAGCAATCCCAGGCAAGAGCGAAATAGGGCGATAGTTAGCAAGGACCTCGGGATCCAGGGTAGGTTTCTTCAAAAGGGCTCTAACCATGGCCCGTTTCCAAAGGGAGGGGACAGTCCCAGAGGAGAAAGAGCTGTTAATCAGATCCAGAATAACAGGGGTGACAGAGTCAAATACCTGGTTAAGAATGCTAGGGGGGGCAGCGTCACAGGGGGAATCAGATTTCAAACAATCAAAGTGCATTTTTAAAACTTTCATATCCATAGATGGAATGGATTCAATGGATGGGTTTCGAAATTGGGGTTGGTCCTCAGTCTGGGGGGGGCTTGCAGAGACTGAAAGAGGAGGAAAGGCAGTGTAAATATCTTCAATTTTCTTATGGAAAAAGAGGGCCAAATTACTGCACCGCCCAAGGGAATCCGCTGGAGGCAAAGGGGGCTCGGGAGGTTGCAAGAGTGATTTTGTTATTTTAAAAATTTCACGGGGGGAGTTAGAGGCTAAGATAATTTTCTTTTCGTAGTAAGCAGATTGTGCAGTTCTGATTTCTGCTTTATAAGCCTTGACGGCGTCTCTATATTTGATTTTCTCAGAAGTGGAGAAATACTTTCTCCAGCTTCTCTCAAGCCGCTTACATAACTGTTTCAGCTCTCTAAGTTTAGGAGAGTACCATGCTGCGCCGTGCCCAACTTTTTTGCTGGAAATCCAGTTTTTAGGGATTAAAGTATCTAATGATGACTCGAGCCATTGTTTGACTTTAATGTTGTTAAGTTCAGGGTCAGGACCAAGCACAGGTCTCATATTATCAAGAGTAGACGCCCAGGCATCCATAGAGAGTTTAGACCAGTTCCGGTTCCAGGATTTTACCCTTTCCCGTGGCTGTCCACCCTCCTGTGGGTTCCAAACAAAGGGAACCACATAATGGTCTGACCAAGGGAGGGGAATGAGTTTTTCCACTGCCAGGCTATCAATATTAGAGAAGAGCGGGTCAAGGAGGTGACCTTTTTGATGAGTAAAACCAGACACTTTTTGCTTCAGGGCTAAAGCATCCAAATTGTCAGATACAGCCTCAGCGTCAAGGGAAGATGCCATGTCAAAATGGATGTTAAGGTCACCTAATAATGAGAAATTAGAGGAGGAGCTCACTGATTTGGCTATAATTTCTGGAAGGTCCCTGCTAAAGTGACCAATTGATCCTGGCGGCCGGTAAATAAGAACGCCAGAGAAAGTACAAGTAGGGGAAAAGCCGAGAGCAAAAAAACAGCTCTCACAATCAGGGATCAAACTAGCTGTAATTTGGCAATTAAAATTATCTTTATAGATAATAGCTAGACCCCCACCTCTGCCTAATTCACGATCTGGTCGCTGAATTAAATATCCCGGGGGCAGAGTTTGAACTACCGCTGGGTCTGCAGTGCTGGAGAGCCAGGTTTCAGTAAGAAACAGGGCATCAAGCTCGTAATCCTCCAGCAGTAGACTAAGTTCAGTAGAATGTTTAGGTAGTGAGCGGCAGTTCAAAAGGGCCATTCTAAGAGACCTTTCCACATTGGGGGTGACTTCGACGATGGGCATAGATAGGGTTATGAATTTAAAAGGGCAGTGTAAACATTTATTATAACAGTTATCTGGAATCATGGTGTGCTTGCATTTAGGGGTACAGCCTCTCTAAGATGAAACAATTGATTGGAAGAGTAGGAGAACTTATCTCTAGTTATGGATCCAGGGGTACTGGCCCCTGGACCCGTTTGGGCGTGGACGGGCGCAGACGGGCTTGCCTTAGGCGCGCCTTTGGCGCGCCCGCTGCGCGCGTCCGCTGCGTGGCCGCTTCATCCGCCCCTTAAGAGGAGTGGTGAACGTCGATGCCGTCGCAGCTGGAGTGCTAACCTACGTTAGTGAAGCCCACCTAAAGGTCCCCCCGGAGCATTAACACAGCTCCTTCCCCAAGTTCCCCAAGTTTGTGATCAATAGCAATACAGCACACAGATCATGCAAAACAATTAAAACAATTTCGGACAGCACAATAGGATCAATTTTAAAATCAAATTTCTCCTAACCGTGCCGCTAATGCACAGATTAGGCTATGTCTATGTTCTTTTTGTTTCAGAAGTTCCTCCTGTCTGCCACGTAGAGAGAAGAGCCAGGTGTTCTGCTTTTACTAAATTTAGATTAACTATTGTCCCGAAAGCATGGGTATCGCATTACGTCTGATGTTTTTGAAAGCTGCAGGAACTCTTTATAGCATCGCTCATTGGAAAGCCGAGCTTTGTCAAGGGTTCATGAACTGTTTCTGTTGCCTCTCATGCGCATGCGTGGGTGAGTGTGAGAGGTTGGCATTAAAGTGCTGCGGGAGAAGAAGGCTCGCCTGGCAGTGCGTAGACAGTCCTTTTACGCTTTGCTCCCTTTCTGCAGTCTCCGTTAACGGTCCCGAGCTCCGGGTTTAGAGCGAGTGCGCGTTCTTCTGGGAGCCCCAAGACCCTGCAGTGAGAGAGAAATTCCCAGCTTTTTCCATTGTCGCCTTAGAATCAGATTCTACCAGCAAGTAATCTTTTCAACCAGAACGTCTGAATTACTCAAAAATGTATTAGAGGACTATAAGCACACGGCTTACCACTAAATATGATGTAGCCTTGTGCTTTAAGATAAATCAACATTGATTAATGCATGCACAAAATTACACAAAAAAAGGAGACGTACAGCGAGTAACGCACTTGCCCACATCCATGAAACGCTGATTATCTACATATGCTCATGGACAAAGCCTCACACACACACAAAACACACAGACATTCAATCAATCAATCAATCAATCAGGTCACTTATAAAGCGCACTACATACCCGCGCGGGTCTCAAGGCGCTGGGGGAAGAGGGGAGGGGGGGGTGCTGCTACTGATCGAAGAGCCAGGTCTTGAGGAGTCTTCTGAAGGCCACTAGGTCTTGGGTCTGCCGAAGGTTGGTGGGGAGGGTGTTCCAGGTCTTGGCGGCGAGGTGGGAGAAGGATCTGCTGCCGGCGGTCGTTTTCCGGATGCGGGGGACTGTGGCGAGGGCGAGGCTGGTGGAGCGGAGCTGGCGGGTGGGGGTGTAGAAGCTGAGTCGTCTGTTGTAGGCTGGTCCGGAGTTGTGGAGTGCTTTGTGTGCGTGGGTGAGGAGCTTGAAGGTTATCCTCTTGTTGACAGGGAGCCAGTGCAGGTCTCTCAGGTGGGGTGTGATGTGGCTGCGGCGGGGGATGTCGAGGATAAGACGTGCAGAGGCGTTCTGGATGCGTTGCAGCCGTCTCAGGAGCTTAGCCGTCGTTCCTGCGTAGAGGGCGTTTCCGTAGTCCAGCCTGCTGGTGACGAGGGCCTGGGTGACTGTTTTTCTTGTTTCGGTGGGGATCCACTTGAAGATCCTGCGGAGCATTCGGAGGGTGTTGAAGCAGGATGAGGAAACGGCGTTGACCTCCTTAGTCATGGAGAGGGTGGGGTCGAGGGTGACCCCTAGGTTGCGTGCGTGGTCGGTGGGTGTCGGGGCTGTTCCCAGTGATGTCAGCCACCAGGAGTCGTCCCAGGCTGAAGGGTTGGAACCAAGGATGAGGACCTCCGTCTTGTCCGAGTTCAGCTTCAGGCGGCTGGTCCTCATCCATTCGGCAACGGCCTTCATTCCTTCGTGGAGGTGGGCTTTGGCGGTGTGAGGGTCTTTGGTGAGGGAGAGGATCAGCTGGGTGTCGTCGGCGTAGGAGATGATGTTGAAGTTGTGCCGTCGGGCGACGTGGGCGAGGGGTGCCATGTAGATGTTGAACAGCGTCGGGCTGAGGGAGGAGCCTTGGGGTACGCCGCAGATGATCTTCGTGGCCTTGGATCGGAAGGGGCGAGGCGGACGCTTTGAGTTCTGCCGGAAAGGAAGGATGTGGTCCAGTCCAGGGCCTTCTCTTGGATCCCGGCGTCGTGAAGGCGTGTTCGTAGTGTGTGGTGGCAGACCGTGTCGAAGGCGGCTGATAGGTCCAGGAGGATGAGGGCTGCTGTTTCTCCGTTGTCTAGCAGGGTCCTGATGTCATCGGTGGCGGCGATGAGGGCGGTTTCGGTGCTGTGGTTGCTGCGGAAGCCGGACTGGGAAGGGTCCAGGATGTTGTTCTCCTCGAGGTAGCGGGTCAGTTGTTTGTTGACGATTTTCTCGGTGACCTTCGCGGGGAACGGGAGCAGAGAGATGGGTCGGAAGTTCTTGAGGTCCTTGGGGTCTGCCTTGGGTTTCTTGAGTAAGGCGGTGATCTTGGCGTGCTTCCAGCTTTCCGGGAAGGTTGCTGTCTCGAAGGAGATGTTGATTATTGTCCGGAGATGGGGCGCGATGGCTGTACTGGCTTTGTTGAAGACGTGGTGAGGGCACGGGTCTAGCGGTGAACCGGAGTGGATGGTGTTCATGATCTCGCTGGTGTCCTCGTCGTTGATGTTGGTCCAGGAGAGCAGGCGGTTGGTGGTCGTGGGGGCAGTGGTCTCGGTGGTTGCCGGGGCGGTCGTGGTGTTGAAGCTGTCGTGGATGTCGGCGATTTTGCGGTGGAAGAAGGTGGCCAGTGAGTCGCACAGGTCTCGCGACGGCGGGATGTCGTTGGTGTTGGAGCTGGGGTTGGAGAGTTCCTTCACGATGTTGAAGAGCTCTTTGGTGTTGTGTGCGTTGTTGTCTAGGCGGTCTTTGAGTGAGGCCCTTTTGGCGGATCTGATGAGGTGATGGTGACTGCGGGTGGTGTTCTTGTGGGCGGCGTAGTTGTCCGCTGTCCGTTCGTGGAGCCAGATCTTCTCCAGTTTTCGGCATGTTCGTTTGGAGGCCTGGAGGTCTTCGGTGAACCAGGTGGCTTTCTTGCTGGTGTGGCTGTTGGGCGGATTCTTGAGCGGGGCAAGGGTGTTGGCGCAGTCGTCGATCCACTGTCTGAGGTTGCGGGCGGCGGTGTCGGGGTCGGAGGGTTCGGCGGGTGGGCTCAGGGCGAGGGTGGTGGTTAGCTGGTCTTCGGTGACTCTGCTCCAGCAGCGGCGAGGCATTTGTTGGGTGCGGTGGTGCGTGGTGGGCTTCCTGTAGGTGAAGTGGATGCAGTGGTGGTCGGTCCAGTGGGGTTCGGAGGTGTGGTTGAAGGAGACGTGTGGGCTTGCGGAAAAGATGGAGTCTAGCGTGTGGCCGGCGGCGTGGGTGGGTGTTGTCACGAGCTGTCTGAGTCCGAGGGTGGCGAGGTTGTCGATCAGGGTGGTGGAGTTGGTGTCCTTGTTGTTCTCGAGGTGGAAGTTCAGGTCCCCGAGGAGGATGTAGTCCGTGGAGGCGATGGCGTGTGTGCTGACGAAGTCAGCGATGGAATCGCTGAACTGTGGTCGGGGTCCGGGGGTCTGTAGATGAGGGTTCCTCTGAGGGTGGTGTTGGGATCGGTGTGGATCTGGAAGTGCATGTGTTCGGCGGTGCTGAGGGTGTCGTCGGTGTTGGTTGAGACTCTGAGGGTGTTCCTGTGGACGATGGCGATGCCTCCTCCGACTCCGTTGGTGCGGTCCCTGCGGGTGATCTTGTAGCCGTCCGGGATGGCAATGGCGATGTCGGGGGCTGAAGCGGGGTTCAGCCAGGTCTCCGTCAGGAAGGCGACGTCTGGGGAGGTTGAGTCGAGAAGGTCCCAGAGTTCGATGGCGTGTTTGCGGGCGGAGCGGGTGTTGAGGAGGATGCATCTGAGGTAGTTGGGTTCTTTCCTGGGCGGTGGTTTGGCGGGGGCGGGTGCTGGCGAAGCTGCAGTTCCGGCAGGTGAAGGGCCCTTGGGTGCGCTTCGGGGTGGCCCGGTAGCAGGTGTGATCTTTTCCGGGGTTGAGTGCGTGGAGGGTGCTGGCGTCGTACACCGATATGTAACGGATACACTAATTTCAGTTTAGTGGTCAAGTGAATGATGCCCGACAGCATTCTAGTATGTTAAGAGCACAATGACAAACTACAACAGTAGATCAGTATGTTGCAGGTCTGTGATGGGAAAAGGAGTGTTGGTGACTGTGCATTTTTGAAGTTGTACACGCATGCGCGCTGCGTAGGCGAGACCTAAAAATTGGCACTGCCTTCAGCCTCAGCACCAGAGCCCTCAATCGTGTCCAGTTATAAACACCCACATACACCCTGAGTTCAGACAGCTAGAGGTGACTCAGATCACAGTGTGCATCATTCAAGAGTCACGATTGACTAAGTCCATGCTTCCCTCAGAGTGTATCACGTGATCTCCTGGGCGTGGCTCTCCTGTGATTCCACTAGATATAACGTTTTGTCCACACCTCTAAACCTGTACGTCAAGCATTAATAGTGTTACCACTTGCTCCAGGTCCACAGACAAAACATCCCAGGCATGGACTTTTGTCTAACCACCTAATGCATGCTGGGAGTTGTGGTCTGGGTCACTTTAAGTGAATCACATGGGTTAAACCATCTGAAAATAATACTTTGTAAAATAAAAGTTCAGCGCTGTAATGTGTGGTTGGGTCCTGCACCAACTTAAAAGGTTGGCATCTTTATTTACTTGGCAGGCAGCTCGTATTTTCACCATCCCGGACGTGATCGCATCATGAAACGGCGTGGGAGCGTAGACAAGGTGAAATGTACACTCAGAACACCCTCACTACAGAGTGCAGCTCAGTCACGCTGCGGAATCACTAGAGTGCACTTTTAATAAATATTTCAGACGACGATTGGCTGCTTTGGGTCACAATGTATAAATAGTTTATGGGGGGGGTCATAAATATAGTGACTAAAACCAATACACAGCCTGATCACCAGGGCCGCTGTAACGATTAGAGTACATTTAGAGGGGGCGGGTGCTAATTAATTTTAGCACATTAATTGGACTGTGCTAAATTAACCTGCACAGACCACAATCACAGCATCAGTGGCATCAGAGGGGGCAAAAGGCGAGTAAGGGAGTGGCTGGGCCGGGACACCCATGGGCTAATAGGATTAATTACCTTTGAGCTGGTCAATAACTCAATAATGTTAGTTATTCTCCCTTAACCTCCTTAGTCAATCGAAGACCAATTACATTATTGATTAGGGGGTCTGTTTTTTGGTGGTGGAGGAGAGAGACAGGGGGGACTGCAGACCAGCCTGAAACCCATCTGCTCTCCCTATTTAAGCCCTTGCTGCACTTCATATTGTAGTGTAGTTCCTATTTCCCTAATAGGCTCTGCGCATTGGAATAATATAACCTATAGGTTTGACATAGGACTAAGGTCGGTATGTCCCTATCGAGAATATTTGTGCCAGCTAGCTCAGAGGCCACTAGAATCTCCTTGAGAACAAGAAGGGAGTAGTTTCTGGCAACCGAAAAACATGACAACTTTTGTTTCCCTTTAGAATCGGAACACGTCTCAGAATCGTGGAAACAATAGATAACAGTTTCACTCAGTCAATCGTGCATGCTTAGTTTCTACAGAGTTACACAGAAAGGAAAGACGGGCGTTTCAATAAAAAGGGTTTTATTGAACAGTCTTGTTTCTCGTGTAAGAGATATGTGCTGTTATGATCACAAGACAGTATGCAAGATAAATAATGTACAGTGTGAGCAGTAGAAATAAATAATACTGCGCTAGCATTATCTTTTAGCATATATTCACGTACATAAATAACATGAGCTAAAAATGCGAGTACTCATACGATGCGTCCCTAAACTAGTTCTACCCCAATGTACCTAACCTAAGTGTGGTGCAAGGTAAGAAGTAGGTGAAGTATTTTCTAGTATGATATACTAAGAGTCTAGTATGCCAAGAGTCTAGTATGCCAAGAGTCCCTCTAGGTTCTAGTCAGCTCCATACTTTGAGAATGAGAGAGGTGGGAATCTCTAGCCGGATCTGGAACTCTAACACCCCGCGAAGGGAGTCGGATCACTGGAAGCTGGATTCGTCTGCGTGCAGGAATGACAGCGTCTTCTCAGTGCGTCAGGCCGGGATACGGGCTCCTCTGAAGTCGAGGTCTCCTCTAACTTGCTTGGGCAAGGGAAGGTACATTTATACCTGGTAGGTGTCTTGGAATGTTACCATTGACGTGAAGTCGGACAGAGGAAGACGTCAGGAATGAACCCTTAAGGTATAATGGTTCATACATAATAGATGAGTTCTTGGAGAAATCAATAGTCCTGTGCTAGGGGAACTCCCAAAGCTTAAGGGTCTGTTTTCTAAGAACTCGTTGTGACGTTAGGGTGGACGGATGTCGGTGACCATGCCTGTATTTGGAGTGCACGGTTAATGCCTAAATAAGGACAGGGATTCTATGCCTATATAAGGGCAATGCGAATTGTGCCTATACAAGGACATGATTCAGGAAAACCTAAAGCGGAATACAACAATATTGTCAGCTGCTTGGTAAGATGGCTCAGCGAGTTAATGCCCAAAGCTGACGTCATCAGTGATGGCAACGTCTCGAGTTCCCTGCTCCAGACCTCGACAGGCTGATCTGCGTGTACCATTAAACGGGATAATAGCAACATCTGTTATTGGCAATGCTTAGAATTGGGAGAAGCGCTGTACGAGGCGCTATATGAAAATAAACTATTGCATACAAATCTATGCGGCAAGTAGTCACCACCTGCGGGAGGCTCTATGCTGCAGCGCCTGGAGACGTGGCTCGTCTTCGTGGCTCTGTCTAGCTTCCTTCTGGGTAGAACAAAGCGGTGGCACGTGGGTGGGGAAGATCACAAGATGCCCAGACAGGGGTGGACACAGGACTTAGGGGTGCACGAGTTTTTAAACTGATGTTCCCTGTGGTAGATGGACCACCAGCCACCATCAAAGCCCCCCATTCCCAGAAAGCGCAAACAATAAAAACAAATCCTAGGTGGCTGCGAAAGCATTCGCACGCATACATGAGGCAATCTTAGAATGGTTTGTGTTAAAGGAAATAAACTTTTCACATATGGCCACATGCGCACACGTACGCTTGCACAAACATAAGCGGGAGATCTTGAGTCGTTAATTAATTTCCAAAATGGTTTGTGTTAAAGGAAATAAACTTTTCACATATGGCCACATGCGCACACGTACGCTTGCACAAACATAAGCTGGAGATCTTGAGTCGTTAATTAATTTCCAAAATGTTAGCAGCTAGCAGTGTGCACGATGGACGCAGCACAGTGAAACAGCAGTGACGGCCAGGCAGCAGTGCACATGGAGCTCTTGTGGGCCCTTGTAAAGTAGAAGACAAGCGCGCGTGCCTCGCGCTGAAAGGAGGCAGCAGGGGGAGGGGAGAGAGGAGGGGGCTTGCGCCGGTTTCCCTTGCGGGAGCGAGCAGGAACCATCTGTTAATTACAAACAGATGGTTTTGAAAGCTTCGCTCCCGCAAGGGAACTCAGAACGTGCACGCGTTGCCATTGAAAGCAATGCAACGCGTGCACGTTTTGGGGCGAAAAAAGGGAACCGATTACTAAAGGTCTCTCCTAAGCAGCGCAAGCGCGCTGCGTAGGCGAGACCTAAAAACACTGTTTCGCAAAGGCGGTTCCTGTAAAGTCTAAAAGGTGCTGTTCGGATACCCGTAAATCAGGTCTTTCTGAGGCAGCTCTGATGAATGCTTTCCCTCAGTAATCAAGGATGGCAGCCATGGCATAGCTCTTTAGGATGCTCCCGGGTACCTCATTTAGAGAATGGTTGGAGCACGGACATTGGGACCAACAGGGCTTTAAGTGGGCCGGGTCCCGCTGGTGCTCAGCACCGGCAGTTCTAAAAAGCAGCTGCTGAGACGGGTCCCTATCGGGCTCTCCATTTTTGCCCTCACCATTAGGGTGAAAAAATAAATAAATAACTGCAGCAGTGCCACTACTCAAAGCCTTTGATGTAACTTCAAGGAGACTCCGTTTACTTAATTCAGTCTCCTCATTTCAGAACTAGGCATTTTCAATATTATTTACAAAAAGCCATAGTTGTTGCTTATTTACCTTATGCAACTAACAAACAATGACAAAGGCAATAGTCCTGACTTGTTGTAGGTGTAATATTCCTTGTTGTATCATATATCTGGATGCAATGACAGAAGCAGCAAAATACCAGTCTGGCGGCACACTGTGCTAAGCACAGATTTTTAGCTTACGTGTTTTAAGCCACGCCCTTAATTACATTGGACACGCCACTTTGAGACACCCCCCCCCCCCCCGGGTTTTTTCATCCCACTTAAAGCCCTGGGGACCAACTCTTGCGAAAGAATATTGTTGTGTATTGAACACTGTAGACCAGGTCAGGTTTTGCAAAATCAATTGGTCGACAATTGGGTTCTGGCACCCAGGATGAGGTATGATTTAGTAATTAAAGTAACTATTCCTGTCATTTGGACATATACAACTGCCCCAAATGTAACAGCCCTATGTCCATCCTTGGCAGCTGCATTCAGGGAAGCTTAATGCTCATTCGAAACGTCAAATGTAATAAAGAAATCTGGCATCTTCTCGTATGTCCCCATAACTTATTTGTGGGCTGAACGTCTAAATGCTTGTTTTTATTGATTCTTATATATGTCCAAGCCTCATTTTGCAGAGTCAAGATGTCACCAGTAATTTAAAAAAACTATTTTCCACAATTTTATAGCTGAATTTCCAATCTTATATTTTTTTATCCTAAGAGGTACTTTACGTTGTTTCCTATAAGTTCATGTAACTATTTTTTTTGTTGCAATTTTGTGGCATTTTTATTTGTAGTCTTGAGGATGTCATTGTATGAGGAATTTCATGTTGATTAGTAATTCAATAATTCAACTTAGTCTGCCCTATAGATTGTCTAGTTAAGGAACAGTAAAGCGTGCATCTCTTGCAAAATAGCTGGCGTTGCTCTAGCTTCTCTGAATAGTTTGCATTTAAATCTGACTGTTAACATAATTACATGTGATGTTTATCTACCTCATGACTAATTCTGAGCTGGTGACAAACAAGTTACTTACCTTCGGTAACGCCTCATCTGATACAGACTCTATCTAGCTGCAGATTCCTTACCTTAGAATTTTTCCCTAAGCGTCAGAATAGATCCGTCAATTTTTTCATGAGCAGTACTACTGCATGCCGGTAGGTGGCGTCATCCACAGAAGTGACGTGTGCAGTGCCTCTATAGGCGCCACCCCCAACGCGCTGACATCAGTTTCTTTTCGTGACTTTTCACACCAGCAGCAGAGAGTCACGAAGAACCCTGACCACTGGTGGGGAAAATTAGGGCCATGAAAGGGGAGCAGCCCTACCCTAGAAATCAGTTTGCAGAGCGGGTAGGATGGGTGTGTCGGTAAGGAATCTGTGGCTAGATAGAGTCTCTACCAGATAGCGCGGTACTGATGGTAAGTAACTTGTTCATCTGATAAAGACTTGTAGTTGCAGATTCCTTACCTTAGAATAGAAACCCAAGCAATACCTCAAAGGAGGTGGGTCTGTGAAACTATTTCACACTAGAAAGTCCTGCAGGACCGAAATAGCGAAGACCGTCCAGGAAGTAATGCTTTGTGAACGTGTGTAGAGAAGCCCATGTTGCTGCCTGGCAGATATGCAGAGCATGATCCATCAGTTGATTATCTGTTTCTACATGGCCTTTCCCTTCTTTGCTCTGACATACCCCACAAAGAGTTGGTCGTCCACCCAGAATTCTCTTGTGCGGTCAAGGTAGAACAAAAATGTTGTTTTTGGGCCTGCCGCAAGCGAGTGGCATGGGTGGAGGGAAGTCCATGAAGGGGAGGGTGTAGCTCCTTCAGAAAATCTGAAGAACCCAGCGGGCTAATGTTATTGACCTGTAGTCGGGCAGCTGATGCTGTATCCTGCCTCCCACTGGGTGCCAATGATGGTAAGAGGGCAAACTACAGGGGTTTTTGGAGGCTGTTGCTGCCTTGGGGTGGGAGTGTTCTGGCTGCTCGACCCATGCGGTTTGTGGGTACCGCGTCATCGGCCACGCAGAGACTGGGAAGCTTTGGCGCCCTGGTGGCTGGGCGGGTAAAGACCCAGCTGGAAGCCTCTTCTGTGGCCACAAAAGGTGCGAAATGCGTACTGGGATTTGCGGCGTGCTATGGAAAGGCCCAAGGGCCTGGCCGTAGCCCCTCTGTACTTAAAGCACTCCAGCAATGAATTCGTCTCATCTCAAAAGAGACAGAAGCCATCAAAGGGCATGTCCTTAAGCGGCGCTTAGACATCCCCTGAAAAGCCAGTTGTTCTCGGCCAGCCGTGGCACCGTAAGGCCACCAACAGAGAAACCATTCTGCCCAGCGAGTCGGTCATGTCCAGACCACATCGGATGATGAACTTCGCTGCAGCTCTGTAATAGCTTGAATAAGTAGGGCCCGGGCCTCCTCCGGGACAGTAGGCAGCACCTGCACAACCGAATCACACAGTGCATGGGAATAATGGCTCAAAAGGCATGCAGTGTCCTTGGATCACAGTGCCAGGCTGGTACAAGGAAATTTTTTCTTTCCTAAGAAATCCAGCCTCTTGAATTCCGTATACGGTGAAGTGGTAGGGAATGCGCCAGGATTTACACGGGAGGTGGAAGGTTGGACCACCAAGCTCTCCGGGGTAGGTTGTTGCATGATGTAATTGGGGTCCCCAGGGGCAGGGCAGTGGGCAATCGCCCTGTTCACAGGAGACCCTGTGCAGGGTTTGGACCAAGTCCATAGCAGGACGTCCATGAGGGCTTCATTAAATTGGAGAAGCGGTTCTGAGGGGGTTACTCCTGGCTGAAGCCCCTCTGTCAAGATGTTCGTCTTGACTGCCACGGAGGGTAGGCTAAGGTCCAGGACCTCAGCTGCCCTTCTTACCACTATAGCAAAAGAGGCTCACTCCTCTGTAGCCACGGTAGGAGTTGAGACCATGTCAGTATCTGGAGAGGTGTCCTGTCCACTGGAGTCCACCAATTTCTCACACCAGTTTGTTAGGGTCTTGGGGCTGGTATTCTTCAGGGTCCAGCAACACCTCCCAATCTTCCCTGAGTTCCAACCCATAGGAATAAGGCTTGGGCTCAGGCCTAGAAGGCTTGGGTGAGATCCCCATAGGTATAGATTTGGTGGGTAGTTGGTGCGTTGGATGATTGGGTATGAGTGAGGCATAATATCTAAGCTACCAAAGGAAGTCTTGTCTTGTACTTGTAACTAGTACCCCATTCCCTTGGTTTCAAGGGGTCCCTCTCAATTTTTTTTATATCTAGAAGGCTTGGCTCCAGTAGGAGCTGGAGCCAGCATCTGACAACGCCCCTCTAGCTCCATGTCTGAGTCGGGGATGAGAATGGGGAGAGCGCCAGGAGCACTGGCATTGGGACTGGTGACGTGGAAGGTCGAGGTGGTAGGAGTGGCGCCAGTCTGGATCCATCAGTGGATCCAAGGGGCCCGACGAGCCAGGGACCGAACCGCCAGCGGAGAACCAGTGGGGGGCCTTCCCGAGCCCATGCAGCCCAAAGGCGTGCCTACGGGAACGGGCCACCCAAATAGGAGGTGCATGGCCTCAAAGAGCTCTTGAAGTTGGGCAAGGGTCGCCCCTGTTCCCAGAAACTTTGGAGGCGCGGAGCCGGCTTAGGTGCAGGCTCAAACGGGGAGCCAGGTCTCGAATGACAACGCTCCCTCAACTCATTGGATGACTTCGACGGACAGAGCAAAGTCGAAGACCTCTTTGACTTCTTACTTTTTTTTTTCCTGTGGGACTTACCCGAGGATGACTTCGAGTGCGACAAGGATCTTGGGTTCCACAACCAAGCCTGGGCTCTTCCTCTCTACCAGGGCCAAGACCGTCGCACGTTTAGTGGCAAGGAGCTTGAGGAAGCGCTCCATCAAGGCCTTGGGGTGCGCAGCAGTCGACGCAGGTCTTCGGATCTTGGTCGCACTTGAGGCACCAGAGGCAAACAAGGTGTGGGTCAGTGACAGGCACCACAGGACTTGAAGCTGGCCTTCCTAGTTGACATCCTGCCACACAAGAAGATTCTCAAAAAGACTGACAAAAAGTCGAAAAGGGTCAGTCAAAAAATGACTGGGGGTAGCTCTCTGGATCTGCATCCACTGGCGTGGAAAGAAAAGATCCGACATCAACGTGCTGGGGTGGCGCTTATATAGGCACCGCGCACATCACTTCTGGCGCAGGCGACGCCACGCAAAGCAAAATGATGCCACCTACTGGCACGCAGGGGTAGTACTCTGATACAAATTTCCAGACCCAGTCTGACACCTGGGAATAATTCTACGGTAAGGAATCTACAGCTAGAAGTCTCTTATCAGATAGATGTAGCATTAAGGGAAAGGTAGACCTGTATTAATATAATGTTGGTGTGTGGCCCATTAGTGTTAGTAAATCGAATTGCCAAAAGTCAATACTGCATCACTATTACTGATAATAGGAAATATTTGATGACGCACACAATAAGGAATGAGAGTAAAAGCCCTCCACTGGCCTTGTTGGTTTGCCAGAACATCATGAGTCATAAATGTATTAACACCATGTTTCAGTACCCCATGTTTATTATAAATAAATGGTATTACAATCATGAAATAGTAACATTAAATCATCTTGCACTAAAGATAAATGACTACAAACCCCTGAAAATTTCAAGACCATATTTTGTTACCTGATTAATTCTGATGAGGGATTTGTGTATCCTAATGGGCGCTGTTTGCTTCACGAAAAATGCCTTTGCCATAACCTGAATTTGTTACTCTTTCTTTCAAAGTGAAAGCAGTCCCCATTGAGTATCATAGATTGCTCCATGGAATTGCAGTCTTGTCATAGGGTGGATGGAAGAATTCTCTGGGATCAAGGTATCTTAGTTCTTGGAATAGGCTGATAGAGGCAGCTGTGGAGGCACAACCCTGTGCCTTTGACAGAGTCTTGCTATGCGAGTCGTCCAAGTATGGATAGACTTGGTGACTTTATCTGCGAAGAAAGGCAGCCACAGATGCCAGGCACTTTGTAAAGATCCTAGCACAGTTTCAGTCCAAATGGAAGTGCCATGAACTGATAATGCTCCCTCGTCACTGTAGATAACAGGTACTGCCTCTGATTTGCATGTATTGGGATGTGAAAATACACAGCCTGAAGATCTAGGGAGGTGGGGTATTCCCTTCATGAAGTATTGGTAGACGTTCTCGGGTCTTACCATTCAGAAAGATTGCTTTTTCAATAGTTTATTCGTTTTTTGCAGACCCTATATTGGCCTCCACTGGTGTGATTTTTTTCTTCATATGAAAGAATGTGGAGTAGAATCTTTGATACATTTGGTTTCTTGCTACCTTTTCTTATTGATATTTTTAGGAAAATGAGCATCTCTTGCTCCCGCAAGTGTAGCTGATGATCCTTAATGGGGGCACTGGTAAGTGTTTTTTTGATAAAATGCAGCACGTGACTAAAATGCACTGTTTGAAGCACCCAACAATCTCTAGTTATTCATTCCCAAATGGGGGCAAAAGCAGAAATTCTACCCCCACAAGATGCACTGGGGTAGGTAGTGGGAGCAGCTGATGACATCAAGCTCGCTTATTCTTGTCCAGGGAATCTTGATGGAATGCTCCCCCCTTATGGGATGATGGTTTGCTGTAACTTTGGCGCCGACCTTTTTCTGAACAGTGACTTTGATCATAGCTTGACTATCCAGGCCTCCATTTTGGGAGAAGCTCCCCCTGAAGGCCTAAGATACCTCTAGGCCTCGAAAATGAGTGAAAGGAGAGTGTCTGAACTGTAAAGCTCCTACAGAGCAAACAGTGATCGTCTTCATGTTCTTCAGAGTGTCTTCTACTATTTTTACAAACAATGTTTGGCCATCAAAAGGCATGTTTAAACTTTTCGCCCAAACTTCAGGACAGAAGGATGTTAACCAAAGCCAAACCTGCCTGCACAGGACGGCTGCACCTGCTAGCTGTCAAAAACCTGCATTGGAAACAACCATGGCAGCATCATTGATGGCAGCAAATGCATTGGCACTGTCCTTAATAATAGTCCCGACCTCTTCCCTTCTGTCCTCTGTGATAAGGTTCATAAGAGGTGAAATGTCATGGCATATAACAATCATATCATCTCAGGATGGCCAAGGCATTACCAGATTTTATGGACATCGCAGCCATAGCAACGACTCTGCGCCACAAACTGTCTATGCATCTGCCACCCCATCTGTAGGTGCAGAAGCTAGAGTTATAGGGCTTTTTGATCTATGCTAGGCTGCTGCTATAATGGCTTTAGATGGCCACTCAAGCATGCTGGCACAGATTATGGTGTCCTGTATTTCTTTTCCAATAGAGGGGCGACTGCCTTAATGGTGGTTGGTGTACGCATTAGTTTGAAACCCTCCAACTAAACAAAATCCAGGATCAGAACTGATGTTCGATCTTCCCGAGTTTGTTCCTTGAATTTACATTGGAAAACTCTGTTGATGCACAGAAGCTGTAGCTTTTTTTCTGCCCTTTCTATCCGGGCATGGATGCGGGTGATGTCATCTGGAAGCAAGTCAGGTTGTATAGGCGATTTGTTGCAATCCTTGGGAAGAATTTAGTCCTACCACTCATGACCATCATCACCAGTATCCGTCCCTAATCCAAAAAGTTGACCTTCTTCCATACATGACATACAGTCCAAGTGAGCCATGGCCTGTTCCCCCTTGGCGACGGTGTGGTAGCCATAGGGTACTTGTCAATGAGGTGGCAACCTATGTTGAAGGTGGCATCTTCGTAGGTTTTGGCACCAAACGGGTCTTAGACTGCGTAGTCGTCTATTAGGGACTTGTCACCAACTTGATTGTCAACTGCATGGCACTGCCCTTCAACAAACATTGATGATGGGGCCTTTCTTATTGCAGGTAAATGTTTGGTGTTTGAGGACTTTTTAGCACAGGTTGTTCTTCACCCCTTTATTAGGCATTTTCTGATGGATAGAGGAATTGGCTGTGGACGTTTATGAAGTAAATTCCAGCTGATGAAGCAGCTTAGTGGAATTAGTTGGTGAAGCACATTTTGCAGATACTTTCCAGCAACTGCACAGCCAACCTCCTTTTCCTGGCCTTATCTGACTTTGAAGGGAAGGTCTTACAGATGTCATAGCAAGACGCTTTGTGATTGGGATAAAGGCAATAAGTGCGCTTATCCTGAGGACCATCATTATAACATTCTTTTTTCCTTATCAGTCATAGTGGCTGCTGGTGACAGTTGCTGGTCCCTGTTGGCCAGCACGGAGGTGAAAATCACGGAAATCCCCTAAAATAATTCACAGTCTGATGGCAACTGAAGAAAGGGTTGGCTGATGTCCAGTGACTATGAAGTCAAGGCTGAGAAAGTAAGCAATCTAAGACCAAAAACAGGTTAGAGCAGAGCCCTTCTCAAGACTCCCTCAAACACAATCTGAGGTAGAAATCTGAGCTATGGTGGTCTTTAGAAGGAGCAGGAAAGATCAGCACTGCCATTTTATTGGTCGAATATCAGGTTGTTTCGAATTAGGTGGGGTGTGCTAGTAAACAAAAACGGTTGCCGAGGGCCACACTCATTTTAACACCGTTTACTGCTATATAAAGCTACTGGGGAGTCACAAGTCTGAGGAACGTATGTTCAGTTGTGGTGAGTGGAGGAGGAGGAGGAGCTACGTTACACTGCTCTGCAGGGACTCCGGAGCCAAATGGAGACTTTTAGATCTGCTGACCTGCAAACCTGCTACCCCGCTAACTTCTCACAGACTTCCTGCAGCCTTCTTGTGGTCCACTGGCCGCTTGGGGGCCACCGTGAGAAGATGACCTTTGCGGGCTCCTTGCACAGTGCGTCTTCTACCGGAGGATCCAGCTTGGAGCCACTTATCTACCCCTGACCGCCTGCCACTACCTGCAATTGCCTGTAGTTTTACACACCCCACCCTGGGATAGTCAGGGGCCCGATCGTTGTGCCGGGAGGCTTCGAAGTACAGCCCCAAGGCGTGGAGAGGTACAAGAAAGCCTTGAGAGAGTGGCGGGCATGGTGGCTTTAGTGGGCGTAGGAGCACGAAGGGTAAGCGCAGTGGCCGTAGTTAGCGACTGCAGAGAGAGAGCCCAGGACTCCACAAAGGCGACCCAGCTAGGACTGGGTGTGGCTTATGGTGTGCCTGGTGAGCTCCTGCTCAGCCTCTATATTCCAAAATAGCTAGAGCTCTGAGCTCCCCACATTATTCTGCACACAGCGAACAAGTGATTCCTGGCGACATGGCATATATGGGTGCCACAGTGAGCAGAAGCCCACAGGAGTGAAGCGAGCGAAGAAAGACTTCACTAAATCTGTCAAACTTCAAGGATGCAGGCATTGAATACACAGATGTCAGAGGAAATAACAACAGAACCAATGGCAGCAGCAAAGTTGGTAGCCCCCGGTGGGGGTCTTACCAGCGAGATCGACCATCACTGTTGCCTTTAAATTGGAAGGTCTCTCACAGAGTCTTTGAGACCCGAAAGCTCAATGCCATGACCAGAAGAAAGCAAGATAAGCTAAAATCAAAGACCCTGGAGGGTGGAAAATGGTGCTCGGGCCAGTTCCCTGCCAATTCCGGCAAATGTACTCTATACAATATGGCCACGATGCTGCAGTCACTTAAGGTTCGAGAGAGAGTACAGGTGGTGGGGAGAGGAAACAGCCCCGGACTAGCCACTGTAAAACAAGGTCAAACCATCAATTCCTCAAGGAACACCCTGCATAACTACCTTGCAAGGGCAAGCCACCAAACGTCATCAACTTGTAGCTCATGCCATGTAACACAAGACAATTTACCGCCCATAACGCCACTTAGGCTGGCATCTGAAGGAATCTTACCCATGGAGATACTGATTAATCTAGTAAGCTTAAATAAGATCCTGCCCAGAACTATGTTCTGACCATGAGATTATTGACATAATTGAACTTTCTTCAACATTTTTAAGGGACATGGGCCCAACAGAAATTAAACATGAGCACAGACCCCATCAAGACGAACAATATAGTGAACAAAACAACGCAGCTTATGACAGGCCAGAGAAGCAATGGAAAACAGTGGTCCAAATTCACCAAATAGACTATGAGCAATGATGGCGCAAGGCCACAGCAGTAATAAACTGGAAAGCTCAACCCCCTCTAGGCAATTCCAGGGAGATGTGATGGTTTATACATAACTCCAATGATCAGACCCCCAAAGGGATTTCGCAGTCATTAAGCCCCGTAGCACTTGAGAAGTTCATGGAAGAACCAGCTGAACAGCGTTTAATCAAAGATGGTAATGTCACAGGAGTGGAAGAAGGTGTGATTAATACAATAGTTGGAAAGACGGGGCTCAGTACATTGGACGACTGTTCCGCTCAAACAGCTGAAGGCACACAGAAAGGAAACACTGTCTCTTGTGACACAATGCTTAGCACTATAAACTCCAACTTATTTGCATACATTAACGCCTTAACAAGGCAGTCACATAAATTAGAGGTACAGGTGGATCTTATACATACACTCCCTCCCACCTCCCCATAAATGGCGGCCGCTGCGCGGCCGCGCAGCGGGCGCGCCGCTGGCGCGCCGAAGGCGCGCCTAAGGCAAGCCCGTCTGCGCCCGTCCGCGACTGGACCGCGCCCAGCGCCAGAACCCCTGGATCCCACCGATGCAACACTACTCAACGGACCTACGACGCCGCCACCCTCACCGCACTCAATGCCGGCCGGAACCCTGCCTGCTACCGAGCCTCACTGAGACGCACCCACGGACCCTTCACCTGCCAAACCTGCCGATTCACCTGCCCCCGGACGTGCACCACCTCCGCCAAGACGTGCACCAGCAGCAACCACCTGAAATGCATCCTGTTGAACACCCGCTCCGTCCACAGGCACGCCGTGGAACTCTGGGACCTGCTCGACGCAACAGCACCGGACGCCGCCTTCCTCACCGAAACCTGGATGAACGCCTCCTCAGCGCCCGACATCGCCATAGCCATCCCGGACGGATACAAGATCACCCGGAGGGACCGCGTCAACCAGACGGGAGGAGGCATCGCCATCGTACACAAGAACACCATCCGCATCTCGACTAACTCCGACGAGACCTTCACCGCCGCCGAACACCTACACTTCCAGATACACACTGACCCCAAGACCACCCTCCGAGGCACCCTCATCTACAGACCCCCGGGACCACGCACACTATTCAGCGAAGACATCGCAGACTTCATCAGCCCGCACGCCATGCCCTCCGCCGACTACATCCTCCTAGGGGACCTCAACTTCCACCTGGAGAACAACAACGACAGAAACACCACCGCCCTGCTGGACAACCTCGCCAACCTCGGACTCAAGCAACTGGTGAACACGCCCACCCACTACGCCGGCCACACGCTTGACCCCGTCTTCTCTTCCAGCAAGCACATCTCCTTCAGCCACGCCACCGGACTCCACTGGACCGACCACAGCTGCGTCCACTTCAGCTTCAGAAAGACTGCGACCCACCACCACCCGCAACAGGCTCCCCGCCGGAGCTGGAGCAAGATCACCGCCGAGCAGCTCACCGCCTCCCTCAGCCAGAACACACCCACCAACACAACGGACCCAAACGAAGCAGCCAGCAACCTCGCCAAGTGGCTGACCGCCTGCGCCGACGACCTCGCACCACTAAAAAACCCTCCCAGCAGACCCGGAAGCAAGAAAACCCCTTGGTTCACCAACGAACTCAAGGAATCCAAGAAGAACTGCCGCACTCTCGAGAAAACCTGGCGACTCGACCAGACCACAGACAACAGGACCGCCCTCAAGCACGCCACCCGCAAACACCACCAGCTGATCCGTGCCACCAAGAAGTCGGCACTCAAAGAACGACTGGACAACAACGCCCACGACAGCAAGGAACTTTTCAGCATCGTCAAAGAGTTCTCCAACCCCAGCGCCGGAAACAACGACATCACCCCCTCGCAAGACCTCTGCAACTCACTTGCCGCGTTCTTCCACCGCAAGATCACCGACATACATAACAGCTTCGACGCACAAACCACGCACCCTACCGCCGAACCAACGCCCGCCACCACCACCCTCTGCAACTGGACCCCGATCAGCACCGAAGACACCACCCGCACGATGAACTCCATCCACTCCGGATCACCTACCGACCCCTGCCCACACCACGTCTTCAACAAAGCCGACGCCACCATCGCACCCCATCTCCGGGACATCATCAACTCCTCCTTCCACACCGCCACCTTCCCGGAGAGCTGGAAGCACGCCGAGCTTACCGCCCTCCTGAAGAAACCAACGGCGGACCCCACCGACCTCAAGAACTACCGTCCCATCTCGCTCCTTCCGTTTCCGGCCAAAGTCATCGAGAAGACCGTCAACAGACAGCTTGCCGCCTTCCTCGAGACGAATGGATCCCTCGACCCCTCGCAGTCCGGGTTTCGGGCCAACCACAGCACCGAGACCGCCCTTATCGCAGCCACCGACGACATCAGAACCCTAACCGACAACGGGAAACAGCAGCCCTCATCCTCTTGGACCTCTCCGCGGCGTTCGACACCGTCTGCCACCGCACCCTAGTGAAGCGCCTCAGCAACATCGGAATCCGAGAGAAAGCACTGGAATGGATCATCTCGTTCCTCGCCGGAAGAACCCAGAGAGTCCGCCTCCCCCATTCAGATCCAAGGCCACCGAAGTCATCTGCGGCGTTCCACAAGGATCTTCACTCAGTCCAACCCTCTTCAACGTCTACATGAGCCCCCTCGCAGCCATCGCACGCCAACACAACCTCAACATCATCTCCTACGCCGACGACACCCAGCTGATCCTCTCCCTCACCAACGACCCCACCACCGCCAGAGCCAACCTACACGACGGGATGAGAGACGTCGCCGACTGGATGAGGAACAGCCGCCTTAAACTGAACTCAGACAAGACGGAAGTCCTCATCCTGGGCTCATCACCCTCCGCCTGGGACGACTCTTGGTGGCCCCCGGCCCTGGGCACCGCGCCCAAGCCAACGGACCACGCACGCAACCTGGGCTTCATCCTGGACTCCTCCCTGTCGATGACCAGACAAGTCAACGCCGTCTCATCTTCGTGCTTCAACACTCCTGCGCATGCTCCGCAAGATCTTCAGATGGATCCCCACTGAAACCAGGAAAACCGTCACCCAGGCACTCGTCACCAGCCGACTGGACTATGGGAACACCCTCTACGCCGGAACCACAGCCAAACTTCAAAAAAGACTCCAGCGCATCCAGAACGCCTCCGCACGACTCATCCTGGACATCCCCCGACACAGCCACATCACCGGACACCTGAAAGACCTGCACTGGCTCCCCGTCAGCAAGAGAATCACGTTCAGACTCCTCACCCACGCACACAAGGCCCTCCACGACCTGGGCCCAAAGTACCTCAACGACCGCATGACCTTCTACACGCCCACCCGCCAGCTACGATCAACCAGCCACGCCCTCGCCACCGTACCACGCATCCGCAGAGCCACCGCCGGAGGAAGATCCTTCTCCTACCTGGCAGCCAAGACCTGGAACTCCCTCCCCACTCACCTTCGGCGAACCCAGGACCATCTCTCCTTCAGGAAACAGCTCAAGACCTGGCTGTTCGAGCAGTAACTTACCCCCTCCCCCAGCGCCTTGAGACCCTCCCGGGTGAGTAGCGCGCTCTATAAATGCCGTGATTGATTGATTGATTGATACACTAGCCCACATAATGATAATGCTCAACAAGAAAATGGATAAGCTTTACCAGAAGCTAGACACATGTGCATGCACATATATGGGTCTTAACAACATTGACAACATGGAGGGGAAAAGGACAAAACAGGAATAAAGAATCAGGGAGGACTGCCAAATTTGGCTTTGATGCCATAGTAGATAAGCGATGCACTCTCCCTGATCTTTTAACAATCTTAGTGAATCATCTAAAAATCATAGGGCCTGGGCCACACACCAATTCGCAAAGCAATCAAATAGTAGAGCGTGCCCAGGAAGCGGAAGAGAGCGACCCACTTGGCTGCTTGATAGGGAGCCACATTAAACCAAGCCCAGGCAAGCAAAATAGCCCAAAGGCTGAGGAGAAACCCTAGAGAGAGGGGAATAATGAGAATGAAATGCACAAGGCTAATCGTGAGACTAAGCAAAATGGAGTAATCCCCTTCCCTGGAGCCTTTGGCTCAATGACAATAAATGTTCATGGGAAACCACCCGAAACATCCAACCCGGAGCCCCCCATAAGAGGTGGAATACAC
Source organism: Calotriton arnoldi (assembly GCA_963921515.1). Lineage (NCBI taxonomy): Eukaryota > Metazoa > Chordata > Amphibia > Caudata > Salamandridae > Calotriton > Calotriton arnoldi. The sequence continues at coordinate 2,884,440 of CAWUFW010000186.1, forward strand.
GCAAAGGCCACTATCATGATGAGAAAAGAAAAGGTTGCCGAAAATAAAGAAAAGAAACACTATAAACCAGAAACACAAAAACAAACCTCGGAAAATAATGACCAGCATAACCCAGAGGAAAATATAACAGTGCAATTATCAAACAGACAGGGCGACAAAAAACAAAGGGTCCCCATGATTGTTGACGCTGCCAACTACAATCAAGCTAGTTGGGGATTGCTATCGCCCACCCTAACATTCATGGATCTACCGAACCACTAGCACACGGGAAAAACTGACTACTGTTTTGGAGAATAAACAAGCTCTTGACTTCTTGAACAATGGAGATCTGTTGTGCCTGCAGGAAAACTGGGCCACTGTACTCTTATCTATTTCACGCTACCATGCAATATATAAGACAGAGCAGAGGAAGTACCTCTTTGGAAGACCTTCAGATGGGCTTTCTATCTTTGTAAAGCTTCACCTTCAGCTAAAAATAAAAGAAATAAAAACGTCTAACCATGACCTACAGTGACTTGAACTTTCAGGTTTAGCATTTGACGGACAACATAAATCTATCATTCTCTTCAACATTTATATTAAGCCACGAAAAGAAGGAAGAAAGAAATCTATTGTCGATATTTGTGATCAGATACGGGTGCTCCTATACCATTACCCAGGTCATGAAGCCACTTTGGCAGGAGACTCTAACACGCAAAATTTAGGTCAACTAGGAGGAGCTCAGAAGGACGTTAATCAAAAATGCCTAGATACCTGCATCAAAGAACTTGACTTGCGCACATGCGATCAGCAGGGAAATCCAGATGGCACACGACAGCCTACTTTCAGAAACGTCTCTACCCTGGATTATGTGTTTTAGAGCAATCACCTGCAAATCAGATGCATGGAATTCAAGGTCATAAGCAGAGCAGAAAGCGATCTCCGTCCACTGACAATCAAAATCAACTTGAGATCTAAACCCACATACAAGCCAACCCAGCTGGCCAGCCCGAGTGTCGAAGGTATCCCTTTAATGAAAAGGATAAAGTGGGGGACTGGCAGTGAACAGAATTATCAGAAGTGGAAGGTACAACATAAACCTCTCTCACTTGTTCATAAATCTACACTGATAACAAAAGTTTGAGGCATTTTAATGCGAGATCTGCATGATGCACTAACCTTCAAGAAGTATGAAACCAAACCACAACTGCCCTCAAAACTCACAGATTAAATATATAGCAAGGATTAAGAACTCAAATCAAGCAAAAAGCTGTGTCGGAAGGCTGAAATCAGATACAGCAGAAGGGAAGGACAATTTGCCGCAACTAAGCTAAAAGAGGCAAAGAAAAAATATACAAAATTAGCCTGGGCGTTAAAACAAAAATGAATAGAGGAAGAGTGGAAGCACAGTGGTGTCGTGCAAGTCACGGAAATTATGGGAATATTTAAATAGCCGGCTTAATAAAACCATCAGCAAAGAGAATGCTGTTTGCACAAAAAAATGGATAGATCACGTATCTTGCCTATATGTTGACAACAAGAAACCAATGGACGTCCTGGATGATCCACTCAGTTACGCAGCACAAGAACATAAAGAGAAACCAATGTTCTTAACTGAGGAGGAAACAAAAAAAGATACGTCCATCAATCCGTAATGACGGCGCTCTTGGGCCAAATGGTATTCTAGGAAACATCTTCAGGGAAGACTTAGATCTATGCACATCATCTTCCAAGAATGTATCCTGTCATCTAATATTCCGGCCTCGTGGAGTGGCTCCCTCTTGCACCCAATTAAAAAAAAAAGCCAACAAAACCGGAGAACTACAGATTAATCACCTTGTTGGATGTGTGAGGGGAAAGCCTTTGCTAAGGTACTGCTGAGCGAATTAAAGGCCTGGGTAACAGACAACAATATCATCCCATACTATCAGACAGGGGTACGCCCAATGGTGTCAACAATGGATAATGTGATTGCCCTCTCGTACTTGGTAAATAAGGCAGCACAAAAAGGTTCAAGCCTGCTGTATGCATGCTTCATAGATTATAGCGCGGCTTTTGATGGCATTGATCGGAGAATCCTCTGGGTTAAGCTTGCCGCATGGGCGATCCCGAAAAATCTATTGGCCACGATAATAGCCCTGTATACAGACACTTGGATCCAAATCAAGTTATCTCAAACCCATGTCACCCCAAAAATAAAAACAAACAAGGGATTAAAACAGGGATGCGCTACAGCTCCACTACTGTTCAATTTGTACACTAAAGACCTTGGTCTGGTGCCGTCGAAAGAGAACCTCTTTCCTCCAAGAGTCAGGATCCTCAAATTACCAATTATACAGTACGCAGACGACTTGGTAATATTAGATGACACTTGCATTGGTATGAAGAGGTCACTAGGCGTACTATATAATTATAACATGAAAAACTGACTAAAAGTGAACGCCGCAAAGACCAAGGTCTTAATCTTTGGACAGCGAGTGAGAAAATACCAGTAGACATGGAACCTGGGCCCTCTAAACATATCTACAACCTATAAATACAATTACCATGGTGTCTGGCTGTCAGACACGGTTAAAGCTTTCCTACAGGCAAGGACGATCGAGGAAAAGGCTGCCAAGACATAATTTATGGTAGGAATACTGCATTGTAATTTACAGAGCCCATCAGCTAAAGGGATACGAATAGGAATCCGGGCCAAATTGTTACCAACAATAAATTATGGGCACCTTGTCCACCCCTGCATGCTTAAAAATATACTAAAGCAATGCCAAACCGCAGCTAACAGGAAAATCTTTGGTAGCCCAAAATACACAAGACGGATATTATTATGCTTGGAGTTTGGGCTTGACCAGGAGACTGAATGCAAAACGGCCCTTGTAAAATATTGTCATCAAGGCCAAAGAGAGCTCTATGAAAGCCGCACTGCAGGTGATTTTCAACCACACAAGAAGTCCATGGATAAGATATCTCCACAACGCTTCCCCCACACTAAATCTTATACCAGGAAATTCAAAAGAACCAGTCATGACACAATACCATCTAAAATGCATCCTCAAAAAATAAGGAGGGCAACTGTTGAAAGATCTAGATTTGAATGAAATTAAGCACCGACCGGGCGGCCTGGGTCTCTGCAAGTCACATAAGGATGTTGTTTGTGAGCCGTACTTGAAGGCTCCAGTGGGAGACAAGCCCTAAAAAATATCTTATTTACAAGAATCCTGGCGCTACTAATATGGAAATTTAGAACGCACTGCAGATCAAAAATGCCAGGACAACAGCAGTGCAGACTCTATGCCAATGCTTTGGAATCAGTAAACCACCTATTGTACTTTTGCCCAGCATTGCTGCCCCAAAGGCTCACTTTATTAACGTCAATAGTTCTGCAGCATGGCCTGAGAAGAAAATACATTTCTTACCTGTAACTGTAGTTCTCCAGCGTTAGTATCTTTCATAGATTCACATTCTTCAATCATTCCCCATCGTAGAGGTGGGAGTCCCACGATACCATATAAAGCAGTAGTCAAAGAGTTACACAGAAGTCAATGTTAAAATACATTCACTTTAATAGCTTATTAACCTCTTTTTGAAAAAGAAAATCGAAGTCCAGCCAATCAGGCAACAGCACCCTTTAGAACCCTCACCACTGAGGCTCCAGTCCCTCAGATTTTCCAGCACAAGTGGGATATAATACCATAGAGCAATAAGGCGAGCCTCAATGGGGAGGAGGGTGGGTCGCATGTGAATCTATGAAAGTTACCAATACTGGGGAACTACAGTTACAGGTAACTCATTTTCTTCTCCAGTATTGGATCTTTCATAGATACTCATGCTTGAACCACACAATAGTTAGAATTTGCAAATAACATTATCATATGATAGCTGATAGTGGAAAAGATAGTTAAGAATGGCTCACCTTACTGAAATAGATGGTGCAACACCGCTTGTCTCACAGCCACATCGCTCTTGTCAGAGGAATCCAAGCAGTAATGCTGCGTTCAGGTGTGCCTGCTGGACCATGTTGCTGCTCAGCATATTTGATGAATAGGCACACCAGCAAAGAGAGCCGTGGTAGTAGAAACGGCTCTGGTAAAATGAACTTTCAACTTTGTGCGTTAAGGGCCTTCCTGCTTCTGTGACCGAATTGAATACCTGTTGCAATCCATCTTGCTATGCTTTGTTTCTAAACTGGGAACCCTTTTCGTACATTTCCATTAGCTACAAACAATTGATCGGTTTTGGGGAGCTGTTTAGGTTTGTGTAAGTAGAATTTAATACACTTTTTAATGTCTAATGTATGTAGTGATCTTTCTGTCATAGTTTGTGGATTGGCAAAGAATGTCCTTAATATTATGGGTTCACTAAGGTGGAAATCTGAAGGGACTTTTGGTATGAACTTTGGATTACTTCTTAGTATGACACTGTCTTGTTTAAATTGCATGAATTTTTCCTTGATTGTAAATGCTTGGACATCACTGGCTCTTCTTGCTGAAGTTAGTGCCAGCAGTATTGCTGTTTTCCATGTGAGATATTTTAGGTCTGTCTTGTGAATCGGTTCAAACGGAGACTTCGTCAATTGTCCCAGTACTACATTGAGATGCCAGGCAGGAGGGGGTTCCTTTACCGACTGCTTGATTACTCTAGCTGAACTTAGGGAAGGAACCTTATCTGATCTTTGAAATCAAGATATTGCTGCTAAATGTACTGTAATGGATGAGTGAGCTAGACCGGATTTTGTCAATGTAAGAAGATACGGTAGGATATGTTCTGGTGTAGATGAGATAGTATAAACACTAATTTCCTGACACCACAGACAGCAACGGCTCCACTTGAGCTTATATGTCTTATTGGTGGTGTCGGACCTGGCCTTTGCGAGGATCGCTCTGTAGTCCACCGGAATATTTAGACTTGCAAATTCACTGAATTCAGGTGCCAGGTCGACAAGTGTAGTGATGTCGGATTGGGATGACGTACCTGGCCGTTGTTCATCGACAGTAACTTTGGTATGGGCTTCAGTTGAATGGGGGCCTGTTTTGAAAGAAGCAGGAGGTCTGTGAACCAGAACTGTCTGGGCCATCTGGGAGCACTCCCAATCAGGATTATTCTACAGGGCTCCCCCTTGAGTTTTCTGAGGATTCTCTGGATTAATGGGATCGGGGGAAAAGCGTACGCACAGTTCTCGGACCATCTGATCGAAACCTCATCCCTCCACAACTCCTCCTGGTGATGCCAGCTTGCGTAGTACTAGCATTTGTGTTTGTTCTTGGGTGCACACAGATCCAGATTTGTTTTGCCCCAATGAGTGAATAGGTTTTCTGGAATCTGCTGACTTAGCTCCCACTCATGGCAACTGGTAGCCGCTCTGCTTAATGTAACTGCTAAGAAATTGATTGCTCAGGGCACATGGTCTGCCTTCCGTGTTATCTGGTTGTGCAGGGCCCACTTCCAAATTTCTTGCGCCTGCAGTGACAGAGCCGATGACCTTGTTCCTCCTGGCTTGTTTATGTAATTCATGCTGTAAGGTATGTCCATGTGGATTAGCACGGATAAGTGTGCTATTCTGGGAAGGAAAGATATTAGGACCAGCGATATGGCCTTGAGCTCCAACCAGTTTATGCGCATTTTCTTTTCGAAGGTGTTCCATTTTCCACTGATTGTCAAATCCTGAAGATGAGTGCCCCAGTGCTCTAAGGTCTGTCGTTATGACACAGTTTGAGATGTGTGTGATAAAGTTAGTCCCTGGGCAATGTTTCAGCCCTGAGCCCACCATTGCATAGACGCTACAATGATTGGGGTAATCCGAATTATGTAGTCGAACGACATTTGAACTTGCACCCATTGCTTGGCTTGTCCAGCTCCTCTTGCAATGGTCGCATGTGCAGTCGGCAATTGGAGATTAATGGAATGCAAGAGGATAGCATTCCTAGGAGCGACTTGTACAGTCGAACCGAAACAGACTTTCTTTTGCTTAGCCGTTGAGCCAGTTGCTGAATCCTGGTCTGTCTTTCTTGTGAGGCAAACGCCTTGTCCTTGTTGATATCTAGAACTGCTATGAGAAAAGTCAACATTGCTGTTGGTGTTAGATATGATTTGTGCTTGTTGACTAAGAGACCCACTTTTTTGAAGAGTGTGAGACAGATTGAAGTATGTGTTGTGGCCTGCCAAGATGTGGCAGTCTTGATTAACCAGTCATCTAGGTATGGGAATACCTGCACTCATCCTTGTCTTAGATGAACTTCCACTAAATCTAGACACTTGTGAATATCTGGGGAGCACATTTTCGTCCTAACGGGAGGACTTTGAATTGGTAGTAGGTGCTGGCTACCTTGAATCTTAGGAACGTTCGATCTTTTGGGTGAATCGGGACAAGGAAGTATGCATGCTGGAGATCTAAAGCCGTCATGTGATTCCCATGATTGGCAAGATGTAAAATATTCTGCAGGGTGACCATGCAAAAGGATTGTTTTCTGAGGTATTTGTTGAGTTTCCGAAGGTCTAAGATACCAGTCTCCTGACGTTTTCGTATTAAGAAGAAACGGAGTAGAAACTGATTCCCTTGAGTCTTCGGGACCTCCTCTACTGCATCCTTTGCTAGCATGTTCGATATCTCCAGTAGAAGTTCTTTGAGATGGGGAGTAGGTGCCCCTTTTGGGGGAACATTCGGTGGTTTGGTGGTATATTAGAGTGTGTATCCTCAAGCTATGACATCCAGGACCCTTCTGTCTGTTGTTATAAGGGACCATTGATGTAGATAATTGGATATACAGCCTCTAAGCTGTTTTTTCAAAATGTAAGGGGTAACCGGCACAGTTGAAAGGTCACTGCTTTCTGGCAGGATCTCTGCCGTGTTGTTTACCTCTTGTTGTCTGTTTTTACGCCACTGGAGGGGGTTGCCTGTATTGTTGGGTGTATTGGAAGCGATACTAACTTTGAAAGGGTTATTAACATGGTTGACCAAATTATTCGGTTTCTGATTACTGAGTGGAGGACAGCTCACATTGATAAGGGGCGTTGTTGCCTTTGTGGGGCTCTGATCTGCATTTGATCTTGTCTCGAGGGCTAAACTATGGGAAGTCCTGTACAGGATTGGGGTTCCAAGGGGCTTATTGACTCTAATTCAGGTGTTATACTCTGGCAACTAAGCGAGAGTTAGGTGGGGCCCCACAGGGGAATTAACTAACAAAATTCTTACTAGGAGAGGAGTCTGTCAAGGCTGCGTTTTGGTCCCTATGCTCTTCCTCCTATGCATGAATGCCTGTTTCCCGTATCTTTCTAATTGTGAAAACGATTCTCCCAAGGTGAAGGACTCCAAAACATCAGGTCTACTCTTTGCAGACGACACCTTGTTGTCGAAAAGTCCTCGGGGTTTATCCATTCTCTTAGACTAGTTGTTCCTTTTTTGCAAAGAATATGATCTAGAAATAAACAATAGTAAAACAAAATATATGGTGTTTGGTGCCGGCAAAAAAATGAAAATAAATATATTTCTAGGGGGAGAGATGTTGGAGAGGGTCCTTGAGTTCGACTTCTAGGGTGCTAGATTGAAGGATTCTAGTAGATAGGCAGCCCAGGTTGAGAAGAGTGTTATCATCTTAAAACAAAGAGCTGGGTCCATTTTAAGATTTGCAAACACAGCATCTACTTTTTCTACCCTCTCCCCCCTATGGAGATATATAAGATCTAAGCCTGTGGAGCCACCCTGTATGGGGCGGACTTATGGGGGAACTGCAATTTTGACACTCTGGAGAAAGCTGAAAACACTTTCATAAAGAACCTCCTAAAAATCCCCGGGAGAGACCCAACACTCACAATTCGACTGGATCTTGATCTTAGATCAATTTCTGATACAGGCGTGTTGAGGCCTATCCAATATTGGGTAAGACTTTGATCTATTGAGGACTTGGAACCTTATAGGGATTTGGTTAGGGGCATATTAGAGGGCCAGTCCGCTGAGAAAATTCCCTGGCTTGCCCATATAAAAAGCTGGTTATTCAAGTTCGGCTTGAAGGACTTTTGGTTATATCCCTCTGTGTTTCATTGGGATGCACATGAAAAGTTAAAATAGTCTTTTTGGAATTTTACTTTGGGAGCCAAAATTTCTGGGGTTACCTCAGGCAGTTTGGTGGATTCCTTTCTGTAAGTGTGCTCCAGTTTTTGAGCCACATTTGAATATGGTATCCAAACCCTTTGCAATTGCACTTTATGTCAAATTTAGATTGGGGATCTTACCCGTAGCTTCCTTTACTTGTTCTTGGACCAAAAACAGACATATGTCCGAGGGAATGAGAGGTAGTCGAAAACATTGAACATGTTTTATTTTTCTGTAAGGCCTACAAAAAGCAACGATCATGCTGGATTAAGCCTCTTTGTAGACTCATTGGGCTTAGGTATCGCCACACAGCTTTGAGGGTATGCAAAACCAACACTAGTGGCCCTACTGTGTTCTCAGTTGCTACCTGTTTATCAACAAAATTGTATATTAGGTTAAATGCCCATACAAAGAGATGAATATTGCTATTCCATACTGTCACTGCAAGTTGAAATGCTTTTATAAGATTTCCGAATCTGTTATGTTTTTAGCAAAACCTCATTCACTAAAATATTATCATTATTTGCATTATTTTATACCGAACTGCATTGAAATTGCTTCTTTTGAATTTTTTATATATTACCATATGATAAATGTAATTGTTTGCTTGCATTATATTTGACATGATCGTAATATTTTGTACCTTTAATGGATCTGTTGAGCCAAAATAAAGAATATGATAATGACTTTGAAAGGGTTGCTTCTGCCTGTAAGGTTGAAATTCTCCTCTATAAGAGTAGGAATCCCTGCCTCTGGCTCCTTGAAAAGGCTGACTCCGCTTTTCCAGGATTCCGAAGGACGTGGCCGTGTCCGTATTCATCTTGATAGTTTGAAGATCATCATCGACATGCTCGCCGAACCATGCTTTAACGCCAAACAGCATATCCAGGATTTTGCTCTGGATCTCTGGTGTTGAAAGATGTTGCCTTCAGCCATCGTTGCCTTCTAAGTATCGCTGCTCCAACTAGTTGTCTAAATCCAGTTGAGGAAATGTCAATTGCACAATCAATTATCTCCTCAGAGGACCTCTCTCCCTCCTGAAGAATCTTTCTTGCTTCAAATTTAGCATCTTCTCGTAAAAAGTCGAGGTATTGAGCAATATCTGACCATATTTGTCTGTCGGATCGTCCTAAAATTGCAAGGGAGTTGGCCGCTCTGACACTGGTGGCTGCCATGGTGGAAAAGCGTTTGCCAATGTTATCTAGCCGATGACCATCGGTATCTGGAGGTGTTGTGATAGAGGTTGACGCATTCTTTAAGCATCGTTGGGCCGCTTGCATAATGACAGAACCCGGTTTGGGATGACAACTTAAGATGCCGGTGAATCATCTTCTGCTTTGTACTTTGTATCCAATCTAGGCAGTACTGTTGACACCGTAGCTGGGTTTCTCTTTGTTTTGATGCCTTCCTCCCAAATGAAATCTACAATAGGGATAGCCCTTATAGATTTTTATATGGACTCCTTAAAATCATAGAGGAAGCAATCAACTTTTTGGTGGTAAGGGGAAGCTGGAATATTTTAGCTGCCCTCTCTATGAGGTTGTGGAAACCACTGATGTCATCTGGTGGAGAGTCCAATAGTGGTGGAACAGGAGAGGATGGTTTTGGGATTAAATAGTCATTCCACTCGTTGGGGATTGAAGCTGAATCCCTGATTTCTCCTCCTTCTCTATCTTCATTCGAGGAAGGTGGATCATCTGCTGGCTGGTCCGCCAGTGTACTTGCCAGTGTAGGTGGAGGGGTCATTGGTATTGGTAAAGTACGTGGTTGAGCGACCGGTGTCTGAATGCGTGGAGACTGGATGGGTTTCAGTGGTTGTTGCGGAGAAGCAGATGTTGCCAGATCTGGGAACCGTTTGTAGTAGTCCTGGAGCATATGCTGGAGATTGTTGACCAACTCTAATGGCATTTGTACCAACTACTCCTGCTGTTGCTGCTGATCATAACAGGCGTACTCATCCCCATATTGTTCCGGTTAGTCATCTTGGCCTTCATCATTTTCCTGGCAGTTTACATGGAGTTCAGAGGGACTATGTGCTACCCCAAAGGGGCCGTCATCCTCTGAATCGTCATCATCAAGTAAATACGCAGGTGGATAAGATGAAACTTAACTAGGCGATGTATGGATAGGAAGAACTGTTGAGACAGGCATCAGAGGTGTTAGCGGTGCCTTTGCTGATGGTGCTACCGTTTGACAATGTCGGTGACGAGCTCTGTAATGGAGGTATCATCGTCGACGGGGCTGATGGGGTTTCTGTTGGCAGTGTCTTCATCGACGGGGCTTCCGACTGTGTTGTTGTTGTCAGAGGTATCTTCGTCGAAGGGGCTTTTATCTTCATTGCCGGTGGTGTCATCGCCAACTTCATTGATGTCGTTCACAGGCTGTTGGGCATCGCCATCAGTGCCATATGGTCTTGGATATTTAGTGTATCTTCTTAGTTGATTGTGCCATTGTCGAAAACAACCTAATGTTGTTATCGTTGTCGACGCCACTGGCGATGATGTATCATCAGTGATGCCGCTGACGTGAATGTCAACGTCATGGTAGCAGTGGTGGTCGATGATGCCATAGTTGATGGCGTTGTTATCGACATATACTCAAATTTAGGTGCAGAAAATGTTTTTGGAGATTTTGTCATCAACGGAAGGGATTTTGACAACCTTTTATGAGAAACTTCCTTCAGGGATGGAGTTGTAGGCACAGATGTGGCCTTTTCTGAGGAGAATTTCCCCTGTTTGGAAATTTTGGATGCTCCTCAGATCTCTTTGAATGTCCCAATGACCCATGGTGGGTCTTCTTTAGAGCCTTTTCTTGGTGATTCTGGAGGCTCCCTTTCATAAGACCTATCTATTTTATGGGATTTTTCTAAGAGAAGTCGTCACTATCCTCTTCAGATAGAGAATTTCCTCTAGATTTGAGATTCAGCAGCCAGAACAATAATCTTCCTTCTCCATCTTTCAGCATTTTTTGAGAGAGAGTGCAGCAAATGTTGCAGTCCTTCACTTTATGTTTAGGATGGAAACAGTAAATGCACACCTTATGTGGATCTTCTGAGTGCAATCTCTTTTTGCCACAAGGTCCTACATGGCCTGAACAGTCCTTTTTTAGGAGGGCCTGACATAGTCAGGTAGATTAAGTCTAGATAAAAGTAAATATATATCTGACTTGAAGAGAATTCTTCTTCACTGTAGATTAACTGAAGAAAACTGAGCAGGGCTCAGGGAGACTCCCATCACAAGACGTGCAGTAGAAGATCTGAGGGAATGGAGCCTCTGTGGTGAGAGTACTAGAGGGTACTGTTGCTTGATTGGCTGGACGCTGGGTATTTTTAAATGAGGTTAATAAGCTATTAAAGTGAATGTCTTTTAAGATTGACTTCTATGTAGGTCTTTGACTACTGCCTTATATGGTACAGTGGGACTCCCACTTCGAGGACGGGGAATGATCGTAGCATGTGAATCTATGAAAGATCCAATACTGGAGAGCCTGCAATGACGCAGTGATTTAGGTCTATATGGAATTAGCAAGAATTGCCAAATATTTTGCAATAGCAGGAAGTCTCCTAAGGGAGCATAGCCTGTAACTCTCGACCTTGAAGTGAATCACCATTGTGACTTATTTATGGGCATACTAACTGAGAAAGGGAACTTGCCTCCCTGAATAAACCCCCTCAAAATTACGATTTTGCGAGAAAGGCTTAGTGGCATTTGGGGCGCTCCATCTCTGAAGGCATCACTGCTTCAAACAAAAAGGTTCACTAAGCATTGGCACTTTGGTTTAAATGCAACTACTTGCATACAGCAGTGTTTATCTATTTTGCTTTCATTCCACTATGTGTCTTGTACTACTCCATACTTGCAATTTGCCAATTGGATTTACATTAACTCCTCTGACATAGGGTCTCCCAGTATCAATGCCTACAACGCATGGTGCACTTCCCCGTAAATTTGCACTAATTTTAAATTAAGGTATGGTAGAGAACTTTGTTTAACACTATGGCTGTTTAAGACATCCTCTTTTTAAATTTTACTTATCACAGTGAAGTGTTTGCCATACAAGGCTGTATATGGGGAGGGAGGGCTACACAGGGGATGCCCGGTATTAATGTTTACACTTCACATTGCCCTCTTTTGCATATTTTCACATTAAGGCATGACATATGAATTAGCTGCTGTATTTATGAAATTGCGTGGATTCTCTAAAAGTAATTGTTCGCTGTGAAAGTTTGCAATGCATGTACTGATTTTTTTTTATGTGAAGCTTTTAATTAATTATACAATAAAGAATAATTCGTTCTTTCATTCAGTCAATACGTCTGACAATGGGGAATTATTCAAGCATGTGAACACATGAAAGATTCAATGCTGGAGAATTCACACACCCCTGGCAAAGATTTAAACTGCCACATATTCCTGCCTTATGTCAGTAGGAGCTGTTGCTTGACTCTTTATTTGTGACTGCTTGTTCCTTTCCATCTCAGTGCCTCAGGCAGCTGTAAAATCACACATGATCTGTAAAAAGAAATATGCTATTTACCTGTAACTACTTTACTCCAACTTTAGTTTTGTTTTATTTTGACTAATTCCCTGTCATTTAAGTTGGGATGGCGGAGGTCCCACAGTGGGAAACAATAGCAGTAAACATCATTATGTCTAAAAGCTGTAAGGAAGTGTTTATTTAGCAACACATATCCGGACTGAAAAGAATCCAAACTTCAGCCACAGAAATCCCTCTTGAGTCCAGCTTAATAGTTCAGATTTCAAAGCACAAGTATGGACAAATAAAGACTAGATTTGCCTCGGACACATGTGCATCTATGAAAGATTTCAATATTTGAGAACTGTGGTCACAGTTAAATAATTTGTTTGTGTTCCAGCGTTGATCCCTTTTGTATATTTGCATGCTTCAAACAAAATAGCGAACTACTCCCTAAGCGTTCGTAACAGAGTGATATAGAGGAAGGTGAGAAAAACTTTGCTTAAAGGTTACAAAGAACTGCCCGTTCCAATGCGTATTCTTTCACAAATTCTGTCTCCAAATAATAGTCTTGAGAATGTATGACTACTATTCCACTTGACTGTCCTCAAATATGCACCAGCAGACACACCATAGATGGTTTCTGCCATTCCTCTTATCAAGTGCTCTGTCACTACGAGGTGCTTTACTTTAACACGGCAAAGGGTGATAGTAGCTGCAATGATCTTGCCATCCTGTTCATAATGGGGGCGACCTTTCCATGGATGTCTAAAATCATAAAAAGCTGCTGGTTGTCCTCAAAGAACAAGTTACTTACCTTCTGTAATGCTCTTCCTGGTGCATCCGGTTTCTAACTGCAGATTCCTCACTTTAGGAATACCTCCAGGTGCCAGACTGGATCCAGAGAATATTATCAGAAATTCCCTAGCGCATCAGTAGGTGTTGTCACACGGCTACAAACAGGTTTGTCAAGCCCAAGATGTAACATTGTGGTCTCTACAGTCACAACCTCCACGCACTGATGTCAGTTTCTTTCTGATGTCTGTCTGTGCCACAGAGCTTTGAGCCTTAGTATTCAGATTGTGCCAGTGTGCAGATCTCTAAGTTGGAATCTAATTAAAATGGGCGAAAGGAGTCCATTTTAGTAGGATTCCATTCTGGTCAGGAAACACTGAGATCATAGCCGGAATGTCCGGGACTTGATGAGTTGCGGGAAGGCTTGAAAGAGCACCGGTCCAGGATGCTCTCATGAAGAGTAGCCTCTCTGTAGAAGACAGGTGAGATTTCGCCATGTTGATGGAAAACCCAGCGATAGCAACGGTTTGGCCGTCTGGAGGTGGTTCACGACTTTCTGCAGTGAGGCCACCTTCTGCAACCAGTTAAGTATGGAAAGACTAGTACTGTAGTGTAGCTCCTATTTCCCTAATAGGCTCTGCGCATTGGAATAATATATCCTATAGGTTTGACATAGGACTAAGGTCAGTATGTCCCTATCGAGTATATTAAACTTAATTACTTGTGCCAGCTAGCTCAGAGGCCACTAGAAACTCCTTGACAACAAGAAGGGAGTAGTTTCTGGCAGCCGCAAAACATGACCACTGTGTTTCCCTTTAGAATCAGAACGTGTCCCAGAGTCGTGGAAACAATAGATAACTATTTCACTCAGCTCAGTCGTGCATGCTTAGTTTTCTCCAAGTTACACAGAAAGAAATAGACGGGCATTTCAATAAAGGATTTATTGAACAGTCTTGTTTCTGGTGTAAGTAAAATGTGCTGTTACGATCACAAGACAGTATGCGAGATAAATAATGTACGGGGTGAGCAGTAGAAATAAATAATACTGCGATAGCATTATCTTTTAGTACATATGCTGTTACATAAATAACACAGACTAAAAATGCGAGTACTCATACAATGCGTTGCTAAGCTAGTTCTACCCCAATGTACCTAACCTGACCTAGGTGTAGGAAGAGGGAAGAAGTAGGTGAAGTATTCCTTACTAAGGTATACTAAGAGTATGTTAAGTCTAGTATGCCTAGTATGCCAAGAGTCCCTCTAGGTTCTAGTCAGCTCCATACCTGAAGAATGAGAGAGGTAGGAATCTCTTTGCCAGACTCGAACTCCAACACCCCGCAAGGGAAGTCAGATCACTGGAAGCTGGAAGCTGGGCTCTCTGCGTGCAGGGAAGGCAGCGTCTTCTCAGTGCGTCAGGCCGGGAAACGGGCTCCTCTGAAGTCGAGGTCTCCTCTGGTTTACAGGGGCTAGGGAAGGTATATTTATACCTGAGAGCACCTAAGAATGTTAGCATTGACGTGAGTTGGACAGCGAAAGACGTCATGAATGAACCCCTAAGGAATAATGGTTCATGCATAATATATGAGTCCTTGAAGAAATCAATAGTCCTGGACTAGGGAAACTCCCGCAGCCTAAGGGTCTGTTCTTCATGAACTCGTTGTGACGTTAGGGTGGACGGATGTCAGAGACCATGCCTGTATTTGGAGTGCATGGTTTAATGCCTAAATAAGGGCTGGGATTTTATGCCTATATAAGGGCAGGGCGAATTGTGCCTATATAAGGACATGATACTGGAAAGCCCGTTTATGGATACCCTAAGAGGAATACAACACCCACTCCTCTTTCGTGTGTACGATAATACTAAAATGCTAAACATTTAAAATGCTAAACATTAAAATGGAGTACCGCATATTTCTAAAATGTTTCATAAAACCATTTAAAAAAGGCATTTAAAAAACCTATTAGAATGCAAAAAGGTACTGTACATTTGAAGCATTGCTTTTCATTACAGGCATAAAGTTCGAATAATAAATGCAATTGGAATGAAATAAGCAGTAATATTTACATTTGACAAAAAATGATCGATAAGTTATTCAAAAAATCAAAGTCATTTCATGTCAGAAAAATTAATGAACTGTTTTAGACACACAAGATGACTAAGTGTCCGTGGAAGTACCTAGAAGTCTGTATTATAAGGCTAGTTCTAATTTAAGCAGATCGATGTGCCATTTTCGAAAAAAAAAAATGGGAAAAAAGTTTAATTTTGGTAGAGTTCCAAGTTGTTTAAATAATGAAGGCCAAATTGTCACTGCATCTCTGGAACACTGTATGCCCAATCAGAGTTAGTTCACGGGTCTGGTGTAAACATGAGATCATCTATTTCAATAGACAAAACATCATCCACTGTTGTTGGTGTCAGCTGGAACACCTCGTGTAGTAGATTAATTGCACAGAGATGGGAAGCATTGCTTCCAGCATAGGTTGCCTCTGCAATGTTCGCGTCTGTTGTTACCTGTGTGCCTGTAGATCTTTCTCGTACCTCAGCAGCAGCCGGAAGCGTCTGTGAGATCTCAATGAATGCTGACATCAAGATAGGAAGCCTCTGGGGACAACACAGAGCATGGGCCGTTATCTGGTCCAGCAGAGTATCGACATCCGTTGGCGTTGCTGATGGAAATGTTAGACAGGTGTCCAACACGCATTCTTCACCGCATAGCAGGCATCGTAGAACAGGTAAGATGCAATCTTGCCAGATTGGTCTGAATGACAGGAACTAAGTTGTATTAAGGTCCCGTAGACAGAGTCATGCCCAAAAGCTTTACTATTTGCTCACGGCACTTTCGTTCAAGGAGAGCTTTCTCCATTTCGCTCGGAGTGATGTCTGCGAATAGGCTGGCCATAGCGCAATAGCAGGAAGAGAAATAGAATTCCGGCAACAAGTGCTAGAATTAATGGTATGCCACCAAACACCGAATGTGCAAAGTTCGGGATGATTCCGAGTATTGCCTGGAAAGGTGCTAACAGACCTGAGCAGATGCTCTTAAATACATGTACAATTCCAGTTGTATCTGACATGTTGAAGATACGTGATATCATTTCCACGAAATGTATAGGGCAGTTTGTACGTATTAAAGTCTGTATCTCAGCCGAAGTCCTTGCTACTTGTAGATCATAGGTTTCTTTGGCCGAGGTCAAAGGCACTGTTTGCTGTAAAAGCTTGGCTTTCATTCTGCTTAAAGTATCAAATCTTATAAAAGAGACGTTCAGCGAAGGCCATAGAGGCGACTCCCTGACTGTGTCTATTGGGGGAAACAATACTTGCATACAGCAAGTGACCCTGGAGTTGACCGTTACTAGATATGGGATGCCTGGCAGCATTCCACAGCAGCTCTGATCATTCAACATGAGGTAACTCTCATTAGAAAGTTGTCCAAACGTTGGATTAATCACAGCAGCTGGAGTACCCTGGCAAGACACATTTTCCACTGAACCATTTCAAGCCCCGTGCAAGGAAATGTCTTGACATATAAGTGAACCACTCAGTGCAAGTTTACAGTTTGAACCGCTCAAAAACACTTCACGATCCCCACTCCAACATCTATATGTATACGGTAAATCCCACAATGTCTTAATGTATTCCTTGCCCAACCTTTCATATTTGCCTGCTTGCATTTGTCTGAGGCAATACTGAAACTGAAAAGTACTCACAGGTAACGTTATTTAGCCATGAATAAGCCATTCTGTAGCTGGTTTTTCTGCCACAGTGAATGGTAACTTTTCCAGTTTTTCAATGCTCAGCACTGTATACTTTGCTCCTCTTTGTGCCAGTTCGATCTGTTTATCAGTGAGATTGTATTCTGCAAACAGAGCCGTTGTGTTGATGAAACGCCAAGGCACATAGCCCGCTCGCAAAGATTGCAGCGTCCAGCTTAATAACACAATAGAACGTAATTGAGACTGACCTTGTTGTAACATCGCCAAATCTTGTTCTAGTATGCCGATAGCAGAGGATACAATGCCATCCAATGAATATATTCTGGAGGACAAAGTTGTTAACCCATTGTCGACCACAGAGAGTGTTTTCTCTAAATTAATACGATCAAGTTCACGTATTCGTTCTGCGGCCTCTATCTGTGATACCTTCCAAGCTTCATTATAAGCAGCATAAATGCCGGCATATATGAAACGTTTTTGACGCGGTTTTCTTGGTCCAAGCAAGAATTCCCTAAGGTCTGCGTCCTTTTTAAGTAAGGTTAAGTGTTGTTTCACATCCTGTAGTGTAGACTTATGCAGCCAATCGAGGCATAATTTTCATACACTGTATGTTGTTACTACCCCCGGATGTTGTCTTTGGACGTATCTTGGGGTCTGGCCTATGAATAGTAAACCCCTGAGTTTTATTCAGGAATCTTTCCTGACAGTTATTCGTGTCTATGGGCCAGATCAACCATTTTTTCCAAGTAGGATTAGATCTGTTGAGTTGTAGTATATTGTCAACTGTCACCACTGCCTTTGTATTATTTTCACTGGCAGGTGTTGGTACAGAAGGTGTGTTCATCTCTTTTATCTTGGCTAATCCAAGACAAGATGTTTGTTGGATAGTTTCATTCAAAAACATTATTTGTTCTGGGATGATGCAGGCTCTAAATAAAGCTTCTATCCCCTGCACTTGCCAATCTTTAGTACCCCAGACTGTTTTTGTCTCTATTGTGTCTTTCCAAAAGTCGAAACCCTGTCTAGACAGTCGGGCATTAAATATTGCAGAATAAATCTGTTTTGTATTTGTTAACATAATTTTCAGTCCTGTCTTGTTTACATTTTTATAGTAAAACATTTCTGGTTCAGATGTATTGTATCCTGAAAAATATGGAAACTTACTAGCAAATGTTTTTGAACTACCTTTAGGTGGTGTAGGACAATGTTCCCATTGGTTAAACATAAACACATTTCTTGGATATGCAGATTTATGCAAATAATGATGACCATAGTGATTAAAACAATACATTTGTTCATAGTCTGATGAACCCTCTAAATATTCATGTTTAGAAAATGCAGCAGATTTTTCTAGGTCAAACATTATGTCGTTTACAGTCTCAAAGTCCCAATCATCTGAATAGGTACTGGACGTAATTAGATCACTTAGTGAAATTTTAAACAAATGTGGAATGTTCAATTGTTCATTCGGGCCGAAGATATCATAATCTGTTTTGTCCCACACTATACCATCCTGTATAGGAACAGCTGTGATGTTCACTGATAAGTCTCTTGCTTCACGATGGGAAGATTTATGAGGTTTCGAAAGTACGTTTACGTCTTTTCCTTCAGTGTTCACATGGATGTATCTGCCACTTATAAGCACGCTTACAGTTGTAACCAAAGCTAGCCAGAGCAGGAAAACAAAAAGTCCAGATGTAATCCAGAGTTCAATCCATGGAGAAACCAAATAAGTCTTTTTCAGAAAGTGAAGAAAGTCTTGTACTTGCTGCTTGAATTTCAATGACACTGGCGTCGTTTCAGGTTCACTCGGATCTTCTGAGAATGTATCAAAGTTAATGAAATAGCCAGAAGCAGTTCTGTCAATTGTTGGAATTGCATCAGGATTTGTAGAAATCACTGGAACCAGTTCATCACTTGTTACGTTGGTGTAGACAGGTGTATTTGGACGAACTGTTACTTGGTGTTCAAGAGGGATGAGTTCCATAGCGTTGTTGCATAGTCCTCCGTCTGTTACAGCTGAATTCTCGATTGTTATCAGTCTTTCAGTCTGAACCTCTTGGATAGTAGCGAGAGGAGTGCGTCTGCTACTAGGTCGGAGTCCACGAGGCCTACTATTTAGTATTGGCCACATACTGTGGTTTGATCAGGTCGATGGACACAAATCTTTTCTCCTTTCTTCCAGCAAGGGGCGGCAGAAGTACTGTTCTTGTTCCTTGAACTGCTAGGACAGGTACTGGTTGTCTGTAAGAAGGTCCAAATTCCTTCTTGTCCGCAATTTTTCTCTGACTAGATCCCCAACTTTTGGAATCCAGACAGGCCTTGCTGGGACAGCCGGTTGATCCCCAGTGGTGGTTGACTGTAGGAATACGTTGCTTTGTTTCGTTCTTAATTGGTTTAAGTCCTGTAAAACAGCCAAACGATCTTTGATATCAAATGGTTTATTTTCCACCACTGTGCCTACGTGTTCAAGGTCTGGTACCCACATTCTTGTCCCAAATAGGATCTCATATGGAGTGACCCCCCCTAGAGAACTTCTTGGCAGATTGTTCAATGCACGTTGAACCCCACTAAGGTGTTTCACCCACCCATCACCCGAACCTAATACCCTAGCTGGTACAGACTGCTTTATGTCCCGGTTTTTCCTTTCCACAATCGAATTTCCCTCAGGATGGAATGGAGAGGAGTACCGCAATGCAACGCCCAGACTGGCCATGGCTTCTTTGTAAGCCCTAGAGCTAAACGCAGGACCCTGGTCAGAATGTAGCGTGCCTATTGCGTATGTGCCGATAAAGACTCGCAAATCTTTTATAACAGTTCGAGCGTCAGCCGAGCGCTGAGGCCATAACCATAGGAACCTAGATTCAGTATTTGCGGGAATGCCTTTGTCCAGTAGGACGTAGGCGCGTAGATAGTCTAATGCTGTCTAACAATGGTGTCTGCACTGGGTTACCGCATTCGCAGCATGGTGTCTGGTGGCTCTCTCGCTGTAATTTACAGTCTAAGCAGTTGTTGATGAATATGTGAATTTCTGTATTCATTCCAGGCCACCAGTACATCTCTTTTAAAGTCAAGATTGTTTTAGAGATCCCTTGGTGTGACAGACCCTCCCCCAAATGTGTTTCATAAATCAAGGCTGCTCTACGTTCCATGTTTGGAATTACCCTATCCCCCACTCCAGGGATTCGAGCAAAAGGAACGTTGTTCGCATCAATTACATAAGAGTACTTGAGTGGAAACTTTTTGGTAACGCTGCACTGCTGCCTTTGCTTGATGCATTGACAGCCAACATTATCTCACCGTCTATTTTTGTTTTTGAACGAGTGATCGCAGCTACGGAAGCCGTTTGCACAGCCCCCTTTGCGGCTTCGTCAGCCAATGAATTCCCTGCAACGTGAACGCCATCACGTTGATGACTCAGTGTGTGGATCACGTGAGCCTTTGGTAGTTCGTTTTTCAACTGAACTACTTGTTCCCAAAGCATTTTATGCTCTATTGTGCCACCTTTCGCATCTTTGAAACCATTTTCAAGGCAGTTCTGTATATAGTCATTATACGACTGAACACAGTAAAAGGAATCGCACACTATTAGTGTGGGGAATTCTCGATCTGTACTTTCAAGTGCCAGTTTGAATGCTTGTAGTTCAGCTCGCTGAGCTGTACAATCCCCTAGAGATTGAGTTTTTGTGACCATAGGTCTGAAGATGCCATTTCGCATGCGACCTTTAACGATTGCATACGCTGCACTGTAAGCTTGCTTACTCCCTGTTGCGGGTTGTGCGGATCCGTCAGTGTAAATTATAAATTCGTACTGATCAAGAGGCAGAATTTCAGTAGGCAGAGAACATTCATGTTCGTATTGCAGGAATGCTTGTGTTTTTAAATCTGGATCAAAAACATATTCAACATTTGTTGCAGCAAGAGAATTAACCCATTGTATCCATCTTGGATGTAGTGCTTTAGCATTTGGAATGCTCGCTTTTGTAACAGCTTCTAAAGCCGGTACTGGGGTTACGACAATAATGCGTTTCCCTTGGGCTAAGGCTCTTTCTTTTGCTACAGCGGTTTGAACTGCTGTTAGAATTTTTCAGTAGAACTGAAGCGCATTTCCGCTTGTGTGTACAAATGGGATTTGTATGCAATTGGGATTTTGTCACCCTCATTGAAGGTTAAGTAGGTGAATCCACATTGACCCGAAATTATTCGGATCACCAAATTTCGTTGACTTACACGTGTTTGTAAGTGATTTGTTGCTAACATGTTAGCCTGGAGTGAACGCAAGATTTCTGTGTGTTCCTGTGTCCAGTTTTTGATTGAAAAATCAGGTTTGATTAATGCGTAGAGAGGTTTAACCCTTTCTGCGTAATTTAGAATGTATGTTCTTCCAAAATTTAGGAAACCCAGGATGGATTGTAAGTTTTTTAGCGTTTTTGGAGGTTGGAGCAGCGCACACTTTTCTAGAAAGTTAGCTGCCAAGCTCTTGCCTTCACTTGAAAGCTCGTATCCCAAAAATAGGACATTGAGATGAGCAATTCTGGACTTTTTAAAGTTGAACTTGTAGCCCTCAGAGGCGAAACCCAGTATAATGGTGCTCACCCTGTTCAAGTGTTTTTCCAAGTCATCGTCTGTCAGATAGATGTCATCGACATAGGACAATGCCTCATTGTCATAAATTTGTAGTAACTCCGTTACCCTCACTGAGAATAACCCTGGGCTGTTCTTGAACCCTTGTGGGAGTCGACAAAAAGTGACGCTGGGTCCCCATTATGGAGAATGCTGTTAAGTACCTGCTTTCAGGTGCTATGTTCTGACAAAAGAAACCATTTGAGATGTCTAATGTTGTTTTATATTTTTTAAGCACAATGTTATTCATTAATGCTGTGCTATGTGCACTTTGCACTGCAAAAGTTTTAGAACAAGTGTTTAAGTGTCTGTAATCCAAAACTAGACGATATGTATTGTCTGTTTTGGAGACAGGAAACAAAGGATTGTTCATTGAGGAGGTGCATGTTTCAATCACCCCTTGATATTCAAGTTGATCTAAGATCTCCCTGACCTGTTTTTTAGCTTCTTGCTTTATTGGGTACTGCCTTTGTGCAGTTGGTTCATGTTTCAGATGTATTTTATGGTGAGGTGAGTCCTCATCCCATCCTACATGATTTTTATATAATGGTGGGGCCTGGGCCACTGCCCATTTCCTGGCATATGTATATTTTAGGTGAATTGGAATATGGTTGGAGAAGGCAGGCATAATAATGTCCTCGCCATGTGGGCATTCCCTGACAAATTGTGGTGGCCAGTCCTTTTCTGCTAGAAGTATGTCATAGCCTCTTGATAGTCTTTCCCAAAAAAGTGCTTTCACCTGTCTAGGTTTGTCTCCCTCCATCCGGAGTGTTATGTCATATAACTTTTGTGGAGTACTAACCCTGGTGTCTACAGTCTCAACTGTGATGTACTCATTCAAGTCCACTATCTCCAGAAGTTCCTTCACGGTCTGGCGAACTATTGTGACTTCTGCTGCACTGTCCAGCATGGTTTGAGCCCATTCTCCGTTCTTGAGTTGTGTTCTCAGTATTCTCGGCATGTCTGATCTTCAGACCTGCTACCTTCTTTTTGGAGAATTGAGGTTTTACTTTGGTTTTTGGAGCGTGTTTGTCGTCTGTCGATTTCACGCGTTCTTCTCTATGTTCTGTTCGTCCTCTTCTTTCCGAAGTCTGTGGTGAGATCTGAAAGGGACGAGAGGAACGTGTATCAGTATCTTGATACCTATCAGGTTTTCTCAAATTATCCCTATTCCTGAGGTTATACCTCCTTTCAGAGGGCTCCTTTTGAGGAGACCTACCTCGGGATTGAGAACGTTTCTCATTTGATTTTTGTTTATTAGACTCCCACTTCTTTTTAGAAGATGTAGGAGTTTGTTTAATTGAGTCCTTCTCAGGACTTTCAGATAGCTTCGGCTTCACTGGTCTTCCACCCAAACTATCTCTGCCTAATTCTGCATAAGATTGTTCTATTATTCTGGGTAGCTCAGTTTGATGTTCTGTAACATCAAATTCCCTTAATTTTTGGCGGATCGCAACTGCTGCTGCCTCCCTTTAATATTAGATAATATTATTGTTGAGACCTGGTCGAAATTTTTCAGTAATTTCATACCTAAATTTAGAGCAGGCTCTGCCCCGTATCCGTTTTGAATTTGTTTCAGGACATCAGGTATTACCGCAATTGACGGAATGCCATGTGTTTTTGTATAGATGGCAGCAAAGACTGAGCTCCAAGTGGTGCAGTCTTCCAGTTGTGGTGTGATCCCCATTGGTAAACTGGTTGTAGTATTCTGTGTTTCTCATGCGGGCTAGTATTTGGAAATACTGCTTCGATTTGAGTAATTTTTTGAGCTATCCAAAATGGAATTTGCTCACGTTTCGTTGGGCATTTTACCCATGACTGCGTATAGAGTCTGTGGTGTAATTTTTAGTGTATTCCCGTGTTGGGGAGTTGGATTTGGATATGTCAATGGTGGTCGGACTGTAAAAGTCTGCATGACATATTGGACCAATTGTCTGTAAATTTTTATTAACTCTGTGAGTTGAGTAAGTAATTCCTCATCTGACATCTCTTCAATGTCTGGATGAGGCGTGTAGCCGGCTAAAATCGGCCATGTTGCTCCTGGTCTACCTAGTGGACCGAGCCTGGTAATGTTTTTGTGATGTTTTAGGGCGCCTTTAAACCAGAGCTGATGCTCCTGGTATGTTAGTGGAATTTCTATATCCTCGAAAGGAATGTATTCCTCTGGTGGTTCATCTTCTTTGTAGAAGTGAAACATCTGTGTTATTGGATTGGATTCAGGAAATATTACCCATGAATAGAATACCTCTGTCTGAAAGGATTCATGTGCCTCTATCACGAAAACTGCTCTACCGCCTCTTGGTGGTAGGCCATGTTTTATAAGTTTTAGAGTGATGGCTCTTCTTAAGTTTGGAGCGATGTCTATGACACCCTCCTCGGTTTCATTTAAACCTGTAATGTTAAAAACTACTGGTAGGGCTGGATCAGCCGCAGCTCCACCGTTTCCGGTTTCATTGTCGGAGCCAGGCATTTTGTTGTTTGAAAAATGTAGAACAAGTTTCAAGGAAACAAAGATAAGGTGCACAATATTGTGGAACACTGTATCCTTCAACGTTGAGCAAACCAAACAGCTAACATATAGGGTACTGCCCTATGTAGCCGTGGTGGATACCTAACCCTGCCCACTCCAGACGTCTTTTGGAGTAAATGGGTAGGGGTCTTGAGAGAAAAAGCACGGCTGAGTTACTCAGTATCTAACGTTGAATTACTGCCTTACCAAACCGTTGGGCGCCATGTAGTGTAGCTCCTATTTCCCTAATAGGCTCTGCGCATTGGAATAATATATCCTATAGGTTTGACATAGGACTAAGGTCAGTATGTCCCTATCGAGTATATTAAACTTAATTACTTGTGCCAGCTAGCTCAGAGGCCACTAGAAACTCCTTGACAACAAGAAGGGAGTAGTTTCTGGCAGCCGCAAAACATGACCACTGTGTTTCCCTTTAGAATCAGAACGTGTCCCAGAGTCGTGGAAACAATAGATAACTATTTCACTCAGCTCAGTCGTGCATGCTTAGTTTTCTCCAAGTTACACAGAAAGAAATAGACGGGCGTTTCAATAAAGGATTTATTGAACAGTCTTGTTTCTGGTGTAAGTAAAATGTGCTGTTACGATCACAAGACAGTATGCGAGATAAATAATGTATGGGGTGAGCAGTAGAAATAAATAATACTGCGATAGCATTATCTTTTAGTACATATGCTGTTACATAAATAACACAGACTACAAATGCGAGTACTCATACGATGCGTTGCTAAGCTAG
The DNA here is from genome assembly GCA_963921515.1 of Calotriton arnoldi. Classification (NCBI taxonomy): domain Eukaryota; kingdom Metazoa; phylum Chordata; class Amphibia; order Caudata; family Salamandridae; genus Calotriton; species Calotriton arnoldi. The sequence continues at coordinate 2,909,376 of CAWUFW010000186.1, forward strand.
TTCTACCCCAATGTACCTAACCTGACCTAGGTGTAGGAAGAGGGAAGAAGTAGGTGAAGTATTCCTTACTATGGTATACTAAGAGTATGTTAAGTCTAGTATGCCTAGTATGCCAAGAGTCCCTCTAGGTTCTAGTCAGCTCCATACCTGAAGAATGAGAGAGGTAGGAATCTCTTTGCCAGACTCGAACTCCAACACCCCGCAAGGGAAGTCAGATCACTGGAAGCTGGAAGCTGGGCTCTCTGCGTGCAGGGAAGGCAGCGTCTTCTCAGTGCGTCAGGCCGGGAAACGGGCTCCTCTGAAGTCGAGGTCTCCTCTGGTTTACAGGGGCTAGGGCAGGTATATTTATACCTGAGAGCACCTAAGAATGTTAGCATTGACGTGAGTTGGACAGCGAAAGACGTCATGAATGAACCCCTAAGGAATAATGGTTCATGCATAATATAGGAGTCCTTGAAGAAATCAATAGTCCTGGACTAGGGAAACTCCCGCAGCCTAAGGGTCTGTTCTTCATGAACTCGTTGTGACGTTAGGGTGGACGGATGTCAGAGACCATGCCTGTATTTGGAGTGCATGGTTTAATGCCTAAATAAGGGCTGGGATTTTATGCCTATATAAGGGCAGGGCGAATTGTGCCTATATAAGGACATGATACTGGAAAGCCCGTTTATGGATACCCTAAGAGGAATACAACAGTACCTCAAAAAAGGTTCACTTTTGTGAACACCTAAAGTGCACTGAGAACTGAAAGTTCTCGTTGCTTACCTGAAACCACATGTAGCACCCGTGGGACTGCAGGACAGGAATGTGAAAATAGGCATCATACAGGTCCAATGGCACCATCCAGTCGCTTGGATCCAGGGCAGACCAAATGTGGGCCAGGGTGAGCATTCTGAACTTGCCTATCCTGAGGAAGGAGGTCAGAGGGTGAAGATAGAGGATAGGACAGAGGCCTACACCCTTCTTTGGCATCAGGAAGTAACAGGAGTATCAACCAGTCCCGATTTATGATGCCAGGACCCTCTCTATGGCTACATTCTCCAAAAGAGCCTGAAACTCCCATCGCAGAATTGAGACGTGGTACACAAAAAGTCATTGTGGTGCAGGAGGCAGTTTTGGAGGGGTAGAGAGGAACAGGGGGGCATATCCAGTTTGAATAAATTGGAGCACCTATCTGTCCAATGTGATGCTCTGCAGCCAGTGGAGGAAGTAGGTGATCGACTTCCTGCCAGGCGACTGTGCACCCCCGAGGACAACTTAAAGTGGTTTTGCAGTGGCTGCAGAAGTGGGGCGGAGGATTGGGTAGTTCGTGTTCTCTGCCGGCCAAATCCCCAACCTCTACCTCGAAAGGCCTGGGAGGTCTGCTGTTGTTAAGGCAAGGTCTAATGTGGCCTCCACTGCAATCCCGTTTCCAAGCCCTGAAAGAGAAGACATTTTTGTGGGACCTGCCGCATAGATGGTGCTATTCCAAGGGAGTGTGCTGTGGCCATGCTCTGTTTGAAGCACCCCAAGGTTGTCTGCCTTGTCTGCAAAGAAATGTGTGCCATCAAATGGCATGCCCATTGTTGTACGATTGTTGTACGTCACTCGAGAGCCCTGTAGAGTGAAACCAAGCATGGAACTGAATCACCACACTGGTCCTGACTGCCCTACCTTAGCAGTCAGTAGTGTTCAGAACCACACTAATCACATTTTTCTACATCCTGACCATCATATATGATCCACTGGACGATCATTCAGAGGTCCCCTGGGACTACTGGCAAGATCTCTGCTAACATATTCCACAAAGCATGGAAATAGCGACCCAGGAAGCAACCTGAATTGACATAACGTAAGGCAAGGCTGGCAGCAAAACACATATTTTTTGCAAACGTCTGTGTTTCGACTCGGGGTGAGGTGGTCGAAGACGCATTGGGTTGAGAATGTTGGTAGATGCCTGGACGACCACACTTTCCAGTCTAGGATGTTGCTGGAGAAAAGCAGGATTTTCTGTGGCAGGTCTGTGGCTCCCCGCTATTTGTCTGTTAACTGGTGGGCAAGAACCTGGCTTTACCCTAGTGACCAACAGTATATCAGTGAGAGCCTCATTAAAAGGTAAAAGAGGTTCCTGTGAGGTCGGCAGGACCTCTGTGATGACATTTTTCATGACGTCAGATGTTTGAGGTTGAGATCCCCTGCTGCCCTCCCGATGACCACTGTGATGGAAGCAGATTATTCTGAGGCTATGTCGGTAGTGGGTGAGTGTAGGCCAATGTCAGGGGAGGTATCCAGGCCACGGGCATCTTGACGGTCCAAAAATAAGTTTTCATAAACGTGAGCTATCATCATCATCAGGGTCTGGCAGAATGTAATTTAATGGAAGCTTCTCCGAATCCAAGTATGCTAGGGGTCGGCGATGGGTGCAACTTCCATGGAGGTTGCAGCAGATTTGCTTCCATGCCTGAAAGGACGATCGGCTCCTCCTCTGGCGTTGGTGGCCACATTGACTTTTGGGGTGCCTGCATCAGTTGTGAAGCTGTACAGGGCGTAGGGGTATGCATTGGCCCTGGAATCAGGGTTTACCCTGGAACCGAGTCAAGGGGCACAGTTGACCCGAGAATCTGCAGGCGGTAAACTGACTGGAGAACCCCATGGATCCTAAGGAATAGATTGCGCCCCTGAGAGATGCGGGTAGGGTGCCACAAATTTGCGGCATCACCTCTTTGAAGGCCTGGACCTGTTGCAAGTGGGCCCAGAAACTCGGATGGAATCTGGAGCAAAGCCAAGATCAGTTCTGGGACAGAGGCCACGACTTAGAGGTAACCTGGGCTGGTTCGACTAGCCAGGGCAAGACCAGGTCAAGCCATGGTTTGACTTTTCTTATGCTTCTTCTTAGACTTACCAGAGGACTTCAATAGAGAGGAAGAGCGCTCACGGATTGGCCTCAGGAATGAGAACGCATCCACACACTCGACTTCAAGCGGGTCTGGGCAACATAGAGCTTGGCCTCGTAGTCCTGGATGACTTCTGATTCATCCGAGAGTAATTGTTGCATGATGCAGTCGTGTGAGGAGCCCAGATACAGACCTTGTGTGGGTTAGTCACTGACATCTCCTTGTGGCGAACCTTGGAGGGCATGGACCCTATCATCTTAGAAGGAGACGTCCCTCTCACACTGGAAATTCTTTTTGTAAAAATAAAGTTTGAAGTAACTATAACTCCCGCGCCGGTCATGCAAAGGGTTGTCATGAAAGTAATTTCACTGATGTCATCAATGATGTCGTAGAACATGTCATGAGTGATGTAATATGTGAGTTCATATGCAGTGCATGACAGGGCGGGAGTTACAGTTACTTTGGTCCAAAGCATCAATTTGTCAAGGCAAAATGTGATATATTGTGGCTCTACTGTAGCTCACAGACATAGCAATATAAGTAATTACAATGAGGAAAATTATCTTAATAATCCTCAACAACAGGTGTGCATAGGCTCTCAAAGGCATGCACATTAAGTACATGAGGACCATCGATTTCAGTTAACTATAACTGGTGAATTTCAGTTTTTCTGAATTTAAAATGTTACATTGAAACTGACATTTTCACCTAACCAAAAAGTCACTGTAACGGTTTTTCTGTGAATGTGTAAGCTTTTTCTAATGTAAAGAAAGATATTACTATACCTAAATATAATGTCACTTTAACCTTTGGTTTGTTCAGTGACTACAACTCCCCCCCCCCCCACACCGCCAGTTTTTCCTTGGAAAGAACTTGAAAGCCATCACGCTTACTGCTGACTTGAAGGCCCTAAGGAAACGGGTCACCGTACTTGAGTTAGGACAGTCTTTGCACCTTTACTATTCATGAAGTAGCACCCACTTCTTTGGCTGTGGGTTTGATTTATCTTTGCTTTGTGGACAAGAATAGGCATAAGTCAACAACTGAATCCGTAACAATAAACTTTATCTACTTGTTTCAGAGAGACCTGATGGGAGGAGAAGGGTTGTACATCCTTTCTTAATATAACTCTAGGTACAAGAGGCAAGATGTACTATTTACAGGTCATAATTTGTGACCAGTATTTTTGCGACCAATAAAACATTGCAAAAAGCGACCTAAGGACTAATAGGTCAGTTCATAAAATTCTGAACCGTAGTGGGTCACACTCCGACCTACGTCATGAATATTAATTAAATTAGGCGGGTCAAAAATCACTATGATTATAGGCCATCACTAGGATGGCTGCCTGCTAGGGTCAGCAGACCACCAGGTTTGCAATAAAGTTATTTTTTATTTTTTAAATGCAGCCTGTTTTCTTTAAAGCAATTAAACTCCACTTAAAAAGACAAGTTTACGGTTTATTTTGCTTTGTTTGAGAGTTTGCAGTGGTCCCATTGACCAATACATGCTCCCAAACAAACTTTTTAACATTTAACAAAGAGGAAGGAGTCACTAAGGGACTCGCTTCCCTTTTGGGATTGGGTTCCCACCCAAAGTAAGGGGTCTGTAGCTTTTCAATGGTTTACAACTCCTATATTAGACACATGGATGGGAATCGTTATTTGGAAGGGACGCCTGCATCCCACTCTTCCCAAATAACGATTCCTTATGCATTATTAAACCCATTGTAAGAGCCAGTAAAAAGTTACTGACTCAAAATGTGTTTAGTACATTGCTAAAAGCAGTTTTTCAGTCATAAACTCTGAATCAGTGCATTTGCAACCAAAAAACTGCTTTTTACATCCAACCCAAGACTTGACCTGGGGCCATTTGCTTGTCTGCTGCATAAAGTGAGATTCGCCTACTTGCACACAAAAATGAACCCCGGATTTTGACGGACACCTGGGAGGAGGAGAACCCTAGTTACTGAATGTTTTTCAGGTACTGCCTGTGGGGCACATTCTTTACGCCAGCCAAAGCTGTACAGCAAAAATGGCAGTGGGGTTTTACATACTTCCACATGGCTTTGAAGGAACATGAGAATTAAACCTTCAAACTGGTTCTTCAACGATGACGTCAGCTCTAGTATCTAGATGGATAGAATTCCAAACAGTTGCTTCACAAATATCTTGTCAAGTTTTCATTTCCCTTATGTGTGACATTTCCATGTTTTTAGTATGTTTATAAGTGACATTTCAATTTTCATGTCTGAGACTTCTGCTTGATACCATGGTGCAAACAGATTGAAGCCCTTATGACCATTATTGAGATACATCTCATGAATTAGCCTTCATTACTCAATATAATGGCCAAGAGACAACCTTCAAACAGCTGCAACCTTCCTGAAGTGCTTATACAAGTTCAGTACATTACTTCTCTTTTCTAAAAGGATCATATTGGAACCAGGTTCAAAATATTAATCAACAACAAGTTATAGTTGCAAATTTTTTATTATAAAGGGAAATATCAGGAGAGAAAAGGATGCCTCGGTAGGCCAAGCACTGTTTTGTGCGAGTGGGAAGCTGTGAAGGAGGAACTACAGCACAAAAAGGTGTAATGCACAATTTCAGAACCAGGTTTACCCTTAGAACGGCTAAGGCAAAGGAATGTAATCACATGCTGTGAAACGGCACCAAATCATCAGGTGATTGGTTGGAGCCTTGAACTTTAGCCAGCTTTAACCAAATAATGACCATATGCCCTTGTGAAAGGTGCAACTACATATCCCAAAATGCACGGTGTCCTTAACTAAAAGGAGAGTACTGGTCAAAGGCTTCAGATACATAGTGCGTGGCCACTTAGTCACTATATGTGACACATCTTGAACACCCAACACACTCACATAAAAAGAGTTGTGTGCAGGTGGGGGCTTGCATTTTTATTATACTAAAAACAAGGATTGGATGATATTCTTGTCCTCAGACGGAATGAATTACAATACTATAAATACTTCTACTGGGAAAAACTTATATATATATTATAGTTAGGACCTACTTACCATAGGAAAAGTGTTTTTTGTTAATAACTTTGGTGCAGTCTGACGAATCTTCCCGAAAATTTTGAAACGAGTTTGTCTCTCACTTCAACTGCTGTCTTTAAAATATTGGGGTGATTCGTCAAGCAGGGGCAGAGAAAAAGGGGGGGGGTTCCAAAACTCATTTCGCCTATGCAATTTCCCATAAGGATTTTGAACAAGACTACAGCCCGAACCGCTGAAAAGAATACACCAAATTTGGCAGAAAGCTAGATCTTGGTCCAGAAGGAGTGCTTTTTGTAATTTGGTGTAAATTCGTTCAGTAGTTTGAGTAATTAAAGAAAAAAGATTTATGTATATCTAGGGACACGGATCTGGCAGATCTCATGATGACATCTGATTGACTGTCACCACTTCAGTAATAACACAAAAAGATCATGGATGGAATGCTGAACATTGTCAAACATTCACCCTCAGTCACAAATCTGCGTTAAATCCATAGTTTTTCTGCTCACCATGCCACTAGTTTCAAGCTAGTCTGGCTGATGAGGGGTGATACCCCAAAACCGGTCCCAGGATGCTTGTGTCCGGTCCAGGGAGGACCTGGCCTGGCAGGTCGGGCTGGACTGTTCACATGAGGAGAAGGATCAAGACTGATTTGCATATAGCTGGGCCCAAACAGGGGTGGCACAGTGAGCAAAAGAATGATGGATTAAACCCAGATCTTTAGACAGGGGGTGAGTGGTTGAAAAGTTACATCACTCCGTCCATCATCTTGTAGTGTTTGCTATAGCGAGCACGGGACCCATGTCTGGGCATACCCTTCCCACTTAAGGCGACTACAGAAACACAGAAAGATGATGGACGGAATGCTGAACATTGTCAAACACTCACCCCCAGTCACAGATCTGGGTTAAATCCATCGATTTTTGCTCATCATGCCACCCCAGTTTGGACCTAGCCATATGCAAATCAGTCTTGACCCTGCTCCCCATGGGAACAGTCCTGCCTGAGCTGCCCGGCCAGGTCTTCCCTGGAACAGAAAACAAGCATCCTGGGACCAGTTTCAGGGTGTCACCCCCCTCATCAGCCAGGCTAGCTTGAATCCAGTGGCATAGCGAGCACGGGACACAAGCCTGGGCATACCCTTCATACTTAGGGTGACTACAGCAACACAAAGATGATGGATGGAATGCTGAACATTGTCAAACATTCAACCCCAGTCACTTCAGTGGTGGCAGTCATCTTGGGACTCGACCTGAGTCCCAAGAAAAACGTTAAAAAAACCTACAAGGGGGCAGGGTAAAAACACTGTGACCCCATAGGATTGGTGTTTTTTTTGCCCCCAGAGCGGGCCAGGTACTAGGGAGATATTTATAATTATATTAAGGGGATGGGGTGCAGGCGGTCCCCTTCTCCGGCCCATGAACCCATTCCCCGGCCGCTACACTGAAAGTAGGAGGGGTCCGCGCAGCTCTCTTTCCTGGGCTGATTTCGACTTCTGGACACCATACCCCAGGGCCAGGCCTTAAGTATATGTGGAAGGGAGGCACGCAGCCCCCCTCCCAGGCTGATTTAGGCTACTGGGACCCAATCAACCAGGCCTGGCTGTGCTTAAAAAGGTGGAGAGAAGGGGGCATGGCTTGCCGCGAAGGAAGATGGCCGTCCTTTAGAGTGGCTTCGCTGGGTCGCTCTCCCTAAACCCCTCATAAATCCGGTACACCATCCGCCACGGGGCAGAGAGGTACAACAAGACAACTGCACGGTGCCTGCCTGCCAACAACACCCTGGTGGCCGAAACGGACCTGAACTTGAAAGTGGATCCGGTGGGGCCTGCGTCGGCCTAAAAGCCTCGGCCTCGAGTGGCAGAGTTTGAGGCTGTGCCGCGGTCTGCAGAGGGCGGGGCCTGCCTTGCTTGGGACTCGGGAGGCTCTCATCAGGAGGGGAGCAGCCCCTCCCCCGATTGCACCAGCTACGGCGGAGAGCAGCGATACTGGCACACTGGTAATTCGAGGCCCACTGAGAAGCGGGGACGGAGGAAAGAGGTCCCGCTCCCCAGCGCTGCTCAGTGCGAGGCCCAAGCGGAGTACGGGCTCCGAGCAGGAGCGGATTGCGAGGGGGAGTGTCCTGGAGCCAGATACATGCAAGTAGGTCCTTAGAGGCCTCCTGAACGATAGGGCCAGTCGGCTCTTCCCTCGCCCAGTGTGGGGCTTCTGCACACCTTGATGCATCGTGGCGGTGAGGAGAGGCTCCGTGAGACTGACTGGATGAAACAGCCTGCAGCAGGGAAGGCTTGAGTCATCTGCAGAGCCGCTGATCTTGACGGCGGAGGCCTCCGGAGCTGATCGTTGCTGGGGAGACCGGGTGGAGACGGGTGGGGAGTACTGGAGGAGAGAAACCCGCCAGGCTAGTGAGTGATACCTACCTGGGCAGGCGACGGTGGGTACCACTCCAGGGGCCCTCCGTTCCTCCCCCGCGGGTTGCGCCTGAACCAGAAGAGCTGGGCCCTGGTGGATTTGCTGGGCACCGTAATGACGGGTGGCAGGGGACTGCAGTCTGCCCAGCAAACAAAATTAGATAAATAAGGGGTCGGCCCCATGACCTGCGATGATGGAGGCTGAATTGGACCAAGGGGCCTCCTCTCCTCCTACTACCTCTGAGCCCACGCTGCAGGACATGATGGAAGCTATTCAGGGAGTTCAATCTGATTTGGCCAGGAGGATTGATATGGCAACAACGAAGGTCTCCCTGCTGAGGGCTGACTTGCGGAATATGGGGGCCCGAGTGAAGGAGGTGGAGGGGGTCTTGGCTAGCCTGGCAGTAGACACAAAGGCTCTTCAGACACAAGTCCAGGACCTAACCGTCACAACCAGGGCGCTGGAGGCCAAACTGAAGGACCAGGAGGGCCACTCCCGACGTAATAATGTTCGCATCATTGGTGTCCCAGAGAGAGTGGAGAGGCCGGCCATAGACCTATTCTCTGAAGATCTCATACTGAAAACGCTTCAACCCCGGGGACAGTTGAAGTACTTTTCTGTGGAGGAGGCTCACAGGGTTCCGGGCACCCGGCCGCGTGCCCCCCGTGCCCCATCATAGCGTGAATATTTAATGACCGGGATGTGATTCTGCAGGCTGCCCGAAGTGCCCCCCGCTCAAATTCAAAAATACCTTTATCACCTTTTTCCCCAGACTTCACCATAAAAGTGCAACAGGCACGACATACTTTCCTTGAGGTGAAGAAGGCCCTCCGGGCAAAAGACATCAAGTTCTCCATGCCCTTCCCTGTAACACTCAGGATAATAGCGGATGGCAAGGTGTGGAGGTTCTCCACCCTGTAGGAGGTGTGGGACTGGTTAGACGGCTGGAGGATAGTGGGACGACCACGGCGCACACACAAGGGCAGCAATACGTTGGTGGTGGCTGAGATGTACATGACAACGGACAACGGTGAGGGCCCTCCTTGTCGGACTGGCTCCCCTGCGGCCGGAGGGGAACGAGGATATAACCTGGAGCACCATCGGACATGATTGAGCCAGTGGGGACCCACACAGATAAGTGAGGCAGGGCGAGGGCACAGCTTGAGACAGCGGAGCCTCGGACTGAGACTGCCCACGCAGCTAAAAATACAGTTTTCTTGTTGAATATCTTACATCCTTACAGAATGTGAGATTGATTTGTTCCATGATGATGTTGCTGGCACATTCATTCACTGCATGGGGGGAACTGGGGGGAGTGGCTGGCAGGCCTACAAGTGGCTTAAGCACACCCGATTTTTGGTAGTTCTGTTTTGGGGCGACATGCGCTCTGCAAATTGGGGTAGTGGGAGGTTTTGTGCCCACCGTGCAGGGTAGCAGGGAGGGGGAAGTTAGGTGTTCAGGTGTTCAACACACACACTCCAGTTGATGTGGTTTTCGTGTTCAGTATGAGATTTTGCTTGGCACACATTGGGGAACAGGATGGCCTGACGGGGCGGGACTGGGGAGCACCTCCTTCCACTGCCGCAGGGGTGACCGGGCTCCGAGCAGGTTTTCACCTAGACAATCCTCATGACTCCCTTGACTTGTGAAGCGCCCTCTCTGGCTCAGACTCCCGGGCACCCCCCTGGGAATAAAAAACTTGAGAATCATGACCTGGAACGTAAATGGACTCGGCAATAAAATTAAAAGTACAATGGTGCTGCAGTATCTCTGCAGACATGCACCGGACATAGTCCTGAAACAGGAGACACACCTGAAAGGTAACACCTGTAAAGCTCTAGACAGGTTTGGGTACAAACTATTGGCACAAGCGAGGTTCACGATGGGGTCACGAGGGCTAGGGATATTGGCCAAGGCGACCTTTCCCCTTATACCCGGCTGGGTTTGGCACGATCGGATGGGCAGATACGTGGCACTTACGGGGAAGTGGGAGGACAGAATCCTCAATTTGTGTTCAGTGTACGTGCCACCCAGAATGCAAGTGGGCACCCTGCCTACACTTAGTACACTGCTTCTGGAGCTCCCACTTTGTGTCCTGGTGATGGGTGGGTACAAAAACGCTGCAATGGACCCGGCGTGGGATAGAGTGTCAAGCTCGGGGAGGGAAACTGGGGTGGACTCCCTGAAGACATTTACAGAGACTCTTGGGTTGGTTGATCTTTGGCATGAGCACAACCCCACGACTAAACAATATACCTTTTACTCTGCACCTCACGGAGGGTACTCTCGACTGGACTATATATTAACGCACTCTACTGACGCAGGCTGCTTTCGGGGGGATTCAAAGAGCCCGAGGTATATCTGACCATTCTGCAGTAGAGGTACGGCTGCAGGGACCCACTAGAACATACACACTGCCGCCCCGTATAGACCCATGGCTCCTCAAGGACAAACAGGTCAAGAACAAGTTAAGAGAAAGAAAGGAGCAGTATTTCCAAGAAAATGTGGGCATGGTAGCCTCGGCCTGCGTACTGTGGGAGGCCTACAAACTGGTAATAAGAGGATATGCTCAGGCCCTGGCAGGCGGGATAAGGAAAGAACAGAGGCTTCAGTATAAAACTTTGGAAAGGGAAATCAGCCAGTTAGAATCTACAACCCAGCAATCCGGGGTACCAGACGCACAGGTTAGTCATCAAATCAGTCTTAAACATCAAGAGATGGGTGATATTGCGGAAGGGAAAGCCAGGGTGTACGCCAGGGCGACTCAGAGGAGAATCCATGAGGTGGGCGATAAGGCTATCAAACTAATAGCATGGCTAGAAAAACAAGATAAAGAGAGAAAAGAGTGTTAGAGATCCGTGACCCGCACAGTGCGATCTGTGGGACCGGTGAGGAGATGGCTTCAGCGTTTGCGGATCACTTCGAACAACTGTACACGTCCACATTGCATAGGTTGGGGGCAGATTGTGCTAAACTCCTCCGAGATGCTGGCCTTCCCACATTATCAGTGGAAGATCGGGAGGAGATGGACAAAGATGTCACCGTAGAGGAAATAAGCGGTGAGATTAGAGACTTACAATCGGGTAAGGCGGCTGGACCTAACAGCCTACCAGCTGAATTGTACAAGGGAGTGGCAACACTGGTGGCTCCACATATGCATATTATGTTCCAGGAGGCGTTGGAGCAGGGAAGCCTACCGGCAGACCAGTGGCTAGCCACGGTTGTGGTCATCCCAAAGGAGGGCAAGCCCCCGGAAGATTTACCTCTTATAGGCCAATCTCATTATTGACTATGGAAGCGAAGGTGTTGGCCAAGGTAATAGCGACCAGACTCAACAGAGTGATAACGTCTATAATTCAACCCGATCAATCAGGCTTTATGCCCCACAGAAGCGCCAGGCTTAATTTGTGACGCCTGTTTGGGGTTCTGCATATTACCAAGAGTAGGCCGGACGAGGATACAGTGCTCCTGCCGTTAGACGCCCATATGGCGTTCGATAGCATTGAGTGGCCATACCTGTTTGAGGTACTAGAGCGATTCCGTTTTGGCCTAAGTTCTGTGCCTGGGTTTGGCTCCTCTAGAAGAACCCCCTGGCCAGAGTACGAGTGAACGGGGTGGTGTCTAGGCCAATGGCTTTGTACAAGGGAACAAGAGAGGGATGCCCTCTCTGCCGCATGCTTTTCGCTATAGCGTTAGAGCCCCTAGCGGCTTGGGTTAGGGGAGACCCACTGATAAGAGGAATTTCAGGGGGGTGGAGGGGCCTGGGAAGAGAGAATATCATTGTATGCTGTTGACATACTATTATATGCCACAAATCCTCGATCAATCGTATACTTCAAATATTCTAATCGTTTGGCAGTTACTCTGCCTATCGGATACATTTGGCAAAGTCCCTAGTGTTCGTGTTGACCGGGACCGCACCGACCCTACCATCCTGTGGGAGGGCCCTCTTGGTCAAGGACAAGTTCAAATATCTAGGTATCACGGTCTCTAGAACCGATGCCGATTTTTTGAACAACAACCTATTCCACCTGTTACACAGTCTACATAGGGACGTCCTGCACTGGAGGACGCTACCACTCTCACTGATGGGAAGAGCGGCCCTCATTAAAATGATGGCGCTCCCGTGCCTCCTATATGACCCCCAGAACACCCCATGGAAGATTCCGTTAGATTTCTTCTGTAAGATCGACACTGAAATAAGACCTCTTTTATGGGACGGGGGTAGCTCTAGAATAGCCCTCCACAAGCTACAGAGGGGAGTGTATGAGGCGGGACTGGCAATTCACGATATTCAGAAGTACTATTGGGCCGCACAGTTGGTTACACTTAACGACTGGGAGTTTGCAGGGAGAGAGGATCCTGCTTATAGGGTTGATCCCTATTCCCTGGGCCGGAGGGGGTACCCTGAAGCACCATACCGTAAGAGGACGGAAAGCAGCTTACCACCACATACACAAACAACAGTACGAATATGTAGGGAGGCAACTAAATTCCTGTGCTGGGAGGGCAGACTAACTGAATGGACTCCCTAGGGGGACAGCGACCTCCTACGAGAGGTGGGTGGACTGCAGGGTTTCTGCCCATGGGCGCTACTGGGCATTGACCACTTAGGAGACGTCTGTAGAGGGCAAGTGATAGTGGAGTTCGCAGATCCTACAGACGAAATACCAGATGCCTGATTTGAAACGGTTCCGATATCTGCAACTAAAGCATGCACTAAAGATCCACATCCCGATGGGGGAACAGTTACCTGAATATGCACTGCTCATGGACAGGATGATGTTAGACCCAATCCCGGAAAAGGCTACTTCCCTTATATACAAAAAGATAATGAACAACACACTTGACGGCCCTCCGGGAGGCCTGGGAGACAGAGATAGGTATCCTAGAGGATGATGACTGGGCAGAGGCAATACAGAGTCCCCGAGAGGTGGCCACAAGAGCACGGTTACAGCTCATACAACTCCGAATATTACATAGATCATGCACTACCAGGACGATGCTCCACCGAATGGGTCGAAGCGATACTGAGTTGTATAAGGGGCTGTGGCGTGGTGGGTACCTTTTTTCATACACTGTGGGCCTGCCCCCAACTTCAGCAGTACTGGAGGGAGATTGCTCGGGTGATGTCCGAGGTGATGGGTCAGGAGGTCACACTGGATGCTCGATGGCACATGTGTGACTGGGAACAACCCATGGCCAAAATACACTAGGATATGGCTAATGTTGGCCGATATTGTAGCTAAAAGGAATATTGCAAGGTGATGGGGGGTGGCGCAACCTCCGAGGGTCACAGAATGGGAGGCGGACCTTGATTGGTGCTGTGCAGCTGAAAAGGTGGTGTACCAAAGCCATGGGTGCCCGAGGAAGTGGGGCAAGGTGTGGGGTAGATGGGTGGAATATAGAGGGATTTGAAGCACCACAACAGACAGCGGAAACGTGGGAAGGGAGGACACAAATAACCTCCTAACTGCACTTGTATGTCTTTGAGCTCGGGATCCCCTATACTGTGCTGTCCTGGAAAGACTGTTTTAACCATACATGATGAACCTGACAACCATGGCATGACCGGATGATTCTGTGTACCTATGATGTGTAGCTGAGCATTTGTTTAATAAAAAGAATTGAGAAGAGAAAAAAAAAAGGGGGGGGGAAGAGGAGCACACAGAAATTAGAAAAGGGAGGGGGGCCGCGGGCCCCCCCTACTGGAGCCATTAATGGCCCTGGGGATCCATTCCCCAGGGCCTGTTCTAGCTATGTTGCGGGGGGCCTACCCCGGAACATAGCGGTTTCCCTGCCCGCACTCACGTGGGCAGGGAAACCTGTGTTCGCTTTCGCTTGGCGGGAGCAATTTCAAAGCTCCCGCCAAGAGAGCAAACGCGAAATCCGCTCCCAGCTGAAGGAAGCTTTAAAAATGCTCCCACCAGTTGGGAGCGGAGTACAGATCTGTTTCTGAAACAGATCTGAATATTGCTCCCGCCCACAAGGAGCAGTATTTTAGCTGCTCCCTGTGGGCGGGCGCAATGACTGCTCCCGCTCAGCTGGATGTGGGGAGCCGGCTGAGGCAGCAGGGGCCTTGCCCCGCCCCCCCCTCCGGGGCCACCAACGAGGAGATGGTGGGTGTCCTGGGTGGGCATCACGGCACCCACCGTTTGTCGGCCAGACCTCGAGGGATGGGGCCCGGGGCCCAAAACATTTTAGGGAGGGGGCCACAACCCCCCCACAAAAAAAATACACCGGACCCCGCTGAATGTGGTCCCCTGGGCCAAAATCAGTCCATGGAGGAGGGGCACGTGCCCCTCTACCCCAGAAAATATGGCGGGCCCTGGGGGATGGGCTCCGAGGCTGAAACCCGCCCAGGTAGGGGGGCTGCGTGCCCCCCCTCCCAGGTTAGCTGCCTTGGGGGGGGGTGGGGGGAGGGGGGGCTTGCTGCATGGAAGGTTGGTTGCCGGGCCAGGCTATAGGCCAGGCCATAGGCCAGACCAGGCCCTGCGGCCACCCCCCTACTGCGCACGGCCTTGGGGGAGGTGGCTGCTTGGAGGGGGGTTAGCCGCCGGACCTGGGCATAGGCCAGGCCCTGTGGCCATCATCGCCAGGTGCAGATTTTACACACACAAAACCAAAGAAATTCAGCAGTTAGAGTTATCTTAAGTAACCATAACTCGTGCCCTAATGTAACTAACTCAAGCCCTTTGCATGTACTGCCAATTACCCTACATATCACATCACTCATGACATATTCTATGACATCATTGATAATATCACTGCAACATTTGTTGTAAAATTATTAATGAGAAAATTGTGCATGGCGGGGTTGGAGTTATAGTTACGTTAGCGCACAAGTAAGTAAGTAAGCGGATGGTGAAGTCATAGTGTCGAGAAACCATCTCTGGTAAATTTGCTTTTATGAGCCAATCGTTGAGGTACGGATAAATATAAATGTTCCTTTTTGTATTAAAGACATTACTACTGCTATCAATTTTGAATACCAACATTGCAAATATCTGTCTCTATAATTTTGTTGACTTTCCTTAGATCTACAATCGATCGATGTTCAAATTTGTGGCCATTTTGGGAACCCAAAAATATTTTAAGCAGATACCCTTTCCCCTCTGTATTGGATGAACAGATTACATTACTTGTTTTTATAGTAGTGACAAAATCTTCTTTCTTAATTCGTTCAGCTGATGCTTTGGTGAACCTTTTGGTAGAGTTTTTGGAGGAGATTCGAATTGGATTTTGTAATCACATTCAATGATTTGTAGGACCCATCTGTCTGATGTTCTTTGGGTCCAGTCTATAGTGCCAGATGTATAAAGCGTTTTTCCCGTTCGCAAACGGGCCGATTCTCAGAATCGACCCGTTTGCGACGGCAAAGCCTTTGGGATGTATCATCCCAAGGTATTCGCAAAATAGGGAATCACAAAATTGCGATTCCCTATTTTATGAGCAGATTTAAGGAATCGCAGTTTGCGATTCCTTAAATGAAATGCAGGAAGCCAAAAGATTTGCGACCTGCTTTTAAGAAATCAGAAATTACCACCAACTTCAAGTTGGTGGTAATATGCGATTTCCATGAGAAATGCACTTTTTTGCATTTTTCAAGGTGCCATGTGGCGCACAAACAAGCCCTAAGGGCATGTATGTGCGCCACATGTGCACACTTACCTTTTAGGGGGTGCAACATGGTGGCCTTTTGGCCCCCCTATCACCCTTGAAATTGCATTTGCAATTTGCGAGGACCTATTTGGTACTCGCAAATTGCGAATGTCTTCCTAGTGTCTTCCCTAGAGGCCCATAGGAATGAATGGGAAGGTATTCCTTAATAGCGAATCGCAATTTGCGATTCGCTATTAAGGAATATGTACGATTTGCAATTTTTTTTGCAAATCCTACATACATTGCATTTTGCTTCTCTTAAATAGCGAATCGGTAAAATTCGCTATTTAAGAATCGCAAATGCAATTCTTGATACACCTGGCCCTAAGTGTTTTGTTACCCTTCCACTGGAGTGGCGAACAGAGGGGAGGAACTGGAGGCTCATTGGTCTGTGTCCTTGACTTTACAGATGAAGACTAATGCTGATGGTGCTGAGTTTGCTGGCCTCTTCTTCTAGAAGGACATTGGTGTTAGGGTGATTGAAACTGCTGTTCCTGTTGACCCCGATTACTCGTCTATAGGCTGACTCTGGGTGTTTACCATCGGACGTTCCAGGTAATGCTAGTCACGTTGTCGGTTTTGTGACCTGATGAATTCTTTACATTCCTCTAGGGCTACTACCTTTATGGTTTTAGCTTTTTTCATGCATTCCATTTTCTCATTGGTTTGAGGACCCAAAAAAAGCAGATCCCAAACAAGGAAAATTCAAGATTTTCAATTGTGAGTCAGGTTTGAGATGCAAGCCTTAGCCAACACACACCGAGACTCCATGACAAAACAGTGTAGCAACTAAGTAAGCTGAGTCAATAGGTGCACTGATGACCTGTTTTGATACAAGCTGTCCTTCTTGAATTACCTCCAAAAAAGCTTGTTTACGCTTCTTCTGTAAATATTCTGCAAAAGAAAATGTGGTCTCCCAAAGTGATCTGTCTTATGTTCCCAATAAGGCAGTATCAGTATCTGTTTTGAGATAGACCACAGCAGACCCACACACCTTGCAGTCAGCAGCGCCAATTCTTTTCCTTTCGCAATCTGGGAGTACAGAGGTTTCTGGGGAATATGCATGTATTTTTCTGACAATAAAAGAATCAAGTTTAGGTTCCTGATGTAAGAACATGGGATCTTGAACTCGTGGTCTGTACTTCTTTAGAAGTCTCCTGGCTGCCATCTTGATGATTGCTGGTGATAACATGTTTTCTTCTACCAGCTCTAAAAATCATGGTACTAGAAATAGTGCAAGTCTGAGAGTGTCTCTCTATTGTAAGGTTTCCATAATAATGGAAACAGGGATTGGAGGTACCTCTAGTTGAATATTACGTTTATTCGTACAATGTCATCCACTGGTGAGATATGAAGTTGTGAAGCTGGAGTACAAGTATTATAAGTGCCTGTAGACATTGGAGACTATGGAGAGTTCGGTGATGGAGGGGACCTAATTGGTGTTTTAGCTAGTGGTCTTCCTGGTGCCCGTAGAATAATCAGTAAAGGAGATTCTTGAGGTGGGGACATGGATATGCTCCCTGGAATCAACATTAGTCTGGGTGGAATAGCCAAAGGTGGTAACGGAGATTGAATACGATCAGAAGCAGGAATTGTCATTCTAGTCATCTTCGCTGAAAGAGGAGACATTGAAAAAGAGAAAAGCAATTACCCTGGAGGAGATCCAAACATTGGAGTCATGGCAACATGTCTCGGAGTAGATCAGAATGAAGAAGTATATATCAACATCAATTTGAAGTGTCTCAACATTCATCTATGTGACTTTGAATGTTTGGATGTCAGTGTTCACATCAATGCCGATGACAAGGTTACTGGTGATGATAGGCTGCACGTCAAAGGGCTGAACTCGAAGGGCTCGTTTTCGACGGTCTCGGCATTAATGTCTCCGTTGCAGACAAACGCTGGTGGTGCTGAGACGGTCTCACCACTGACCGATGTCAAGAGTGTTTGGAATGATGACAGTGATGTTTATGCCGCCTTTTCTCCCTTTATCTTGCATCTCTGGAGTCCTTCTTGGGAGGATGCAGAGGTTCAGTAGAGAGAGCCCACTCTCTGCCTTGCTGTTATCTTTATTTTTCCTGTTGGGAGTTGAGGTCTTCCAACTGCCCACTCAAGCACATTTTCTTTCTGTTCTTTAACACCCTTGTTGAAATTTTGTGACAAAATTCACAGCTGTATACAGAGTGGGAGGGTGGTAAACAGACCACACAGTGTGGCTCTGTGACAGCCTTTACTCTACCACAGGAAATGCACTTCTGAAATAGTGTAGTCATTTGGAAAGAAAAAAAATGCTCTTCAAAACAAACCAGAGGTTAAAGTTTTGGAATAGACAGTAAAAATGATGAATTAATTGAGGGAAAATTAAGTAATATGAGGAATAAACGTTGGGAAAACAGGAGAAAAACTCTCCCCAGAGTGTTATAAGAGCCAGCTAGCAAAAGCCGAAAAAAAGAACTGAGGCTGTGAGGCAAACTGCCAGTACAAGGCATGCTGGGAACAGAAAGCTGCTGACTTCTTAAAGGGATAGCATACTTTTAATTGACCATATGCACTTTGTAGACAGTCTTTATTTTCAATTGTTCCTCTATAATGAGAAAGTCTACATAATTTTAAGGGATACATTTTCCAATTAGATGGTGCAATTTAAGTTATTTTTTAAAGAAAACAATTAGGGTAAATGCTATCTGCATTTCTTGTTTTGAGGTGACTTTTTTGTAATTGGATTTTTTCAAAATATCCGTCTCCATTTACATAATTTGATATATGTATACACCTACGCATACATCTACGAAATGAGATGACAGAACTGTTCTGGGGTCCCCGCACGCTGGCAGGAAATATTCTATGTTTAGGACTATCAATGAGGATCCTACAATGCAGAATACACAAATATTTGCTGTCATCACTTTCTAGTCTTAAAAATGATGTGTCCCTTTGCACGCTTGCATATTTTACCAAATAAAAGAGAAACAATAGTTTTTGATAAAAATATATTATTTAAAATGTATAACTTAATACTAACCAACATTTCTGGGAACTGTACTCCAACTTGTTGCTTAAATTAATATTAGGTAAATGTGAAAACAACTTAATTTCTGTTTTAACATAAAAATATTGAAAAGTTGAACATCTGAAATCTGATTATTTTCATTACAAACAAAAAAACAGTTGCAACTGAAAATTTCTGAAATTAGATATATCGCTGGAAAACACATTCTTCCATCTTTGAGAACACAAGAAACAACTACAATAGAGATCACTGAAACCAGTAATTATTTCTCATCTGGCACACTATTCACAGATTACGGGGAACAAAACAAATCAGGAAATTGCTACATTTTGAAGAAATGTCTGAGGTTTATGTGATTATCAAACAATTTCAGGAATAAATGTAATTTGTTGCTTTCCAGGAGTAGTGGTATGCATCACATTTCGGAACGCAGAACTTCAATATGGCGGAAATATCTGCATGCCCAATGTGACACAAATGTGCTTTTCACATGTAACTTATTTATTCCTTCCAAAGGGAAAATGTTCTTCAGATGAGAAAACCTCTCTCCTCTGGACAAGTTCTCACCCTAAAAATGTAAAACTTATAAAAGTGTAGAGTTTAGGTGCACAAAAAACTGAGAATCGGCCCCCCTACTGTTAAACAATCAACCCATATCACCTCATGTCACAAAGCAGAACATCTGCAGAATATGCACACACTTTTTTCTTCTCCAACACAAATGTCTATTGTCAATTAAACACATCTGGGCTCAGGCTAACCCAGGTAAAAGAAACGGATACGTCCAAGCGGGAGATTGCCTTGAAACAAAGCTGACTCAAGTGCTGCTGCTGATGCTATGCAGACAAAAACTGATTCTGCAGGACTTTTCCATCCAAGGCTGGTTGAGAGTTTGTGGAACGATGGCTTCAGATGTCCAACATACTACTCTTCAGCATTCTTTATAAACGTAAGAATGTGAGACTTTAAGAAAAATACACAAAAAATTGAAGAAAAAGAAAGATGTTAGATTTAGTTATACTCCTAAATTGTCCCTGTTACAAAAATGTTACAGACTACTCATATACACAAACGTTTTGCATCAGCACACTGAAGCATTGATACATCTAAGTTGCAAGCATTACATACTTCACCACCATTGATTCCTACGGACTACAACAGAATCAGCCTCTTCCAATCAACTTTCAAAGCACCAACTGGCATCTCAAAAAGGACCTGTAAAATATACAGTAACTGACCCTCATTTGGAACTATAAGTAATCCACCCACGCAAAGACACACAAATGTCATAACAGACTATCAGATAGCCCCATGAGACCAGCACAACAGATCTCCATATGGCTTCTAGTAACTACTCAAATGACTCCCAGCAGATCCACACATGGCTGCCATCAGACCCTCACATACCTCATAAAAAAACTCACATCGCTACCAACAGAACTCTTCCTAGCTCACAATAGACTGTCACATATCTCCCAATGTACCCATAGAGAGGCACAAAAACCCTAGTGCAGCTATCAGTAAATCCTTGCAAGATTGCCAGCAGAACTGGGCACGAGCTGAAGGTTCAGACCTCATCAGGCAATCCCCCAATATTTAGACAGCAAAAATAAAAACCTGGACATTCCTGCCATGACCGCTACAGTTTCCAAAATACACTCATACAGGTCACAAAAGTTCCTCATATGGTTTTGAATAGGTCTACACATAACACGGACACAAGCACAGTCCGCAAAAACACTTATCTAATCTCCAAGTGACTGTCCGAATGCCACCAAACCTAAAATCACATAACCTGTACTGGCCATATCAGACACAGTTTGAAAAGCTTCTTCAGGCAGTCCCTGACAGATACTGAAAGACCTTCAAACCGGTCCCAACAAACCAACACATGGGCTGAATAGACCAGGACATGGGTCCCAAAGAGACCTATATAACCCACACCATGTCTGTCTATTGCATACAAAACACTCACACACCACCATAGGTCAACCCACATAGCCCCCTATAGTCTCTAACATAGTTTTTGCTTCAAACGCTTCAGATGCCACCAGATCTACTTGGACTACAGATTAACCCAGGCTTCACCTCCAAAGAAACTTCCCATACCCTCAAAAGACCCCATTCACTACAAAGGAAATCAAAAGACCCTCCTCATACAGTCCTTCTATACCCTTGCACAGTTTCAAGAAAACCCTCAGACAAGTCTAAGCAGATCGCAAAAGACATTTACAGAGTTCCGAACAGATTGCCATATAGCCCCAATAGACCTTTGCACGGTTCCCCCTACACACAACCACCGTAGCTCCACAAAGACCCCCACATAGTTCCAACCAATCACATAGTTCCCAAAGTACTCACACACTTCCCAAAAGGCCTCACAAAGTTACCAACAGATCTACAAGTACTTGAAACATACATGGACACATTCTCCACAATATACTTGCCTAACCCTCAAAAAGTATCTCTGTAAAACCCACAAGATCCTCATACAGCCCCAAATAACCTTTCAAAGCCTCTGAAGACCTACATCTAAACCAAGCGATTCTCAGTCTCCTTTCTTTCTCACTTTCTTATCCCAAACAAGTGCCTGGATGCCTGTGCCTTGAGCACTAGTGTTTATAACGCAGCCCATGATAAAACAGACAGTTTAGGGTAATACCTCACTATGAGAACGGCCATTTATCTTCCCCTTCAAAATGCTGCCAACAATATTTTCTGAATGGAAGACACCTGCAATAGCAAGCAAAAGAGAAAATGGCTTACTGGTAACACCAGTCCTCTATCAAAGGAATGTATATTCAATTCATAAACACTGATTAGTACCACCCATGCACAGAGATCCTGGAACAGCTTTAGAATGGAGAGAAAATAATTTTCCATGTAAAGCTAAAAAAGTAGACCAATGCCTATACACAGGTAACATTTGGTTTACATTTTCTGTTTTCATAAATGCAATTAAAACAAAGAAAAAATAGCTGAATACCATCTTGTAGCATAAATGGCTGTGTCAAGGGTGGTATTGCCCAGAATGTCTTGTTTTCAAGTGCTCGTAATGACGATGCCAGGACTGTGGCAGAGCGACCAAAATCCACAAAAAACACCACTGCCAACTCTTCAATAACTTCCATCACCCAGCACCTGCAAGAACAAGATTTCAGTCTTACTGCACCTAAGCTACTTCTTCCAATACACAGGACAAGTATATGCTTGGTCATTTTCAGTGTCCAATCTTTACCACAGATGTTATGAGAGATGAGTGCTTAAAATACAAACTTACCAACACCCTAACTTTCTTAGACGATGCATATAAAGTGTGTCTAGCATGTACATGAGTGACCTATACTCACACTGTACGTATGCATACTCTGCCATATACTTTTGCCACCAGGGACTGAAACCCTCACCTTCCCATCCCAAGTTCCCAAAGAAATTAACTAGTAACTCCAATTGTCCAGTGTTGGTATCTTTCATAAACTTGCATGCTTAAACCATTACTTAGCGTCAGGCTGGGAATCCCCTGTAAATATAAACAGTCAACAATGTGGAAATGGCCATAGGCCCGAAAACATTGTTTGTTTAGCAGCACACCCACCTTATTTTTAAACAACCCAAACTTGGTCCAATGAGGTGGAAGAGCTATGCTCTGTACTCCCCCTAGACACCACCATAACGCAGACTTGACAGCACAGTAGTGAGCCTCTGACCGTAGAGGAGAGAAGGTTGCATGTGAATATGAAAGACACCAATACTGGACAGGCTGCTTACCTGTCATACTAGTTCTCTTCCAGGGGAATCCTCATCAAAGTCATTAGCGCTGAATAGTACCCCTATGACGCGGGGAACCCAGAGCACTCTCAAAAATGTAATATATATATAACAGTTATGAACTTTGTATGCAGTACTTCACATATGTATAACTGCAGTCTAAAGAGAAGCAAATTTTCATTTGAAAAAGAATCCAATTACATAGGGATATGTCATTAATAAAAACTGACTATAGAAAAACTTTCACAAACCTTTTTCTAAAAAGGAAAGGGAATATGAGACATTGTTAGCCAACAGGCTGTCATTCAAAGAACAGTAAAGAAAAATGGCACTGTACCTTGAAGAGCCTCACAGTACCCACCCTCTGTATTCCATCATGCCTCACAGGTGACAGTTAGGTCAGGTCATTTTCACAGAAATTAGTTATCCTGGGTGAGGTAGTTGTTGAGAGCTGTAATAGCTTTGTTACAGGGATAGGAGGGTTGCTTAGGACTTTGATGAGGATTCCCCTGGAAGAGAACTAGAACTACAGGCAATCAACTTTTACTTCTCTTCCAGTGGATCCTTGTCAACAGTCAAAAGCACTGAATAGAATAGTAAGCCCATCCCACAAGCTGCGGACCTGAAACAAAAGCAGCTCCAACAATCACTCCAAAAGGTTCCTCAAAGAAGCCTGTCCTGCTTGAGTACCTGCTTTACAGTCTGTATCTAAACAATAATGCTTAGTAAAGGTATGTACAGATCTCCAGGTAGCAGCATTGCAAATTTCAGAAATGGGGACATTTCTAAGAAGAGCTGCAGTTGCAGCCTTCCTCCCCCTGAATGAATGTGCGTTAGGTCTACTAGGTAAGGAATACTTAGCCAGTTGGTATGAGAGAAGGATACAGGAAACTATTCACCTAGAGATAGTCTGTTTTGATGATGCCAAACCTGTTCTCACTGGGCCATAATTAATAAAGAGGTGATCTGATTTCCTAATGTCTTTGATTTTATCTAGGTAGAACTTGGGAATTCTTAACATCAAGAGAGTGCAAAGACCTTTCAGCTGGAGTAGATGGACTAGGGAAGAAGGTTGGTAATGAAATGGTTTGATTAATATGGAAGTCTGAAACAACCATAGGTAGAACATTTAGATGAGTTCTCATCACCACTCTAGTATTGTGAAAAACTGTGTATGATTCTAAAGGGCATAATGCTTAAATTTCACTAACTCTGGGTGCTAAGGTGAAGCCTACTAAGAAAGCCGCTTTCCATGTCAGTAGCTGTGAGGAGGCTTTATGAATGGGTTCAAATGGGGGAACCATTAATTTGGAAAGAACAATGTTAAGTTCCCAAGGAAGGGATGGTGACTTAATTGGAGGGAATACTTTTTTAAGAAGCCTTTAATTACAGAAATTTTAAAGAAATACATTTGTGATGGAGATGTTCTATAGACTATTACAACAGCAAGATGCACCTTAATAGAAGAAAACTGTAACCCAGATTTTGCTAAATGAAGAATGTCGGATATAACTACTACTTCTTGGCACAAGATTGGATTGTGTCTGTTTGAATGTACCAGGAGTAAAACCTCTTCCACTTAAAGGCATATAATTTTCTTGTGGAAGGTCTTTTAGCCTCTCTCAAAATGTCCATGCAATCTTGTGGCAGGTATAAATGACCATATTGGAGGAATTCAAGAGCCAAGCTGTAAAGTTCAGTGATGGAAGGTTGGGGTGTAGTATCTGTCCCCTGAACTTGTAAAGGAGATTCTGTTTGCATGGCAATCTCTTGTGTAGTCGTTCTGATGGGTGAAGATCCGTGAACCACCATGGACGAGGCTATTCTGGTGCTATCATTATCATTCTGGTGTTTGACCTGTAGAGTCTGATGATTACTGTCGGTATGAGAGGAATTGGCTGAAATGCGTACAGAAATTTCCCTGACCAATTTATCAAAAGGGCATTCCCTTTTGACCCTGGTTGGGAGAATCTGGATGCATAGTCTCAGCATTTTCTGCTGCTTGCATCTGCAAACAAATCTATTTGTGGATATCCACAGTCCTGGAAAATGTCTTGTAGGACTTCGCAGTTTCGAAACCCAGTCATGATTTTCCGGAAATACTCAACTGAGTGAATCTGCTCGTATATTCTAAACCCCTGGAAGGTGGATGGCCGTTATGGTTAGGTTTCTGGCTATTAGCCATTTCCATATTGCTTGAGACTCAAGAGATAGAGGACAAGGGTGAGTCCATCCTTGCTAGTTCAGGTAGTACCTTGTTGTGTTGGGGGTCTGAATAAGAAGGGAATCTGTTGTTATTGATGGATAAAAGGGTTTCAAGGCCCGATGAACAGCTCTCAATTCCAGAAGATTGGTACAAGTCTTCTTTTTCCGACCAAACCCCATGGGTTTGCAAGTGTCTCATATGAATTCCCCATACCTGGAGAGAGGCATCTGTGATCAATGTTTGAGTTGGTAGATCCTGATGGAGTGGTACTCCTACCAAGAAGTTATTTCTACCATGGGAGAGATAGAATTGCCTCTTCTGATAATCCGTTTCTCTTCCCAGTGGTTCAAGAGCTTTTTTTCAACTGGTCTTCTAAGCATTGCTGCAGGGGCTCATCTGTAAACTTGCATATGGAAAAAGAAAGATGCAAGATGCCATCGAACCTAAAGGGATGCTGTTGGACGGCGATTGTGTAAGAGTTTGTGACACTTCAGATTGATTATTGATACACTCTTGCAGATTGGGTATCCAGTATTGCTCACAGGTATTGTATCTTTTGTGCTGAACAAGTTGTAGACTTTCTGAGGTTTACTTGCCCAGACCCAGATTGGCTAGCGTTTTGAGACAGACTTGGTAATGTTTGTCTCTGCTGGCGACATACCCTTTATTAACCAATCGTCAAAGTAAGGATAAACAAAAATCTTTTGTCTCCTTGGATAAGCTGTGACAATGGCCAAACATTTTGCAAATGTTCATGGATCTGATTTCAGTCCGAAAGGTAGGACCTTATATTGGTAATGATGGGATCCTACTTTGAATCAAAGGAACCTTTGATGCTTTGCTGATATTGGAAAGTGAAAGTAGGCATCTTGGAGACCTATGGAACACATCCAGTCTCCTTGATGTAGCTGCTGATAAATTTGGTGTAACGTTAACATTCTGAATTTTTCTTAATGTACTTGTTTAGTACTAGCAGATCTAGAATGGGTCTGGATTCTTATTTTTGTCCTTTCTTTCACACCAAAAAGTATCGGGAATAAATCCCCAGCCCTCACTGGTGATGAGGAACCTCCTCCACAGCATGCTTCTGCAATAGAGTGTTGACTTCTTTTTGCACTAGGTCTTTCTGAAAAGCCGATGTTTTTAGTGGTGGAATTGAAGGAGAGGGGACCTGAATTGAAGAGAATATCCATTCTGAGCAATATTTAAGACCATTTGTCTGTTGTTACTGAGCACCACACTTCCAGATGTTTGGTAATCCTTCCCCCCTACCGGAGTGGGAAACAGAGAAGGGGAAAGTAACAGCTCATTGCTTCCTCAATGCAGACTGCGGCTGTGTTCCTCAACCTCTTGATGGTTTTTGGGGGTGGTAGTGTTGTCTTGACCGCTACTGGTGCTGTTGGTGAGACCAGTGAGGGTCTTGAACCCTCTGAGAGAAAAATCTCTCATCATAGGACCTGTACCTCCTATAATATTTTTTTTGTTTCTCTCTAGACCAACAACCTTCAAAGTGTCTATCTCTGTTTTCATTCTGGACATCATGTCATCCACATGAGACCCAAAGAGTGCTCCCTGAAAATGGTAAATTTCAATTTCAATGTTCAGCCTCTGGTTTAAGTCTGGTTAATCTGAGCCAAGATGATCTACGTTTACAGATTCCATGACAATATCCATGAGAAGCAAGATCCGATGTATCAGCTGCTGCACTAATGATCTGTTTCGACACCAGGCCACCTTCGTTTAAGATAGTTTGGAAATCTGGTCTGTCCTCTTTTGGGAGTTTTCCGTAAATCTGTTTAATGAATGCAACAAGGACCTATCATACCTTCCCAACAAAGCAGAAACACTAGCTATTTCCCAGATCATCTGTTTGCTTTCCTTGTCTGGTGGCACAGAAGAGGAAGGAGCGACCGTATTAGACTTTCTTGCTGCTGGGCGAGGGTTTGCTCTGGGGAACAGTGGATCGTGGTCAGGTGGCTTATATTTTAAAGAAGTTGAGATGGAGCAGACTTCACTGATGCAGGTGTGAGGAATAACTGCATTGCAGGTTCTAGTAGACCAGGAATCAAAGGAAGCAATGGTCGAGCAGCTGTTCTGTGATGTAAAGTCTCAAAATCACAGACGATGGCGGTAGCAGCAGTACGGATATCAATGATTAATTATGTTGCCCCTCTTATTAACACCTCATTGAAGATAAGAAGGTCATCTATATGACACACTATTGCCAAAGGTATATCAGTCAGAGTAGGTGAGTAATCTGACTGATGAGCAAGTAGTCGTAGAACAAGATGGAGCTCTCCTTTTACAGTGTCTAGATCTAGACCAGTGAGATCTTCGAGATCTGGATGCAGATCTGGTTCTAGATGTCACTTTAGATTTTGAATGGTGACATAGTGGAGTGCTAGATCTTCTTGTGGATTTATGCGGCATGGCTGTAATGTGGAGGATACTTAAGGGCCCTATTAGTCATAGGTAGCTCAGATTGTGTGCCAGGAGAAAATTGGGGAGATGGAAACCCCCTAGGAGAGGGCGTATCAGAAATTTGTACCTCAGGTGTGACCCTGGATGGTGAATAAGTATGAGAGTACTCAGATTCCAACATATGGGGCACAGGTCTATGCTGTAGGCTTTGAAGCCAATGTGGAGAGAGATTTAAAGGTGAGTGATCTGGCTCTAGATGTAGAGCGAGTCCTAGATTCAGTTGTGGGTATTGGTGTGTCCTTTGACATATAATGTTTTTCTCTTGATGTTGACGGTCTTTTCCGCTGTTTGCGACATCAAATGTTTTTCCCTCGACAGCAGCTTTGGCACTGGCTTCGACCCTGAAACCTGCTTCTTTGACGCCGATGGGTGGCAGACTGTCAACAGTGACTTTGATGCTGATGTATGTCTTGACGGCGAACGGTGAGGATGTTTTGACGTTGAGTGGTGGCTCGATCCTACATTCGACGCGTACCTGTCGACGGCGAGAAGACCGGTAACTGTTCGGTTCACGGCATCAAATTTCTCGATGTCGATCGGGAACTTCTCCTTTTGTGAGGGTGAAATCTCTCTCTCTGGATCTTCCTCTGCGAGAGTCCTTGCAGTGAGAGGACGGCTCTTTGGAAGAAGACTGACCTTCCCGGAGGCCTCTTGATGAAGCAGATGTCCTTCTTTCTGGACATTTTTAGCCTCTCTTTAGGATGCAGATATATATATGTAAAGTACTGTGTACAAAATGTATTACTTATATATAAAACTTTAAGGGTGCTCCGGGATCCCCGCACTTGGGCGGGACTATTCAGTGCTGAGGACTATTGATGAGGATCACCTGGAAGAGAACTGGAGTTACAGGTAATTAACCACTTTCTTCTCCAGCAGTGGATCTTTCATAGAAATATGTGCTTCAATCAGAATAGCCAGTAGTACATCAAATGTGAATAAGGCAGGAAGCAGACTCTCCTTTACTAAAACAGGCAGCATAGACTTGTTTGGTCCAATTAAGCTTCAGCACCCGCATTTTCATCCAGATAGTGGAGCTTGGTGAAATTATGCCTGATTTTCCACATTGCTATGCGGCAAATGCCTAGGTGCGTATAGCGCAGCAGTTGTTGCCATGCTTCTTAAGAAATACCCCTAACTCAGTGTTGAACTGGGAGCTTAGCTTTACAGTGATAAAAGGTGATGCAGGCTGACAGCCGGTGGGTAATTCCTGGTTTAGCTAGTGGGAGATCCCTGTCTGAGTGGCAAAACAAGACATTTAACTGCTCAAAAGCACACGTCTTTAGTTTTGTTCATATAGAACTGGATATTTGCAAATTCAACAAATGTTAGGATATCACCACTCAAATGGATGGATTTGTGAAAAAAGGAGCTGAAAGAGACAGGTTCGTTAAGGGCACCTTGAATACGAACCTAGAGTTGGTGTGCAAGGTGACTATCCTTTGTGAAGAAAAGGTATGGTTCCTTTATGATGAATGCTTGGAGCTCTCCTTTGTGAGGTAACAGCCAGCAGCAACACCGTTTTCCATTAGAGGTATTCGAGAAGCGCCCTATGGATCGACTCAAAGGGAGGATGCATCAGCTGGCCAAGCACTATATTCAACTTCCATGGTATTGAAGGGCATCTCATAGGTGGACGAGCCCAAAAAGTTAATTCCCAAATTGTTTGATTAAAATAATATTGAAACATCTTTTGCCCTCCTAAACCTTGATAATGTGGCCAAGTGATCCATGACTGAGGAGTATTTGAGACCTTATTGGGCAAGGTGCATTAAGTACAGCAGTACTTTAAGGGGTTGCATCAGGATGGGGTGAACATCTTTATCCATACACCACACACAAGAGCACTTCTACTGAGCACTGTAAGGTTATGTTGTAGTAAGTGCCTGTGCTTGTACCAGTATTTCCCTGCAGTCTGCAGGAATGTTGAAACAGCGAAGCTATAAGGAGGTCAGGAACCAAGCTGTCAGGATGAGTATCCTCAGGTGGTGGTGGAGGAGCTGTCAGTTGTGCATGGAGAAAAACCTGGCAAGGTTCTTGAATTGTATCTGTGGATATGATGATAGTCTACAGATAGCTCTACTAGAAATAGCGAGGCCGCGCTGGAGCAATCTGTATCAGTAGGCAATGATCTGCCTGGGCCTTCCTCAGCACTCGAAAAATAACAAGAAAGGGCAGAAGCGCATAAGTGAAGATATTCAACCATATCATCAAAAAGGCATTGCCATTCAGCCCCGGTTCCAGCACCTGCCGCAGTAGCAGAGGCATTTATTGTTCTTCAGGGTGGCAAACAGGTCTACAGAAGGACAACCTAATTTTCAGAAGACATACTACAGCTCATCCTAGTGGAGCTCCCATTCATGTAGTCTAACAGGGAGCGCCCGAGTGCTTCTGTTTTTCGTTTTGCCCCTCTAGTAGGAGTTCCACAGAAATATCTACCTTGTTTACTATGGCCCAGTCCAATATCATCTGCAGCTCCTGATGGAGAACACGCCTCATGCCTCCCTGCTTGACGATGTAGTAGAAGGAGTTCATGTTGTCTGAGCTGACCAACATCGCTTGTCCCACCAGTCTCAGCAAGACATTTTTTAATCCTAGCTTGAAGTCTCACACCTCTAGGATGTTCATGTGGAATGATTTGTCCTTGTCTGTCCACAGACTCTTGCGGACAGTTCTTGCATGTAAGCTCCCCAGCCTTCAATCAAAGCATCTATTTTCATAACCGTTCTTTCCATGGTGGGTTAAAATGGAAGGCCTGTATTTAGGTTGTCTAGGAACATCCATCTCAGCAGCACCTGTTGGAGTCTTCAAGATACCACCACAGTGTCACTCCAAAGCCTGTTGACTGTCGCCATTGCAGATCCAGATCTTGTTGTATCAGTCTCATTCACAGCCTGCAGAAAGGCACTGGACTGGCATGAAGACATCAGAGCCAGTAATGATTTCAAAATACTGATAGTCACGGTGTGGGAGTCGCAATAAACGCCGCTATCGTCCACATTGTTGCGATGCATTCCGTTGATGGATATGTCTTTCTGAGGTGAGTGCGGCTAGAAATTGGATTCTTGTGGAGTGACAAGTACATTGAGTACCAGATCCAACCAATGGAATAGGTTGATGCAAGCATTCATGAAGGCATGGGCTTCTCCCACTAAGAGTTCTGTCACCAGACAATCATTCAGATATGGGAATACCTGGAGTCCCAGTCTCCAAATGAAGGCTGTCAGAGGAGCAAGACACTTACTAAAAATCTGAGGGGCAGATTTCTACAGAGAGGCAGTGCTTAAATCGATAGTCCAGCTCTGCCACAAGAACATTAGGTACTGTCTCTGATTTGGGTAAAAGGGGACGTGGAAGTATGCAACCTGCAGATTCAGGGATGTGAGGAACTCCCTTTCCTGCAACAACAGAAGGACATCTTGCAGGGTTGATGGAGCAAGGTCTTGTAAGAAAGAGACTTGCTCGGAGGCGATCCTCTCGTTTAACTCATTAACAAGTTACTAACCATGTTTGGTGGATAACTAATACGCACTACATGAACACGCGGGTTAGCGAAGCTTGCTTATGTGTGTACTAATCCGGATAACAATGAAGACGGACTAATACCGCTTTAAACGGGGAAACTGTTGTGCGCATGAGTCAACTGCATCTACGCAGTATGACGAGGTAACGCTTGGAGGGAAATTCTAGCGCATGAGCAGAAGACACTAAAATGGAGTCTTGAAGACTCGCGTGCATGGCATTTGCTTAGCTGAAACGAAAACAAGCTATTTTACTAATGCGGGGAAAGAATTAATAAGAAAAGGGAAATAGAGTAGAGGTGGGAGGTATACAGTGTGATAATTTATTTGTGAAATTAATATTTGTCTTTCTGACTTTATTATTAGTGCGCATTTGGGCCTCTCATGCATAGCTGAATTGAGCTGAATAATTCAAAGACTGCGCATGTCCACTGAAAGTTAACCCGGAAGGATGACACGGATGTTGAACGGGAGCCAAGGTCGCAAATGATGTGCCCTGGGAACGGAGGGTGAAGAGTTCAGCGAAGAGGACTCTTATTCATAAACTAATAATGTTTCAAGTAAAATGTGGATATGTATGGGAGCTCAAGACATGAATAAAAATTAAGGGGATGGGTTTGCGAACAATAGTTTAACTGATTTTGATGACATGTAAGCATGGTGTGATGGAGCTTCCCCCCTTGCCTGACCAATCATATTTCGTATTTTTACGATATTGAAACTTTAGTGGGTGGAACATGAAGAAAACGAAGGTATAACTTAGGTAGCTTTAGTTAGTTAGCTAGCGTGAGATGCTGGAGCGCGAGAGATCGAGATGCTGATGCTGGGAGGGATGCTGTGAGATGCTGATGAAGAATCGAATGCAGAATCTGAAGCAGAACTTTATATCCTAACTTAATTGGGTTAGATCAGAAGATCGCGGAAGAATCTCGAGGAGGAAGAGAGTGTCAGAGAGGGGTGCGGCGCAATCGTCGGTATTCTAGAGAGGTCAACTATCCTGTCCTGAATCCTGTCCTGAAGTATTTGTCTCCTGACCTATCCTGGGGGACCCTTACCAGCCCTTTGGCCAGGGGGTTGGTCTTTCACACCATTCTTGGTAAATATAATTTCATGTTATTTGTAGATGTTCTTTTCTCTCTGTCCTCTCCTTTTCTGAGCATTAATTATTGTATGAGTCCGAAGTATATGCTTGATGTTTAATCAATTGAATTTTCTCTCCTAAGAATGATGGTGACTGCACTGTATTTTTGAGATGGTTCACATACATTTAATTTAGATAAAGATTTTAAAACTCTGAGTCTGGGATCATTTACTTCAAATAAAAGAATAGTTAAGGGTTATGTTAATTATCACCATCAACTAGTTCAACTAATGGTCCATCGACCAGAGGAAAGAACTTTTTGATCAGTGAAAAGGTTAATTAGGAAAATAAAATAACTAATCCTGAATATTGTGAAGAATATAAAAACTTTAACCACTCCAGCGGTTTACTCAATTGTGTGTGCGTAATTTTATGGGCCCAGGTGAGTATATGGTAGCGGAGTATCTGTTGTTGGTATACCGCTGGATCAGTTTTCTGGTAGCAGAGTTATGGTTATTATTGACTAGTTTGGTGATAAATATTGATTATTGATTTATGTTTAACAAAAAGAGTTAGCGTCTTGTTTTATGTTGTCTAGAAATCCCGGGAAAATGAATAGCGGGTGGTGACAGAAGCCGTACTGCAGTGAGGTTACTCGTCTGTTGGAATAATACTGAGAAGCTACGTAGGGCTGGCAGTATTAAACTAGGGACTATTTCGTATAAAAGTAGAGTGCGAATGATAGCAAAAGGGGTTCGCTGGTGAAACTTTGGTCTCATTTCCCAATACGGGTGACACTGGAGAAGTAACAGGTTCTCCTGGGCTTAAATGAAGAGTAAACAGGGGTTTTACTCTCTGTAGAAGAAGAGTAATTTCTGAAACTCAAGAATAAGTTGAAAATCTATCCTTTTGTTTAGTGGAACAGACAGAGTAGCGAATGTTTTTATGTTGTTACTAACGGTTTTTATTTTAGAAAAGTAAAAGAAATACGTTTTCGTATTACCTTGTGAAGGGAGGGTCAGTCGCCGGAGTTGCACTGACGTCACAGAGAGCCGTGCTAGGATTGGTTGAAACAGCGGGCGTGTGACAGAAGCAGATTGTAAAGGAGGGGTCAGTAGTAAGGAGCAATATTGACGTCAAAAAAGGCCGCGCTGGCATTGGTCAGAACACGAGAGTGAGCCTGAGTCTGATTGGTTGATAGATAGAAGCCGCAATAGGATTAGTTGAAAAAGAATTGTATGTTGAGTCCTGATTTGACTGCGGGTGTGAGTCGTGCTGACATAGGACGAGACGTAGGTAATAGAGCTAGAAGATATACGGAAGACTCTTTCCTATATCAACCATCTGAAATGTTCGAAAGACCGAAGAAAATGACATTAATGAAGAAAATTAAAAATTTCTTTAAGAAAGACAAGCCTGTAATGACTAGAGAGGGAATTCCTATCCCGCCACCCAAAACACCTGCTTCATTTATGATGATGGAGAAAGGATATCACACGTGTGCATGGTTGGAAAATTGGGTAGAGTATACTAGAGGTGATGGAGATCTGGCTTTTCCGGAGCATGGTACTTTTAATTTAAAGATACTTCAGAATTTGAGAGATAGAATGAATATGTTAGAACCAAATCCTAGAATGACACAGTATGAAGCTTTGGAAGAATGGGAAATTGAGGCATTTGATCGTGAGAAATACAGAAGTGGTCGGAGATTTAGAGGATTTTTACCTAGATATCCGTATGAGTCAAGTGGAGATCAAATGAAGCGTTGGAGAAGAGCTGTGGTGACCGAGGGTTTATATCCAGTATTAATGGCTGAAGAACAGTTAGGAGGAAAGTGTAAAGAAAAAATGAAACACATGAATACGACAGGATATGGCGAATCAGATGATGAACTTTTAGAGGATATTTTGATTAAAAATCCTCCACCGTACCAAGAAGCACCTAGTAAGGTTACCCCGAGTGCACCAGTGATAGGAATGCCTTTAACCACACAAATGTTACATGATGTGTCACTTAATAGAGTGTTGCAGGATAATGAGAGAGAAGTTTTAAATAAAACAAGAGAAGAATTAGTTCAGAAAGTAAGCCAATTGAATTTAAATGCCGAAGCTTTGACAGTACCAGTGGCTATTGGTCCTGTAATCCCATTATATGGAGATAAAAAGACTTGCCAGAAACCACAAACTGTGACAATTACGTTAAATAGTCCCAGAAGAGAAGTAATAATTACGGATGATCAGGCCAGTGAAAGTGAATCAGTTATTTCACTAATGGATCTCCCAAATGTAGAACAATTAACTGAAACTCCGAAGAGAGTTATACCTACAAGTTTAAGAGAAAAGAGATCTTTGGTTCCTATAGGAACTGGAGGTTCAACAGCAGTTACCCCTGAAGATTTAGAGAGATGGGCACAGGAAATAGACAATCGAAACCCACAACCAAAGATTCTAGATATCAGTAGATTGAAAGTAGATTTGGAAGAAATGATAACTGGCAACGTGAGCATAGAGAGATTGAGCGTTTATAATGATGAGGAGTTGTTATTTTTATGTAAGAGTATAACCAGAAGAGCAAGAGTATTTCATGAGAAATTAACAGAAGTTGCCTCAGAGATTGGAATAGATATAGGGAAATCGAAACTATTGCAGAAACCATATCGAGTGGATTTTACTGACAAAGATTTAGAAAGTGTAAATGCTTCTGGTAAGAGACTACAGATAAAAAAGTTGATGAACATTTTGCGAAAATGGGGAGACATTGACAAATGGAGAATTAGGTGGATAAGAAAGAAAGAGGAAAGTACAAGCAAGAGAAGCATCAGATGCATTTCCAGTGAGAGAATCAGATAAGGTTGAGAAAATGTGTCCAATGAGAGAAGTTCCTGGTGGTGGATATGTTCATGTCCCTTGGAGTAGACAGGATATTTTGTCATTTACGAATGATTTTCCCAGATTGAGAGAAAAACCAGTTGAATGGTATAAACAGGTGGAAAGATTTGTGAAGGGTTCAAAGGTTTTATTGAAGGATCTGGATGGTTTGTTTGATATTGTGGTACCTACTGATTTATGGACAGAGTGTAAGATCACAGTTGATTGGCCAAGTGAGGAGTATGCTAGAGACTCGAGAACAGGAGCACCCTCAGAGGAGGTGATGAAGAAATATCACCAAGTAATTACTTTCCTGAAAGGGAAAATCCCTCCTAAAGAAACAGATTGGGTAAAAATAGATAGAACAACTCAGGAGCCAAATGAGTCCGTACATGCATATTATGAGCGGTTACTACAAGTGTTTAAGCAGTATAGTGGTTTTGAGAACATTGGTGATAAGGATATGAGGCATTTTGTGTATCGGTTTGTGTATGGTTTGAAACCGGAGATTAGTCAGATGATTCAACAGCACATGTTGTGCTGGAAGAGTAAGACGATTGATTGAAATTTTGAAATATGCCAAGTATTGTGGTGATGACATTGAGGCAAGGCGTAGAAAGCTAAAAGAGAAAATGATGTGGGCACAAGTAAAATTGGCAGAACAGCAGGAGAATAAATTAAATACCCAGACTGATAATCAAGTGAAAGAGCAGAGTCAGAATGATCAAGCGGCGAATGGTGGTAAAGTAAGAGGACGAATGAATAGAGAGGAAGCGAAGAAGAAGTTTCCTTGTCATGCGTGCGGAAAGATTGGACATTGGAAGAACGAGTGTAAGAATATTCAGAATAATAATGGTCCAAACCAAAATTTTATTCCACAGATGCAGAATGAAGTACTTATGAATCAGCCGCAGCAGGTAGTTACTCCACAGTATCAGGTGCCACCAGCTCCTATGCCAAACTTTGTGAACCTTCAAAAGTACAGTGCGAACACCGGATTTCACGGAGAAAGTGGTAAGAATAACAGAGTGGTTACACATTATTTTTTGCAGAATGATGAAGAAAATTCGGACTACGTGCAATGACGGTGCCTGAGGGGGGAGGAAGAGGAGTGCGTGCTTGGCGCATCCTTGCCGGTAGATCAGACAGGTCCATTTATTGATGGGAAAGTGGAAGGTAATGATATCACTTTTCTATTGGATACTGGTGCTACCCGGTCTACTGTGAGAACAGCAGACATCCCAAACCTACCCCTCTCGGGAAAATCTATCCAAATTGTAGGAGTATCAAATCAACAGATTAGAACCCCAATCACAAAACCAATGGAGGTACATATCGGAAATTTTAAAGATATGCATCGGTTTGTAGTTTGCGATTCCAGTCCAGTAAATCTGTTGGGAAGAGATCTACTGTGCAAAATGAACTGCACGATCTACTGTACACCAGATGGTGTCGCTTTCCAAACCTCTGATGAAGAGGTTATATACAAATGCTAGCTAAGCAAGGTACAGAAGTAGATGAGATGTTTTCATTAATAACTGAAAGTGAATTGCCTGAAGAGTTGAGAACCACAGTGAATCCAGAAGTGTGGGATTTTACAGGAAAAGATATTGGGCTAATGTCAAATGTAGATCCAGTTAAAGTAACGGTGAAAGAAGGTGCAGTTTATCCAAACACACGACAGTACAAAATGAGTCCAGAAGTGAAAGCAGGAATTGCTCCAGAAATTGACCGAATGATTAAACAAGGCATTTTAAAAGAAATAATGGGTAGTCCTTGTAATTCGCCAATAATGGGACTCAAAAAGCCTAGCGGAAAATACAGGATAGTACAGGATTTGAGAAAAATCAACAAAATTGTAGTGCCTTGTTGTCCAGTGGTGCCAAATGCAGCAGTGATCCTTTATCAGATACCCTGGAATGCAGGTTGGTTTACAGTAATTGATTTGTGCCAAGCATTCTTTTCTATTCCTTTGCACCCAGACAGCCAGTATCTCTTCGCCTTCCGGTTTGAGGATCGTATTTTGGCATGGTGCCGAGTTCCTCAAGGGTACACAGAGAGTCTCGCAATTTTCAATCAGATACTGAAAAAGTGTCTGGAGTCATTAGTTATGCCCGGGAAATCAGTTCTGGTTCAGTACATTGATGACCTATTGGTGGCATCAAAAACACGAGAAGATGGTGTCACCGACACAATTGCATTACTGAACCATTTGGCCGAAGGAGGACACAAGGTGTCTCCAGAAAAATTGCAGTTTTGTCAACAAGAAGTTAGATATTTAGGGCATAAAATAGAAAGAGGAGTTAGAAAAGTGACACCGGAAAGAATAAAAATAATCAAAGAAATGCAGCTACCTCAGACACAGAAGGAGATGAGAATGTTTCTGAGTGGTTGGGTACTGTAGGCAGTGGATAAATAGCTTCTCCATGCTAGCAAAGCAATTGATTCAATTAACTCGGAAAAGAGCGAAAGATCCAATCGATTGAAATGATGAATGTTTGGAAGCCTTTGTGAAACTACGAAACTGTCTATGTGAGGCCCCTGCCTTGGGCATGCCTGATTATTCAAAAGAATTTGCGCTGTTTTGTTGTGAGAGAGAAAATTGTGCACTTTCAGTTTTAACACAGAGACATGGACTGAGCCTTCGTCCAGTGCCGTATTTCTCTGCCACCTTGGATCCAGTGGCCTCAGCCTTACCTGGCTGCTTAAAAGCAGTAGGCGCTACTTGTATGAGTCTGGAGCAAAATGAGTCAATAGTGAGGGGACATCCCGTAAAAGTCTACGTTCCACACTCAGTTGAGATTCTTTTGACAAGAACGAGAACACAACATCTCACTCCTAGTCGGCTGACTAAGTATGAAAGAGTGATTTTGGGAGCAGAAAACATGACAGTGATAAGATGTACAATACTGAATCCTGCTACATTATTGCGAGATCCATGTTGTGAAGAAGTGAAAGATGAGATTGATCATGATTGTCTGGATGTGACTGAATTGTGTACTAAGCCCCGCCCAGACATAAAAGAAACACCATTGAAGGAATCTGATCATGAATTATTTGTGGATGGGTCATGTTTAAGAACAGAAGGAGGAGGATTAAGTGCTGCATATGCTGTATGTAAAATGACAGGGGTAGTTGAAGCATCCTGTTTACCGGGAGTCAAGTCTGCACAAGTAGCCGAATTGGTAGCCTTAACAAAGGCATGCAAAAGGGAAAAATTGGAGAATAACCATATTTACGGACAGTCAATATGGTTTCGGGGTTGTGCATGACTTTGGCCAACTCTGGATGCAGAGGAGATTTCTGACTTCTTCAGGATCTCCTATCAGAAATAGTAAAAATGTAAAAGATTTGTTGGAAGCCTTACAATTGCCAAAAGAAGTAGCAGTTGTTAAATGCGCTGCACATCAGTCAGGAAATGACTATGTGACGGCCGGTAATAGATATGCAGACCAAATTGCTCGATACTGTGCAAGAAATACAATGTCAATTAACAGAAACATTGAAACGGGTGAAACCAGCTGCCAACTTATGTTTTTCTCAGTTCCAGAAACATGGGATGAGGTCAGACAGTTACAGGATGAAGTTGAGGAAAAAAAAAAGGAAATCTGGATAAAATCAAGTTGTACAAAAAGAACAGAAGATGAAGTGTGGGTATACTTAGATGGTAAACCAGTCATGCCAGATAGTCTACTCTCTCAAATCGCAAGAGTATACCATGGGACAACACACATTGGCAGGGATTCGATGATCAGATTATTCAGACAGAGCTGGTATAATCCGAAGTTTAGGGTAGTCGCAGAGAGCCTTAGCCAAAGATGCTTAATCTGTCAGCAGCAGAACCCAGGCAGGAAGACAGTGGTTAGTTGGGGAAAGATTGGAAAGGCAGAAGGACCCTTCACCAGATTGCAGTTAGACTTCATTGAGTTGCCTCCTTGCAATGGATTGAAGTATGTACTTGTCATAGTGTGCCTGTTCTCGAGATGGGTAGAGGCATACCCCACTAGAAGAAATGACAGTCTTACAGTTGCTAAACTACTATTGAGGGAGTTGATACCTCATTTCGGTTTTCCAGTTACTTTGGAATCAGAGAGAGGACCTCATTTTAATAATGAGATAATTCGATTAATCTGTGCTGCATTTAACATTGAACAAAAACTGCACTGTACTTATCGTCCAGAGGCTTCTGGAGTAGTTGAACAGCTTAATGGCACAATCAAATCAAGATTAGGGAAGGTGCGTGCATCCACAATGCTGAAATGGCCAGATGCATTGCCTCTTGTACTGATGAGTCTCAGAAGTATTCCTGACAGGAAAACAGGATTGAGTCCACATGAGGTACTCATGGGAAGGGCAATGAGATAAGCATTTATTCCTGCAAATAAATTAATGAATATAACTGATGATCTGGTATTGGACTATTGCAAAGGATTGGCTGAAATGGTGCGTCTGTCTCTCATCAGGTTGGAGAAGACGCAGTTGAAAGGCAGCCAGACCAAGCACATGATTTGAATCCTGGAGATTGGGTGTTAGTGAAGAAACACGCAAGGAAGTCGTGTCTAGCACCCAGGTGGGATAAACCACGTCAAGTCATACTAGTCACTACCACAGCAGTGAAGCGTGCAGGTTTACCCAATTGGATTCATGCTAGTCATACCAGAAGAGTTCCGAGCCCATCTGAACAACAAGAGCAGCCACTGACTGAACAAGCTGAGACGTCAGAAGTTGAAAGCTGTGAAGCTGAAGAATCTAGAGTAATAGATTCTGAAAGACAACTATATGACGAACAGCCAAGTAAAAGTCAGGAAGAGTGGATACCAGTGATTGATATACCTGATGCTGTTGTCGAAACAAGAATAACAACTGAATTAAAGAGACAGGAAGGTAGAGGAAAAGACAGGGAAAGAAGAACACACTCGGGTAGAAATAAACAAAGCCATTCAGAAACCTGAGCAGGGAAAGATAGATCTAGAAGAACAAGTTCAGGCAGAAGAAGAACAAGTTGAAATAAGACCTGAACAGGAACAGATAGATCTAGAAGAACAAGTTCAGGCAGAAGAAGAACAAACTATAATAAGACCTGAACAGGTGCAAGTAGAGGAAGGTTTAAATACAGAAAATACAGAACAAAGACAATTAGAAAGGGAAGAAGAACAAGAACAGATTGTGCCCAAATTAAGTGAAAATAAGTTCATCCACTGCGACGCCAGGGCTGAGGAGGGGGCCAAGCCCACTGAAAACCGGGAGATCCTCGTGGGTCAGGGAGAGTGTCGGACTACACTCCCCAGACTCCCTTGCTGTGCCCGTCACCGTCCCAGCGCCAGGAGGCGCCTACATATCCCCAGCGCGAACACCGCAGCGCGGGAAGTTCATCCACTGCGACGCCAGGGCTGAGGAGGGGGCCAAGCCCACTGAAAACCGGGAGATCCTCGTGGGTCAGGGAGAGTGTCGGACTACACTCCCCAGACTCCCTTGCTGTGCCCGTCACCGTCCCAGCGCCAGGAGGCGCCTACATATCCCCAGCGCGAACACCGCAGCGCGGGAAGTTCATCCACTGCGACGCCAGGGCTGAGGAGGGGGCCAAGCCCACTGAAAACCGGGAGATCCTCGTGGGTCAGGGAGAGTGTCGGACTACACTCCCCAGACTCCCTTGCTGTGCCCGTCACCGTCCCAGCGCCAGGAGGCGCCTACATATCCCCAGCGCGAACACCGCAGCGCGGGAAGTTCATCCACTGCGACGCCAGGGCTGAGGAGGGGCCAAGCCCACTGAAAACCGGGAGATCCTCGTGGGTCAGGGAGAGTGTCGGACTACACTCCCCAGACTCCCTTGCTGTGCCCGTCACCGTCCCAGCGCCAGGAGGCGCCTACATATCCCCAGCGCGAACAACGCAGCGCGGGACGCGCGCGGGGTGCGCCCGGACGAAGCCCGGACCAAGGGCGGACCCGTCTGTGCCCGTCAGGGGCCGAATGAGGCCGGGCTGGGCCAGCCCTCTAAAGCCTCATAGCCTTATAGCTGATTCGCATTTGGACTAAGGACTAAGGATTACCTGTTTAAGTAAGCACCCTGAATTGTATGTTTGCAATTAGAGAGCCTTGATAATGTCCAAAAGGAAGTTGAGCCATGTAGGCAACATAGTAAATGTACCAGGTCAAACATCACTGTTGTCTTACCTCACCGGGGCTATGGGGGCTATCGAAGACCAAATTAACACAGTAGAGGAAACTCTATCTAAGGGAAGGCGGGGCTCGGGAGGGGAGGCGGGAGGTTACAGTCTTAATGCCACAACAACCCTAAGAGAGATCCACATAGCTCAGGGTATTCAAAACGATAGCACATTAGAAACTACAGCCCTCATAGATGGGGGAGATGTGAGCGACTTAGCGGAGGACTTACGACCCCCTTAAGCGTATGAAAAACCCGAGCAAGGGAGAAAGCCCCCAAGCACATAAAACGGGAGTCCAAAACCCGGCGAAGCGGGCAAAACATACGCAAGGCAAGAAAAGGAAAACCCCTGGTAAATTGCTACCTTCAAAACAGCCTGTCCGTAAAAACTCAGCTATTACTGGGAAAATTACCTTGACAGCCCAAATGGAGGGACAAACACTGGTACTGGAAAATATATCTAAAAGTATAGATGCATTGCATAGCTACATGGTGGGAGCCCTAGAAAAATTGACCGAGAGAGTAGCAAACTTAGAGGGACACCTAATGGGAAAAAGTAACATTAATAAAAGAGTGGGTATCTCCCGACTACACAGACAGAATCACGTCCAAATGGGCCCATTAGCACGAATCAAATAGTCATCCCAACCATAGCTGAGAGGGAGATTAACATCAGACCCTCACCTTCTGGACCCGTTTTAGGCACCACGGATATATATAATGATATTGGGCCTAATAGATTGTCCGTAGAAAACACCAGATCTAAAAACAGTATGGGGATAACGTCCATGGGACCAAGGCTTAACTCGGCCCATGTATTGTGTAATCGCCTTGATTTGCCCCCGGCTGCAACGCCGTATGTTGTAATTCTCGCTAATGTCCCTACTTTGTTGACCCCGGGACATGAATCATGGAGTGAACTTCGCAATAAATCACTCCATTGGTTGGGAAGACATTTTGGCTCTTGTGATACGCTATTTAAAAATTTAAAATGGCAAGACGAGTTGCTTGGCTGGGCAAAGAACAAAAAGAATTTCAGGGAGACTGCATAGTTCTGACGTTTAGTGACCCCATGTTAGTACATGCCATTTTAACTAAGACAGGGAATTCTTTCTACAACAATTATGGAATTAATGTACTACCGCTAGGAGCTTTTTATCCATCTCATTCACTCGCCTGCAGGCCCGATGCTAAAAACCTGTAGGGGATTCCCACATAGAACCCTTACCTCGAGGAAATATTGCACTCTGTAATCGCTTTGAACCCCTAACCTCGTTGGAAGAGCTGGACTGACTAGCTCCAAACCAAGG
The DNA here is from genome assembly GCA_963921515.1 of Calotriton arnoldi. Taxonomy (NCBI): domain Eukaryota; kingdom Metazoa; phylum Chordata; class Amphibia; order Caudata; family Salamandridae; genus Calotriton; species Calotriton arnoldi. The sequence goes on from CAWUFW010000186.1 coordinate 2,951,751, forward strand.
GTGTGAGGTTCAAAGGGCGACCCCATGTATTCTAGGGAACATGATACTCGCACTCAGGATGAGAAAGCAGAAGGCAAAATACCCAACAAAGACAAAATCATGGGGGGGGACATATGTGTAGACCCACCTAATATTCAAAGTAGTACTGATAAAGGTTTTAATGAACACACCACACATGGGCTGCAAAGGATTGCCGAAGGAGAACTGACTAAGCCAAATAATAGTGGGATGTGTAAAATATTAACCTGGAATATCGCAGGGCTGGCAGCTAAAGCCAGAGACCATCAGTGGCTAACGCTCATAGAGGAACATGCCATAATTTGCCTCCAAGAAACGTGGGCAGTTAGGGATATACATTTACAAGGTTTTCAAACTTTCAACATCCCAGCAACTACAACTAAACAGGGGCGAAATAAAGGGGGCCTATGCACCTATGTTTCTAATGTGGCAGGGGTTAACAACGTAAAAAGTGTAAATGCCAGTGAGTTTTATCAGATATTGACAATGAACATGGGTGGGGAAAAGGACGTTGTACTAATAAATTTTTATAATAATATTCCTAAAACTTTGATAACGAATGTTTTCACCGACCTTTGTCGACTTTTAAAACATATTGAAGGCAAAATGTCCGGGGATATGTTTATTATATGGGCTGGTGATTTTAACTGTTATTTGTGCAAACATAGTGAACAGGGCATTTGTGGCTTGGGTAAGGACAGAGAAGATACACCCCCACACTTTGCCCATTCAAATATTGGGGACCTGTTAAATGAAATGATTTTCCAATTTGATTTAGGATATGCAAATGAGTTGTGCTCACCTCCGATACCTTTTCAAACGACCTTTAATGGTAGGGGTTGTAACTCAATTATTGATTTTGTTCTGTTGTCTAAGAGGTATTCTTGCAATGTACTTACCTGTAATACCCTTGACATTGCAATGAGTGACCACTTCCCAATTTGTTTAAATCTCCTATTGAGAGGCTTGGCGAGAGGAATTAATAGGAATACACGATATAATTTTGACATTCATCTTGCAAGTACTAACGGGTACACCTTAAATTGGGCAAAAGTGGATCCCGGGGCATTCCTCCAACGACTACTCAAGAAATCGAGAGAGGAAATAGATGTATGCCTCTCACAGGGCAGGGATGATGAAGAAATATTTTATGCTTTCCTTAAGATTACTAATGAGGCTCGGAAACTATTAACTAGGGAAAAGCGAGATGTATCGCGCAGTCCTTTGGGCTGGTTTGATAAGGAATGTACAAAGACGCACACTCTCTTGAAAAATACCTTGCATAGTGTGCCTAGATGCAAGGAAAAATAAGGCAGGCCAGAATATCATATCGATCAGCCCTAAAGAAACGGAAAGTACAATTAAAAAGGGAAGCTTGGGAGTCCTTACATCAGGCCTGCTTAAGGAAAGATAATATTGGATTCTGGAAAGCGGTCAATGCTCCCTTTTTATTAATAGAGAGACCGATATTATAGACACGGCCATCACAGGAGAAAAGTGGGCAGAATTCTTTATGGGACTATATAATGAAGAGACCGTTAGTGAAACCATTACAGTAAGCGCAGTATTGGGCACCGAAGATAACATTAAATATGGACCCTTTCCCCTAGACATTGACATTTCTCTTGAGGAGGTTATTAGAGCGTTAAAGGAAAGTACCTCAGGGAAAGCACCGGGCCCAGATGGTATCCCGGTGGATGTTTACAAATCGAACGTGGGGCTGTGGGCCCCAATATTAACAAATGTCCTAAACAGCTGTAATCATTATAGGTTCATTCCCACGTGGATGGATGCCATTGTGATCCCCATATTTAAAAAAGGGGATAGAAATGAACCAAGCTGTTATCGCCCCATCTCCTTACTAGATGCTCTCATGAAAGTCGCAGGGAGGGTCATTTTAAATAAACTCCAGACATGGATTGAAGACATGGGAGTCCTATCAAATCTTCAATACGGATTTCGCCCAGGTCTAGGTACAACGGAGCAGGGACTCAACCTATCATTAATCATAGATAAATATACAAGAGCAAAGAAGGGTAAACTTTTTCTTACCTTTGTGGACCTAAGCTCCGCATTTGATTGTGTTAAACATGAAAAATTATGGACCATTCTTGAAGAATTAAAGGTCGATCCATCACTGCTAACGTTCATTAAGGAATTATATAGGGGAGCAGGGGCGATGGTCCGTTTTGGGAGACAGGGGAGTGCTCACCTAAGTTCCCTATAAAAAAGGAGTCAGGCAGGGGTGCATACTTGCCCCTCTGCTTTTCTCACTTTATATTAACAGTCTGGGACAACACTTGAGCACATATCAATGTGATTACCCAACCATAAAGGACACTCCCGTCCCCATCCTTTTATATGCGGACGACGCAGTGATAATGGCACGGACGCAATTAGGACTACAAAGGTCTGTTAGTAACTTTGTTGCCTATATGAATGATAGGGGTTTAAGGGTAAATATCACTAAAACATATAGTATGAGTTGTGGTACAAACAGGAAAAAGATATGTGACATTTTTATCGATAGTAAAAAAATCGAAAGTACAGATACCTTTTCATACTTAGGTATAACCTTTGATAGGAAGGGGACTTGGAAAGCGGCCATGAAGGCTAGAAAATTGAATTTCTTAAGAGCGATAGGAGCGGTTACCAACTTTTCTAAGAAACTAGGTGGCAGGCCAGTCCCAGAGTTGCTGGCCATTTATAAATCCAAATGTATCCCAACAGGGACATATGGAGCTGGCATCTGGGGCATAGAAGAAGCAGAACAAATCCAATGCTGCGAAAATACTTTTATTCGTTACTTGTTGGCTGTTCCTAGTTCGACCGCTACTTTTAGCTGTCACAGGGAACTTGGCCTTCCTTATATTTCTGATACCATCAAAATTAGCCCCCTATTATTATGGCATAAGGTTTGGGCATCGGTGGAGACCGGTTTTAACAGAGATGTAATTTCTGATTGCCTTAAATCAGATAGAGTGGCTAATATGACATGGATCAACTATATAAAAAGATTCACATATGAAATTGGCCACCCAGAATATTTTGACTCCCGAGTACCCTGGAAATGGTATCTAGAAAAACGCTAAGAGACAACTGCCTGAACCATCTTGAGAATAAGCGTTGGCTAGCGGAGAGGGGGAAAAACAGTCATGGACAATCACTTGATGACCACATGCATAGGCTTACAACCTTATTTGATATTGGTTCAGAGTAGCTTTTGTCGCATGCTTTTGGCTCGCTTTAGCTGCGGGTCATTCTTTAGGTTAATCACATTTCCTGAAAAAAATGATTGGTCAGAAAGGTCGCCTATATGCCCATGCGATGATATTTCAATACAAACAACTTTGCATTGTACTCTGTTCTGCAAATATTATGTTGTACCAAGGAAAAAGTTCTTAATGCCCACCCTAAGAAGCTGGGGCTTAAAACAATGTAGAACAGCTCTACTTAGGCTACAACTGTTGGAAAATGAACAGATTATTATGATCATCTCCTCGTTTTTAAAGGCTGTTGTTAGGTATCGGAACACAATGTGATTTTTAAATTTGTTTAGTAATAGTGATAAGCTCCGTATATCCGTTTTAATCATTGGTATGTTTTATGACTCTGGCCTATCTGATCAACTTTTTCTTTTAGAGGCTGCTGTCAGGTATTGGCACTCATATATATAATGGATTATTTTGCACGTAACACATTTAGGAAAATAAGATTTGTCCCTTTTTATGTCATTGAATTATGTAACATAATTGTGATAAGTTTTGTATACTTGTTTTTATCATTTGTGTTTTCTGACCTGACTTGGATTTTAACGATTTTATATTTAATCTTAAATAATCGATTGTTTATGGCGCCCAACCCTAGATATTTTTAACAAAGCCTTAGGATATTGTGCCTTTTTTATAAAACGTTTGAACAACTATTTTATGGAGATCCTTGTAGTTTTGCACATTTTTCAAATCAATATTTTACATGTACAATAGTTTTAACTTATTTTTCTTGTATTTCTTCTTGAGAACTTCATTATTTCCTTCTATGAATGCTGAATTTATTGTCCTACTGTATGCTTTTATGGATGTAAATATTACTCCGAATAAAGCTGTTTTTGATTGATTGATTGATTAAGTGAAAATAAAAGAACATTAGAAGGAGACAGAGAAGGTGAAAGTGCAGTTCAGGTCAAAAGAGTTAGAAAAGGAGATAATTGGCCAGAAGGAGTGAAGAAACCAAGATATTATTTAAGAAAATCAGAAAAGAAACCAGAGCAAGTAAATGAAGTTACAAATTAGACGCAATCTAAACAAACCTTAGTAAAACTTACACGAAGAAGCCCAAGATTGAGAATTCTGAACAGAAAATACAAGGCCCCCTGAGTGGACCTATGTTATACTAGAAGAATTTGAAAACTTAGATTTACGTGAAGAATCAGAAAGAGTACATGTTGCACAGATTGATGAAAGCAAATTAAGACCTCCTTAAAAAGAAAAGAAAATTTAGACAAAGAAAGAAAAAGAGAAAAGAAATTTTCTCTGATTAAAATGGCAGAAGTTGAAGACACTGAAAGACCGAAACGAAGTTTAAAAAGAAAATGTTTAAGATTTTGCTTATGTAGTATTTTATTAGTAGTATTAGTATGGCTATTTTTAACAATAGGAGTACCTTTATTGATGGAAACAAGTAACAAGAATAGTACAATTACTAATGAGAATGTACATAGAATAAAGGGAACTAAAATAGAAATAGGGGTAGAAGATGAGATAAACTATCACAATGAATCAGAGAATGATTTGTCTTTAAATGTGTTTACTAAATTATTATTTCAGTACGTTAATACAATGGAGATTAGTAATTGTTATGTTTGTATAAAGTTACCCTCATCAGTGTCAGAAGGGGTGACATATCACCATATACCTTTAACATATGGTGTATCATGTAGTGTTTTATCGAGTTTATTTTACATAACAGGGAAACTTCAGTATTTTTATTCAAACTTAGATGTAGTATTTTCAGAATTGCCTATTAGAAAGAATATGAATCCAGTGATTAGTAGTAAAAATGCACAGTTCATGGGTGAATTCTTTTTAACAATGAGTTCAATAGATATAGCTCAGGCACACAAGGATAACTTAACATGTATATTACGTGAAGAAGAAAAAGAATTTTAGAATTTAGTAGAAGAAAGGAGACAGGATTTAAGAAAGAAAGCTGCTGAACAGAAATCCCATGTACCTCCATGGGCTGAGAAAGAGGGAATTTATACAAAGGGCGAAGCTCATGCTGCGATGTCCCTAGATTTTGTGAAAAAGGGAAAATTCTGCCTCCATAGGTTAAAGACAGATTATAATAACAATTTCATTGGTTCCAGTGAGTGTGAACACAACTTCCTAATTCTAGGAGGGTGGGGACTAAAAGGGGGAGCTGATCCTGTATTTCCAGGAGTTTATTATGTATGCGGGAATAATGCCTATTATAGGTTACCTGCAAGATGGTACTGGAGCTGTTATTTTGGAATAGTTTTTCCAAAAATCTACCATGTGGACAGAATCAATGGAATCAATGGAAAATCTAATGGACTAACACGAAGAAGATCTGGTTTTTCTGAAATAATAGGGGATGTATTTAGTGCATTGATACCCTCAGTTGGAGTCATTCTAAATTCGCGCAAAATTTGCAAATTGTCAACCATAGTTGATCGTCTTTCTACAGATACTGCAGGAGGATTCTTAATGATTAATACAGAGATGGTTGCAATATGTCTATGGTTTTACAAAATCGTCTTGCTCTTGATATTTTATTGGCAAAAGAGGGCGGAGTCTGTGGTATGTTGAAAATTCAACATTGCTGCACTTATATTCCGGACAAAAGCAAGGAAATCAAAGGGTATATTGGAAATATTACAAGAATGCATAATGACTTGACCCAACTGGAGGTTGACAGTGTATGGGGAAGACTAACAAAGAGTATAACAATAGGGAATTGGTTTACTAATTTTGGAAAGAGTTTTCTAGGTCAAATAATCTTACCAGTAGTTGTGATAATGACAATAGTAATGATAGTAATGATCACATGTAAATGTTGCAGAAACAAGGGAAAGAGAAGGATATATGCAGAAAAGGAAGGAAAGGGAAAGAAACGAAAGAGAATATGAAGAAATTCAGCTAGAGGAAATGAAAGGAAAGCTATACAAAAAGATGAAAGATTTAGAAGGAAAAGAAGTAACTGACGACATGAGGAGAGAGAGAAAAGAGAAAACTGAGATGTGCTAAAGTTGGCATCTGGGAAGGGATGGGTAATTTTGTGATGGCTCAAAATGCCATCAGAGAGGGGATTGATTGAGCAAGGTCTCGTAAGAAAGAGACTTGCTCAGAGGCGATCCTCTCGTTTAACTCTTTAACAAGTTACTAACCATGTTTGGTGGATAACTAATACGCACTACATGAACACGCGGGTTAGCAAAGCTTGCTTATGTGTGTACTAATGCGGATAACAATGAAGACGGACTAATACCGCTTTAAACGGGGAAACTGTTGTGCGCATGCGTCAACTGCATCTACGCAGTATGACGAGGTAACGCTTGGAGGGAAATTCTAGCGCATGAGCAGAAGACACTAAAATGGAGTCTTGAAGACTCGCATGCATGGCATTTGCTTAGCTGAAACGAAAACAAGCTATTTTACTAATGCTAATGCCGGGAAAGTATTAATAAGAAAAGGGAAATAGAGTAGAGGTGGGAGGTATACAGTGTGATCATTTATTTGTGAAATTAATATTTGTCTTTCTGACTTTATTATTAATGCGCATTTGGGCCTCTCATGCATAGCTGAATTGAGCTGAATAATTCAAAGTCTGCGCATGTCCACTGAAAGTTAACCCGGAAGGATGACACGGATGTTGAACGGGAGCCAAGGTCGCAAATGATGTGCCCTGGGAACGGAGGGTGAAGAGTTCAGCGAAGAGGACTCTTATTCATAAACTAATAATAATGTTTCAAGTAAAATGTGGATATGTATGGGAGCTCAAGACATGAATAAAAATTAAGGGGATGGGTTTGCGAACAATAGTTTAACTGATTTTGATGACATGTAAGCATGGTGTGATGGAGCTTCCCCCCTTGCCTGACCAATCATATTTCGGATTTTTACGATATTGAAACTTTAGTGGGTGGAATATGAAGAAAACGAAGGTATAACTAAGGTAGCTTTAGTTAGTTAGCTAGCGAGAGATGCTGGAGCGCGAGAGATCGAGATGCTGCTGCTGGGAGGGATGCTGTGAGATGCTGATGAAGAATCGAATGCAGAATCTGAAGCAGAACTTTATATCCTAACTTAATTGGGTTAGATCAGAAGATCGCAGAAGAATCTCGAGGAGGAAGAGAGTGTCAGAGAGGGGTGCGGCGCAATCATCGGTATTCTAGAGAGGTCAACTATCCTGTCCTGAAGTCTTTGTCTCCTGACCTATCCTGGGGGACCCTTACCAGCCCTTTGGCCAGGGGGTTGGTCTTTCACACCATTCTTGGTAAATATAATTTCATGTTATTTGTAGATGTTCTTTTCTCTCTGTCCTCTCCTTTTCTGAGCATTAATTATTGTAGGAGTCCGAAGTATATGCTTGATGTTTAATCAATTGAATTTTCTCTCCTAAGAATGATGGTGACTGCACTGTATTTTTGAGATGGTTCACATACATTTAATTTAGATAAAGATTTTAAAACTCTCTGAGTCTGTGATCATTTACTTCAAATAAAAGAATAGTTAAGGGTTATGTTAATTATCACCATCAACTAGTTCAACTAATGGTCCATCGACCAGAGGAAAGAACTTTTTGATCAGTGAAAAGGTTAGTTAGGAAAATAAAATAACTAATCCTGAATATTGTGAAGAATATAAAAACTTTAACCACTCCAGTGGTTTACTCAATTGTGTGTGCGTAATTTTATGGGCCCAGGTGAGTATATGGTAGCGGAGCATCTGTTGTTGGTATACCGCTGGATCAGGGTTACCATTTGAAAGGACTGTTTTTAAGGAACTTGTTGAGTTCCCAAAGGTCCAGAATCAGTCACCATCTTTAGGTTTCCTTTTTCATAGGAAAGAATTGGGAGTAGAAACCCTGGTTCCTTGGAGCCTTGGGAACCTTTTTAATTGGCCCTTTGATGAGGAGGACGAGGCTCTCCCACTGCAGTTCTTGGAGGTGAAAGTGCTGTTCTTTCACCTGTGGTTTTTGAAGGAATTCCATTAAGTGACGGGATTTCACGTTTTGTTGTACCAAGGTGTCAATAGTGATCTGCTGCATTTGCTCCTTCTTTAGCAATGGTATTTTGTCCTGATTATTCTGTCCTCAGGGATAAGGTTGACTAGAGGGCAAATGTGATGCTACATCTGCCAGTTGTACTGACCCATAACAGCGAGGGTCTTAGGTGCATTGACGAACGTTGCCAGCATGGAGCCGACCCTTCATTCCAGGATACCAATTTGAGTCTTGTCTCGATATTTGCTGGAGAAGGAAAAGTTACTTACCTGTAATCCTGGTTCTCTGTCACGGATACGGATAAATTGTTTACCTGTAATCCTAATTCTATGTAAGGACCGGAGGCTCAGATTATGCAATACCTTTCTCCATTTTATTGCTCAGCAACCAAAAAAACAACATTATATCAAACAATAAAGAGTACAAATCCCATAAGTCTTTTGTTTTTCTTATTCAACAGTCTAGCCATAGAGTCCACCATATAAAACATCCACCAAGGAACAGCACTTATCTTTCTTCGCTGCTCAGCAGCCAGTTAAGCGCTTTTCCTTGGTGATGTTATTCCCATTTGATGTGATAGTTTTTTAATTTATGCATGCAAATACAGCTCTTTGCCGCTGTCTGAGCTGCTGTCAGAGCGCATTGGGGCATGGTAACCATAGTGGGGGCCTTCAGAGCAATTCCACCTACTGCAGTGCCTCCTGGGCACCGTTCGAGGGCGTGCAGTGTTTTACGATCCTCATCAGGCCTGCCACGAGGCACAGCGCATGCGGACGGAGCGTCTGCATTCCTATCAAATTTCTGGCATAGTTTTCTCTGCGCGGCTCATCAACACCGTTTTCCTTCGGAAGGAAAGCTAGACCATATTGAGAGCGAACACGTGGAGAATAACTACCTGATCAATATCCTCTAGTGGTGACATGTCTGCAATTTAGTTCAGGTTGCTCCAGCTGTGCGGTCTCGTTACTGCGGAGCGCAATTGTGTTTCACGTCCATTCTAATTTAGAGGGGCGCGCACAACATTTTCAGCATACTGGATAAACAAGAATTGGTACCCGTAAGTTCCTGCCACTCTGCTAAAAATAACCAGGGCCAAGATTAAAGAGGTTACTGGTCTAGCTATCATTTTGGCTGGTAACTCATACTAGGGTTAACCCTATACAAACTGTCTTTCTTTAGGGGTCTTATCTACCTGATTATCCATGGCAGGTTCCAATGTTGAATACTGGGGGGCTGGGGACAAAGAGCAGTCTCACCTCCTCATTCATATGAAGTTAATTGACGCCACTGACATCTTCCTCCAGAGAGCAATCTCGTCGGCCTTACAACCCCTGAGTAAGTCCAGCGTAATGTGGTACCCCCGCACGGGGAAGGGGTGGGGCCTACTCCCACTCATGACACTCAGGGTGCCCGGCAGGGTGAGCAGGCGGCAAAATCTTACCCCAAGGCCAGGGCTGTAACACCCCAAGAGGACACATTCTTAAGGGTGCGTAATGCTTTCTTGTGAGAGGATAGATTTTGCTGAGATGATCTGGAGTCTTGGCCTTCATCAGCGAATGGTCCAGTTAGGATAGACAAATATTCCTTCCTTCATAGAGCTGCAGCTACCACTGCAGTGCACTTGGGAGAAAGCTCTGTGGACAGACGTGAGGCTTAATGGAAGAACTTAATAGCAGTAATGAAAGTGATCCACTGTAAACTGAAGGAACATTGCATGTGCTTTGCAGATTGGAATATGAAAAAAAAAAATTCTGCAGGTCTGTTGATGCCATCTAGTCTCCCTGATTAGGATTAAGGAAAATCTGATGGAATGCTAGCTTAGAAAATCTTTCCCTCTCAACTGATTTCTTGGCAGATCTAAGGACCTGAATGGGACAATTCTTTTTTAATTGGACCTTTTTTTCAAAATAGGAAATAACAAGAGTATGTTCCTGTGTTCTTTTTCAGTTGAAGGCCCTTCTAGATAGCTCTTTTGTAAAGAAGCGTTTTAACTTCTTGAACAAGATGGTTATGGATTGAATGATTTCAGAGATCTGGCAAGAGGGGAAAAATGAAAATTCTGAAAGTATCCTTCAAACCTCATATTTATCTGGTTTCAAACACCCTCACCTAATTGCATCACCAGCCTCTTCGCTCCTCATTCCCTACTGCCTAGCCTCAATACAGCATATGACTCTTCAATTTCACACAACCATGTATACAATCTCTTCTATTCTAATCTCCACACTATCTTCAAGTTTGTACCTACGCATCCTCTTCTTAACTGACGTATCAGTAAGCAACACTACCCTTCCTATCCCCACATATCATTTGGCTAAGTAATCCCTTTAATTGCTTGCTTTAAACAAATGTATCTAATTATACTTTAATCACCTCTGTATCATTAATTAACACCACCCTTAGCTGTTCAAATTCACCCAAAACTCCTTCTGCATACTGGTTAATACAGCCATCAGAATTATAAACCACAATACCCACATACAACCTACATCCTAACCCATAACACCCTCTTACAAGGAAACAAATGCATTGCTAACATCAATAGCACTCAAGCTACATTCTGCTCATGCTCCCAACACCATTAATGCACACTCAATTCACAAGCCAAAGACACAAAAGGAAAAGAGGCTTTCACCATTAACTAAATAGTTTGCTTCACCTCAACAAATCACAACTACAGACTCCTATTATTCAAAACACCAATCATTCTAGAATCACTTGCATTCAACAGACACATCACAATTACCGGATCAAACTAACCCCCTTAAATCTCTACGATAACTCTTTAAACAGAAAGTGACTCCTCAGACAACAATGATTGCACTACAACCCTGGTCTCTACATCCTCAACTCATATATGTATCACCCACTTCAACACACCTCATATCCTCTAACCCTCTCCTCTATCTCCCTAAATAACAGCACCTGATCTGAAACGTACCTCAACTACCTTTTTTACCTGCCTCTGACCCAATAACTTCCCCATCTAAAGTGCCTACTGGCTAATAAACAATAAATGTGCAAGAATAGATAAAATATATTTGACTTACTGACAAATCATAAACTGATGTATTCTTTTTTTTTATTAATGAAACATGGCTAGGAGATTACATGGTACCAGTATTCTAAAGCAACCCCACAGGATATCTTAGACATACACAGAAGGTTTAAGACCCTTGCTATGGGGATTGTTCGAGGACATAATCTGGAGGTGGTATTATAACTAGCCTAAGGGGATCAGCTTTATGCCAAGCTCATGTATATCAGTTTGGCGAAGCTTTAAGAACAGGTTCTGTGCTAGCCTAAGATGCCTAAAGTTCATTATCACACACTATCCCCTCTTGTTTTTTCTCCAACGGCCCACCCATCCCACTCTGCGGACTATCAAAATGTCATTAGCTTTCAAGAAGGGAAAATCCATTTTGAGATGAAGCCAGTGCAAAACCTTATTCCTAAGCTGCGAAAATTATACTACTGCATGCTGGGGCAGTGGCGGAACATGAGTCATTACCACTACATATGGGCAAGCGGCCGGGGGTAAATCAATCACATTGCTATTTGGAGACTGTAGGGTCGCAATTCGATTCCTTATACAATTAGCTGTCCCCGCCAGTGGCCTGTCATGTACACGGTGCCAAGTTGACTATGGAAGCAGCACTTCCAAACTTCTGAACCCTCCCAGAAGTAGTGGCCTCCTTCGCTATCGGATTGTACATGCTTAGAAGCAGGTGTGGGACAGATGGTGGCCCTTTCTCCTTCAGAGGGGCGGATACTACTGGCAGTGCCGTTGTTGCAGAGAGATGACCTACCGGCCTGCTAAGTGCTAGGGGGTTGATCACCCCTGAAACTTCACAGGACGTGTGCGCTGGTGGTGTGTAAAATGGTTGCGTGCACAGTTTATGTTCTATGCCCTCTAACCGCTCCTCAATCTGGTAAGAGGAGCAGTTTGACAGATGCAGTAAATTTACCCAACAGTGTTTCGCAAATCAAGTCCTCATGGTTGGACAGCTGAGGTGGTTGTTTAAAGGTGGTAGTCAGTGAAGTTGAACAAGCACCGGGGCTTGAAGTTTTAGATTTTGAGGCAGGAAGACGCTTTTTGCGTTTGACTGGTGGGTCAACGTCAGAAAGAACACGTCTCCTGGCCCTGATTAAAATTAGTAGTAGCATCAGATAAATTTGCCAAAATTAGATTTGCGAGTGGCATTGGGGAGGCCTGTGGCAAAGTCTGAGGGTGTTCCAGTGGAGGTTTGAGGGTTCTGATAGGAGTTCAGATATAAGTGAGAGGCGACATTCCATTTCTTTATTAATCACTCCTACAGCCCATTGCATAAATCCATCAACTGATGAATTTAGTGATGGCTTGGACAGAGATGGTAGTGCTTTGCATTTCCTCATGGTGTGCCACTCAAATTTTGGCTTAACAACAAATGGAGCAAAAAATGGAAAGCTTAAACAAAGCAAGTTCCTAAAACGAAAAGGACCCAATAACTTCAGTCCAACCTAGAGCTGGTTGTGAACTACTTGTAAAGAGCCTTCCAAGTAGAGTGGGGTGTGATAAGAGCAATGCACCTATTAGTTAGAAAGGTATAAATAGGGCAGTCCCCTTTCTTGATATGGACTATTAAGTACACTTCCTTACTTGATATACAAGTGAAAGGAATCCAAAGCTGGAGATGTTAGATGGGGCCCAGCCCCGTCACCTCCGGACATGGATGGGCCTGCCCTTGGCTTCACCTGCACGTGTGCTGCGCTGTGGGTGTCAGGGTGCGCTATACAGCACTGGCGTCTCCTGCCTTTACCCCTCCTCCTCTGGGGCACAGTACAGGATGGGGCTTATAGTCCCCAAGAGTCCTCAAACAACTAGCGCATCCCCTTTTCTGTTCTGTTTTGTTTCTGTTTGCTGTTTTTTGGAGACTGAATCAGAGATATCATAAGCAAGAGTTTGTGAAGGCTCTCTTTATCAAGAGATAAGCCTTCCGCTCTCAAACAGTAATCCTGGCACCCAAAAAAATAAAGCTGGAACAATGTAGGCCGGATTTTTTGGCATTGAGTGAGAACCCTGACAGAAAGCAAATGGATGAAAAAACTAGCATGGTTGCTTAAAACATGAAGCCACAATGCGCCATTTATTGAGGCACAGGTAGACTGTGAAAACTAACCACCACATGCATGCTATCACTGGAACCATGCATTTGGTGAACATCTGAAAAGTGAATTTGGAGCCAAACTGGTATAGCTTAGAAGTGCTAGTGCTGTACATAACCAAAAGGCACAAATACTTTCAGTGATAAAGATCAACTTAAGATATTTAAGTAAACATTCTCTAAATCGATGGAAGCCAGGAAGTGATATTCTCTGAAAAAATGGTGGATTACCTTAAGTATGACCAGATAGAAACCCTGTTTTTAAAATATTTTTGAGCTCTCACAGGTCTAGTATTTGGTACCATTTTCTAGATTTATTCAATGAATGAAAGAAGGTGAAGTAAAACCCCTGACATTTTCGAGATTTGGTTATGGTTTCTATGTTTCTCTTCTCAAGCAATTCGATAATTTTGACCTTTAGTTTCCACAGATGCTTTGAGGCCTCATTGAAAAGATGCACATAGATATGCTGTATTTATTCCAAGGTGTGCGTGTGTTTGCAGATATTGAGCACCTAAATGTATGCGTTAATATTTCATGCTAATTATTTAGAAAATGTTAAACCCTGCCTCCCACTCACAGAGTCAAGTGGGAGATGGAATGCCCAGCAGAGTAAAGCCGGTTTGTTCTGGTCACAGGATGAGAGGGCTGCCCTCTTATGTGTTCTGGCTTGAATTATTGGTTAGAACTCTTTGCTTTTGCTGTGGTTGACTAAAGATGGTTGTTATCCATTAGTTCCTTATTAGTAATGTGAATGATAATTTCCACCTAGATACTGGTAGCCACTTTGATAGGTTGGCTATCTGTAGTCTAAATACGGTTGTCACCTTTGGAGAGTACCTAGCAACTTTGCTGTTTCTGTGCCAGACTTGACAGCCTGTAAAGTGACATCAACTTTCCTTCAAATAAACTGTCACCTTTAAAAAATGTATGTCCATGATTTGTGTTTGGAAAAGACATGCTCTTATTCAAGACCTACCTACACAGCACTGTTGAATTTCCAATCCATCTGAAACTGGCTGAGCACAACTTCAGGGAGGTGTCAATGAATGCTGATAAAGTTAGTTTTGTCCTCTATCAAGATAGCTTCACCTGTGCCTGGGCCTACTCTTATAGCTACTACATTAAAAGGAAAGCAATGCTGTAGTGCCGTATAATGGACATATATTGTAAAAATTACGGAGGCACTGTAAATTTTGATAGAGCTGGAGGCCAATACGTCTACCCACTTCTCCAGAGAGTTATATTTAAGGCCCCCTCAACTCACTGGGGTTGTGCAAGGTATGGAAGGGTTCTGTGACCATTGGTGAACAAAGGATGAGCCACCAGAATCCGTTTTACCCTGTTTTAAAAGACAGACAGGAGAGGTGTATGCTGCCTTATATTTTTCCTTCAACCTGACAAGAATAATGCTGTTTCTCATTTGTGTTAATCCTAGCTTCTGAAAGTAATCTCAAATAGGAACTGCGCTACTGCCTCTCTGGGCCTTCACATTAAAATTAAACAGAGAGCATGACTTCTTCATATAGGAGACAAGTAGGATTATTTATGATTCCACTCTAGCAGATATGGAAAATGCCAACAACATCAGGAGCATCCCATTCAGTATACATGGAAGTAGATGGCTCTTCTGGTCATCAAGAGAGACTCAGAAGTAGTCCCCTTTAAATTATCCTCTTAGTTCTGATCAACATCATAATTGTCATCAACTTCTCTTTGTTCCTCACCTGAAACTTGTGGCTACTGTTAAGGAGGTGCAGATGGAGCCCATATTGAAGTTGGTGGAGTAGGGTAGACTGCAGCGGAGGAGCTGAAATTAGAAGAGGCTGAAGCCTTGGCTGCTGTAACTTAGTTGATGGTAGTATATACCCTGAAGGAGAAGGCACTGGAGGTGGAATTCTTCTATAAATACACACAATACCAGTCTGTAGATTAGTCAGAAATACCCAAACCCCTGGCAGATGAGGGCTATCAATGTGTCTGCCATCCTTGTGATGAAGCAAGAGTGGAAGTCATGAGAGAATTCTCGGTGCCTGTAATAACGTGTATGCAGCTCTTCCTCGTTTTATTCCAAATGCACATTCCAGGGCTAGTAGCTCCTAGGCCACTGTGTCTCGACTGTCACAGGTCTTAACCTGCAGTACATCTTGTTTCTCATCCTGCTCCTGATCCTAATACTTAAATTCCTATTCAGAAAATGGGGACTGAAGCATCTTCAGAGCTCCATTGGCTCCCCATACCAGCTGCATCATTTACACAACCAGTCCCTCTTCTTATCTTGCAGACAAGCTCAATATCTCTTTGGTTCTCAGCACACTCGCAGTCAGGACATCATCAGACTGCAGATTAAGAAGTGAAAAAAACTAAAAAAAACACCATGACTTTGCCATCTATTTACCGGGAATCTGGACCACTTCAAACGCTGTTCCAATTTAGGAAACAGTTGAAGACTCACCTCTTTAAAGAACACTTCTTCACAATAAATTAACCATCCACAACCCAGCTTCCTCTCCTGTTGCTTGTTGAATTTATGCTTACCTTTGAACATGCACAGTGTTTCACTGTCTTTTGGCTAGGTTGGCAGTATAGAAATACCACACACAAACATACTTTGAATGGCCTAACAAATGGGGTTTGGCAAAAGCAACAAATAGTTTCTTTGTCTTGCACTCAATTTGGTATGGGCAATGTAATGAATTAGAGCCCTCTTTATATTCAATGTTAGCAATGCTCTTTCTGCCACCGAGTGAGGTTGCAGAACAAAATGGTAAGTCAATGGTCTGATTGACATGAAACAAGGAGAAAGACTTTACCAAGAAAGACAGATTTGACCACAAGACAACCCAATCCATAAGAACCTGAATGAAAGGCTCTTCCACCGTAAAGGCCTACAATTCACTAACCCTGCAGAATCTGTTTTGCATGTAAAAAGCAGCTAGTGACAAATTAAGTCTAACAGTCTATGTCAACACTGGCTTAAGTGTAATAGGCAGTAATTGATTACATGTACCAAAGCTTGCAGATGCTGTGAATGGTTACTCATACGTTAGTGGACAAATTGTTTCCATTTTGCAGCTTTACACACTTGAGTGGTGAGTCGAAGAACCTCATACAATATGAGCATACACTCCTCTGGAAGTTGTAGGTAACCAAACTCTAAGACGATAGATGCCAAATAGCAAGGTTCATTTCCTTGCGATCATGATATCTCAGGAGACCCTGTTGCAGGAGATCTGCTCTTAAAAGCAACTTCTCATGTGGGTGGCAGACATTTCCAGCAGCGTTGTTTACCATGGCTGCTTTGCCTACATAAGAGTGATGGCAGTAAGCGGCATGGATGTTTGTCTCAACGAACAAGTCACTTATCTTTGGTAACGCTATTTCTGGTGGATACTCCCATTTAACCGTAGGTTCCTCACTTTGTGAATATTCCTTGAGTGTCAGACTGGATCCAGAAACCTTTAAAGCAATACTCCTACATGCTGGTAAGTGGCATCCTGCTGGTCCATGCCAACGTCGGTCCACCCCAGAAGTGATGGGAGGAGCCGCATATAAGAGCCACTTGTATGTGCTGATGACAGTTGCTTTCGTTGGGTTGTCTGCACCCTCAAATGCAGAGTCCATAGGCAAATTGGTATGGCCAATGTGCAAGACTCTCAATTGGGATCTTTTTAAATGGAAAAGATTTCAGTTCACAGAATGGAGAGGTGGGAGGGTCGTTTATGAATTTGTGGTTAGAAGGAGTAACCACCAGAAAGAGAGTTACCGAAGGTACGTAACTAATTCTTCTGATGGATACTTCTAACCATAGGTTCCTCACCGTAAGAAAAGATACTATAGCAGTACCTGCCCAGGAGGTGGATCTGTGATAAAATAAAATCCTGCAGGACTGAGTGGGCAAAATTGCCTTCGCGAAGGACCTGACTCTCAAGGCAGTAATGCTTCATGAACGTGTGCACTGATGCCCATGTAGCCGCCTGACAAATATCCTTGCTCTTTGTGCCAGCGCAGTGGTAGCAGCTTTGGTGGAATGAGCGTGTATACCCTCTGGAGGTTGCTTCTTAAACAATGCATAGCATATCTTAAAGCAGAGAATAATCCATCAAGGGATCTGCCTTGTCCAGAGAACCCCGCAAAGATCTGTTCTTTGTTGTGATCTATATACGAGCTGACTGCTCCCTCGGATCTAGATGACTGAGTCTCTCTTCCTCCTTGAAGAGATGAGGTGGAGCAAAGAATGCCAGAATGGTGATAGCCTGTACGACATGAAACAGTGGCCACTTTCGGGAGAACAGAACCTTGGGTCCATGACACCAGCTTGTTTGGGAATAATGTTTTAGAAGGCGAGTTGCCAGAAAGAGGCTGTAGCTCACTCACACGCCGAGATGATGTTATAGCAATCAGTAAGACTTCCCTCAATTTTATAAGCTGTAAGGGACAACTGCGCTACGTCTCAAAGAGAGTACACATCAAAAAAGTAAGAACTAAATTCAAGTCTGAATGTGACATCAAAAGGGATTTGGTTGAAACAAGTCTTGCAAACATTTAATAAACCAATCACAACAGGTGATTTAAATAAAGAAGACTGATCCGGCAATCGCAAAAAAGCCAAAAGAGCAGACACATAGTCTTTAACAGTGCCCAAAGCAAGTTGTTGCTGGGCCAGAAACAGAAGAAAAAACAAAACTTCAGACAGCTTGGCATGCAGCGGGTCAATCTGGCGAGTTCAACACAAAGCCACAAATTTGTCCCAGCAACTGGTGTACACCTGTTTTGTAGAAGGATGCCCAGCTGCCAAGATGATATCAAAGACCTCAGGAGGAAGGTCAAATGAAATCCAGTGCCACTGCTCTATCTTCATGCATGGAGGTGCAGACTGCATAGGTCCGGGTGTAGGGCCCTCCCCTGCTGCGACAAAACATCCTCCCAAAGTGGCAGCAACAGATGCTCATGCCCTAGAGCTCTGGGTACCACACTCTCCTGGGCCAATCTAGTGCCACTTGAATGACGTGGGTGCAGTCATTACTCATCTTCTTCACAACTCAGGGCAGGAAAGTTAGCTGTGGGAAGGCATACATGAGTCTTGTGCTCCTCTCTATGTGAAATGCATCACGGAGGGAGAGCCTTCCTGGAAACTCCAGCGATCAAAAGTGCTGATATTACACCTTCTCGGTGGTGGCAAAAAGTTCAAGCCAGGGTTCTCCCAATTACTGGATGATGCCCTGCATCACCACCTTCAGGTGTAACTGCTATTCATGATCCGCTAGGCGCCGCACGTTACTTTGCTGCTCTGGTGTTTAAAGATCCTGCCAAGTGGTTCACCACCAGAGAAATTCCAGCCTCATCAAGAAGTTTAGATCCTCCCGACACAGGACCTAAGACCCCATTGCACCTGTTTGCTGCAGTACCACATGGCTGTGATTTTTTCCATGAGCACCTGTACCACCCTTCCTCTGATGGTGAATAGGAAACACTTCACTACTTAGTGAATTGCCCTTAACTCCAACAAACTGATGCATAGTCTGGCTTCTGCCGGACACCAGAGTCCTTCAGTCTTAACCTCTCCCAGATGGTCTCACTCACCCAGACATGGTGCATCCATCACCCTTTTCAAATCTAGATAGGGTAAGCAGAGACGTTTGCCCCAAACCCAATCACTGTCTAGCAGTCACCATTGCAGATCTTTTGCAGTCTCCTCTGAAATCTGTATGCAATCTGACAGACTCCTCTTGTGCTGTGCCCGCTGGGACTTCAGATCCCACAGCAGAGCCCGCATGTGACACCAGCCATGTTTCACCAGCAGGATGCAAGAGACTAGCAATCCTAGCAGCCTCGGTTCACTGACAGAATATTGACTACAAAAATATAGATGAAAAAAATACTGATGAAAAAATATAAAATACAAAAATATCGACTCCCTATACTTAATCAGGTAAGTACAAAAATATTGATGTAAAAAATATAGTGGTACAAAATATAATTTTATATATACGTGACTTACCTTTGAAAAAGCGCGCCCCAGCACACCTGCGTGTTACTTAATTCCATCTGTGAGCAAGGCAGAGAGCCGAAACGTTAGAATATGGAATGTGGTGCTGCTGTACCTGAAAAATAAACGTCATCTACAGTATTGGGCCTCACTTTTTGTGCTACAGTGATGTAAGGATGGGCTGCTCCGTGCCCATTGCGTGAGGCCGCTCTGTAGGATCCGGGTCTCCAGAACGGGGGACTATATATATATATATATATCTTGAAACAAACAGTCCGTAATCGGTGCGCACTTTGCTCCGCTGGTGCATGTGTCGAGGTCAGACCATACCTCGCAGTAGTTTCTTGTTTGAAGATATATATATAATAATAAATATTAAATATGCTTAATAAAATTAATATAAAAAAAGTAGATATAACAAAATCAAATTTTAAAAAATCTATTATAAATTAAACATTAAACTATTTAAAAATCGTCAAACTTAAATTTCCCACTCCAGTCAGTGCAACAGTAGGGAAAGTCTTGGATAGCGGAGGGGTAAACATTTCTATTCCCACTCCAGTGAGTGCAACAGTAGGGAAAGTGTTGGATAGTGAAGGGGTAAAAATGACTATTCCCACATTGCAACACAGCCCACCAGTGCCTAGTAGAGCCTCACGGGGACTCCATCCCCCAGCCTACTACGCGGCAGGAGCCGCCGACGCCTTTCACGCGCCAGGAGGCGCTTTATAAGCTGCTCAGGACTCCCGTGGCGTGGGAGTCCATCATTGCAACACAGCCCACCTGTGCCTATCAGAGCCTCACAGGGACTCCATCCCCCAGCCTACCACACAGCAGGAGCCGCTGACGCCTTTCACGCACCAGGAGGCGCTTTATAAGCTGTTCAGGACTCCCGCGGCGCGGGAGTCCATCATTGCAACACAGCCCACCAGTGCCTATCAGAGCCTCACGGGGAGTCCTTCCCCCAGCCTACCACGCGGCAGGAGCCGCCGACGCCTTTCATGCGACAGGAGGCGCTTTATAAGCTGCTCAGGACTCCCGCGGCGTGGGAGTCCATCATTGCAACACAGCCCACCTGTGCCTATCAGAGCCTCACGGGGACTCCATTCCCCAGCCTACCACACAGCAGGAGCCGCTGACGCCTCTCACGCACCAGGAGGCGCTTTATAAGCTGCTCAGGACTCCCGCGGCGCGGGAGTCCATCATTGCAACACAGCCCACCAGTGCCTATCAGAGCCTCACGGGGACTCTATCCCCCAGCCTAGCATGCGGCAGGAGCCGCCGACGCCTTTTACGCCCCAGGAGGCGCTTTATAAGCTGCTCAGGACTCCCGCGGCGCAGGACGCGTGCAGGCGCGCCCGTGCCAAGGGCGGGCCCGTCTGCGCCCCTCCGTGGCCGACAGAGGTCAGGCCGGGCTCACCCTCTTGGTCCCACACTAGCAGGACGGTAACTGTCATTCACTGTTGGAGTGGTGGGACCCTGTTGAACATCGGCAAGGTGCCAGAAGGGAAAGGAAGCGGTTTGGAGCTGCCGACTGCTGACCGCAGGACAGTGATTGCTGAATCAGCTCGTGTGAGTACTTTTTCCCTCCATTCTCTCGTCTTGTTACCCCCGAAGTATCCCTGCCTTGTGCTGGGGAGGTGGGTTCACTAATTTGACTGACTAAGAACACCATGGGGAAGAGGAAAGGTGCTCCCACGTGTTCCCCACAGGATTCAAGCAAGGGAACCATTGACTCTTTTCTGGTAAAAGCAGTGGGGGCAATCACCAAAGAGATAGATAGGGCAGAGAGGCGACTCTCCCTGGATAGGGCAGGGGCAGCTGCATTGCTCTTTTCCTGCGTTTTTCCTTTCTGTGCCCCCTTGCTGCCCCTGATTGTGCTCGTTTTTTCCTTTCTGTGCCCCCTTGCTGCCCCTGATTGTGCTCGTTTTTTCCTTTCTGTGCCCCCCTTGCTGCCCCTTATTGTGCTCGTTTTTCCTTTCTGTGCCCCCTTGCTGCCCCTGATTGTGCTCGTTTTTTTTTTCCTTTCTGTGCCCCCTTGCTGCCCCTGATTGTGCTCGTTTTTCCTTTCTGTGCCCCCTTGCTGCCCCTGATTGTGCTCGTTTTCCCGTCTGCGCCCGTCCGCGCCCAGCGCCAGACCCCCTGGTCCGGGCATCCCCCGCGCCCGCCACATCAACAGACCCCGATACGACGCCAGCACCCTCCACGCACTCAACCCCGGAAAAGATCACGCCTGCTACCAGGCCACCCCGAAGCGCACCCAAGGGCCCTTCACCTGCCGGAACTGCAGCTTCGCCAGCACCCGCCCCGCCAAACCACCGCCCAGGAAAGAACCCAACTACCTCAGATGCATCCTCCTCAACACCCGCTCCGCCCGCAAACACGCCATCGAACTCTGGGACCTTCTCGACTCAACCTCCCCAGACGTCGCATTCCTGACGGAGACCTGGCTGAATCCCGCTTCAGCCCCCGACATCGCCATTGCCATCCCGGACGGATACAAGATCACCCGCAGGGACCGCACTAACGGAGTCGGAGGAGGCATCGCCATCGTCCACAGGAACACCCTCAGAGTCTCAACCAACACCGACGACACCCTCAGCACCGCCGAACACATGCACTTCCAGATCCACACCGATCCCAACACCACCCTCAGAGGAACCCTCATCTACAGACCCCCCGGACCCCGACCACAGTTCAGCGATTCCATCGCTGACTTAGTCAGCACACACGCCATCGCCTCCACGGACTACATCCTCCTCGGGGACCTGAACTTCCACCTCGAGAACAACAAGGACACCAACTCCACCACCCTGATCGACAACCTCGCCACCCTCGGACTCAGACAGCTCGTGACTACACCCACCCACGCCGCCGGCCACACGCTCGACTCCATCTTTTCCGCAAGCCCACACGTCTCCTTCAACCACACCTCCGAACCCCACTGGACTGACCACCACTGCATCCACTTCACCTACAGGAAGCCCACCACGCACCACCGCACCGAACAAATGCCTCGCCGCTGCTGGAGCAGAGTCACGGAAGACCAGCTAACCACAACCCTCGCCCTGAGCCCACCCGCCGAACCCTCCGACCCCGACACCGCCGCCCGCAACCTCAGACAATGGATCGACGACTGCGCCAACACCCTCGCCCCGCTCAAGAATCCGCCCAACAGCCACACCAGCAAGAAAGCCACCTGGTTCACCGAAGACCTCCAGGCCTCCAAACGAACATGCCGAAAACTGGAGAAGATCTGGCTCCACGAACGGACAGCGGACAGCTACGCCGCCCACAAGAGCGCCACCCGCAGTCACCATCACCTCATCAGATCCGCCAAAAGGGCCTCACTCAAAGACCGCCTAGACAACAACGCACACAACAGCAAAGAGCTCTTCAACATCGTGAAGGAACTCTCCAATCCCAGCTCCAACACCAACGACATCCAGCCGTCGCGAGACCTGTGCGACTCACTGGCCACCTTCTTCCACCGCAAAATCGCCGACATCCACGACAG
Organism: Calotriton arnoldi; assembly: GCA_963921515.1. NCBI lineage: Eukaryota > Metazoa > Chordata > Amphibia > Caudata > Salamandridae > Calotriton > Calotriton arnoldi. Next base: position 2,974,666 of record CAWUFW010000186.1, read on the forward strand.
CTTCAACACCACGACCGCCCCGGCAACCACCGAGACCACTGCCCCCACAACCACCAACCGCCTGCTCTCCTGGACCAACATCAACGACGAGGACTCCAGCGAGATCATGAACACCATCCACTCCGGTTCACCGCTAGACCCGTGCCCTCACCACATCTTCAACAAAGCCAGTACAGCCATCACGCCCCATCTCCGGAAAATAATCAACATCTCCTTCGAGACAGCAACCTTCCCGGAAAGCTGGAAGCACGCCGAGATCACCGCCTTACTCAAGAAACCCAAGGCAGACCCCAAGGACCTCAAGAACTTCCGACCCATCTCTCTGCTCCCGTTCCCGCGAAGGTCACCGAGAAAATCGTCAACAAACAACTGACCCGCTACCTCGAGGAGAACAACATCCTGGACCCTTCCCAGTCCGGCTTCCGCAGCAACCACAGCACCGAAACCGCCCTCATCGCCGCCACCGATGACATCAGGACCCTGCTAGACAACGGAGAAACAGCAGCCCTCATCCTCCTGGACCTATCAGCCGCCTTCGACACGGTCTGCCACCACACACTACGAACACGCCTTCACGATGCCGGGATCCAAGAGAAGGCCCTGGACTGGACCACATCCTTCCTTTCCGGCAGAACACAAAGCGTCCGCCTCGCCCCCTTCCGATCCAAGGCCACCAAGATCATCTGCGGCGTACCCCAAGGCTCCTCCCTCAGCCCAACGCTGTTCAACATCTACATGGCACTCCCTGCCCACGTCGCCCGACAGCACAACCTCAACATCATCTCCTACGCCGACGACACCCAGCTGATCCTCTCCCTCACCAAAGACCCTCACACCGCCAAAGCCCACCTCCACGAAGGAATGAAGGCCGTCGCCGAATGGATGAGGACCAGCCGCCTGAAGCTGAACTCGGACAAGACGGAGGTCCTCATCCTTGGTTCCAACCCTTCAGCCTGGGACGACTCCTGGTGGCCAACATCACTGGGAACAGCCCCGCCACCCACCGACCACGTACGCAACCTAGGGGTCATCCTCGACCCCACCCTCTCCATGACTAAGCAGGTCAACGCCGTTTCCTCATCCTGCTTCAACATCCTCCGAATGCTCCGCAGGATCTTCAAGTGGATCCCCACCGAAACAAGAAAAACAGTCACCCACGCCCTCGCCACCAGCAGGCTGGACTACGGAAACGCCCTCTACGCAGGAACGACGGCTAAGCTCCTGAGACGGCTGCAACGCATCCAGAACGCCTCTGCACGTCTTATCCTCGACATCCCCCGACGCAGCCACATCACACCCCACCTGAGAGACCTGCACTGGCTCCCTCTCAACAAGAGGATAACCTTCAAGCTCCTCACCCACGCACACAAAGCACTCCACAACTCCGGACCAGCCTACCTCAACAGACGACTCAGCTTCTACACCCCCACCCGCCAGCTCCGCTCGACTAGCCTCGCCCTCGCCACAGTCCCCCGCATCCGGAAAACGACCGCCGGCGGCAGATCCTTCTCCCACCTCGCCGCCAAGACCTGGAACACCCTCCCCACCAACCTCCGACAGACCCAAGACCTACTGGCCTTCAGAAGACTCCTCAAGACCTGGCTCTTCGATCAGTAGCAGCACCACCCCCCTCTTCCCCCAGCGCCTTGAGACCCTCGCGGGTATGTAGTGCGCTTTATAAATGACATGATTGATTGATTGATTGATTGCTCCTGGAGGAGTGCTTGGCCCAGGTGACTGAAAAGTCAGTAGAGGGTGCCCTGGGTCAAGGCCAAGAAGAGGTAGCGGACGACGCAAGGGGTTCCAACCCTGGCACCAGCCTAATTAACATCGTGGTTGGCCAGATCACACAGAATAGGGCTATGTTGACAAATACTTACGGCGCAGATCTAAGTGGCCCACCAGCTCCGAAGAAACAACGGAAAGTAACCAAGAAAATAATTCCTACGAAGAAAGGGGAAGGCACCGCAGGCTTAGATATCAAGGTTGCCAAGGACTTTGAAGACTTGTGGGGGCCCCTGAAACAAAAAATTGTGGAAACAGTGACTGGCCTTTTGAATAACTTTTTTAATGAATTCTCGAACGTTCTGGTGGAAAAAAGGGCAATGCTCGATAAAATTGATAAAGCATTATCTCCTTTTAGCTAGGCCACGCAGAGCGCAGCTCCTAACAACAAGGATGCCCAACAAGTAACTCCCTATGTTGCTCTTCCTGTAGACACACACACCGAGACCCAGATCCCTCAAGTTATCCCTGGTGTAACAGGGCCCGTGACATGGGTCACAAACTCGGGGTCAATTATGGCCGGGCCTCTGACTTCCTATAACAGCGAGCCGATTCAAAGGGGTCGCCAAGGGGATCACCAACGGCAACAGCATCCAGTCAGTAGGGTTTCCTTATTTGCCCCTAATACCCGAGACTTACCAGTCATAGACCTCCCTCCAGCAAGCTGTCCTTATACAGTAGTCCTGGTAGGCGTCCCAGGACTTAACAGTGCAAAGGACGAGTCCACCGTCCAGTTGATCAATAAAGTGACCCACTGGCTATGTAAACATGCTGGGTTTAACATTGCTGAGCATAGGTACATCCAGATGGCTAGGAGGGTAGCATGGATTGGTAGGACCAAGAAAACATTCTCAGGAGACAATGTGATTGTCACGCTTAGGCATCCTGAATTAGTCCACAAGATCCTATTCCCCTCCTTGCAATCAGTGCCAGCAGAATCAGGGATTAAACCACGACCGCTGGGTTTCTTCTATAGGCCACCTCCTGGTCCTAAACCGTCCCAAAGTTTTGTTATGCATGAAGAGGGTTTTACCCTGGGCGGGGGACCCTTGACTTTAAGAAATGCATTTGCACCGTTGAGGGACCTGAATGACAGACTGACTACATGAAAGGGAGGGTATGGGTAGAGCTATTGACACCCGGGTCGAACCCCTTGCTGAATTATGTGTGAAGAGGCGACTAAATCTGGGATAACAACAGAAACCTCCCACGAGCGCAGGGATCAAAGTCAGCTGGGACTGGACAGCATAGAGAGGGCTACTATCGCCCCGCCCTGCTCTCAGGAGGGGTGTATCGGGGGCGACTTAAAAATGGTCTCGTGGAACGTGGCAGGCTTAGCCAGCAAGTTTTTGGATGAGCAGTGGCTCCACTATATTAGAGATTTCCATATAATATGCATCCAGGAAATGTGGGAGCCAGATAATAACTTCTTCATTGAAGGTTATGAAACCTTTTTTTGTCCAGCATTAAGGTCGAGTTCAGGGAGAGCAAGGAGGGGCTTAATCATGTTTATAGACCTTAGAATTCTCGGTAGGTGGAAGACCCTGTTGGGCGACTCGAATGTTGCCCAAGGACTCACATTCTCAAGTAACACTTACAGGCTAGTTTTAATTAACTTTTATAACGCAAAATCACACTCACAGGGGCCGACTAGCCTCGATGAATTAAGTAGACGGTTGGAGCAAATACACGGCGAAGGTCTGTCACAGTCTCAACTGATTCTAGCCGGAGACTTTAATTGTCATCTGTGCCCTAACTTGAGGGTGACTTATCGTGACTGGTCGACCTGCACACTAAGAGAGGGTCCACACATGGAACACACTCAGGAAGAGCGGGACCGGAGTGTCCTCCTAAACATATATGGTTTAACTCACACTCGGGACCTGATTACTACCCACTCTGATATATCTGTGCCCCCGACTTACAAAGGTAGAGGCTGCTCATCATTCATTGATTTTATATTTGTGTCTCTCACACTGAGGTTTATATCCTTTTTTAATATTGACCACAGCATATTTAGCGACTATAACCCGCTGACCATGTCACTTGTTGCCCCATCGGTATCACCCAGCACCTTACAGAATAACTGAGGGAACGATCTCCGCAACTGACCAAGGCAGGCGGCTACGTTGGGCACAGGTTGATACCGTTGTTTTTAATAATTCACTTTTTAACATAGGCAAGCAGGAGATTCTGAAATGTCTAGACCCAGAAGTGCAGGGGGACTAATTAGTTCAGGCATTTACCGCTATTACGCATCTAGTGGATGGTTTACTTACAGCGCCGGCTTACTCTACCAGGAGGGACGCCCCAATATGGTTTGACAGGCAATGCTCTTGGCCCTTAGAGATCTAAAGATGACTCTCAAACAGTCTCCGAGAGACAGGGATCAGGTGGCGGCCTGCCGTAAAATTTATAAGCAAACCGTCAAGGGGCGGAAGCGCCAACTGCAACAGAAGGCCTGGGAGGAGTTAACAGAGGCATCTGAGCTAAAGGACTCTACCCGTTTCTGGAGGGTCATTAACAACCCCTGCTTTAAAGATTCAAATAATCCAGCGCTAAGCCACAACATTTTACCTTAGCAATGGCAGGCTCACTTCGAGGGATTGTACAATCATTCCCATAGAGAGGAGCAAACACAGGCACCAATTCCTGAACAGAGAGCTGATCCCATTACCTTCACTCGGGATGAGGCGAGATTAGGAATTGAGGGTCTCTCAAGGAACAAGGCGCCGGGACCAGATGGGATCCCGCCAGACCTCTTCTGATGTAACACAGAGGTATGGGCGCCTCTCCTAGTGAGGGTCTTAAATGCGGCAGTAGCGGCAGTAATGCCAGCATCATGGTCTACTGCCACCATTGTCCCGATTTTTAAGAAAGGAGATAAGGACAGTCCACATTGCTATCGCCCCATATCTCTTATCGATGTGACAGTGAAGGTTCTGGGGCGGGTGGTACTAAACAGTTTGTCGGAATGGGCAGAGGCCAACCAAATAATAACGGACGTCCAATATGGGTTCCGACCCGGTAAATCCACTGCTGATCAATGTCTCAACCTTTATCTTGTCACTGCTAAATACACAATAGCCAAATCAGGGACATTGTATTTAGCTTTTATGGACCTCACTGCAGCCTTTGACCGAGTGAACCGCTGTAAACTTTGGAAACTTATGGGAGAGCTCGGGGTGGACCCGTCAATAACTAACACCCTAATGGCCATACATTCGAACACTACTGCAGCAGTTAGAGACACACAGGAGGGGAAAACCATAGATCATTTTAACTGCACTAGTGGGGTCAGACAGGGTTGTATTTTAGCGCCGTTCTTGTTTACATTCTATATTAATGGTCTTGATTCTGCCCTGATGGCCTTACAAACAGATACCCCGAGGATAGGTACAAGATCGATCCCTGTTCTGCTTTATGCGGTCTACGCAGTACTCCTCGCACGTACCCCTAAGGGCCTGCAGCATTTACTAGACGGGTTCGTGACTTTTATGAACAAGATGGACTTGTCCCCTAATTTATCCATATCCTACATAATGGAAATTGGGAAGAAGTGCAGGAAGCCTCACACAACAGGCACACATACCCTAGGGAAAGTACCAGCCTTCTCATATCTAGGTGTTTTATTCGATGAAAAATTGAGTTTTAAACATTTATTAGAGGAGAAGTGCCTTGGTTTGACGAGATCCACCGTAGCAATCACAAACTTTGCTCATAGATTAGGCCAATGGTCACCTGGGACGATTTTAAAGTTATATAACTCCTTCTGCAGCTCCAAAGTTTTATATGGTAGTGAGGTGTGGGGATTTAATGTGGCTTATAAATTACAAACCAAAGAAAACAAATATTTTAGGCGCTTGCTGAAAGTCCCTCATAGCACCCCTGCGCATATTGTTCATGAGGAATTGGGGTCGAAGTACATTTCTGATATGGTGGCTGTGAAACCCCTATTGCGTTGGGTGAAGATCTGGTTCAACGACGAGGCAGGCTTTACCAGGCCGATAATTCAGGACTGTCTCTCCCTCGATCATGCGCTAAAGACCCTGTGGTTAAAATATGTAAATGACACCCTCCTCACAATAGGACGTGCAGGTCTGTTTACCAATCTTGATAAGGTGGGATCACAGGAAAAAGCGCTTATCAAAGATCTGTTTTTTAAACATATTACTGCACAACGTGAGGAAAGGGAGCTCAAAAAACCCACGGTCAGAGAACACATTCTAGTTAAGTCAATGCAGGGTATGGAACCCTGTTTATCCCTTATAACCAATGCACATGACAGATTTTTAATCACATGTTTTAGGCTGAACTTATTTCATCACTTATTGGCTGAACCCCCCGGCTTTATGGCACACACAGAACATAGAGGACCCTGTGGCTGCGACAATAGGTCTCCACAGGACACCTTACATGTTGTCCTCCTCTGTCCGCACTACTCATACCCGAGAAGAGTGTTCCTAAGGGGCTTTTAAGAAAGCTTAGATTCAGACAGGCATGTGTTGCCTTACTGTTTTTACAACTGTCATCAGATGTTTTTACACTTTTTTGTGTTTCTAATTTTTTAAGATCTGCTTTAAAGCTGAGAACCACCAGGGGTGTTTGAAGGCCACAAGAGTCTTTGTCAATTTTGCACTGTGTAAGGTTGCCATAAAAGTCTTGATCTGTGGGTTAATTTTGTGGGACCAGGCTCAGTTTTACATGTTAAACGAATACTAACTGAGGATTTTACTGTTTATACACTTTTTTTATCTGAAGTAAAGGTTGCTGGCTACATTATGAATTTAAGAGACCAAGGGGGACAACAACATTTTATGAAATTTGTGCTGTTTTAATGTACATTGGCTGCCCTTATGAAAACTGTTTGTGCTTGATGTATATATATTTTAAGATGTCTCTTTTATGGTCATATTTTTATATGCCGAATAACGATTACTATTACTATTATTATTACTATTCCCACACCAATCAGTGCAACAGTAGGGAAAGTGTTGGATAGCGGAGGGGAAAAAATTACTATTCCCACTCCAGTGAGTGCAACAGTAGGGAAAGTGTTGGATAGTGGCGGAATAAAATTTACTATTCCCACTCCAATCAGTGCAACAGTAGGGAAAGTGTTAAATTGCGGAGGGGTAACACTTACTATTCCCACACCAGTCAGTGCAACAGTAGGGAAAGTGTTGGATAACGGAGGGGTAAAAATTACTATTCCCACACCAGTGAGTGCAACATTAGAGAAAGTGTTGGATAGCGGAGGGGTAAAAATGACTATTCCCACTCCAGTGAGTGCAACAGTAGGGAAAGTGTTGGATTGTGGAGGGGTAACATTTAATATTCTCACTCCAGTCAGTTCAAAATTAAAAACAAACAAAATATTAACAAAAATATTTAAATAAAATACATTGAAAAATATATAAATATGTTAAATATTAAAATACAAACATTTAATATTTAAAAAAAATTAAAAACATTATGTTAAATACATATGTAAAAATACCTACAAATAATATATTAAATAAAATAAAAAATAATTTCCAAACAAATATTTTTAATTAAAAATTATTTAGAAACAAAAACATTAATTACATATTCAATTACAAAACTAATAGTATTTAACAACTAATTATAAAGTAAAATTAATTTACTCTCCACACTGTACCCCATAACAGTAAAACCCACACACCAAAACATAAACAAATACCCTAATTAAATATCAATTAATTAATTAGTATTAATGATCAACTAATTATTAATTAATTAAACATAAATTACTTCCCACCCTTTACCCCTATAAACCCCACAACCCACACACAAAATTAATTACACAATTTCCATATTTAATTTCCAATCAATTAATTAATAATTAACAACTAATTATTAATCAATTAAACATAAATTACTTCCCACAATTAACACTATAAAATCTCGAATAAATAAATATTATTAAATAAAAAATAATCATTAATTCATTATAATTAAATTACTTCCCACCCTATTCCCCTATAAACCCACAACCCGCTACGGAACTAAAACCGTAAAATGTACTTAAAGTAAAATTGATAACTACTAAAAATGTATACACATATATTAAAAAACATAAACAATACTTATACAAAAAAACATACATCACATACATTTAAAATATAAACTAAAATACATAACACTACTTAAAAAAATCGCTATTTAAAAGAACTATATTTTTGCAAACGATAATAATGACTTCCATATTTTTTAAAACAATATTTCTTACCTTAAATTCGATATTCTTGACCACGATATTCTTGCTGTCGATATTTCTGTGTCACGATATTTCCAACTCGATATTTGTGTAAGTCGACATTTCCAACTCGATATCCTGATTGAATACCAGCAGCCTCAAAGTCATCCACACTGCATTACAGAAAAGAGTCTGAAACATGATCATAGCACAAATGTCCTGGACTCTCCGCTCTGTATGAAAGTTATGAAACTGCACCATTTCCAGAATAGCTGCGATGAACGGGAGCGTCTGTGAAGGAGTAAGGTGTGACTTCAGTCGTTGATAGTGGACCCCAATGATGGCAGGAGGTTTGCTGTCTTCTGGAGGTGCTCTATGACTGCCTGGGGGGACCCAGCCTTCAACAGCTACTAGAGGTAGGCGAAGACGGGAACCCCGGACCTGCGAATGTGTGCTGTGACCACCACCATCACTTTGGGGGAACACCTGAGGGGCGCTGGTAAGGTAAATAGGGAGAAACCGCAAACTGAATATGTGCCTGGCCCACTGTGAATCGCAGATAGCACCTGTAGGTCTGCAGGATGGGGATATGGAAATAAAAGTCTTGCAGGTCCAACGCTACCATCCAGTCTCAGGGGTCTAGGGCAGACAGGATCTGGTCTAGTTTGTGCATCTTAAATGTGTACTTTTGCAGGAAGGCGTTTTGAGAGCGAAGATATAAAATAGGAGGAAGGCCTCTATTCTTCTTTGGCATAAAGAAGTAGCAGGAGTAACATCCAGTTTTTACTTCTGAGGCAGAAACCTTCTCTATGCCTCCTTTGGCCAAAGGGGACTTAATTTCCTGCTGCAAGACAGACATATGGTCCTCCGTCAGCTGCCCTGATGGAAGTGGAAGGTGCAACGGGGTAGACATAAATTGAAGGGCAAAGTCCCAAAAGACAATATGGAGGACCCACTTGCCTGAAGTGACAGCTTGCTACCACTGGAGGACATGCCAGATCCTGCCTCCGACTGGGTGGTTGTGCTGGAAAGGGCACTCTAAAGAGGAGCGGAGGACCAAGCTGCTCGCTATCTCTAATGTCCTGGGTTTTGTCTTTCTGAGTCACGGCACCGGCCACGAAAAGGCTGGGAAGCTTATTGGGTCCTTGGCGGGGTCTAACATTGGCAGTTTGGAAAGCCCATGGCACAGCCTCAAAGGGGGTAAAATAGTTGATGAAATTGCCTGGTAGTGGCAGACAAACTTAAGAAACTTGCTGTGGCCCTACTCTCCTTGAAACATTCCTTAGCGGAATCTGCTTTCTTGCCATGTCCATTAAAGATGCCTGGACATCCCCGGAGAAGCCTGAAGACCTCATCCAAGCATGGCGCCAAAGCAGTACACTTGTGCCGATCGCTCAACTCAAACAAACAGTTATGTCCAAGAAAGAGCAGATCCCGAACTTTGCTGCATCACACCCATTCCAGATGGCTTGGGCAGGTGTGCCCAGAGGTTGTTCGGAACTGCTAACAGAATTTGGGCCACCGTGTCCCACAGTGCATAGGTGTAGCAACCAAGTAGACAGCTGGCATTGACAGAACACATAGCAAGGCTTGCAGAAGAGAACATAAGATTGCCAAAAATGTCTATCCTTAAGTATTCATGATCAGGCGGGGTGGTAGGAAAGGCATTAGGATTCACTTTAAAGGTAGACCGCTGAACCACCAAACACTCTGGTGAGGTATCTTGTATTAGAAAATCAGGGTCGCCTGGTGTTGGTCTATAGCAAGGGAGTCCAAAGCTTGGTTTTGTCCAAGTGAATATCAGTAAGGACTTTATTAAATGACAAGAGAGGTTTGGTATGTGTCAGGCCCGGCTTTAGGACCTCAGTAAGGACTTTAGCCTTTACCTCCATTGAAGGAAGCTGTAGGTCAAGTAGTTTGCTGCTCTGCGCATAATAGCGAATTAGGTGCTTTCCTCTGTTGCAGGGCTGGAAGGAGAAACAAAGCCAGTGTACGGGGAAGTATCAATGCCACTGGCATCCTGTAGTTCTTCATAAAAATTTTCCTCATTAAATTGTGGGACAAAACTACCCCCTCAAAGTTATCGTTAACGGAGTATGAATCAAATGTATGGTGTAGATGCTGAGCCCTGCCACATGATAGATTACTGTGTCTGAATCAGAAGGTTTACCAAGAGGCTGCACTTCCGTGGGATAAGAACACGGCCTCAGGAGAAGCCAGGATGGATTTGGCTCAGAGTTAGAAAGCAAAACAGGTTGTGAATCCTCCTTTAGCACTGGCATGGATGCATCCACCCTGCGCTTGCATTGATGCATCCACCCGGGAGTCCAAATTCAAACAATAATGTCTGGTTACATATTTCTGAAATGGAGATATCGCTTAAAAAAGCCATGGTAGCATCCTTCCCGCTGGTCGAATGAGCTCTAAGTCTACCAGGAAGGGGTTTATTTCTGACAAGTAACAGAGGTTAATACAAGAAACTATCCATCGTGAAATGCATGGTTTCTATGTAGGCAAGCACGTTTTTACAGGGCCATCATTTATAAATACGTGATTAGATTGCCTTAATTCCTTTGCCTTGTCAAGGTAGAATTTCAGTACTCCACATCTAACGTGGGAAGAGCGTTTTCTGCTAGAGTTCAAGTATTAGGAAAGAAGGTTGTTTAAGGAGATTGACTGATTTATATGGAAGTCTGATATCACTCTAGGGAGAAAACTCAGATTGGTTCTTACAACCATTCTATTTTATGAAAAACTCTAAGTTAACTGTGAACATAGCCTGAATTACGCTGACTTTGAGCATGGAGGTGATGGCTTCTAAGAAGGCTGCCTTCCATGTTAAATGTAATAACATAGACTTGTGCATTGGCTTGAAAGGTGGACCATTAACCTGTGTAGAACAATGTTCAATTTTTAAGGTGTAGACGTATCCAGTAGGATGGAATACTGTCCTAATGCCCTCCAGGAAATCCTTTAACACAGGCATTTTCAAGCAGAGGTTTGTGAAGCAGACTTCCAGTATGCCGCAAGGTGCACCTTTATTGACGCAAATAGAAGACTCTACCATGCTTGGAGGTAAGGTATTACCACTTCTTCTAAGCATCTGGAAGGATCATAGTTGTTTTAAATACACAAGATGCAGAATCTCTGCCGCTTAAAAGAGCATGATGTTCTGGTGGAAGGACGATTTGCCTCACCAAAAATTTCCACATAAGCGTGTGGCAGGTATCGATTCTTATACTGTAATAACTCAAGAGTCAAATTATTAAGCTCAATGATGGAAGGCTGGGTGGCAGGATTTGGCCCCGGAATTTGTACAGCAGACCTGTTCTGCATGGCAGCTCCCTGTAAGGTCTTTGGAAAGATGCAGGAGATCTGTGAACCACCACTGGCGTGGCAATTTCGAGGCTACCAGTATCATTCTGGCCTTGTAGTGCAACAGCTTACAGCTTGATCAGTACATGCAGGATTAGTGTTCAGGAATTTCAAGGCCATACAGCCTGGCAAGAACATCATGTTGCCCCACGCTTCAAGTCGCTTAGACTCCCTATCCAAAGAACTGAGCGAAAGGTACCTCCCATTTACCCTGAGAAGCAGGAAGCTTGTATAATCAAAGCCTCTGGTGATGGGTGCATGGAGAGGATAGGAGGATCCCCCAGAGTGGAATGGTAGTGCCTTGCCACCAGTCTGTTCACCACCAGTGCAGTAGTGGGCTTCTTCGAGGCTGCCTTGAAGAGTTCTTCTAAGGCTTCATTGAATGGAAGCAGAAGTTCTGAAGTTAGTGCTGATGGAAGAAGACTTCTATAAAGTAGTTAGTCTTCACATCAACTATTGGCAGTTGCAGATCCAGCACCTCGGCTGCCTTCTTGAATTCAGAGTGAAATGACATGATCTTTGGTGTTAGGAGGTGAGAGGGGAATTCCATCTCCATTTCTGGTGAGGTGTCCAACCCACTAGCCGAGGAGTAGCCAGCCAAGTCATATTGGTGTTCTCCCTCAGTATCCCCTCTGTAAGCATAGAGGTTGAGGGGTCTGAACCTGATTCAAAAAGTTTGTGTTACATCTTCCTGTACTTTTCTTCCAAGAGTCTTTGAGCTTCCCTCCTGGATCTGTCCTGAGGTGGAGGCAGCGCAGACAGCTCAGAGTCTGGCACTGGAGGTGGTGTGTTTTCTGAGGCGGGACAGGCCATCTATTTGGGGATGAGGGCAGCCAGATATGAATATATGAAAGATACCAAGGCTGGAGAACTGCAGTTATAGGTAAATAAATTGTGTTCTTTTCAAGCACTGGATCTTTCATTAGCTTGAATCAGAACAGCAAGCAGTATTTACAGTTTTAATATACATCAAGAGGACAGTGAGATAAAATACATAGGCTCACCTTATTTTAAAAAATGTTGTAAAATCACTGTATCTTGATCTACAATTGCTTCCAAGCACTTGGTAAAGATGTACTGTTTCTCCGTGTTATTGCTCTGCAAATATCTACAAGCGGTACACCATCATAGAGTGGTGACCATGTCGCAATACCTCTTGTGAAATGGGTTTTCATTTAGCTAGAAAGAGGTCTTCCAGTTTTTACATGGCAGAAAATGATTGCGGTCACAATCCATCTGGAAATCCCTTGCATTGAAATGGGAAATTCCACAGATGGGTTGGAGAAGGAGACTAGAAGTTTGATCGGTTTCCTGAATTGTTTTTTTCCGTCTGGGTAGAATCTCAGACAACTCCTGACATCAAGCAAGTGTTAACATTATTTCTGGAGCAATAGAGAGATTTTGAAAGTAAGCTTTCAAAACAGGTGAATTCAGCTGAAAATCTGTTGGTACTTTTGGCTAGAACTTGGGCTTAGTTCCCAGAGTGATTCCAACTTTGGTGAAATGTAAGTAAAGCCCTGTAATTGTGAAAGCTTGAATATCATTTACTTGTCTCAGTGATGTAAAATGTCAGCAGAATTGTGCTCTTTCATGTGAGAAATTTTATAGACGATCTGTGGTTAGGGTAGAAAGGATATGATATCAACTCTGAAAGAATGGTATTGGGTTACATGCATTTTGCAGGGGTCCTTGATGGTGGGTACACTCTAAATAAATCCCCTAGGAATTCCTTAACACTCCTATAGGATCACATTGATGGCTTATTTGAGGAATGCTTAGAACGCAAGATTGCTATGAGGTGAACTTTTATTGAAGCATGTTTTGGTGCTGATTTTGTAAATTCTATTAACTAGGGTAAGAAAATAAGTTACTTACCTGTAACTACAGTTATCCAGTATTGGTATCTTTCATAGATTCACATGCCTGAATCATTCCCCGTCGTCGAGATGGGAGTCCCACCGTAAAATATTCAAGCAGTGCCTTAAATCCTTAATAGGCTATAATGGCCCTAGGCCATCTCATCAGTAGCCTATCCATGTCCTTTTTAAAAAAGGACCAAATGTTGGCATACAGCCAATCAGCTGTTAGCACCCTCTAGAACACTCCCAGCAGAGGCCAGTTCTCTTCAGATTTTCAAAGCACAAGTGGGAAGTAAGGATCCCAAAATTCAATGAGAACTGCCTCTCCGGGGAGGAGGGTGGGTTGCATGTGAATCTATGAAAGATACCAATACTGGATAACCGTAGTTACAGGTAAGTAACTTATTTTCTTATCCAGTATTGGAGTATCTTTCATAGATTCACTTGCCTGAATCAGAATAGCAAGCAGTACCATGAAACTATACTGCCGTTATCGGACGGTGGGAGACATGAAACCTTAAACTGCCAATATTATAGACATATACCAGAAACAATTCTAATAATTGTTTAAAATCTAGCATGAAGTGCATGAGATAAATCTTTCAGATACACTAGCATCCACATATATTAAGAACCGTCAAAACAGTTATAACTATATATATAAATATATATATATATATATATATATATATATATATATATATATATGTATAAGCATTTGTATATACATTTTCAGACATACGCAATACTGTTAGTGAAATAAAGAAAGAGCTCCTCTTCTGTCAAACAAAAGAGGCTGACCTTAATTAAAGAGATGTCGCAGTACTGCTTGTCCAACCGCTGCATCTTCTCGTTGCGTAGATTGCAGACAGTAATGCTTTGTAAACGTGTGGACATTCTTCCATGTCGCAGCACGGCATATTTTGTCTAATGTCACTCCAGCAAACAAAGCTGTAGATGCAGAAATTGTTCTTGCGGAGTGTGCCTTAGCCCTTGTTGTCAGGGGCTTGTTAGCCTTGCTGTGACAGAACTGAATCGCAGATGAGACCCATCTAGAGATCGTAGCCTTTGTTACAGCTGTTCCTTGTTTTCCTTGTCCGTAAGCAACCAGGAGCTGATCTGTTTTCCTTATCTCTTTCGTTTAGTGTAGGTAGAACTTCAAACATCTCTTGACAACCAAAGTATGCAGTGCCCGTTCTGCTGGGCTGGATGGATTTGGAAAGAAAGATTGCAGTAACACCGGCTCGTTGAGGTGAAATTGTGTTGGTACCTTTGGTATAAATGTCGGGTTTGTCCGTAAAGCTACATAGTTTGCAGTGAAATGTAGAAAAGGTTCTTTGATTGTAAAGGCTTGTATTTCACTCACCCTCCTTGCAGAAGTGAGAGCTAGTAAGAGGGATACCTTCCATGTGAGAAACTTAAGCTCCGCTTTGTGAATTGGTTCAAACGGTTGTCTCATCAACTGCGCCAGGACTACATTGAGCTTCCATTTCGGAGGAGACGTACGTACAGGGGGAAATGTGCGGAAAAGTCCTCTCATTAACTGTTTTACAAGACTAGATGCACAGAGAGAAGGAGCTTGAGGAGATCTCCTATAACGGGAAATTGCAGCCAGGTGAACCTTTACTGACGAGAAAGTGAGACCTGATCTAGCTAGTGAGAGAAGGTATGGCAAATCTGTTCAGCAGGGGCTTGCAGCGGGTGAATGTTATTTCTTTCGCACCAGAAACAGAATCTTCTGCATCTCAGACGATATGTTTTGCTAGTGCTTTCGGCACGGGACTTAGCAATGATTTCTCTACACTCTTGCATTATATTTACTTTCCTAAACTCCAGGAATTCAGGAGCCATGCGTGCAAATGAAGAGTGTGTGGATCCGGTTGATTGACTTGGCCCTTGTTCCTCGATAACATCGTTGAGAACGGCTGTAGGCGAATGGGTTCCGACTCCGACAGCAGGAGCAGTTCCGGGAACCAGTACTGCCTGGGCCAACGTGGAGCTATCAGGATCAGACAACAGCCTCCCGATTTCATCTTGCTCAGTACTCTGGGAATTAACGGGATGGGGGGAAAGCGTAGGCATATATCCCTGACCATCGCATTAAAAGGGCATTCCTCCTTGACCCCGGTAGAGGGAACCTGCTGGCATAGTACTTGCATTTGGAGTTCTCCTTTGTTGCGAAGAGGTCCAAAGTTGGTTTTCCCCATTTTCGAAATACCTTGTCCAGCTGGGATTGTTGTAGCTCCCACTCGTGGCAACTGGACTGAGACCTGCTCAACGTGTCTGCGAGGGTATAGTGCAGACCCCTGACATGCTCTGCTTTTAACATGATCCCATGATGTGTTATCCATTCCCATAATTCTTGCGCCTCTTGAGAAAGGGTAATGGATTTTGTTCCTCCTTGCTTGTTGATATAGTACATGCTGGTGGTATTGTCCGTACGCACCAACACTGAAGAACCTGCTATTCTCGGCAGGAAAGCTTGGAGAGATAGGAATATGGCTTTTAGCTCTAAGCTGTTGATGTTCTGTGTTCTCTGCGCCGAAGATCATTTGCCTTGAATTTGCAAGTCCTGTAGATGACCTCCCCAGCCCCCCATGGAGGCGTCCGTTGTTAAAACGAAATCTGGGGTGCTCCGTAGGAAGGTCAGGCCTTGAATGAGATTTGATGCCTGGAACCACCACTGCAGAGTTTTCACCATCCGTGGAGTGATTCCAACTACATCTTCGAAGGATCCCAAAACCTGTTGCCACTGTTTCTGTAGCTCCTCCTGAAGAGACCTCATTTTCAGTCTGGCTAGAGGTACCAGATTTATCGCTGAGGAGCACATCCCCAGGAGCGATTTGTACATTCGCACCGAAACTGACCATTTTTCTGATAGTCTTTGCAAGCTTTTGCAGACGTATCCGCCTCTCCTGAGACAAGAACGCTTTGCCCTGAATGGTGTCTAAGGATGCTCCCAGAAAAGATATTACTTGAGTTGGAAGCAGAACCGATTTTTCCCTGTTTAGGGTAAGTCCCAACGTTTCGAACAGACGGAGGCAAGTTTTCGTTGCTCGATCGGCTTCCTGCACAGTTGCTGCTTTGAGCAGCCAATCGTCGAGGTATGGAAATACTTGAAACCCCTGAGATCACAGGGTAGCCGCTACTGGCGCCAGGCACTTGGTGAAGATTTGTGGTGCTGATTTGAGTCCAAATGGGAGCACTTTGAATCGATAGTGGGTACCAGCCACTGTGAACTTTAAAAACGTTTGGTGCTTTGGGTGGATTGGGATATGGAAATATGCGTCTTCCATGTCGAGGGAAGTCATGAAATCTCCTTTGTTCAAACAACCCAGGATATCTGAGAGCGTTACCATCCTGAACGTCTGCTTCTTGAGAAACTTGTTCAGATTCCTTAGGTCCAGAATCGGCCTCCATTCTCCTGATTTCTTTTTTATTAGGAAAAAACGAGAATAAAAACCCTTCCCTTTCTGGGCGAGTGGCACCTTCTCTATAGCATCCTTGAGAAGCATAGCCAAAACTTCCTTTCGTAGTAAGTGAAGACGAGGGGGAGGGGGACCCTTGGGTGGGGTGGTTGGTGGCCGCTGAAGAAATTCTAGAGTGTGACCCTTGGTGACTAGGTCCAAAACCCAGTGATCTGATGTAATCTCGTGCCACCGTTGCACGTAACCGGAAATCTTTGCACCCATGGGTAGGGAGGGAAGATGGACTGGTACCCTGACGTGCTCATTACTTTCTGCCTGAGTCACGGCTTTGTTGGGGTGCTCGCTTGCGGCCTCCCTGGTGAGAGAAACCAGCCCTTGAAGATTGCCGATACGATGGAGGGTTATAAGATTGTCGATACTGGGATTGATATGGTTGGTACTGTTGAGCTCTCTGGTATCCTCCTTTATAAGTGGTGAATCCTCGCCCTCTAGCACCTCTGAAAGGTACTCTCCTGTACTGTAAAGCTCCCAAAGACTTTGAGGTGACTGTATCATTTTTGATTGCCAATAGAGCCTCATCAATGTGTTTACTGAAGAGTGACTCACCGTCAAGAGCCATGTCAAGAATCTTTGCTTGTACCTCCGGTCTAAAAGTTGTTGCTTTTAGCCATCCCTGGCGTTGAAGTACGGCCGCTCCTGCTAACTGCCTTAAACCAGTGTTTGCTACATCAAGGGCACAGTCGATTGTTTCTGAGGCTGCACGTTCACCCTCCAGCAGAATTTTGCGTGCATCCTGCCTGCTTTCCTCCGGGATGAGGTCTATTAGCCCTGCCATATCAAACCAGATTTGGCGGTCATAGTGGCCGATAATGGCTAGGGCATTTGCTGCTCTGATTATCACAGCTGCCATTCAAGAGAACCTTTTTCCAAGGATGTCCATTCTACGCCCTTCCTTATCTGGGGGGGGGGGGGGTAATCGGGGTAGCTGGATTCTTAGACCGCCTTTGTGCTGCCTGGGAGATGACTGAATCTGGCTTCGGATGTCCAATAAGGCACGATGGGGAGTCATCCGGAGCCCTATATTTCTTTTCAACACGAGGCAGCACCGGTGGTATGGATGCTGGCGTTTTCATAATTCTGATGCCCTCCTGCCAAATATGGTCGATGATAGGAATTGAGCGCACCACTTTTCTTGTGTTCTCTTTGAAATCGTAAAGGAAACATTCTGTCCGCTTTAATGTCATAGGTAGATGGAACCTGTTGGCTGCTCTTTGCATCAAGTTGTGAAACCCCCCGATATCCTCTGGAGGAGAGTCTGAAGGAAGGTGCGGAGGAGGAGATGGTGTCGGAATAACGTAATCATCCCAAGGGTCGGGAGCAGATGTTGGATCTGGCAGTTCACCTTCCTCAACCTCTTCTTTTGAGGAGGAAGTGTTTTGTGCTCCTGGGTCGATTATCCCCGAGCCTGGTATAATCCCAGGTGTGCTCGGTAACTGACGGCCTGGTGTATCTGTAGATTCTTCCGCTTGAGGAACTTGGTTTACAGATTGATTTTGTTGAGGAGGGAACCTTTGCCTATAAACCGCCAACATGGCTTGCAGGTCCTCGATTAATGAAGGCGGTAGGTGGGCCACATCCCTGGGGCATGGTTCTTGACGGAAGTCAAACTGATAGCTATGCCGTGGAGCCATAAACCCCTGCTGGTAATAATGCGCCTCGCCTTGATAGTCGTCGTCCTCCTCATCATTCTCCTGGCACTTCACATGGAGCTCAGATGGACTGTGAGCTTTCCCATAGAGGCCGTTATCATCATCTTCCTCAACGTACCCTTCCAACAGATGCGATGGAAGCAAAGGTGACACCTTGCTATAATCCTGCATAGACGTGTGTAAAAATGTCTTTGTTACTCTGGTAACCCGAGTAATTCTCGTTGACGGGGGCGTCGACGGTGCAGAAACCATAGGCAAGGGAACTTCCTTTGTCGACGGTACCTTCATCGTCGACGGTGTCTTCGTCGTCGGCAGTGTCTTCGTCGACTGAATGGTAGTCGACGGAGGAGATTCGATAGTCTTCAATGACGATGGAGCTGTCGTCGAGATGGAGACTCTTGTAGAGAGAATAGGAGACTGAATCGCCGTCGTCGTAACTGTAGCCGTCGACGATGGCGTCGACAATGTCACACAAATCATCGTCGGCGAGAGAGAGACTGTCATCGACAATGGCTTCTTCAGGGATTTTTTACTTCTAGGATCAGAAGATGAAGCTCTAGGGCGATCTCTATCCTTCCTTACAGGTGTAGAGGGCACAGACAACTCAGGTTCAGAAGAATGTTTGGCAGCCTTCTCCTTACTTGAAGCCCTTTCCTGGGAAGATTTAAAATGTTTCTTCCCCTCACCTGAGGATCTGTCCTGAGATCTAGCCCTCTTGTGGGATGTTGAAGCTCTGTCTTCTTCATCAGAAGAGCGAGACTGTTGTTTTGTGGTTTGGAGCCACAATAACAATCTTCCCTCTCTGTCCTTGAGGGTCTTGTTAGAGAAGCTGCGACAGATTTTACAGTCTTTCACCTCATGCCTGGGATGTAGGCAATAAATACATTCTTTGTGTGGATCATCCACATGTACTCTTTTTCTCCCACAGGTCTTACAAGGGCGGAAAAGGCCTTTCTTGTCTGACATGATGTCTAGAATTTGTTGAGCAGAAGAAAAAACGGAGTAGCACTCAGGGAGACTCCCTTCCACACGACGTGCGGTGAAAATCTGAAGAGAACTGGCCTCTGCTGGAAGTGTTCTAGAGGGTGCTAACAGCTGATTGGCTGTATGCCAACATTTGGTCCTTTTTTAAAAAGGACATGGATAGGCTACTGATGAGATGGCCTAGGGCCATTATAGCCTATTAAGGATTTAAGGCACCGCTTGAATATTTTACCATGGGACTCCCATCTCGACGACGGGGAATGATTCAGGCATGTGAATCCATGAAAGATACCCCAATACTGGATAAGATCTGGTGGGCTCGGCCTGAAAGGGGTGTAAACCTTTAGAAGAGCACCATAGACAGAATCTTTTCATTTAGCAAATAGGTTTCATTAATTTATAAGGTTCTCGGTGTGCTAAGCTAGGTCTACAGTCTTCCACGATATCTACGTTTTAAAATTCATTGAATTCAGGAGCCAAGCTGTCAATCCTAAAGACTGGGTTGTGATGAAGTATTTGACCCTGCCATCTCAATACCCGGTCCTAATAGAATGAGTGGAGCTTCTGTAAGAAGTAGAAGGTACATAAACCAGTACTCTCTCTGTCGGGTGGGATCTATGAAATGAGTCTGTAGGGCTCCCTCTTAATTTTGGCAATCAATTTGAGCAATAGGGGAATTAGAGGTAAAGTGTAGGGAAGCATTTTGCACAATCCTATTGAAAGAGAATTCCCACATAAGTTTGGCTGCAGATGCCTACTTGCATTGAAGCAGCACTTCTTGTTGCTGTACATGATGAAGAGATCTATGTTCAGTTTTCACCACGCACTGAACACTTTGGTCAGAATGTTTTCTTTCAGCTCCCTCTCCGGACAATGTTCCAGGATTCTGCTTAGGTAGTCAGCCTGGTCGTTCTGTATCCCTGTGAAGGGTTCTGCTGCTAATGCGATATTGAGGTGAATTGCCCAGTCACACAGTTTCTGTGCCCACAGCGACAGTAGCTGAGAGCGGGTTCCTCCCTGTTTGCTGATATACAACACTGAAGGGGATGCTGTCCGTATGGATTAACACCATGCAATATGGCAGGCATGGGAGAAATGATTGTAGGTATTTTCTTACAACATGTTATTTGAAGTTTTATGTGCAGATTTCTTGTCAGTGGGCACCATAAACCTTTGGGTGACAGCTCTTGAAGATGGGCACTACATCCATTTATTGAAGCATCTGTCATGATAAAGTGAGATGGAGGCAGAAGACATTTAAGCTCTGGACCTGTATTGCTTGGTTATGTCCATAACAGGAGTGTTTGTTTTATTGCTTTTGTTTCAGTTATACATTAGGGCAAACCGATCTTGGGTTGCTTGTGTTCCAGTTCAGAGAGGACCTGGCTTGGCAGTTCGGGCTGGACTGTTCCTACTGGAGCAGGATCAAGACAGATTTGCACATGGATGGGTCTAATCTAAGGTGGAATGGTGGGCAAAAGAACAATGAACTGAAATGCTACCCCAAGCGATTGCCAGTGGTTAGACTTCTTGCAAGCATCCTTTACTCACCTTTTGTGTGTTTGATGCACTGCTCTTAGTGACCAAGGGTATATCCAGACCTGGGTCCCCTGCTTACTGTGCCACTGGAACCAAGCTACAGCTGACTGAAGAGCTCCAATCAGGGTGAAACCTGTCTTGGGTTATTTATATTCCAGTTCAGAGAGTTCCTGGCTTCGCAGTTCGGGCTGGACTGATCCTATTGGAGCGGGGTCAAGACTGATTTGGATATAGCGGTGTCTAATCTGAGTGGCATGGTGGGCAAAAGAACAATGGGTTGGAATGCTACCTTGAGCAATTGCCAGTGGTTAGACTTATTGCAAGCATCCTCACATCTCTTGTGTGTTTGCGACAATTATAGCATCATTGAAAGATCCTAACAACTAAGCCCACTTGCTGTCCAAGCCTTCCTGAATGGGCCGCATGTGGCGTCAATAGAAAGGAACCAGAACTGTACATTACATCATCATGCCCAGAAGATGCTTTTAGAGGCATACTTGGACTGTTGACTGCTTCAGTATCTGGCTTGCCAATGCACTGAGAGGGGTTTGTCCTTCTGCTGTTGGAACACAATTGTTCTCCTTGTGACCAAGCCTGTTCCTAAGAATTGTAGTCTTTGTGATGGGGTCATGTAGGATGCTTTTGCTTAGCTTGATTCCATAAGTTTTGAAGAGCGTGATGCAGGCTGTAATAAAGTGTTTTGTAAAAGGTATATATTAGTCTTTGACCATCCAGATGTCTAGGTATGGATAGACCTTGTGTCCTAAATATCGGAGATGAGATACCACTGGGGCCATGCATTTCGTCAATATTCTGAGAGATGAGCAAAGGCCAAAGGGTAGTACACAAAACTGATACGAGCAACCGGCTACCTCGAATCGTAGGAATTTGCTGTGTTTTCTGTGTATGTATATGTGTAAACACGCATGTTTAAGAGGTAGCGATGTAAGTATTTGTTCTTCATGAGTAACTGTTGTACCTCTTGAAGCATTACTATGCTGACCTAATGTTTCCTTGGAAAAAGATTGAGTTGTCTTAGGTCAAGAATGGGTGTCCATTGTTTTCACGTTGTCTTCCATATGAGAAAGTCCCTTTAATAAAACTAGCATTTTGATGTTTCGGGACTGGTTTATTATTTCCCGTTTACACCATGTTGCAAATCTCTGCTTTTAACAGACTTAAGTGCTTGTTTGACTCTTGCCAGGGGAGTTATTGGTGGACCCTGAGTAAACTGTATTGTATTGCCATACCTGATGACATTCATCACCTGTTGGTGCATGGAAGCTGCAAATGATGTCTAGCATTCTGATATCTTCAGCTAAGCTCCTCTACAGTTGAATGAATCTCAACTATAGAGCTGTGTAGGGGACTATCTGTATGCTGGTGTTTGTTGCTGTTGAGCGGCATAGTATTGCCAACATTAATGAGGTTGATATGAAGCATCAGTATGATTGACCTGACCCACGGCATCGGTTTTGTCTTCATCTTCCACGAAAGAATTGTGGCGGTTATTTTTACAGTGCCCCAAACAATCTGTCCTTTTCATTATCTGCTTTAATGTTTTGGAGTGTGTTGTCAACATGCTTTCCAAATAGCAGTTCTCCGTCAAACAGAATATCCATGACTTTGTACTGGACTTCTGGGTAAATGAAATGGCGTTTAAAGCAACTGTGGCATCCGAGAACTGCCGCTCCAGCTAGTTGATGAAAGCCACTATTTGCTATGTCCATGGGCAAAAGCCTGTTCACCTTCTTAAAGAATAACCTTGACCTCCTGCTTTTTATCTTCTGTTAACATGTCCAGAAATGGGGCAATATCTGACCACATTTAGGAGTTGTATCTTCCTACTACTGCCATTGCATTGGCAGCTCTGATAGACATTTCTGTAATTGTGGAGAATCTTTTATCAGACATATCCAATCTGCATCCGCCCCTAACTGGTGGTGCAGTGCAAGTAATAATCGAATTTTGTGAGCAACACTCAGCAGTCACTTGCTCCAAATATACTGATACATACTGCATTATTGGGTGGTGTGGAAAGGGAACAATTTGCCTGGAACATCAATTACTCATATATAATCAACCCAAATACTGAAAAAAAGATGTTTTGCGTGTTTTGAGGTTCAGTGGTATTGCTTACCAAATACATGGGAGAAAGTCACAATCTGTGACACTACAGAACATACAGCATACTTAAAATTGAAGGTATTTATTGTAAAGGTCATCTTAATTGTTAAAATCAACAATGAAAATGTTTAAATATAAAACAAAAAACGTTTTCAAGAAATATTTACAGTTTTATTTCCAAAATTATAATAACCCATGTGAGATGTACTCCTGATTTTGACACCACCTCAAGCAGCCATGCGATTCACCCCATGTTCACCAGAAAGCTCTCATCACCGCCATTGATGGCAACAATGTGTCGGGGAACTTTTGTGGGCGGGGGGGGGGGGAGGGAATATTTTGTGGGCTGGGGGGTGGGTCGGGAATGTTTTTAGGCTGGCGGTGAGTCCGGGTAGTGTAGCTACGGACGTATGGAAGCAGGAAGAGATCCGCGGTGAGGTGAGTGGGGCTGGGTCGGGGTAGTTTTGTGGACTGGGGAGGGGGGGGGTCGGGGTAGTTTTGTGGGCTTGGGGGTTGGTCGGGGGTAGTTTTGTGGCCTGGGGGGGGGGGTCGGGTAGTTTTCTGGGCTGGGGGGTGGGTCGGGGTAGTTTTCTGGGCTGGGGGAAATCGGGGCTAGTCTTCAGGGCAGGGGGTTGGAGGTAGTTTTTAGGGCTAGGGGTTGGAGGTAGTTTTGGTAGTTTTCAGGGCTGGGGGTGGGACTAGTTTTCAGGGCTAGGGAGGGTGGGGCATGTTTTCAAGGCTGGGGGTCAGAGGTAGTTTTCAGGGCTTGGGGGGGTGTCAGGGGTAGTTTTCAGGGCTGGAGGGGTCGGAGTACTTTTTAGGGCTGGGGGGTGTTGAGGTAGTTTTTTTAAATTGGGGGTTAGGGTATTAGGCCTCAGAGCAGGGGGAGGGGAATGGGTAGTCGGGGTAGTTTTTAGGGCTTAGGGGAGGGCAGGGCAGTTTTTAGGGCTGGGTCAGGGTTAGGTTAAAGGACAGGGTTAAGGGACAGGGTTTTAGGCATTAGGAAAGGGGGAGAACACAGTGTGGGAGTTGGGAGGGGGTAGGGGTATTTGCACCTCAGGGCAGGAGGGGGCGGGGGGAGTTTGTACCCTAGGACGGTGGGGAGAGGGGTGGCGACCTTAGACACGCATACCCCTTTACCATGCATGCCTTTACCACGAAAATACTTGGTAAAGGCATGCGTGGTAAAGCAATGCGTGGTTAAGATGCAGTCGTTATTCAGACCGCGTGGTTTAGGAATGCGGGGTTGTGGAACTCGTTGTTCCGTCATACAACCCTTCATCTCCACTGCATACATATACCTCTGACGGCCCAAAGGAGTAAGGGTTTTCAGAAAGTTTGGCCATGTGTCCACTCGCCCTATTCTGAGTGGGCGAATACATAGCCAGTTTTTATTTTCACATACTGTCATGTGGAACCAAAAACCTTTAAATGACCCCACACCATGGGAGTAAACTCCCATAGCGTGGAGGACATTGTTTTTTTTTAAAATCGCGATTGGGTTTGGGAGAAAAACAAAATGTTGAAATTACGGCGTATGGCTCCATTAGGATGACAAAACCACCTGTCAAACTTTCAATGCATTTACAGGAATCACTATGACACCGGTTCCTTGAAATTCATGAGACTTCCACTTACCAGTGGACATTTCCAAATTTGGTGGGCAGATAACCCTCACCATGGCGGAAGTAAAGTTCTCCGCCATAGTGACCATACATACTCTGTACTCGAAAGGGTAAATCAGGCCCTAAATCTCAATTCCCTCCGTATGGGTTATTCTCCTCTAAAAACATTATCCTTCCACTACTATTACAGTGATGTTATGCAGCAAAGACACTACCACTGAACACCTACCCTGGCATTGTTTCTACCCCCCTTTCGGAGTGATCAACATGGCATTGTTTGACTTTTGGAACTCAGTGCATCAAAATGTCTTATTGCTCAATACAGTTCAAGAACATCTGTGACACTGGATTCCTTCACCAGCTTTATTTTCCATACTTAATGTTCCTCACCTGTTCCAAGCATCCCCATCGCCGAGATTACATTCTGCCAGGCACCGTGTCCCACACTTGACATCCTTTCGCTGCAATGGCGGCTGCTTACATTCTGCTTCTGCCAGTGATCTGAACAGTTTCATCATTTTCAAATGCGTTTCCTAAAAAATATCGAGGTCACAATTAAGAGGGCTCAAGCACAAATAACTGCAGCCATTGAATGTTCCTAGCTAATAGTGCCTCAAACATCACATGATAACCCCATTCCAGAGACAACTAGAGCAGGACATCCAAGAGAGACGCACATCAAGGATCCAAAACAGAAATGGATCATAATCAGATGCACGCTAACCCCCTCATGCAAACTTGGACCACAGACTGGTTGAACAAACCCATGTGCAGAATCCCTGTTCTATGTAATTCCCACCAAGTGAGCTAAAGAATGATGATGGATTCAACCCAGATCTGTGACTGGGGGTGAGTGTCTGAAAAGTTTCAGCGCTCCGTCCATCATCTCCTTGTGTTTGCTTTGTTCGCCCGAAGTTGGCAGGGTATGCCCAGACGTTGGTCCCTTGCTCACTTTGCCACTGGATTCAAGCTAGTCTGGCTGATGAGGGGTGTTACCCCGAAACCGGTCCCAGGATGCTTGTTTCCGGCCCAGGGAAGACATGGCTTGGCAGTTCGGGCTGGACTGGTCCCATGAGGCACAGGGTCAAGACTGATTTACATATAGCTTTGTCTGAACTGGGGTGGCGAAGTGAGCTAAAGAATGATGTTGGATTCAACCTAGATCTGTAACTGGGCGTGAGTGTCTGAAAAGTTTCAGCGCTCCGTCCATCATCTCCTTGTGTTGGATTCCCACCAAGGCAATAATCATTTCATTTCAAGACCGGTCACTATCATTTTGCATATATCATTTACTGCTACTCCATGTGCAGCAGCATATATCTTTTATTGCTACTCCAGGTGCAGCCATTTAAAGCAACTTCTAACCAAATTCAAAACTATAGAATCAGAATGAACATGTCACTCTATAAACCCTTGACCAGCAGCCATCTTCCGCTTTTCTTTGCTGCGAAGTATCAGTTAAGTATCTGCATTCTTGAATTTCTTAATTATTGAATTAAAGGTTTTAGAGATTGATATTGTGTGTTTGGAGGTTGATTCTAATGCACAACTAATTACTAAATGCTTTTATTATATATTGTTTATTCCAATTTTGGGGACTTTTTTATGTGGCAGGTTATAAGGTGTACTTTTTTTATTACAAATTGAGTTTTTTTTACCTGGCTTTACTTTTAAGAGTAATATGGCGTATTGGAGGATTAAATACCTTTTAATCCGTCTGACCGCTGAGTTTTGTCTTGTGTTGGCAGTTGGGACGGGGACTAAACGGTCTGCAGCGCGAAACACTGCAAGGCACGCGATTAGAGCTTCTCAGGCGAGGGACGCTGCATGGTTAAGCTTGCGCTTGATCTGCGTGATCAAGGGCGCCTTAGGCCTTCAAGTTTGCAAATGCGATTATACCATCGCATACAGCGTGCTCGATGGGGTAATCACGTCATGAACGGCCATCTTGATAAAGGCTATGTTTTCTTATGGGAATGAAGCGTGCAGAGACCATGTTGTTTCAATGGCATGCACAATCGGGTTTTGATGTGGCACTCCAACGATTATAACGGGCGCTTCATTTCTTCTCAGCATACAGTAGTAGCTTTTTTTGTGTGGGAGTTACATTAAAAATAAGGATCTATTTAGAATAAATAGTGCTGAGTTGAAGAAATAATGAATAAAGACGAAGCGACTTCAGAGTCTTAGACTCGGGGAGACTCCCTTAGGAAGGTGGCTCAGAACGAGGTGAGGGCCTCAGTGAAGGAACTATTAAAGTCCATATTTAGCAAAACAAGGAAAGGAAGGGACCTCTCAAATTTGGATGAGGAGTTCTGCTCTCTGGATGAGGAGTAATTTTCTTGTGACAAGAAAGGGAACAGTAAAAAGAATATAAAGAGAAACATGTTGAGAAAGGACTGAATGAGGACATGTTCTCTGGCAGAGAAGTGTTCTAAGCACCACAGAAACTGAAGGGGTCCTACGAGGCACAATGGATGTGTCCCTTGCAGCACAAAAGAGATTTAGTCTAGACGTGATGAGGGAGATTCATATGGTCAGGATGGTGCAAGTTTTTAAAAAACATATTTGGATGAGTTTGTTTTTGATGCTTACAGGGATGATTGTTGGGATCTGAACTATGACAAAATATATAAGGTACATAAGGAGAAGAGTGTTGTAAAAGATCCTCAGGGTGAAGAGATGTTTAGCCCTGATATGATCAGACACATGAGAAGCGCAGATTGGTGGCCTTTGACTCGTGTCTGATTTTACAAAACTTTGGATATGTAGACCTTTAGAGAAAGAAGTAAGGGCTGTGATGAGGGCTAAATGTTCTCGTCCAGCTATTGATAATAAGGCTTGCTCACATCCTGATCTGGATCAAGATCTTACAAGTTTTTTATTTAAATTGGGCTGAGACCCTAGAAAGGGTTTAGAGAGAGCACTTAAAGGGTGCCAAGACAAACTGCTGGATGTCACTGAACCTTTATCGAGATTACTGGACATGACAGAAGAAGCTAAGTTTAAGGGAGTTTCTATGGATACAGATTTATTAAGGGGATGGAGTAAGAGAGCAATGTGTTTTATTGGCAATGTGAATACTGCTTTAGTGGCAGAAAAGAGAAAGGCAATTCTTATGGGCATTAGTCCAAAACTAGGAGATTTTGCAAAGGGGAAGCCTTGTAAGGATCTCTTTGAAGAGGGTCTGGTGAAAGGTGTAGATAAATATGTGGCAACCTTTACAAGTTTGGATAAGGCTCAGTCTTCTATGAGGAGAGTGTTTGGGGAACAAGTTTTTGACAGGGCCTGAGCAAGGGTACGTTTCTCTGGCCGTGGTTTTGGACAGTCCCATTATCTAACCTAAGGGCGTGGTCATTCAGAGGATTTCAGTCTGCCACTTGTTTCTATCCTCAAAGACTGCGGGTTGGTAGAGGATGCCAGGCCAGAGGGAGAGCACAATACTTGCAGGCAAACCAAGGTAAGAATGAAGATGTTTTTTGGTTCTTACCAAGGAAATGTAGGGGATCGGTTCAGAGGTTTTGTGAACAATTGGAAGAATTTGACAAGGGACCAGTGGGTCTTGAATGCAATTCTGGGTTATGTAATAGAGTTCAGAGAGAACCCATTTCAGATATTGGAACCTTTGGAAATGGTGTTTCCAGAGGAACAACAAAGGTTGGTGGAATTGGAGGTTCAAGAGATGCTAAAGAAAGGTGCTGAAAAAAGAGTCAGAGGAGGAGTTGACATTTGTGAGGACGATTGTTTTGGTCAGGAAAAAAGACAAAGGTTGGCGTCCTGTAATAAATTTAAGAAATTTGAATTTCTGGTGTACAGTCATTTCAGGATGGAGGGTATCCATCTTTTAAGATATATTTTGGAAATGAACGATTGGATGGTCAAGCTCGATCGAAAGGATGCTTATGTTACAATTCTAACAGCAGAAGTCAGTTGCATGTATCTCCAGTTCAGGTGGTTAGGAGACCTTTACCGATTCACTTGTCTTCCCTTTGGGCTAGCGCCAGCTTCCTGGCGCTTTACAAAGGTTTTGAGACCTGTTGCTGCATTTCTCAGAGAGGGGAATTCGCATGATAATGTACTTGGACAAACATTTGGTTATGTCTCAAGATCAAGAGGAGTTGAAGACGCAGCAGCTTCAGTTGGTAATGGATCTGTTGGAATCCCTTGTGTTTTGGTCAGTGCTAGTTCCTTGTCAGGAAGTGGATTTCCTAGGGTTTCAGGTGAATACTGTGCTTGCAACTTAGAGTTTACCAGGAAAGAATGTTAGAAAAATAAAGACAGAAGTGAAACAGGTTTTGAAGAGGTGCTTTGTTACATTAAGGAGTTTAACAAGGATAATAGGTTTGTTTTCGACTAATATTCAGGCATTTTTTCCAGGACCCCTTCATTACAGAGCCTTACAGAAGTTGAAGGCAGAGAGTTTAAGGAAAGGTTTGTGGTATGGAAACCAGGTGGCTCTTTCGTCAGAGGCACATGAGGAGTTGAATTGGTGGCTGGACATTTGGACGCTTGGAATGGCCGTACAATTTTTGGACTTTGTCCAGATTATGTACAAGAGAAGGTTGTGAGTCTTTATGGTTGGGAAGCATGTTTAAATCAACAGGAAACAGGTGGCAGATGATCATGGGAAGAGAGTTGGGAACACATAAATGGATTAGAAATGAGAGCAGGTCTTTTGCATTAAAGCCTTTTGGGGAAATTTTAAGGAACTGCAATGTCTTATTGAAGATGGACAATGTTTCAGTAGTACATTATATAAATCGAATGGGTGGAAGCAAATCCAAGAATAGAACTATGATAGCAAATGGGATTTGGGGTTTTGTCTGGAGCGCAAGATGGGCTTGCAGGTGGATTATTTTCCAGGGTTGAACAACACAATTGCAGATTAGAATACAAGTTAACTGAACGATTACAGCAATTGGAAGTTGAATGTTCAAATTTTCAAAAGAATACAGGAGATTTGGGGTCCCTTGGAGGGGGATCAGTTTGCATCGAGATTGACATTCCAGTTACAACGGTATTTCAGCTGGAGACAAGATGGATAAGTTACTTACCTGTAATCCTAGTTCTCTTCCAGGGGTATCCTCATCAAAGTCATAAGCACATGAATATTCCCGCCCATGCGCGGGATCCCGGAAACATAAAAAACATATGTGGAAACCATATATGTAGCTCTATATATATCCATATATATATATATAACAATAAAAACACAATGCAGCCTTCCATATACTAGAAACGCTGAGCAATGTTGTAAGAATTTCCCTTGCACATAAATACAATTCCAATAAAGCAGGGAGAAAGAAAAC
Source organism: Calotriton arnoldi (assembly GCA_963921515.1). NCBI lineage: Eukaryota > Metazoa > Chordata > Amphibia > Caudata > Salamandridae > Calotriton > Calotriton arnoldi. The sequence goes on from CAWUFW010000186.1 coordinate 3,004,626, forward strand.
ACATTTGAAAACTGCTTTAATGCACAGCAGAAAACATAGTCCTGCAAAGAGGAATAAAAGAACATTGCCAGCACATAGGCTGCATTGTAGAAACATAAGTGTAGAAAGCTGAAAAGCTAACCCACAGAAACACACAGAATAAACTGGCACCGTGCCTTTAAGGCAGCCATGACCCCTAGCTTCCCATCATGCCTCAGGGGTGACAGTTAGGTCAGTTCTTCTTTGCGGAGACCCGAAGGCCATGGCACAAAGAGATGACATGTGTCTTGATCACTTGCTCGGGGAGGCGGGTGGGTTGCTTATGACTTTGATGAGGATACCCCTGGAAGAGAACTAGGATTACAGGTAAGTAACTTATCCTTCTCTTCCAGGGGATCCTCATCAATAGTCATAAGCACATGAATAGAATAGCAAGCCCATCCCCTCATCCTGCGGGCAAGTGAACAGAGTACAATAAAGATACATTGTAAGAAAAAAAACATTACAAAGACTCCAATCAAGCTAGCATTGGAACAGATTCCTCAAGGAGGCCTGGCCTACTTGGGTATCCACTCTGGAGTCAGAATCCAGACAGTAATGCCTGGTAAACTTATGGACCGATTTCCAAGTTGCAGCCTTGCAAATCTTGGCCATCAGTACATTGTGTAAGAAAGCTATTGTAGCAGCCTTGCCCCTAGTAGAGTGAGCTTTAGGGGAGGCTAACAAAGGCTTGTTCGCTAATTGGTAATCCAATTTAATACAAGACACTATCCACCTTGAAATGGATCGTTTGGAGGCTGGAAAGCCTGTTCTAACAGAGCCGTAGTTTACAAACAATTGGTCAGCCTTTCTAATGGATTTTGTTCCCTCCAAATAGAATTTGAGAACCCTCTTGAGGTCTAATGAGTGAAGACGACGAATCTAAGGAATTTCCGATGTGACTTTGCGATGGGACCTTTCTGCTGGTGTAGCAGGATTTGTAAAGAAAGAGGGGAGAGAAATTGTCTGATTGACATGGAAGTCAGACACTACTTTGGGAAGGAAGGAAGGGCGAGTTCTCAAAACCACCCTATTGTGATGGAAAACCGTATACGGTTCCTTAGAACAGAGTGCTTGGATTTCACTCACTCTGCGTGCTGATGTAATAGCCACCAGAAAAGCTACTTTCCATGTAAGGTGTTGTAATGTGGCCTTATGAATGGGTTCGATAGGAGGACCCATCAATTTTGACAAAACTAGATTCAACTCCCAAGGCGGAGAAGGAGGTCGGACAGGGGGATAAACCTTCTTCAATCCCTGAAGGAAGTCCTTGACCACCTGAAGTTGAAAGAAAGAAGGTTGGTCAGGTGATTTTCTATATGCTGTGATGGCCGCCAAATGCACTTTTATGGACGTGTATTTCAAACCAGATTTGGTCAAGTAGAGCAGATACGGCAAGATTAACTCTTCTTGCCCGCTAACTGGACTCCAACCATTACGCATACACCACAAGTAAAATCTTTTCCATTTAAAAGAGTAAGAGGCTCTTGTGGATGGTCTCTTTGACTCCCTCAAAATGTCCATGCAGTCCTGAGGGAGGTTCAAATGTCCATACTGCAGGATCTCAGGAGCCATGCTGCCAAGCTCAGCGAGAGAAGGCTGGGGAGCAGAATCTTCCCTCCCATTTTGGTCAGAAGGTCCGGCCTGCACGGGAGTCTCCGATGCGGACAGATCGAGAGCTGCAACAGGTCCGGATACCACCATTGGCGTGGCCAGTCCGGTGCTATGAGGATCATCTTCATCCTGGATTGGATGAGCTTGGTCAACACCTTCGGGATGAGAGGAAGGGGCGGAAAAGCGTATGCAAACGTCCCGGACCAGTCTATCAAAAGACCATTCCCTCTCATTCCTGGTCGGTAAAATCTGGACGCGAAGGCGTGGCATTTTCTGTTTCGATCGTCTGCAAAGAGGTCGATGGATGGGTGACCCCATTGATGAAAAATGTCCGCCACCACTTCGTCGTTGAGCACCCAGTCTTCTTGTTCTTCGAAGTGTCGACTGAGGGAGTCTGCTCGCACGTTCTGCTCTCCTGGCAGATGCACTGCCGTGATCGAGAGGTTCCTGGCCAGCAGCCAGTGCCAGATCGCCTGAGATTCCAGAGACAGAGGGCGAGAGCGTGTTCCACCTTGTTTGTTTAAGTAATACATGGTGGTTGTATTGTCCGTTTGTATCAGAATCGACTCGGACTGAATCAACGGATGGAATGCCTTGAGGGTCAAATAAACCGCCCGCAGTTCTAGCATGTTGATATGATAGGTCTGTTCCTTGCTGGTCCATCTGCCCTGAGTCTGCAGTTGACCCAGATGCGCTCCCCATCCCTGAAGAGACGCGTCCGTGATCAGGGATTGTTTTGGCAGAGGTTGATGGAATGGGACTCCCACTAGAAGATTCTTTGGCTGAATCCACCATAGAATGGACTTCTTCGCTGCTTGAGAGAGGAGAATTCGGTCAACCCGAGGATTGGTCCCATTTGTCCTCCAGATCCTGCTGCAACAGTCTCATTCTCAATCTGGAGTTGGGTATGAGAAAAATGCAAGAGGCCATCGACCCCAGTAGGGACGCCACTTGCCTTACTGATGGTTGATGTGCTTGAAGGATGATGTTGCATTTGTTTCTCATTGATAACAGTCTCTCCTCCGAAGGAAACACTTTTCCTAGGCCTGAGTCCAGGGTGGCGCCCAGATAGTGGAGCGATTGAGTGGGCTGATGAACTGATTTTTCCACGTTCACATGAAGGCCCAAGCATTGAAGGAGATCCAGGCAGATGTGAAGGTGATTCTGCACCATGTGAGGAGATGGTCCCTTCAACAGCCAGTCGTCCAGGTATGGATACACAAACAGGCCTTGGCGATGTAATGCTGCCGCCACCACTGCCATGCATTTCGTGAATACCCTTGTTGCAGATTTGAGGCCCAATGGTAAGACTCTGAACTGGTAATGCTTCGCGCCTACCATGAATCGCAGGAACTTGCGATGCCTTGGGGTAATTGGAATGTGAAAGTACGCATCTTGGAGATCCATCGAACACATCCAATCTCCTTTCCTCAGATGTGGAAATATTTGATGGAGCGCCAACATTCGAAACTTCTCCTTTCGGATGAACTTGTTCAGAGATCGTAGATCTAGAATAGGTCTGAACTTGTTTGGTTGGTCTTTTTTCGTAACAAGGAAGTATCTGGAGTAGACTCCCTTTCCTCTCTGTGCAGGAGGGACCTCTTCTATGGCTAGTTTCTTCAGAAGAGTCAACACTTCTTGACGCAGCAGTTCCAGGTGTTGAGGACGTGACCTTACTGGAGGAACGTCTCTTGGGGGCGCGCAAAAATGTAGCGCGTACCCATTGCTCAGTATATTTAGCACCCACTTGTCTTTGGTGATGTTGCGCCACTCTTGTATGCAATTTGAAATACTTCCTCCCACTGGAGTGTGCAACGGTGCTAGAGGAAGCAGAAAATCATTGCTTTCCTTGAGTTTTTGCTGTGGAAGAGGACTGCTGTTGATGTCCTCTTCTTCCTCTCGAGGAACGACGGCCTTGATATTGGGATTTGTTTTTGTTTTGCGACCATTGAGGTGTTTGAACCCTCTGTTGGTAATTTTTACGATTGTAGGGCCTGTAGCGTCGTTTGAACTCCTTTTTCTTCTCAAGGCCCACAGCCTTTAATGTGTCCAACTCGGCCTTCATTCTGGCCATTTCCTCATCAGTGTGTGACCCAAAAAGGGAGTTTCCAGAAAACGTTAGATTCAAAATACGTTGTTGTGCTTCCGGTTTCAAAGCTGTCGGGCGCAACCAGGAAGACCTCCGTGCACATATACCATGTGCATACGAGTGCGCAGCCAAAGAAACCCCATCCGCTGCTGTGCTGATTACTTGGTTGGCCACCAGCACGCCTTCTTGGAGAATCTCTGAGAAGTCTTGCTGATCCTCCTTTGGGAGTTTGTCTTTAAAACGCTCCAGCGAATCCCATAAGGACCTGTCATACCTGCCCAGCAGGGCAGCAGCGCTAGATACCTTAAGAGAAGATGCTGCAGAGCCGCAGGCCTTTCTCCCCCAAGAATCCTGGGCTCTACTTTCTTCATCTGGAGGGGCTGAGGAGGAAGAAGCCACCGCATGTGTCTTCTTTCAGATTTCAGAAAAAGGGGATCCGATGCAGCACGTTTATATTTTTTCAGGATCCGAGCCGGAGCTGCTTTAACCGATGATGGGGTGAGGAAGATGTCCATTACCGGTTCAATGATACCAGGGACTAGAGGAAGTAATGGTCTAGTCGCAGATCTCTGATGGAGAGTTTCGAAAATGATGGAAGTGGTGGTCTGAGGAGCTGACATGGCTATGCTCAGCTTTTGTGCTCCTCTAGCGAGGACATCGTGAAAGGTGTTAACATCATCGATGGGTGACACTCTAGAAGGAGGGCTATCCGTAAGGGTAGGCGAGTAGTCCCTTTTGGATGAGCGTGTCGAAGACGTGGACCAAGATGGTGTTCTTCGTCTCTTGTGATGAGCATGAGTTGACCTATGCTCAGGAGATCTGCCTCTGTGTTCTCTGGTCCGAGTAGTGGGGGACCTGTCCACTTCCTGCACTAGACGCTGTAACGGGGATCTGTGCAGTGGACTGGAATAGTCCGTAGGCCGCTGAGCATGACCAGAGGGTTCTTTCTGCCAGTGATGGAGAGGTTGAAGCCATCTGGGCGAAAGATGAATGGAAGGAGATAACTGTCTCCTTGGAGAGCCTCTTTGAGATGTTCTTGGATGCTCAGGAGAATGAGCAGAAGAGCTGCGTGACGTCGAGAGCGTCTGGGGGGAGCTCCTAATAGAATGAGAGGACTCTCTGCGACTTCTGGAGCATGATCGGCGTCTTGATGAACGATGCGACGTCGATGGAGAGCGTCTCGACGTCGACTCTGCGTCACCATCACTGGTGAATCCTTAGAGCGTGATCTTCTCCTCGACCTCTCCGTGTGCTTCGACGTTGTATGAAGTGACGTCAAACACCTGGAGCCAACAGACTTCGTCTTCGACGTTGAGCGTGCAGGAGACCCCAACGAAGTATGAATCGACGGAGAAATCCTTCTCGACGTCGTGTCTTTATGCCTTTCAGATCTCTCTCGAGACGCTGATCGCCTACTGGAAGCCAGCGGAGTCGAGATCGGGGCACTTCTCGACGTCGAACGACGGCTAGTGTATTTTACCCTAGGTCTCGACGACGAATCTTTCCTCGTCGTCGGCGAAGATCGAGCCCTCGACGTTGAACATCGCCTGGATGACGACAACGGAGGCGATGGGTGCCTTGCCTCTGGTGACGAGGCATGTCTCGACGTTGACCGCCGCCTGGTTGACGGTAACGGAGACGCCTGCTTCGACGCCGATGACCCGGCGGAGCATGTCTCGACGTCGAACGCCGAGCAGACGGCGACGACGGAGATCCATCTCTCGACGTTGGGCGAGCCCGCACCAACGGAGAGCGACTCCTCAACGCCGATCGTCGCCGGGTTGACGACGGCGGAGGATTCGACGTACCTGTAGCCTTCGTCGACAACTGGTGTTGTCTCGACGGCGAGCCTGCCGTCGATGGTCTTCTCGTCGACGTTTTCGCTGCCGATGAAGGTATTTGTGGCGTCGAGCCCGACGCCGATGGAGAGCAGTCTGGAACCTTACTTCTAGATGGAGTGGTGGCTCTCTCTTTCCTCTTCTTCATCGGAGACCTGCCTCTTGAAGGTGTTTTCCCCTTCTCAGCCAGCCCATAGAGACAAATCCTCTCTCTGTCCTTCAGAGTTCTTTTGGACAGCGACTGGCAATGCTGGCAGGTCTTGGGAGCATGATCAGAAGGCAGGCAGAGAATACAGACAGGATGGGAGTCTGTTTTAGCCTTCTTCTTGCCACAGGAAGGGCAAGAGTCAAAGAGAGAGGGCATTTTTGACTGGAAAATAATGCTCAACTCTCTCAAAAATAGTAGAAAGGTACTTCAACAACAAAAAGACGTCGAAGTAAAATGTTTTTGACAAAAAAAAAGAAGTAATTTCTGACAGAAATCAGAAAAAACTGAGCTGAAGTTACCAGGCTCCTGACAGAAGGAGCCGGAAAGAAAAACTGACCTAACTGTCACCCCTGAGGCATGATGGGAAGCTAGGGGTCATGGCTGCCTTAAAGGCACGGTGCCAGTTTATTCTGTGTGTTTCTGTGGGTTAGCTTTTCAGCTTTCTACACTGATGTTTCTACAATGCAGCCTATGTGCTGGCAATGTTCTTTTATTCCTCTTTGCAGGACTATGTTTTCTGCTGTGCATTAAAGCAGTTTTTAAATGTGTTTTCTTTCTCCCTGCTTTATTGGAATTGTATTTATGTGCAAGGGAAATTCTTACAACATTGCTCAGCGTTTCTAGTATATGGAAGGCTGCATTGTGTTTTTATTGTTATATATATATATATTTGAATATATATATAGAGCTACATATATGGTTTCCACAAATATGTTTTATATGTTTCCGGGGTCCCGCGCATGGGCGGGAATATTCATGTGCTTATGACTATTGATGAGGATCCCCTGGAAGAGAACCACTAGCGAAGCCAGAGGATGATTTTCAGCAGGATTGGAGGAATCTTCGTTGCTATGCATTCCCACCCTTTGCGATGATTCAGAGGGTGTTGTTGATGGTGAGGAGGCAGAGGTGTCAGTTCTGATTACTCCTTTTTGGGTAGCTCAGCCTTTGTCTCCAGGGTTAGATGAGTTAGTGGTGGAAGACCTTTTTTTGATTCCTGTCTCAGACGGAATGTTGTTAGGTCTAGAAGAAGAAGTTCATCCTTTGGTTGTAGACGGGGTATTGAACCTTGTTGTTTGGAAGATTTCAGAGGAGGAGAACACTTCCAGGCATTTCGGAAGAGGCTAAGGAATTGCTCAAAGAGTCATGGGCCCCAGGGCCTAGGAAGCTCTATGTTGGAGTATGGAAGAGTTGGGTTTATTGGTGCTTGGAATGGGACTTGGATCCCGTCGAGGCATACACTGCAGAATTATCAATTTATTTGTCACCTTTGTTTGAAAAATGTTTGCGATATAGGACCATTAATTGGTATAGATCTGCTGTGGCAGCTGGCCATTCTCCAGTAAACTGTTTTTCTGCAGGGAGAGATAATTACATTGTGTAGACCACCTAGGCCTAGATATAGTAATTTGTGGGATGTGAATCTGATTTTTTGGAAGACTGAAGAGTTGGGCTTCTAATGGGTAATTGACTTTATGACAGTTATCATGTAAATTGGTGACTTTTGTGCTTGATTTCATCTAGGAGAGTCTTTGTTGTTAAATTCTTGGAGGTAAGTAATCGATTTTATAACCCAGATGAGGTTTTATTCCAGATTACAAAAAGAACAAAAAGGTATAGTTTCTTGTCTGTAACTCCAGTTCTCTCGTAGGGGTATTTCCATGATAGTCCTAAGCGTTGAATATTCTAGCCCGCCTGCGGGGGACCCCAGAGCACTTTTTCCAATATATCTTCTTAAGTGCTGTAGTTCGCCTTTCTTCAGGAAGGCCTTGAAAAGTCACTTAAGAAAGTCATAATGCAACCTAAGGACAAGGCTACAGTGATCAGAATTCTTCATCTTGGAGTGGCAAAAGAAGAGTCTGTAATGAAAAATGCGCTTAGTGCATAAATACGTTTGTAAAGACACAGAAAAAGAACCTTCACAAACCCTTTTGCTATGAGAAAAACAGAGATAAAGAAGTGCAGGGCAATGTGGCCCATAGGCTGCCATTATAAGTAAAGAAAAAGAGACACTGTCTTCAAGAGCAGAGAGACCATAATGCTCAGCCAGAGGCAGTTGCTAGCTGATTAATAGCGGAGCATGAAAATGTCTGTTTATTCCACCGGGGAAGGGAGAGTTGCTTATGAGTATCATGGAAATACCCCTACGAGAGAACTGGAGCTACAGATAAACTATACCTTCTCTCGTAGGGGATTTCCATGTATAGTCATTAGCATTGAATAGAGTAGCAAGCTCATACCCCCTGAAGCGATGGAGTCAACAGAAACCAAAAGATAGGGAAACAGCTAGGCAGAGAGATTTCTCAGGGATGCCTGTCCTACTTGAGCATCTGCTCCAGCATCTGTGTCAAGGCAGTAGAGCCTAGTGAATGAGTGGATTGCTCTCCAAGTAGCTGCTTTGCAGATATCCGCCAAGGGGATATTCCTCACCAAAGCCGCAGTAGCTGCCTTGCCTCTTGTAGAGTGTGCTGTGGGCTTACCAGTAAGAGCTTTATTAGCTAGCTGATAGCAGAGGATGCAAGAGACCATCCACCTGGAGACTGACTGTTTGGAGGTAGCTAGACCTGTACGAACTGGGCCATAATTGATAAACAGCTGTTGCGATTTGCGAATAGATTTGGTTTTATCCAGGTCAAATTTTAACACTCTCGTTACATTCAGCAAGAGGAGGGCTCTCTCCGCTGTAGATGATGGGTTTAGAATGAAAGTGGGCAAAGAGATTGTCTGATTTACGTGAAAATCCGAGACCACTTTAGGTAGCAACTTGGGATGGGTACGCAACACTACTTTGGAAGAGTGGAAAACTGTGCATGGCTCATGAGTGCAAAGGGCCTGTATCTCATGAACTCTATGGGCTAATGTTATAGCCACAAGGAAGGCAGTTTTCCAAGTGAGATGTTGAAGTGATGCATTATGAATAGGCTCAAAAGGAGGAAGCATGAGGCGAGAAAGCACTATGTTCAGCTCCCATGGAGGAGATGGACGTCTAATCGGAGGAAAGACCTTCTTAAACCCCTCCAGAAAATCTTTAGTAACTGGGATCCTAAAGAAAGAGGTTTGTGAAGGACTTTTCCTGTATGATGTGAGTACAGACAGGTGGACTCTGTTGGAAGAGAATTGGAGGCCAGATTTAGCAAGGTGTAAAAAATATGATAGAATGACATCCTCCTGGCAAGAAGTGGGATCGATCTGCCCGGAAGAGCACCAAATGCAAAATCTTCTCCATTTAAAGGCGCAAGCAGATCGCATAGATGGTTGCTTTGCTTCCTTTAGAATGTCCAGACAGTCCTGAAGTAGGTTCAGATGGCCATACTGCACTAGCTCAGGAGCCATGCTGTCAAACTCAAGGAGGAGAGGGTATAGTAGTTGACCTCTGAACTTCGTGAAAAGGTCTGGCCTGCATGGTAGCCTGAGATGTGGACAGAGAGACCAGCGAAGCAGGTCCAGAAACCACAGTTGTCTCAGCCATTCTGGGGAGATGAGGATCATCTTGGCTGTTGTGTTTGAAAGCTTGTGCAGAACTGCCGGTATCAGAGGTATTGGAGGAAAAGCGTAAAGAAGTTTGTTGGACCAGTCGATCCATAGAGCATTCCCCAATGACCTTGGATGGTAAAATCTAACGGCAAAGTCGTGGCATTTTTTGTTTTCCGCTGTGGCAAAAAAGGTCTGTAGAGGGTGTGCCCACAAGTTGAAGATATCTTGTACAACCTCTTCGTTCAGCACCCACTCGTGGTTTTCGTTAAGAACCCTGCTGAGCGCGTTTGCCTGGATGTCCTGCACACCTGGTAAGTAAGCGGCTATCAGTTTCAAGTTCCTAGCGAGAAGCCAGTGCCAGTTCGCTTGAGCTTCTTGTGACAGGGCTCTGGACCGTGTTCCCCCCTGCTTGTTCAGGTAGTACATGGTGGTTGTATTGTCCGTCTGAACAAGTAGGGTGTTGGTCGTGAACGAAGGATGAAACGCCTTGAGTGCCAGGTGGACTGCACGGAGTTCCCGGAGGTTGATATGGTATGTCTTTTCTCTCGAGGACCATATTCCTTGCATCTGCAGGTGATCCATGTGGGCTCCCCACCCAAGCAGAGAGGCATCCATCACAATGGTCTGTGTTGGGTCCAGCTGGTGAAAAGGCATTCCCCTCAGGAGATTTTTTGGGGAACACCACCACTAGAGTGAGCCGACAGCATGAGTGGATAGGATGATCTTGTCCACCCAGTTCCCTGAGAACTGGTTCCACTGATCCTCGAAGCACTCCTCGAGAGGGCGCATGTGGAGGCGAGCATTGGGAGTCAGAAATATGCAGGAGGCCATCGAGCCGGGGAGCAAGGAGACTATGCAGACTGTTGGACGGGCCATCAGCTGAAGCTTGTGACATTTCTGGAGAATGGATAAACGTCGTTCCTCCGAAGGAAACACCTTTTCCTGTAGCGTGTCGCTGGTAGCTCTTAAGTAGTGCAATGTCTGGACTGGTGTTAACGTGGACTTTTGAAAATCTGATGTGAAGACCCAAGCAGTGAAGAAGATCGCAAGTCCATTGGAAATGCTCTTGGGCTTCTGGGAACGAGGATGCCTTGATCAGCCAGTCGTCCAGATAAGGATAGACAAAGATCCTGTGTTTGTGAGTGCGCTGCCACCACAGCCATGCATTTAGAAAATGTCCTGGGTGCTGACTTGAGGCCAAATGGTAAAACCACGTATTGGTAGTGGTTCTGCCCCACGACGAATCTAAGGAATTTCCGATGTGACTTTGCGATGGGAATATGAAAATAAGTGTCATGTAGGTCTATTGAGCAAAGCTAGTCTCCCTGGTGAAGTTGAGGGTATATCTGATGTAACACCAGCATCCTGAACTTTTCCTTTCGGATCCACTTGTTAGTGATTCGGAGGTCGAGAATGGGCCTGAACTCTTGTCTGCCCTTCTTTGGCACAAGGAAGTACCTGGAGTAAATACCCTGTCCTCATTGGTTTTGAAGGACAGGTTCCACTGCTTTCTTGTGACACAGCGTGTTGACTTACTCCTGTAGAAGCTCGAGGCGAGACGTGGATGACCTTGGTAGAATGGATGGTGGTGGGGCAGTGAATCTTAGACGATAGCCATGTTTGACGATATTCAAGACCCAGGGGTCTGTTATGCGTTGCCACTCTGCCAGGTAATTTGTAATGCTTCCCCCTATTGGAGTGGGTAACGGAAAAGGGGGAAACAAGGATTCAGGGTGTTTATGTGGTAGGTTGTTGGCCCCCTTGGTTAACTTGTTGAGTAGTACGTCCCCTCTGCTGCTTGCGCTGAGGCTGGTAGGGCCGTTGATACTGTTGTGATCTCTCGGACTGCCATTGAGGGATTTGAACCTTCTGTGAAGGGAAACAATATTGGTAGGGTCGGAATGAACTTCCCTGTTCTTTAGATTTCTCTAATCCCACTGCTTTCAAAGTATCCATCTCAGTCTTCATTCTCGCCATTTCATCATCAGCGTGCAAGCCGAAGAGAGTGGAGCCCGAAAAAGGTAAACGTAGCTGAGCGTCAGGCTTCGGAGATGTCAGTCAAAGCCATGCATGTCTGCGTAAGGAGACCCTGTGACAGTAACTATGGGTGGCTAAAACCGAGGAATCCACTGCCGCACTGATAACCTGGTTGGAGACCATAGCTCCCTCCTGGACAATATCCAGAAAAACCTCCCAGTGTTCTTTTGGGAGGTGATCTGCAAAGTGGAGAATGGAATCCCACAAGGCACAATCGTACCTTGCAAGGAGGGCCGTGACGCTGGCTACTTTCATGGACGTAGCCGCCGTGTTGCAGACTTTGCAGCCCGACGAGTCCAATCTTTTGCTCCCCTTACCAGGGGGAAAAGTAGCAGATGGAGCATGGTATTTACGTGCAGCTAATATTACCACTGAGTCAGGTGGAGGGTCACCACGTAGAAACAGCAGATCTTGCTCCGTTGGGCGTATTTCTTCTGGAGCCTGGAGGCTGCTGATTTTGCTGTAGCTGGAGTGAGGAACACTTCCATGGCTGGATCAAGAAGACCCGGCACTAGTGGGAGCAAGGGTCTCGAGGCTGTGCGATGGTGAAGAGTTTCAAAGATCGAGTCGTTGGAGTGGGAACCGCCAAAGGTATATTCAATTTTGATGCGCCTCGAACCAGAACCTCTTGACGGTGTTGATATCATCAATTGGTGAGGACAGAGGTTGAGGTGAGACCGACAAGGTAGGAGAGTAGCCCCTGGTGGATGAGGATGCATCCTCATGGCGATGGCGGTGGGAACATGATCTTGATCTGTGATGAGATCAGTGATGCGACCGTGAGTGGCGTGATCTAGTAGAGGAACATGAATGGTGTCCATGGCGAGAGCGATGGTGTGTCCTTGAGCGTGATCTCCTGGGCGCTGGTCTGATAGAAACCTGAGGCACCGCAGGATGTGGAATGGCAGGTGCCGGTAGAGCTGGTGGAGGTAGAGTTGGAGTTTGAGGTACCAGAGGAGGAGGCAGAATTGGTAGTGCCGGAGGCGGGGTGCTGTTGGAGCTGGTGAGCCAGGTTGAGGAGATACCGGAATGGGAGAAGAGGGTACTTCTACCAGAGGTGGAGACCTGGAGCGAGAATCAGATTATGAGTAGATTCTCCTTTTTGTGGGTTTTTGCTGTCTCCTCGACGTCGATGATCTTCAACGTCAACCTCCGTAGTCGTCCACTGGTTTTCGACGACGATCTGCTTCTCGACGTCGACCCCTGTCGACGTCGGCTCGCCCTCGACCGGCTTCTCGACATCGACCACTCTCGTAGTCATTTGGCTTTCGGAATCGACCACCTACCTCTCTGTGATGGCATGTCGGAATCCCTTGACTTCGAAGCAGGTCTGGACGTCGCCCGAGTGTTTCTTGACGAACGCTTATACGGCGTCAAGCCAGTCAATGACGGCGAGCATGTCGGCGCCATACCTCCTCTGGACATCGAGCGCCAAGACGTCGACAGGGACCAATAGTGTTTTCTCCTTGAAAAACGCTTCTCAGACCCCCATGACTACTGGAGGCTGAAGGAAGAGCTCTGGTGGAAGAATTACCTACCCCTCACTCAAAGGTCCCACTGGCTTCTTGCTGTCTTCTTCTTTCTTCCCTTCCCTGCAGGCGAATCTTCTCCCTGTCACACAGGGTTCGTCTGGAGAAGGTATTGCAGATTTCAAAGGAGGCAGGAAGGTGAGAAGATGGTAGACAGATAATACAGACCTCGTGGGGGTCTGTTTTGGCCTTTTTCCTGCCACATTAAGGACATTTGTTGAAGAGAGAAGGCATTTTAAATAGAAAAAAAGCCTTGTTCCTGTCAGGAAAACACTTCACTCAATAGAGAAACACAAAAGACGTAGAGTGAAGCAAAAAACACTGAACTTTAAAGTTCAATTTTGAAGAAAAAAACCTAAAAAGGTAGAGTTCAATGCTCCCAGTGTTCTGTCATCAGGAGCCGGAAAAAAGAACTGAGGTAACTGCCTCTGGCTGAGCATGATGGGATATTGGAGGTCTCTCTGCTCTTAAAAGACAGAGTCTCTTTTTTCTTTACTTATAATGGCAGCCTATGGCCTACATTTCCCTGCACTTCTTCATCTCTGTTTCTCTCATAGCAAGAGGGTTTGTGAAGGTTCTTTTTCTGTGCCCTTACAAAATTATTTATGCACTAAGCGCATTTTTCATTACAGTCTCTTCTTTTGCCACTCCAAGATGAAGAATTCTGATCACTGTAGCCTTGTCCTTAGGCTGCATTATGACTTTCTTAAGTGGCTTTTCAAGGCCTTCCTGAAGTAAGGCAAACTTCATCTCTTTAGAAGATAAATTCAAAAAAGTGCTCCGGGCCCCCCGCAGGTGGGCGGGACTATTCAATGCTTAGGACTATTCATGGAAATCCCCAACGAGAGAACTATGTCATCTTCTGTGTTTTATCCACGGTTCGATGAGCATTCCAAGTTATGTGTAGTGAGATGCCTGAAAGAGTATGAATTCAGGATGAATGAATTCCGGAGGGATGGTGTGACGCAGTTGTTATTGTCTTATGACGGATGTTCTGTGATGTACTTCGCAAGAAGAAAAAACGTTTCTCTTCCAGGGGATACTCATCAATAGTCATAAGCACTGAATAATCCCCGCCCACTTGCGGGGACCCCGGAGCATATACAAAAATACATATATATGTGTATGTTTAGCTAAAAAAGTACGAAGCACCTTCAAACATACATATATACATGTATACATACATAAACATGCAGCCTACCATAACTCCAATAAGCCAAAATTACGTGGGTTTTTCATTAAAATGAAAATAATTTCATATATCCTTTCTGTAACAGAGAACACACACTCCTTTAGTGTTCCAACACAGCCCTTTATTTTCAGAGAAAAAAGCAAGTAATAGAAGGCAATTAGCAAATAGGCTGCATAGATGAAAAAACATCACAGTAATAAAACTGGCACCGTGCCTTTAAGACTTCCAAGAACCTGGAAACCGTGCCTTTAAGATCTCCAAGAGCACCCTGCTCCCATCATGCACCACAGGTGACAGTTAGTTCAGGTCTTTTTTACGGTGTACTAACATGTAAGAATCAGGAAATAAGGTGTGAAAAGCTACTATACTGTCAATATTCGTCCGGGGAGGTGGGAGGGTTGCTTATAACTTTGTTGAGTATACCCCTGGAAGAGAACTAGGATTACAGGTAAGTAACTTATCCTTCTCTTCAAGGGGATACTCGTCAATAGTCATAAGCACTGAATAGAATAGCAAGCCCATACCCACTTTCCTGCAGACGAATAACAACATAGATACAACAAAGAAAATACTCTAAGGATAAATTATCCAAACAGATTCCTTAACAAGGCTTGCCCAAACTGAGCATCCGCCTGAGGGTCAGAGTCTAGACAGTAATGGCGAGTAAAAGTGTGCACTGATCGCCATGTGGCAGCTTTACAAATCCCTGCAATAGGTAAATTTCTAAGGAGAGCCGTGGTAGAGGCCTTTCCCCTGGTAGAATGAGCCTTTGGTTTGCCCGGGAGGGGCTTGTTGGCTAACTGGTAAGACAAAGCGATACATGAGACTATCCATCTAGAGATGGACTGTTTGGAAGCTGCACAACCAGTATTTATGAAACCATAGTTTACAAACAGGCGGTTTGATTTCCTCAACGCCTTGGTCTTGTCTAGGTAGAATTTCAGAACCCTCTTAAGGTCTAGTGAATGCAAGGACCTCTCCGGAGGATTCGAAGGACTGGGAAAAAAAGAAGGCAGAGTGACCAAGACCACTTTAGGTAGAAACCTCCGATGAGTTCTAAGGACCACCCTGTTCGCATGAAAAATTATATAAGGCTCTATGCAGCACAACGCTTGTATCTCACTCACTCTGCGAGCAGAGGTGATGGCCACTAAAAAGGCGGTCTTCCATGACAAGTGCTGCAGAGAGGCTTTGTGAATAGGTTCAAATGGGACCCCATTAATCCAGCAAGAACTATGAAAAGCTCCTATGGAGGAGACGGAGCTCTGATCGGTGGCTAGACCTTTTTTAACCCCTCTAGGAAGTCCTTAACCACAGTAAGTTGAAAGAAGGAAACCTGCATAGGAGATTTTCTATATGCTGTAATAGCTGCTAAATGGACCTTTATAGAAGAGAATTGAAGGCCTGATTTGGCCAGGTAGAGTAAGTATGATAAGATCACCTGGGATCATGACCATTATTAATGCACCACAAATAAAACTGCTTCCATTTAAAAGCGTATGACTTCCTGGTGCATGGTCTTCTGGCCTCTTTCAGTATGTTCATACAGTCAGCGGATAAATTTAAATGCCCGTACTGGAGGACCTCAGGAGCCATGCCGTCAATCGTAGAGATGAGAGGTTGGGGTGGAACACCTTCCCCCCGTTCTTGGATAGTAAGTCTGGCCGGCATGATAACCTCCTGTGCGGGATCTCCGATAGTTGAAGAAGATCCGGGTACCACCACTGGCGAGGCCACTCTGGTGCGATCAGTATCATCCTGGTCTTGGACCTGTAGAACTTGTTGATCACCAGGGGAATCAGTGGAATTGGAGGAAATGCGTAAAGTAATGTCTGAGACCATTTTTTCAAAAGCGCATTCCCTCTGGAACCTGATTGGTGAAACCTGGATGCGAAGACGGGGCATTTTGCGTTTGCCGCGTCTGCAAACAGGTCGATGTCAGGAAATCCCTATTGGTGGAAGATGTCCTGCGCGATGTCGTTGTTTAACACCCAGTCGTTAGCTTCGACGAAGTCCCGACTTAAGAGAGTCTGCCTGGACGTTGAGAGTACCTGGGAGATGTATTGCCGAAATGGTCATATTTCTTGTGAGAAGCCATTTCCAGATGGTCTGAGCCTCCTGAGAGAGAGGTCTCGACCTGGTTCCCATCTTTTGTTCAGATAATACATTGTTGTGGTGTTGTTCATCTGAATCAACAGGGAACGTGAGCGGAAGGACGGGAGCAGTGATTTGAGTGCAAGATGTACTGCTCTCAGTTCCAAGAGGTTGATGTGGTACCCTTGTTCTGTCTCTGACTAGAGTCCTTGAACTTGAAGAGGACCCATATGAGCTCCCCAACCTTGTAGGGAAGCATCCATGACTATTGTCTGACTGGGAAGGTCTTGGTGAAAAGGAACTCCCTTCAGCAGATGCGATAGTTTCATCCACCAATTGATGGAATCCTTGGCTGACTGTGGGAGAAACACAAGGTCCTCCCAGCGACCTGATATCTACGACCACTGGTCCTCCAGAGATTGCTGCAGAGGACGCATATGCAGTCTGGCGTTTGGGACGATGGAGATGCAGGATGCCATCAAGCCCAGAAGTGAGGAAACTTGCCTGGCTGAGGGATGACAAGAACGGAGTAGATTGCAGCACTTTTCGTGTATTGAGGATAACCTCTCCTCCGAAGGACACACGCTTGCACTTGTGGTATCCAGATAAGCCCCCAGGTAATGGATCTTTTGGGTCGGATTGAAGATCGACTTCTTGTAGTTGATTTGTAGGCCCAGATTGCTCAGCACTTGCATGCAGGACGAGAGATGATTCTGAAGCAGAGTGGGTGACGAGCTTTTCAGCAACCAGTCGTCCAGGTACAGGTAGACGAAGATCTTTTGCTTGCGAAGAAAAGCCGCATCTACTGCCATGCATTTTGAGAACGTGCGGGGAGCTGATCTGAGCCCAAACGGGAGGACTTTGAAATGGAAATGTTGAAGCAATACCTGAAAACGCAGGAATTTCCTATGTTTTCTGGAAATCGGCACGTGAAAATAGGTGTCCTGCAGGTCTATGGAGCACATCCAGTCCCCTTGGTGCAGTTGAGGAAAGATTTGGTGCAGTACCAACATCCGAAATTTCTCTTTGCAGATGAATTTGTTCAAAAGTCTCAGATCGAGTATTGGTCTGTATTCTTGGATAGGACCTCTTTTTCTTACCAGAAAGTAGCAGGAATAGATTCCCTGCCTTTGTTACGGAGAAGGGACTGCTTCTATAGTGTCTTTCTGTAGTAGGATGTTCACCTCCGCCTGTAACAAGTGGTGATGTTGAAAATACCTTTCTCAAGGTGGTACTGATGGAGGTGGGGATTTGAATCTGAGCAAATAACCATTCTGCACAAAATTCAGTACCCACTTGTCTTTTGTTATCTTTCTCCACTCGTCCAGGTGAAACATAATACTTCCCCCCACCGGAGTGGGTAACGGGGATGGGGGAATCCAAGGCTCATTGCTTCGCAGGTTATTTCCCTGTGGAAGGTGTTTGTCTTGCAGCTCCCCTTCCTCGACCCGGTCTACGCTGATGGTAATGCAACCAGGGTTGATGCTGTTGCGTCAACCAGAGAGGGGTTTGAACCTAGCTAAAGAGTCCCACAGAGACCTGTCATACCTCCCCAGAAGAGCAGAGGCACTAGCTACTTTCATGAAAGATGCAGATGTGTTACCCATCCTTTTGCCTATCGAGTCCATGTGCTTAATGTCCTTCTCAGGAGAGACTGCAGATGATGTTGCTGCAGGATGTGTCTTCCTGGCTGCCGCCACTATGACCGAATCCGGAGGGGGGTCCGATCTAAGGAACAGTGGATCCTGGTCCGGGACCTTGTACTTTTTTAAAATACGAGGGGGAGCTGAATCCACTGTAGCCGGAGTCAAAAAAGTCTGCATCGCTGGTTCAAGCAGACCCGGAACCAAAGGAAGTAAGGGCCTTGCCGAGGATCTGTGGTGTAGGGTTTCAAATATAACCGACGAAGAGATAGTCGGTACCGACATATCAATGTTCAACTTGCTGGCCCCTCTGCATAGAACCTCATTAAAAGTCCGTATGTCATCGACTGGAGACACTCTGGCTGGAGGTGTAGCAGACAGGGTTGGTGAATAGTTTCTCATAGATGGACCATGACGGAGACCTTCGCCTACTTCTCTTTGGAGTGGAGGCAGAGCGAGATCTAGACCGTCTACGTGGTGTCCTGGATCGTGAATGGCGAGCTGGAGGAGACCTGAGTGGAGATGTTCTTATGGATATGGTAGGTGGAGGACCAGCAGATACTCTGGAGGGAGAATAAACAAATTTCTGACTAGAATAATCAAAAATTGACGAGCTCAATGCCCCAGGATCCTCACAGAAAGAGCCGGAAAAAAGAACTGACCTAACTGTCACCTGTGGTGCATGATGGGAGCAGGGTGCTCTTGGAGGTCTTAAAGGCACGGTTTTCTGGCTCTTCGAAGTCTTAAAGGCACGGTGCCAGTTTTAGTACTGTGATATTTTTTCATCTATGCAGCCTAGGGGCTAATTTCCTTCTATTACTTGCTTTTTTTTCTGAAAATAAAAGGCTGTGTTCTCTGTTACATAAAGGATATATGAAATTATTTTCATTTTAATGACAAACCCATGTAATTTTGGCATATTAGCCTATTGGAGTTATGGTAGGCTGCATGTTTATGTATGTACACAGGTATATATGTATGTTTGAAGGTACTCCGTACTTTTTTAGCTAAACATACACACATATATATGTATTTTTGTATATGCTCCGGGGTCCCCGCAAGTGGGCGGGGATTATTCAGTGCTTATGACTATTGATGAGTATCCCCTGGAAGAGAAACGTTTTTTCCTCGGGCGAAGTACATCACAGAACATCCGTCGTCTTTTCCATGTACAAGACTGCGTCCAGGAACGGTTCCCACATGCGGCCTGTCTCATTAGATGTGGAGAAGACATTCGACACATGGCACTATCTCTTTTTAGGGCAGCGACTACTTGTCTATACTCGGTTACTCTATACCAAGCCGAACTCTCGGATATGTCTGGGCCGCCTGATTTCCGCCCTTTTCCCGGTGGATCGAGGGACTAGGCAAGGATGTCCCCTCTCCCCCCTGCTCTTCGCACTCACCATGGAACCCCTGGCCATACGCCTGCAAGGGGAAAGCCAAGAGTGGGGTATATCCCTTGAGGACAGAACGCACGCAGCATCCCTATATGCAGATGACCTACTAATGTATCTCAGACGCCACATCTGACCTCTCCCCACTACGGGACCCACTAACCGCATATGCTGCGGCCGCAGGTCTTCGAGTTAACTGTGCAAAGTCAGCCATCTACCCGCTCTGTTCCGACCAGCCACAACTCATATACCTGGGTGAGACCCTCCCCCTCTCTGCTGACACGAGGTGGCAGTCCGCTACCTGGGAATCCGCCTTTACCACACCATGTCGGATTTGCATGAGGGGAACCCCCATCCAACCCTAGCAAGTAATAGATTTAAGGTGCACTTTTGACAACCTTTACCCCTGGCCCTGATAGGTAAGACTGCGTTGGCAAAGATGGTCATTTTGCCCTGCCTCTTATATTATTTTGCCAACCTTTCAGTCATCCCTCCGTGTTCTTTTAAAAAAGAACTAGATTCCCTATCAAGTACCATCATCTGGGGTAAGCATTGCCTCATTGCCTTCCAAAAATTACAGATTTCGGTGGACTGAGGAGGATTGGGCGCCCCACCCTTTGCGGCATACTTTTTAGGAGCACAACTACAATCGCTGTCAGGCTGAACTGCCTGGCGCTATTTCAGTGAGACATGCAGCGAACAGGAAATACTGCTGGTCTCAAAAATTACAGATTCCGGTGGACTGAGGAGGATTGGGCGCCCCACCCTTTGCGGCATACTTTTTAGGAGCACAACTACAATCGCTGTCAGGCTGAACTGCCTGGCGCTATTTCAGTGAGACATGCAGCGAACAGGAAATACTGCTGGTCTCAACAATACAGGGCTTTCTCCTTATGAAAGTTTTGCCTTCCTCTCACTGGCATTTGCCAGTAGCAGCAGCCCAGACGTGCATGGTCCGTATCCATCGTTTCACACATGAGACGCCGACATACGCCCCTGCGTTGCCCCTGATCGGCCTCCCCCGTTTCCCGGGCTTTTACTCACACAGGGACATGGCAACCTGGATAGAACACTTGCTGCTTACATTAGGAGACCTCTTTGCAGACGGTGAGTTCCTAATCGAACAGCTAACCACAGACCATGGCCCCCTGCCGCAGCAGTTCCTCCTTTATAGGCAACTTCGCATCATGTGCCGTACCCTGTGGGACTCCACGGAGACTGAACCTGCTACACATCCAGTATTACAAACCATACTTACCATTGGTCATGGCTGTCACCTTATCCCCTGGCTATACAAGGCTATTCGCGAACTAACAATGGCTCCCCTCTACATGTTTCGACAGAAGTGGGAGGCCGATTTCAGACAAGGGCTACACGAATGGGAGCAAGCTTTAGAATTCCCCTAACAGATATCCTGTAACTCACGTTTTAAAAACATACACTTTGTTGGAATCCAGAGTGTACCTTACCCTGACCCAATTGAAACACTACTTCCCTGATGCACAGGTGGACTGCAAGTGTTGCCATACCCCTGACACAGACCTTACTCACATGCTAATGTCCTGCCCATCTCTACACGATTACTGGAGGTCTGTGCACAACACCGTGCGGGAAGTCACGGAACTACCAGACACACACCTGGGAGGTGTGCTCCTTGGGCATTTTCAAATGTCACTAACAATACAAGGTACGCGTCCACTTCGCATCCCTGGAGCTCCTCCTTGCCAAGCACACGCTCATCCTCCAATGGCACTCTCCAACGGCCCAACGGTGGCAGCATGGCATGGAGAGGTACACAAGTGAGGAGCAGCTGAGGACAATGACCTCCGCTATGAAGTAGTTCGGCACTTGCGCAAGCGACCTATCTCCCCTCAATGGGCTACCCTCCTTTCACATTTCCTACAAGGGGTGGGGCATGAAGACCTTCCCCTGTTACTCCTAAACACCACCCCTATAATCCACCGTCTTTACCCCCACGCACTCCTCCACCACGGTGTTGCCAGCCTTTCTATCCGTCCACATCCATTTCACAGTTCCTACAAGGGGTGGGGCATGAAGACCTTCCCCTGTTACTCCTAAACACCACCCCTATAATCCACTGTCTTTACCCCCACGCACTCCTCCACCACGATGCTGCCAGCCTTTCTATCCATCCACATCCATTTCTCCATTGCACAGACGTGACCTGCCACTGCCTCCTAGTTCTTCAACCCTATCACTGCCCCAGTTCCTGGCTATATCCCCACATTACATTGTTGCTGCAGTACACTCCCAGCATTTATAGTGACCCACTGGGCGAGTTTACGTGTACAATGCTGTTCAACGTGCACTTGTTCATCTCCTGTTTCGTGCTTTCTTACACAATATAATACTCATGCTATAGACTGCTGTGTTTGTCTTCTTGATGGACTCTGCCAATTGTAACTGTTGTTTATACAGGAAAAACCCAATAAATATATTTTCAAATAAAATTAGTATACTCCAAGTAGAGAAATATAAATTACAAATTTATCAAATGTTTCTAAAACTGTACAAGATGGCCCTTATGTCAATTAGCAGTACAGTTTCACGCAGAGACAAACTTGCCACTGTGTTTCTCTGCACATTTTCCACCGTGAACAACAGTGACTGAAAATATCAACTATATTGTCGCACAGGAGCAGAATTTATACAAGCTGCCCAACAGATTCAAGTAGTCTTCTAAAAATATGGAATGGACATGACCAAATTTATTGAACAAATTTCTAAACATAATTATGCTGCAGCTGGAAGTCAAAAGGATTTCTGCAAAACAGAGGGTGTCCCTCTGTCTACATTCTGCAATGGGACTCCTGTAACAAAAACTACTTGATGTCTCTACTGCAGGTTCATAATTTTACAAAATGCATGCATTCTGTCTGCCCATTTGACTCCTAGCAGGTACCATGCTGGCATATCAAACAATACTGGATGCTTACCTCTGTGAGATACACTGCCCAGAAGAAAGGTGAGTTCGGAACAGTGTCTGTTATCAGCAGTCCTGCATCCCCATTTCGCCGACTGATGAACGCAAGCCAGTCCAGTTCCTGAAAACAATCCTTCAGCAGATTCACCAACAAAAAGCCCCTGGTCAAGAAATCAGACTTTCACTCTGCCAGGTTTGAAATGAAAAGCAAAAGAATTTTCACATTCAGTTAACACAAGTTAGCCCATTTCGGTTTGACTCTACCATGGTGGAAGGAGAAATATATGGCCCAATAATCTAAAACTGCTATACCCTCTGAACTAGCATAACCCTCCTCTAGGGGATGAGGGTGAAAACGTACATATGTTATTTCTTAGAGGAAAATAACCAGATCCTACGTTCATAAAGCTTTGTTTCGGTGAGTGTGTCTTAGGTGTGGAAATTCATGAGGATGTCACACCTAAACAGGGGGTAAGGTACAATTGCTAACTGACCTTTGTGACTCAGGCCCTAGAGACCTGAGTGATAGAGGAGTGCAGGAGTACATTCATCCAATACCTACTTGGTATTCTCCTTTAAAAAAACTTTACTTAGGGTGCCTAATTAAGGCCCCATGAGCTTCAACACGGGAGGGGAGGAGCGCTTGTAGTCACACATTCGTCAAAGCAGCTCTCTCACCCACTGGGGACTACAAGCGCTCCTCCCCTCCCGTGTTGAAGCTCATGGGGCCTTAATTAGGCACCCTAAGTATCGTTTTTTTCAAGGAGAATACCAAGTAGGTATTGGATGAATGTATGTTGACCTAATACATATTAGCCTTCGACATTTACCAGGCTAACCATATTAGGTATATAGTTAGAGTGGTACAAGGGATCAACATCCTTGGTCCTGAAGAGAAGCTTAGGGGTAGGCTTCGAAACATGTAGACCTGAGAGGAAACTGCTCATTACAGCACTTCTTCCTCAGTTTCCCCACTTTTTATTAATACCAGCTATAGGGAGTATTAAAGTTTAGTTTTCCACGCAGCCAGGTATTTTTTAACTCACTAATTTCCTGACCCTTCCACTCGCACATCAAACACATAGTATCACTTCACTAGTAAGTGCTCCCACGTCTCCGTCGGTCGTTGCACGCCCCGTCCCGCAGCGGGGCGGGAAGAACCCGATGATGAAGCATGCCACCAAGGGACCTTTTGGTGGGTGAGGGTTATTTTAGAACACATTGTTTTTCCTATTTAGGAAACCCAATAGTTCTCCGGGGTTTAGTCGCTTTTTGTAAGGATAGTACTGTTTTCTAATTAGAGTGGACTTTCTTTGTTTTTTCATAACTTGTAGAGGAGGTGGAGTCCACGACTTATTGCACCTCTTCACTCCCTCTTTTGTTTTTGGTAGTATCAATCCAGAGTCCCCATCTTTTTGGGAAGGCAGGACACGGTCATCACTGAGTTTTGGGATATCCAGGTCGGCTAAGCCTTTGAAAGATTTTACTAAGTTGTCTGTCTTGGATCTCTTCAAATGGACAGAGAAGTCTTATCAGTTTTAAAGCAAGCCATAGATCTGCACCTGCACTAGGTCTCCCTGAATATACTCAACATTGCACCCTTTACAGCCATGAAAAGGATTCCTTTGCCATGGGGTTGCTAACACAGAAACACAGAGATTACAATTGTGCCACTGCTTATTCTACTTCATTGGATCCAGTGGCAGCAGGCCTCCTGGTGTGTTGGAAATCTGTTGCTGCTGAATTAGTGAACTATTGTTCTTGACTCCACTTTGACAGTGAC
Source organism: Calotriton arnoldi (assembly GCA_963921515.1). Classification (NCBI taxonomy): domain Eukaryota; kingdom Metazoa; phylum Chordata; class Amphibia; order Caudata; family Salamandridae; genus Calotriton; species Calotriton arnoldi. Next base: position 3,028,486 of record CAWUFW010000186.1, read on the forward strand.
TGTTACACATGCTGTTGAACCTTTCCTGTTGAAATATAAGACACAACATTTACCAATTTTTGATTAAACAACTGATTCTCCTTGCTGCACCATCTAATATGACCATAGAGCAGGCACTATCTAGTGTGACCAAAGTCCTAGCCACATTGTTCCATGTCCCAGACAATGGGGAACCACATGACTGTTTGCCTGTTGTGGTGTATATTGTAAAACCATGTGATGATTTCTTTCATTAGGCCATTTCTAACAATAATTGTGTTTTCTTCGTAGAGGACTCGTTTGTGAACTGAAAATGGTCATCGGGTGGCCTCAGTGCACTGTATTTACTGTTGTGGAAGCGAATGTTTTGAAAAATACTTCCTCTGCACAAGCTGCTGAACTGACTGATTTGAAAAGAAAATGTTTTCTTGGAGCAAATAAAGTAAGAAATTAGTATACTGATTTTTAGTATGTCTGCGGAGTTTTCCATTACTTAAGAGGTTACTTTAATTCAACTCACAGGTCGGTCCGAAATGGAATATGGGCAGCCCCAATGCTCACTGCCATCCAGTTACCATCTAAATTGGCTGTGGTCAAGTGTGCTGCCCATCAAAGAATCACAGACGATGTTACCAGAGATAATACTTGTGGAAATGGTGTGGTGATGTTTTAGGACTTCCATTTTTCTAATTAATAACAAGACCCTCCACTTGCTTTTCCTTTCACCCCGTACCTAGTCTTCACAACAGTGTCAGATAATGCTTCAAGATTTTTGTCCACAGGAGGAGAAAAAGGCATGGTGGGGTATCAGACCTGGTAGTGCAAGAAGCTCACATGCACCCTGGCTTTCTACCACCAGCAAGGAGGTAGCACCATCCTCCATGTTCCCCTATCTTGCCTGTGTTGTCTCAGGGTGGCACATGTCAGTAAGAGGATTGTGTCTTTCATCTAGTGGCACTGGTTCTCACCTGCATTTTCAACCCAAGCAGAACATTACTGCTGTTCCTACACTATCTGCCAACCACTGAACATGGGAAAAGCAGTCAGGACAGTGCAGGGAGAACAGTCACCACCCTGGGGGCAATTTGTACAGATCGAGCTTAACTTTATACAGATGTCAAAGTGTCGCTAATTTGAATATGTGCTAGTTGTAGTCAGTTTGTTATCATGAAGGCCAGAGCCCTATCCATGCCCATATGCACATGAAATCACAGTAGCAAAATGCTTGTTGAAGAAGTTTATCCCAAGATATGGAATTCCAAGAAGAAGGGACTCCGACAAGGGAAATCACTTTCTAGGGGAAATCACCAAAACAGTGTGCAAGGCCCTCAATCTTACGCAACAATTCCAATGCCCCAGTCTTCCACAATTCTCCGGGGCTGTGCAATGCAGGAATCGGACTCCAAATAACAAAATTGCTAAAATATGTGCTGCACCAAAACTTTAAGTGACAGGACACATTGCCTCTAGCTCTCAAGTCTATAAACAAATACTCTGAATCGAAAGACAAGTTTCAGCCCCTATGAAGTTATTATGGGAAAGTCTATGAGAGCGCCAGCAATCCCTGTGCAATCATTGTGGATTTGCAAATGTGCATTTGAATGATGATGTGATTTTGGACTATTGGCAAACATTGATCAAAACTTTAATTCTTCCCATCTACAAGTTCCTGCCGCACTGCAACAGCCCCCAACGGAACTTTGCCAGGACCTGGAGCCTGGTGATTGGGTCGATACCATGGTGCTCAAGAGGAAATCAACTTTGCAACAACATTGGAAGGGCCACACCTGGCGCTGCTGGTGACCAACACGTTATAAGTGTGACTAACATAACTCTTGTGTGCACAACAGTCACTGAAAATGGGCCACAGCGCCTGTTCGTAAACAAAGGTCGAATGTGGGGCATGCACAAGTGCTAGTAACCTCAGGTATGGAAAAGTGAGCAGTTCAGATTAAAGAGATACACATGACAACCATGTTCATGATGAGAGCTATAATATCCATGACACCAGTTAAGGGAAGAAAATGGGAGAAATTTGATGGATGAACAACAAAAGGAGGACACTTGGGACATGTGGACAATAAGGATATGCCTCTGTTTGTATGCTGGTAAGGATGATTGGTATGAACATAACATCATGGGGTGATGTGTGTACGAATTATACTTATCTGTGTAACTCATCATTTCCCAATATCACTTATTTGAATGCAACAATACCTTATAACTCAAGTAAAAGATTTGATGTTTCAAGATAATGCTTTTGTGCAAATGGTGATGGATTATAAACAGGTGTTTAATGTAGGAAACTGTTCAATCAATGCACACCCCCCAGCACATACGGTGGTCTGCCTACCTTACGCACTCCTATTTCCATTGCTAGATCAACATTTTTACTTAACATAAGCCATAGGAAATCATATGGAAATACAACCATAACAGCAAATGATTTTGAATATTGGATTCTTTTATAATAATCTTTCCGGTTTACATAATAAAACTGATGTTCCACCTGCAGTAACAAATGTGTTCCACAACAATGAAAGAAATATTAGTCAGAGTGGTTCAATTTTCGAAGTTAGCCTACACCACAAAAGGGGAACTTTGCATCAAAGACAATGGAGACAAAGTCTTAGGATATACTGGATGTAATTGGATTTTTGGCTCATTAACAGATAATACGGTTAAGAAATTGTTGGTAGCATTTAAAACGATTCATTTTATTTGTGGAGTTAGAGTTTATTCTTTGGTTGCCACAGAATTAGGGCTGTGTGATCAGCGGCAGTTATAATGATGTTTAATAGCTTAATATGTTTAAGGGGCTGTCACCTCATTGGCTACATACTGATCACGTGTTTATGGGAATGTAATGTAATGTAAGCTGGACTTGTATAGCGCACTGCCACCCAACGGGTATCCTTGCGCTGGAGATTACCGTGTAGTAATTGTGTGCAGGAAACGACCAAACCAGAGGAAAGGGGGTGGGGGGGAAGGGGTGGTGTCAGGGCAGGTCAAAAGTAGCGATAGCTGTATTTTACTCTTCCCTCGGGAAGAGCCACGTTTTTAGCTTTTTCCTAAATTGCAACAAATTCACTGATTGTCTAAGATCAATCAGGAGTTCATTCCACAGCCGTGAAGCTGCAGAGCTGAAAGCTCTGCCTCCGGTCCTGTTTTTTTTAAATCTGGTAGTGCGCACCAAATTTGCTGTTGATGAGCGGAGGCTTCTCGGGGGAATATACCAGGTGAATTTACTCTGCAGTGATTTAGGTCCCAATCCGTGTACTGCCTTAAAGACAATGCAGAGTGATTTGAATTGTATTCTTTGTCGGATCGGCAACCAATGGAGATCCTTCAGAGCTAAGGATGTAGAGGACCTGCGTTCCCTGTTTAGAGCTAACTTTGCTGCTAATGTCTGGATTCTCAGCAATTTCAGTATCAGAGAATTTGGTGCTCCGAGAAGCAGGGAGTTACAATAGTCCAGCCTGCTCAAAATAACACTCCTCACCACTTGTGTCCTGGCGGAGGTCGGCAGTAACGGAAGAACCTTCCGTAAAGCTCTAATCAGGGAAAAACAGGTGCCAACTGTTTTGTTAACTTGTGAGTCCAACTGCAGATTATTATCCAACATCACCCCCAGATTACGCACTGTTTTAGCTGGAATAAGCGGTTTATCTGTAGGGGTGAGCCGGAACTCGATAGTAAGTGGACGAAATATTTTATTCGTAGAGCAATATACTATTTCTGTTTTATCTCCATTGAATTGTAAATAGTTCTTTCTGAGCCAGTTTGCGGTACTTTGCATGCAGTCATGGAACCTGTCAAGGGAGACTGCTTGATTCCCTTCCATCGAGAACATAAGTTGCGTGCCATCTGTGTAATTGACCAGTTCTATTCCAAAAGATTTAATAATCGGGATGAGTGGACGCAGGTATATATTGAATAAAATCGGACTTATTGCCGATCCCTGAGGAACCCCATGTTGGACGGAGCTCTTCGTAGATACGAAGGGTGGAATGGTCACTGCTTGCTGTCTATCTGACAGATATGACTGGAGCCATTTTAATGCCAGACCCTTAACTCCAATATCCGTAAGTCTTTTTAGCAGGATACTATGATTCACCGTATCAAATGCGGCTGACATATCCAGTAATACTAATATTACCGGGTAGCCAGTGTCAGCTCGCATTCTTAGATCGTCAAGGACTGTCACTAGGGCCGTTTCTGTTCCATGCTCAGGGCGGAACCCAAATTGCACCTCGTCTAACAGGTGATTTTCTTCTAAGAACTGAGAAAGAAATTTACTAACCGCCCGGTAAGAATGTAAAGAAGTTAATCCACTGTGTATTAAGTAATGCCCGCCGGACCTTTTGTTTCCAGGATCTCCCATAATCATTACTTTGATTAAATGTTTTAAATGATACTTGAAGACTCCCCATGCTTTACTTCTTGATGTAGACTTTATTTCATCAATACCTTTCTTTGTGCTGGCTTCTGTCTACCCCAAGCAAGCACTATTGTAAGGCATGAGCCATAATAGATAAATCTAAGTGAGCATGGTCCATCCATGAAGGGTTGGTTACCTGGGTTGGGACAGAGGTAAGGTCCTACTTTGGACGGCTGGGATAGGGGGATTATCGTCTCCCTGTTGTTTTAATTTATTAGTTCACAGTACTGCGCAATTGCAGAGGAGCCTGCTGGTCGCGCAGGGGGTAGCTGGGCCCCAGTTATTTGCACCTTATTTGTTGGCCAATGGTTTTGACCTGGGACACGCCCCCTCCCACATGTGAGAGTATTTAGGACCAGCTAGAGCGCGTCTCCGCAGATCAGGGTACAGTCGCCTGTTTTTAAAGTTTCTCTCTGTTGCTTTGATTTGTTATAACTTCACAGTACTGCTCGATCGCAGGGGAGCCTGCTGGTCACGCAGGGGGCAGCTGGACCCCAGTTATTTGCACCTTATTTGTTGGCCACTGGTTCTGACCTGGGACACGGCCCCCAACCACATGGGAGAGAATTTAAGACAAGATAGTGCGCGTCCGCGCAGCGGGCGCGCCAATGGCACACTGAAGGTGGCCAAAGGCAAGTCTGTCTGCGCCCGTCCGTGCTCAGTACCAGCCCGCCTGCTCATTTCCTCCCAGAAGACAACAAAGGGATACAGTACTCTAAGAGATAGCTAATGGCACTAAATAAGGTAGGCAAGACAGTCTGTGCTTGTCCAATGATTGATTTTTATATTAAATCTCCATCCCAGTCGTATACCTCTTGCCAGACCACCTTTCCCAAACTGATCTTTGAGGGGCCTACCAATTCGCCCTCCTCAAAGGCCACCTTCTCAAACAAAGATGAGGGAGAGAGATAAGCCTCTTCGTTGTGCCCTGTTCAATGCAAGATTCATGGTAAAGCATAGTCTAGAAGGTGCTGAGTTCATAGAAAACTATCAGATGGACAGTGTTTGTGACCGAAACCTGGGCCGATACGGCCTCTGGGCCCAGTCTATTAAAAGCCACAGTTGTCAGAACCGCCCCCCCTCCCCCCGGGTTTTGAAATTTACACCTCGGACAGACCAGGCAGGAGGGGAGTGGGCCTAGCCATCATATCTAGAGAGAGATAGTCTCAACAACATTTTTAGCAGTACCATCGCACGAGTGTGAAGCACTTGCATTTAACATCCAACCCACCACACAACACAGCTTCAAAGGAATTCTAGTATATCAGGCCCCTGGCCCAAGAGCACCCTTCATTGATAATGTTAACAGTCTTTTAGAAGACGGACTAACCTCCTCTAACTTGACCATGCTGGGAGAATTTAACTTCCACTTGGAAGTGGGCTCTGACGCAGAGTCAGCACGATTTATTGACGTCATGAATGGTTTTGGCCTGCCTCAACTTGTGTTAGGACCCACGCATGTCGCTAGCTATACGCTGGACGGCTTTTTTTCAAACCACCCTTTTCTTTCATTTAAGGACATTATGCCTTTGATCTGGTCCAACCACTCTTCAGTTTTAACATCGCCATCTCGGATGGTACTGCCATGCTAAGACTAAAAATAACCCAAGGAAAATGCGTGGCTGGAAAGAAATTACCAGCAGCGACTTCAGGAGCTTCTTACTGCCTCTCAACCAGCCTACACTGAAGAGGTAGACAGGAATGCGAATAATTACTTCAACTGGTTGGACAAGACAGTAACCTCAAGTCGCCCCATAATTAACCATCAAAGTAGGACGTAGTCGCCCTTCTGCCCCCTGCTACTTGGAAACACTAAAAAACAAAAAAACTTATCCTGTAAAAAAACAAAAACACATATGGAGATCAGCGTATAACAGTAAGGAGTAGGACATGTATAAATCTTGTCTCAAAACGTACAAACCCCTTCTAGTTAAGGAAAAAACAAAGTACTACACCCAGAAAATCGAGAGCGCAAATAAATCCTCTAAAGAGCTATTTAAGACAGTTATGACTCTTACATCACAGCGCACACCTGAAATTGCTTGTCCAGAGCAATTGTGTGACAACATTGCTATGCATTGTCAGAGTAAAGTTGAAGATATCTTTAATGAGGTTTATCGACCACAGATACCACTGAAGGGGTCTGCCATTCAAGTCAGTCGAGAATCTACGGCCTACTCGGATTGGCCTCTGTTTTCTAGATTCTCCGACCTTGACCGAAGGCAGGTGGAAGAGCTCATTGCTAATGCAAAATCAGGATCCCCTCTGGATCCTTGCCCAGTGGCAGTTTTAAAATTGGCACCGGACGTCATCACGGATAATCGTACTACAGTGTTTAACACTGCATTTGGCTCAGGCCGTTTCCCCAAGAATCGGAAAGTTGCCTCTAGTCTACCTACCTTAAAGAAACCTAACCTCAATCTCAAGGACCCGAACAACTTCTGCACTATTTCTCGTCTTCTGCTGCCCGCAAAACCTTTAGAGAAAGCAATGAATCATCAACTCTCTGCTTTCATCACCGAGCATAGCTTGCTGGATGACACGCAACACGGATTTAGAGGAGGTCATAGCACAGAATTAGAGATGATTAAATATGTGGAAGAAATCAGAGTGGCACTTGATGGGGGAGGGGTGATGCCACACTGGTCCTGTTGGATCTCTAGGCAGCCTTCAATACTGTCCACCACAACATCTTGGTGGAGCGGCTAGCAGCTTCAGGCGTCCAGGGGTCAGCCCTTAATCTCTTCAGATCCTTCCTAGAAGATAGGAAGCAATTTGTAGCCTTAGATCCTTTCAAGTTTGAACCCTTAAATCTTCAATGTGGAGTGCCCCAGGGCTCATTCATTAGTCCTACCCTTTTCAATGTATATGTAGCAGCCCTGGCGCCGATCATCAAATCCTTCGGTTTTGCTCGGACCTAGTATGCCGCCAAGTTGGTGGCCGGAGGAGTTGGGATGCCTACCTTGGCCGGTCGATAAAGCCAAGAATTTGGGAGTGATTATAGATAATAAGCTATCCTTTGCCAGTCAGGTGAACGACTTAACTTCATCAACCTTCTTCATTCTTAGCCAGATTAAAAGGATCCTCGATTTGATTCCTCCAAACTCTAAAGAACTGTAATAACGGCCTTGATTTTGGCCATTTTAGATTATTGCAACAATCTATACATGAATCTACAGCAACACCTGAAGAAGCTACAGGTGCTGCAAAATGCTGCTGCAAGACTTCTGTCTCGCACGTCAAAGTTTGGTTCAATGAGAAATGTCATTCAAAAACTCCACTGGCTGCCAATGAGGAAAAGGGTAAAGTTTAAATCATTCTGCATTGCGTACAAGGCAGTTCATAACATAGGTCTATCTTACTTTACTCAGAAGTTCAAATGGTATGTACCTAATAGGACACTCAGATCAGCTAGTGGCAAATCTTTGGTGGTATCCAGGTATAAAAAAACGGCATGGGGAGGTAGAACCTTCTTCACAGGCACTATTACATCCTGGAATGGCCTACCTCTGACAACCTGTGCCACCCAAAATCTGCTGGCCTTCAGAAAGGCCTTAAAAACCTGGCTTTTCTGTAATTAGGCATCACAGTTTTAACTAGGCACCTGAGAGGTCCAGATCAGGGAGCCAGCGCCAGGACACCCCAGGGTAACAGTGCACTCTATAAGTTTAATTAATATAAAAGAAAAATGAGTGTATGATGCATGTATGTGTGCACAGGCAGGGAAAGCTTCAAAGCAGCAGCCGCAGAGGCAGGGTCTGGTCATTCCACTAGGTAGCATGGTATCCACATGGTTGAAAATTGGAAAGAGCAAAGGTGTAAGCTTATGTATCAGGCTCAGTCTTAGAACATTAAAAGATAAAAATAATTTTGACAGCAGCTCTAAAAAAAAAATATATATTTCATAGCAGATTACCGCATTTCCAAAGGAACAGCATAGCAAGCTCTCTTGGCCTTTGGAGTGTTCTGAAGCAGTTTCCCAAGACCATCACTGCGGCCTAAAAATCAAACAACCTCTTTAAAAAGAACTGAAGAACAGTGTTGTAAAAAAAAAAGTTAATCACCTATAAATGTTGGTTTAACATCATTCAGTCAGAAAATACATAAAAGTCATAATGTAACATCTAAGTTGCTTTTGGGTCAAGGCTGGGCTCGGCGACTATATTTCACGAGCACTAAACAACCGCATTAGCTTCAAATAAAACAATCACTTATGTTCTGTCAATCAGGTGCATAAGATTTTTTTTAAAAACAGTGCATTCAATGCCTCTTGTACAAGTGCCTACACACCTTTTCTTCACTGGGGCATTGCATTCCAAGTCTAATTTCAGCTGGTTGTTGAAACGTTCTATTTGGCTCAGAAGCAGACGTGTTCTTGCTATTGACCATCAAAGGAAGGCATTTATTTTTAGACATGTACTCACAAGCTTATTCCTAAGGTTGAGTGCATTATATATACCCTTTGAAGGTGGAGACGTACCAAGTCTGCAACTTCTTAAATTTGCAAAGTTAGCCTACATTAGCCTACCTCTAGTAGGCACCGTTTTAGTGAAAAAAAGTTACAATGGGTGACGATTCTGGCTAGAATGGTCTTAAAAAGAAGAATTCTGCTGCTAAAAGTACTATTTTATCCCAAAAAAAATTGAGGGTGAAAGCACCCCCACCTCAGTGGAAATCAGTTTCTCACATGTAACTCCAGGTCTCCAACATTGGTATATTTTATATATTCACATGCTTAAATCATTGCCAGTCATCAGACTGGGAATCCCAGGTACAATAAAATAGCAGCATACACTGTAAAACATACAGTAAAAAAATGGCTATAGGCCTGAAACAGTGTACATTTAGTAGCACATCCTCCTCATTTGAAAGCACCCAAACGTCAGCCAATGAGGTGGAAGCTTAAGCTCTCCTACTCCCCCTAGAGACCACCATAGCTCAGATTTCAAAGCACAAGTGTGAGAATATCGGATTAGCCTCTGACCGGGGAGGAGGGAGTGTTGCATGTGAATATATAAAAGATATCAATTTTGAAGAACTGGATTTATAGGTAACTCATTTCTTCTCCAAAACTGGATCGTTTATATATTCACATGCTTCAATCAGAATAGCAAGCAGAATACATTATAATACGTAACAAAAGCGGGAAGCAGGCACACCTTTACCGAAACAGGTTTCTTTGAACTTCCTGTCCCACTGCTACATCAGCTTCTGCATCCACATCTAGGCAGTAATGCTTCGTGAACATGTGCCGACTCTTCCAGGTGGACGCAAGGCAGATGTCTTCAAGGACAACCCAGCATACAGTGCTGCATTTAATGCTATGCTCCTGGTGGGATGCGCCCTCACTCTTCCCTGGAGTAGGCGCTTGGCTTTGGCCTGAAAGAAGGAAATACAGGCTGAGAGCCACCAAGCTATCCTTTGATTGGAGAGGGGAGACCTGCCTGTGGCTGTCTAAAAGACACAAACAGCTGGCTTGATGTGCGTATGTCCTTTCTCTCATCTCTGTAGAACTTAAGGCATCTACACAGGTCTAATTAATGAAACTATCTTTCTGCTGACGTAGATGAATTTGGAAGAAAGATCAAAGAATGACAGGTTCATTTAAGTGAAAGTCAGTATTAACCTTGGGTATAATAAACTTGGGATTGGTTTTCAAGATTACTTTGTCTTTTGCATACCTAAGGAAAGGATCCTTGACAGTGAGCGCTTGAATTTCTTCCTTTCTCCTTGCAGATGTCAAGGCCAGAAGAATTGCCGTTTTCCATGAAACAAATTTTAAATGTGCCTTATAGATAGATTCGAAAGGGGTCAGCATCAATTGACTGAGGACACTGTTAAGTTCCCATGGAACTGGTTGCTGTCAAAGCGGTGGAAATGCCTAAAGAGTCCTTTCATTAACTGTTTTATGATTCTTTGGGCACACAGGTTGACTGTTCAGTTCTCCTAGATCTCAAGATTGCAGCCAAATGGACCCTGACTGAAGAGTATTTAAGTCCATTGTTCGCTAGACTCAATTAATACGGAAGGATTTGATGAGGTTTCAGGCTCAATGGATGATGACCATTATCTCACACCATTAACAGAAATGCTACAACCTGGCTTTTTAGCTCTTTGTGGTTGCTGGAGCTCGAGCCTGCACCAAAATATTTCTACACTCTTAGGACAGATTCAAATGGCCAAACTCTAAGTGGTCAAGTACTGTTCAGTGACTTGGGATTGTGATGGATAATCTCTCTATAATATCTGGGAAGAATCCTGGAATGCCCTTTCAGAGGAATTGCTGGACGCGTTGATAACTGCAACAGGTTGCTGTACAGATATTGGTGTGGCCATGCCGGAGCATGAGGATCAGAGTATCACGGTCTATCTTCACCTTCATCAACACCCTGGAGATCAGGGGAAAGGAAATAAGGTGTAGGCAAATATCTTGGATCAACAGATCGAAAGAGCATTGCCCATTGTCCCTGGATGCCAAAACCTGCTTGTGAAGCACAGGCATTTGCTGTTGCTCGGAGTAGCACACAGATCTATCATGGCGCGACCCCACTGATTGAAGAAGTAGTTCACCTGCTTCTGGTCTAGTTTCCACTCGTGACAATCTGAAAGCTGTCGGATTATTGCATCCGCCTGATCATTCTGGCACCCTAGCAGATGTTCCACAGTGATGTTTATCTGGTGAGAAATGACCCAATTCAACAGCCATGTTGAGCATCAATAGGAATAAAGTTAGAAGAAACATGTAAAATCCCTGAATCACTATGTCCAAGAAATCACAAATCTGACAAGCGTGGCAAATTGTGGCTTCAGTCTCTCAAAACTTTAGATGGAGTCATAATTAATGGAAGAATTTAGTGTGCTGAACAGGTTACCTTCAGTAACGTTCTCTCTGGCTGAGGCTATCTAACTGCAGATTCCTCCTCTTTTTGAGTACTCCCAGGCGCCAGATTGGATGCGGAAAATCTATTGCAGTACCCCTGCGCACCAGCAGGTGGTGCCAGTGACTGTGTCAATGCTGTTCCGCGCTGGATGTGTTTCACGCAGGCCTATATAGGCGCCACCAATGCGGGCTGATGTCAGTTGCTTTCTTCGCACTTCAGAGCCCACAGACACAGAGCCAATCAGAACAGTCGTGACCAGTGTGCAAATTACTAATTTGGGATCTTTTTGTGTGATGAGACCAATTGATGGAACGGGGAGGTGGGAGGGTCTCTGAGGAATCTGCAGTTGGATAAGAGTCTGTACCAGAAAGTGCATTACTGAAGGTAAGTAACTTGTTCTTCTGATAGAGATTTCCAAGAGCAGATTCCTCACCTTTTGAATAGATACCAAAGCCGTACCACCCAGGTGGTGGGTCTGTGACCTGGCTCAATCAAAAAAGTCAAGCAGGACCGAACGGGCCAAATGCCCATCTTGATGGACTTGGCTGTCTAGACAGTAATGCTTCGTGAACGTATTAGGTGATGCCCACGTAGCCACCCAGCAAATGTCCAGGACTGGCACCTATGTGCCAACGCAGAGGAAGCAGCCTTGGCTCTGGTAGAATGCGCTCGTAAGCCATCAGTGGGCTGCTTTTTTGCCAAATGTGTAGCAGATTTGGTCCTGCAACGAAAAAAAGACAAAAATAACTGACAGGAGCCCTTTAAAAGTGTCTAAAGCAAGGACTTGCTGAGCTAGGGACAACACAAACAACAACACTTTGGACAGCTTGGCATGAAGTAAGTTGATCTGTTTAGAAGCTCATTAGTAAATTAATGATAAGAAAAGTGTGCAATGCACTCCTTGTTTTTACCTAAATATCAAAACTAATCACTCTCTGCATTAGAGTACTACACTAGATTGCATGCTGTCTAACATGCTACTTAATAGGGAAGTAGTCATGTTAGTGATTTTACTTAGGAAATCTCACGTTTTATCTACAGATACATGTGCAAGACAAGAGCAAATTGGATCACAGAAATATATCAGGTCAGTTGCGCAATTGTAAATATGTCTGTTGAAGCTTAGTGGAACCTCAGTATACTGACGATCTTGCCTCTTATGGTTTACAGAAATGACTGAGAAATATATCTCACGTAAACTGGTTCTTTGAGGTTGATATTCAGTAAGTTACTGATACTCAAATGTGTTTGGTACACCATGGGTGAGAGGGTAGTTTTCCTCATTACATATTTTTAACGGAGTTATAGCCAAAGAAGTGGCACGTGTCATATATGCAGCAAGTGGTGGCATTTGCTGTGTCGGGAGAGATAAGATCACATCACGTTGCGTGGTTTTGAGATTTGGGTTAAGAGACAGAATGAGAAAGAAAAAGCATAGAAATCACTACAATGAATCAGCATAACATCTATTCATCAACTTTACTAACACACACTGTGCAATAAGTAGTGTTTGACAGAACCCATCCCTGTACGTTGTTATCTTTGTTTTTATACAGGTTGGCCCCTGAGGAACGGACTGTCCCGAAATGCATGGGGCATGAGAAACAAATTTGTATGTCAAGCCAGCAATCAAAAAGTGGAAAAATGTACATGTGTTGATATATGTATTATGTAATGACTATATGTGATTGCCAACATATAGAATTGATTTACCAAAGTTTATGTGTAAATACAAATGAGAAGAAAAAAGTACAAATATAAATCAATTTGATGAAATTGAAAAAATTGTTGATAATTTTTGGTGAATTGTGCACACTGGTTTCAAGTTTAGTTACTTGAATCAATGATACACATAGAAGCTCACTAGGCCACAAACTTATCCCAACTGCAGGAGTATGGAGATTTGGTTGAGGGTTGCCTGGCTGCCAAGAAGACAAACTACTTGGGGAGGAAGATTAAAGACACTCGGCTGTCGCTGCTCATTCTCCAAGCATGGAGGTTTAGGTTGCATAACTCTGCCTTGCTGCTGCGACAGGAGATCTCCCTTAAGGGGCAACCTGATCGGAGGACAAATGCTCATGCCCAGGAGTTTGTTATACCAAACTCTCCATACCCAATCCAGAGCCACTACGATGAGTTGGGCATTGTCGGTCCTGATCTTTTTCAGAAACTCGGGGCAGGAGAGGGACCAACGGGAAGGCGTATAGGAGTCATGAGGTCCACTCTGTGCAGAATGAGTCTCTGAGTGAGAGACACCTGGGAAACACCAACACGCAAAAGTGCACATTCTCTGTGGTGGTGAAAAGATCGAGTCCGGGTTCTTCCCATTCAAGGAAAAATCCCTGCGCCACCATCTGATGTAAATGCTACTCTTATTCCAAAAGGCGTTCCCGGCTTAGTTTGTCAGCTATGGCATTCAGGGAGCCCATCAGGTGATGTGCTACCAGAAAAATCCCTTGGTTGTCCATCCACGTCCAGAGACGCAAAGCCTCCTGCCACTGTGCTCTGATGTTGCACTACCACATGGCGGTGATGTTGTCCGTAAGCACCTGTCTCAGCTTCCCTTTGAAAGAGGGCAGGAAGGTTTTCAAATCCAAGCGGATGGCTCTCAGCTCCAAAAAGATGATATGGTGCTGGGTCTCTGCCAGAGAACAGTCACCTCATCTCCACCTCATCCCCAACCTAGAAGCAATGCTTTTGTCATGGCTGACCCAAAGGCCGTTCTGGAGCCACCACTGCAAATCCTTTGCCGCATCCTCTGAGATCCGTACCAGATCAGAAAGATCCTCTTGGTGCTGTGCCCACTGGGACTTCAGTTCTCATTGCAGATCCCACTTATGCCATCTAGCGTGCTTGACCAGCAAGATACAGGAGACCATCAGTCCCAGCAGCCTCAGAGTCAACCTCACTGAGACCCAGGACAGAGGTTGAAACATTGGGATCATAGACTGAATGTCGAGGAGTCTCTGTTCCAAAGGATAGGCGTGAAAGTGCACCGTATCCAGAATGGCTCATATGAAGGGGAGCTTCTGAGGAGTCGGGTGTGACTTTGGCACATTGAGAGTGAACCCCAAGGATATCAGGAGATTTGCCTTAGTCTGGAGGTGGTTGATGACTACCTCGGGCGAGCCTGCCTTCAAAAGCCATTCGTCGAGGTAGGGCAAGATTGGTACTCGTGACCGCCAAAGATGTGATACTACCACCACCATCACTTTTGTGAACACCTAACTGGCTCTGGTAAGGATAAAAGGGAGCACAGAGAAGGATAAGTTACTTACCTGTAATCCTAGTTCTCTTCCAGGGGTATACTCATCAAAGTCATAAGCACTGAATAATCCCCGCCCATGTGCGGGACCCCGGAGCATATACAACAATACATATATATGTGTATGTTTAGAACCACAAGTACATAGTACTATCCAAACATACATATATACATGTATAAACACATAAATATGCAGCCTATTATATATCCAATAGGCTAAGAAGCCAAAATTACATGTATTTCTATTGTGTGAAAATAATATCACATACAAATACTGCAATAGAGAACATGTACTGCAATAGTGTTCCACAACAACCTTTTATTTTCAGAAAAGAAAACAGGTAATAGCAGGCAATTAGCCCAGAGGCTGCATAAATAAATAACATCACTGTATAGAAAAAACTGGCACCTTGCCTTTAAGGCTTCCAAGAACCTGGACACCGTGCCTTTAAGACCTCCAGGAGCCCCATGCTCCCATCATGCACCACAGGTGACAGTTAGGTCAGTTCTTTTTTACGGTGTATGCACCTGTAGGAACCAGCATATATGATGCAAGCAACGCAGTATAGCACTGTTAATGCTCGTCCGGGGAGGCGTGAGGGTTGCTTATGACTTTGATGAGTATACCCCTGGAAGAGAACTAGGATTACAGGTAAGTAATTTATCCTTCTCTTCCAGGGGGTACTCATCAATTGTCATAAGCACTGAATAGAGTAGCAAGCCCATACCCACTTTCCTGCAGACGAATAACAGTGGACGAGCAAACAGCAGCAAGCACAGTTAAAGAAAACATGTTACATGGCATTAACCAAATACATTTCTCAGAGAGGCTTGCCCAAACTGAGCATCCGCCTGTGTGTCAGAGTCCAAACAGTAATGACGAGTGAAAGTGTGAACTGATCGCCATGTAGCTGCTTTACAAATCTCTGCAATGGGCACATTCCTAAGGAGAGCCGTGGTAGAGGCTTTTCCCCTGGTAGAATGGGCCTTAGGTTTGCCCGGGAGGGTTTTGTTGGCCAGTTGGTATGACAATGATATGCAAGACACTAACCACCTAGAGATAGATCTTTTGGAAGCTGCAGAGCAGGTGTTTATGGAACCATAGTTAATAAACAGACGGTCCGATTTTCTTAGTTCCTTTGTTTTGTCTAAATAAAACTTCAGAACCATCTTGAGGTCCAGAGAATGGAGGGACCTTTCCGGAGGATTTGAAGGATTCGGGAAGAATGTAGGGAGTGTGATTGCCTGATTAATATGGAAATCCGAGACTACTTTAGGTAAAAAACTCGGATGAGTTCTTAGAACCACTCTGTTAGCATGAAACACAGTGTAGGGCTCTTTACAACACAGCGCCTGGATCTCACTCACTCTGCGAGCAGATGTAATAGCCACTAGAAAAGCGGCTTTCCATGTCAAATGTTGTAAAGAAGCTCTATGAATAGGTTCGAAAGGAGCCCCCATCAACTTTGTTAAAACAATGTTAAGCTCCCATGGAGGAGAAGGAGCCCTGATTGGCGGGTAAACCTTTCTCAAACCCTAAAGGAAATCTTTGACCACAGGAATTTTGAAAAAGGAAATCTGAGTAGGGGATTTTCTATATGCTGTGATAGCTGCAAGATGGACTTTAATAGAGGAGAACTGGAGACCAGATTTGGCCAAATGCAGCAAATATGGTAAAATCACCTGTTCTTGACCCCGGACGGGATCATGTCCATTGTTCACACACCATAGGTAAAAACGCTTCCACTTGAAGGCATACGATTTCCTAGTGGAAGGTCTCTTTGCTTCTTTGAGAATGTCCATGCATTCTGAAGTCAACTGTAGGTGTCCACACTGTAGGACTTCAGGAGCCATGCCGTCAACCGTAGGGATGAGAGCTTGGGGTGAAAAACCTTCCCTGCGTGCTTGGATAGCAGATCCGGACGGCATGGCAACCTCCTGTGTGGTACTTCCGATAGCTGAAGAAGGTCCGGATACCACCACTGACGAGGCCATTCCGGGGCTATCAGGATCATTCTGGTGTTGGTCCTGTAGAACTTGTTGATTACTGTGGGAATCAACGGAATCGGTGGAAAGGCGTACAGTAATGTCTGAGACCATTCTATCAAAAGGGCATTCCCTTGAGAGCCTGGTTGGGGAAACCTGGATGCGAAGACGGGGCATTTTGCGTTTACCGCGTCTGCAAACAGGTCGAAGTCTGGTACACCCCAGTTTTGAAAGATGTTTTGAGTGACTTCGTTGTTGAGCACCCAGTCGTGAGCTTCGACGAAGTCTCAGGTTAGGGCGTCCGCCTGGGAGTTGAGAGTCCCCGGGAGATGAATGGCCACAATCGATAGGTCTTGTGCGAGAAGCCAGTTCCAGATGGTCTGAGACTCTATGGAAAGAGGTCTCGATCGGGTACCACCCTGTTTGTTCAAGTAATACATCGTCGTTGTATTGTCCGTTTGAATCAGAATGGACCGAGACTGGAACGAAGGGTACAGTGATTTGAGAGCTAGATGCACGGCTCTCAGCTCTAAGAGGTTGATGTGGTAAACTCGTTCTGTTTCTGACCACAAACCTTGAACTTGCAGAGGACCCATATGAGATCCCCATCCTTGAAGTGAGGCATCCGTGACTTTCGTCTGAGTAGGGGGGGTCCAGGTGAAAAGGAACTCCCTTCATCAGGTGGGATCGCTTCATCCACCATCTGATGGAATCCCTGGCTGATTGATGGAGAATCACATGATCTTCCCAGCGTCCTGATACCTGCATCCACTGGTCTTCCAGACATTGCTGTAAAGGACGCATATTTAACCTTGCGTTTGGTACGATGAAAATGCATGACGCCATTGAGCCCAGCAGTGATGACACCTGTCGGACTGTGGGACGTTGGGTGTGAAGGAGGTTCAGACATTTCTCGTGGATTGAGGATAACCTCTCCTCCGAAGGACACACGCTTGCTTTTTCAGTATCCAGGGAGGCACCCAGGTAGTGGATCCTCTGTGTTGGATTGAAGATCGATTTCTTGAAGTTGACATGAAGGCCCAACCGGTTTAGTAGCTGAAGACAGTACGAGAGATGAGTCTGCAGCAGGGCAGGGGACGAGCTCTTCAGGAGCCAGTTGTCCAGGTAGGATATATGAATATCCTCTGCTTGCGGAGAAAAGCTGCCACCACAGCCATGCATTTTGACAATGTTCGAGGGGCCGATTTGAGCCTGAACGGGAGCACCGTTAATTGGTAATGCTGGAATGAAATCCGAAACCTTAGAAATTTGCGATGTTTCTTGGTCACTGGAACGTGGAAGTATGCGTCCTGAAAATCGATGGAGCACATCCAGTCCCCTTGATGAAGTTGTGGGAAGATTTGATGCAGTGCCAACATTCGAAACTTTTCTTCGCGAATGAATTTGTTCAACAGTCTCAAGTCCAGTATTGGTCTGTATTCTGTAGTGTGGCCTCTTTTTTTGCACGAGGAAATAGCGAGAATAAATCCCCCGTTTCCTTTGTGGAATGGGAACTTTTTCTATGGCGCCTTTTTGTAGAAGAATGTTCACCTCCTCTTGTAACAAATGGTGGTCGTGGAGAGATTTCTCTCACGGAGGGATTGATGGAGGTGGAGATTTGAACCCGAGCAGATACCCATTCTGCACAATATTAATGACCCACTTGTCCTTTGTTATCTTTTTCCACTCCTCCAGATGTAAAGAAACACTTCCCCCCACCGGAGTGGTCAACGGGCCTGGAGGAAGACACACCTCATTGCTTTGTTGGTGGTTTAGGCGCAGCTGACTGCTGTTTCTGCGTTCCTCTCCCTCGTCCAGGTCTCCTCTGTTGGTAGTGAGACCTTGATTGCGTCTGACTTTGGTTATGTGTGGTCCAGTGAGGGGTTTGAACCCTCTGCTGAAAGGATTGCCGATCATAGGGACGGAACCTTCGTCGGAATTCTTTCCATTTTTCCAAACCAACAGCCTTTAGAGTGTCCAGTTCAGTTTTCATCTTGGACATCTCGTCGTCCGCGTGGGACCCGAACAGAGAAGAGCCATTGAAGGGAAGGTTGACAATCTTCCTCTGTGCATCAGGTTTGAGACCCGTGAGACGAAGCCATGCTGAACGCCTTGAGCAAATGCCATGGGAATATCCGTGGGCCACTAAATCTGCTGTGTCAGCAGCTGCACTGATTACTTGATTTGCCACCAATCCACCCTCTTGCAGGATTTCTTGGAAATCTCGTTGGTCCTCTTTTGGTAGCTTGTCCGTGAACCTTGCCAAAGAGTCCCACAGTGATCTGTCGTACCGACCCAGCTGGGCGGAAGCACTAGCCACTTTCATGACTGACGCAGAGGTATTGCACATCCTTTTCCCCAAGGAATCCATATTTTTACTGTCCTTTTCTGGAGGAACAGAGGAGGCGGAAGTAGCGGAATGTGCTTTTCTGGCCGCCGCCACTATGACAGAGTCTGGAGGTAGGTCGGCACGAAGAAACAACGGGTCTTGGTCTGGGGCCTTATACTTCTTCGAGATCCGAGTGGGAGCCGACCCCACCGTGGCCGGGGTCAGGAAAGTCTACATTGCTGGCTCTAGCAGATCTGGGACCAAAGGAAGAAGAGGTCTAGCCAAAGAACTATGATGCAGGGTTTTAAATATGACGGAAGTTGAAACTGGTGGTGTAGTCATATTGAAGTTCAACGTGCTGGCACCCCTGCAGAGCACTTCATTGAAAGTCCCGATATTGTAAATCGGGGAAACCCTGGATGGCGGTGTAGAAGATAGGGTTGGTGAATAGTCCGCAAAGGAAGATCTGGAAGATGAGGTTGTTGATGGAGACCTCCGTCTCCTCTTTGGAGTAGGAGAATGGCGAGATCTTGAGCGCCCTCTTGAATGTGAACGCCTTCGTGATGGAGATCTAGATCGTCTCGGAGACATGCGAGGAGAGGGTCTCGAGGATTCTGTAGGAGGAGGTCCCTTAGAATACCTGGGAGGAACTTTCCAGTGCCTTAAGCTTTCCAGCCATCTTGGTGATATATGAATTGAAGGAGACTTTTTTCTGGGAGTCGGAGAGCCCTCCGGCGTAACCTGGATAATGGGGATGCCAGGTGACTAAGATGCTCCTCTCGACGTCGAGCGCAGGGATCTCGACGCCGATCTAGGCTTCTCTGGTACGTCCCCAGCAGAAATGGCAGGATTCTTCTCCCTCGACGTCGAGCGATGTCTCGACGACGACACGGAATATGCCACCATCGACGTCGACCGCTGCTGTGGAGATCCACTTAAGGATTCACGACTTTGCGGCGATGCTCTCAACGTCGGTCTCTTCGACGTCGACCGTGAAGGTGTTCTCGAAGTCGACTGTCGGTGTACCTGCGGCGCCTTCGACGTCGACTTCTTCGACGGTGAACATGCCCCCGACGTCGACCGCCTGTAGGTCCGTGAGGGTGATCTTGTCGTCGATCCTCTCGACGCCGACCTTCGGGAAGGAGGCGGAGACCTCGACGTCGACCGATGTCGACGGAGGCTTCGACGAAGACTTAGGTCTGTCGTAACCATACTTCGAGCCCGAAGTAGTATGCCTCGATGTCGCTTTACTTTTCGTCGACGGAGGTTCTCTTCGTGTCGACGGCGATATGTCCCTCGACATCGAGGAGTGTCTCACCTGTTGTTCCGATGCCGATCTCGACGCCGACGGCGAGCACTCAGGAATTTTCTAACTTTTGGAGGCTGGAGAGGCAGATCTTCGCCGCTTCTTCTGTTTTTAATGAGAGGAGGGCTTCTTAGAGGTAGGATTACTCTCTAGGCCACTTTGATGGTGTTTTCCTCTCTCCAACGAGGCAAGAAGCCTGATCTTCTCTCTGTCTCGCAGAGTTCTTTTAGAAAATTGTTGACAAAGATAACAAACCTCTGCGTTGTGTGAGGATGGCAAGCACACAATGCACACAGAGTGAGGGTCAGATTTAGCCATCTTCTTCCCACAGGAAGGGCACTTGTAGAATAAAGCTGGCATTTCTGCCTAAAAAATAACTGTTAAGTTGTCAGAAAAATACTGGGAAACTATCCCAGCAGCAGAAAATGTTGAATAAAGCGGTTAGAAAACAATTGCTGACTAGAAAAGCCAAAAACTGAAGAGCTCAAGCTCCAGGATCCTCACAGAAGGAACCGGAAAAAAGAACTGACCTGTCACCTGTGGTGCATGATGGGAGCAGGGGGCTCCTGGAGGTTTTAAAGGCACTGTGTCCAGGTTCTTGGAAGCCTTAAAGGCAAGGTGCCAGTTTTTTCTATACAGTGATGTTATTTATTTATGCAGCCTCTGGGCTAATTGCCTGCTATTACCTGTTTTCTTTTCTGAAAATAAAAGGTTGTTGTGGAACACTATTGCAGTACATGTTCTCTATTGCAGTATTTGTATGTGATATTATTTTCACACAATAGAAATACATGTAATTTTGGCTTCTTAGCCTATTGGATATATAATAGGCTGCATATTTATGTGTTTATACATGTATATATGTATGTTTGGATAGTACTATGTACTTGTGGTTCGAAACATACACATATATATGTATTGTTGTATATGCTCCGGGGTCCTCTATACTGACCTATCTCATTTCAACATTGGCCGTTAGGCTCAAATATAAGACAAATCCCCATATACAAAAACTTCTCACTTATATTTTCTTCACAAAATGTAATTTTATTTTATATCAAAAGACATTTTTTCATTTTTATGTATATATTTTCATTTTTGTTATATTCACAAGAGCATAAAATCACACATATCCTTACAAATTCATATATTTTGAAATATGTACATTTGAAACACAATGTTACAAATAACCCCACATCCAATCATCATACCTACATTCTCACCTATCAACCTGTTCACTCATACTATCATACATACTGGCAACACAAATAATGACAATAAAATACAATGTATGCATGGGATCCCATATACTTTTAAATTCAAAACATAGACATTCAAGAATTAAATTTTTCTTCTCGGCTGGCTCTTTCCTTGTCTGTGTCTCTTGTAGGATTCCCAATATCTGCAAGTGGTCTACGCACGTTTCGGTGAAAGTTAGTTCATATCACCTTCATCAGGACCAATTATAAATTAACTTGGTTAAACCAATGCAACTGGGTGGGGGGTTATCTGTGAAAACAATAACTTTCATAAGCTCGGGGATTTGTCATCGTCTACTTTTTAGGAGAAAACATTTTTACTTAGTGGTGCCCGTGGTATCTGGAGCCATACCAAAATGGTATTACTCTAATACGCTGCTTTATCGTATCAACTTATCTATACTTATAATCCTGTGCCTAAGATTATTGTAGTGATATAAGGTATAGTTCATAGTCCCAAAGAAGAAACCCAAATGTGCACATAGTTTGAAAAGTGCAGAACCAGCAACAAGAATTGTAAACAAATGAGCACAAAAATATATTTTCACCCAGGGTGTACAATCAGAGATTGTGTGTCTTAGAGCCCAAAGAGATGTCAAACTTAGTTTAATACTAGTTTGATAAATTAAAAATAAAATAAAATAACCGTTTGGACCTACATAGTTCTCGTAGACAACATCGGTGTCTATGGCTAAGATATCTTCACTGTGCCAATAGGTCGGAGTCAGCAGTAGAAGGTTTATTATAAAGCCCACTGGTTCTAATATGTGAGGAAGGAATACAGTGCAGAAAATTAAACAGACATCTTCCATGGCGTTGTATGCGATAGAATTAGCGATATCTGTACTTTGAAATGTCTCACCCCAATAGGAAAAATCCTTAACAGGGGATAATATATATTCTCCAGATCCAGTATCGGCATATGTATTCAACTGTACACATGTATCAAGATTTTTCTTTCCATATGCTTCTCACATTCGAGTATTTTGATTTACATATTTAATCCATCTGTCAAAAGAAATTAGCGGAGACATTGTCAAAGAGAGTCTTTAAATGAAATCTGCTCTGTGTCTCAACACCCTGTAGCTAATCTGCAGTATGAAAAATGTCTTACCTCTAAGGTCACGAAAGGCGTAACTAACGTCTATTCATGATTGCCCACAGGACAGGCAACACCAATACTTTTAGTAATCCAAATTGACCCTATGGATTGTTCTGAAAGATAATAAACAGTATTGGCATCAAAGTTTGTATGGGAGCTAATCATACAGTTAATATAAATTCATGACATGGGTATATATAAGATGTCTAACTTGATTACATCTTTCCCATTTTAATGCGCAGAACAAGGAGTCCTTACTCTAGAATTTAGGCCTACAACTGGCACTACTGTGAAAAAAGACCTTATCTTAAAATATAAGATATACTGACAGCACAATCTCTCATAGAGCATAGAAGGATGGTAGTCTCTATCCAATCCTACTCGATAGGGCAGTTTAAAGCTAACATTGCCCACATGAGTTAAATGTGTAGCGCATATAATGGGTATATGGTTTATCCTTTGTTATGAGAATGTGCCTTTCGGTGAATCAACCACTATGTTGCTAAGCCATAAAAACACATCTCTCAAATCGCCGTGAAAGAAAACTCTTGTTTGAAGTTAGCAAGAGCATAAACAAGCCGAGTATGGGATATATATTCTCGGCTGAACATGAATGACGGTATGAGTTACTCCGCCATCAATAAACATTACCACATACCCACCAATCTATACGAAGAGTTTCTTGAAACTCGTTGCTAAGATGGAAAAGAAATCGAAGGAGCTACGATAGAAGCGTGATCTAGGGGACAAGTAAGAGAATTAAAAAGAGAGGTCTACATGTGCCTCGTGGATAGAATTCTTACCAGGCGTCTTTGTCTCTTCTCGGCTAATTTCATCTGCGTTGTGCCATAGCATATGGTATATACAAGAAAGCTTCCGCATTTATACCATTAGGTGCAATCTAATTAACGAGGTATCGCGATGTCACGAAAGAACCAACTCTCTTGTGTTCATATAGTGGGCGCCATGTTGGAATGGTTAAAAATCACTCAAACTGTTAGGTATCTATGTCTCAATTGCTCGTAAATCAGTAAAGAGCTTCATTTATGAGGTCAGACTAAATACTAAAAGATACTGGCTATATACTTCAATGCATATTTGATATATTTGCTTACATATTTCTGACGCTGGACAAGGTCCAATTAGAGAAATCTCGCGATATCGCGTAATACCGAGTGACCCTGCTCTCATATTGTAGGCGCCATATTAGAATAGTTAAAAATTAAAATTCAATATATGCATTTTGATAATTAAAAACAATCAATGGCTAGCCACTTGTAGATAGTCAGTTCATTCTTGAGGTATCTTCGGAAAACTTTACTATAAATTTATAAACGCCAGTTTTTGATGTTTTAACACACTTAAGCTATGTTAGTCCAACCGTCTTAGAGTGATTTACAATTGGCCCTTAGTTATAGTTACATGAGTATTATTCTGTTCATGATGTCCCCAAAGGGGCTCAATACTCTAATATGTCATGACAGTCTTGTGCGCTTCCATATCTTTGATAAAAGTCACTACATTATTTAACTATACCGGACACTGGGAAGTTGCTACAATCCCAGCGTCTGGCAATAACAGGATTTTAATCTTCCAGTGATATAGCATGCGATCATTTTAAATACTGGATTCATAGTTTTTGAATAGGGTGTCCTGATGTAGTTTTACATAGTATGTAGTATATGTAAATATATATGCTATAATGTAATGATGTCATAACTGTAGTGTTAGCACCACAGTATAGAAATCCCGTGAGCTGCACTAGATTTCTAAAATGGAAAATAGTCTTCAGGTAACTAACCAAATAATTTCTTCATTTAGTCCCTTACGGACCGTATCAAGAGAGAAAATCCAGAAAGTTTCTCGTTGTTTTCTGATTTTTTCTATATCTTTTCCTGGCATGGATTTGACCCGTTCTAAGATAAGCCATTTCAGATCTGTTTCAGTGTGTTTAAACTCAAGACAATGCTTAACTAGGGGTGCTTGTAATTTCTGTGTTCTTATCGCTGATTTATGTTCTGAGAATCTGATACGAAATTCCCTAGATGTTTCCCTATATAGCCCAAACCACAGGGCACAAAATCATATAGACGATATTTGAACTTCTGCAGTTTGTCATATGTTTTAGCTTGCCTGATTTATTTCCATAGGTCCACACTTGAGTGGAAATGGCCGACTCACAGGCATGACAATTCCCACACCTATAGTTATAGTTCATGCTTGAGTGATCGACTACACAAGCATGAACTATAAGATCAAACAGATTTTAGATAAAAACTGGAAGATACTAACGGTAAATGAAGGAGAGCAGTCTCTGCAGAAACCAATGGTAGCATACAGGAGGAACCCCAATTTAAAAGATAAGTTGGTACATAGTAGATCAAAATCTCTGAACAGCACCAGGCAAACCACCATTGATGGATCACCATTACCGACAGGTAACTATAGGTGTGGGAATTGTCATGCCTGTGAGTCGGCCATTTCCACTCAAGTGTGGACCTATGGAAATAAATCAGGCAAGCTAAAACATATGACAAACTGCAGAAGTTCAAATATCGTCTATATGATTTTGTGCCCGTGTGGTTTGGGCTATATAGGGGAAACATCTAGGGAATTTCGTATCAGATTCTCAGAACATAAATCAGCGATAAGAACACAGAAATTACAAGCACCCCTAGTTAAGCATTGTCTTGAGTTTAAACACACTGAAACAGATCTGAAATGGCTTATCTTAGAACGGGTCAAATCCATGCCAGGAAAAGATATAGAAAAAACCAGAAAACAACAAGAAACTTTCTGGATTTTCTCTCTTGATACGGTCCGTAAGGGACTAAATGAAGAAATTATTTGGTTAGTTACCTGAAGACTATTTTCCATTTTAGAAATCTAGTGCAGCTCATGGGATTTCTATACTGTGGTGCTAACACTACCGTTATGACATCATTACATTATAGCATATATATTTACATATACTACATACTATGCAAAACTACATCAGGACACCCTATTCAAAAACTATGAATCCAGTATTTAAAATGATCGCATGCTATATCACTGGAAGATTAAAATCCTGTTATTGCCAGACGCTGGGATTGTAGCAACTTCCCAGTGTCCGGTATAGTTCAATAATGTAGTGACTTTTATCAAAGATATGGAAGCGCACAAGACTGTCATGACATATTAGAGTATTGAGCCCCTTTGGGGACATCATGAACAGAATAATACTCATGTAACTATAACTAAGGGCCAATTGTAAATCACTCTAAGACGGTTGGACTAACATAGCTTAAGTGTGTTAAAACATCAAAAACTGGCGTTTATAAATTTATAGTAAAGTTTTCCGAGGATACCTCAAGAATGAACTGACTATCTACAAGTGGCTAGCCATTGATTGTTTTTAATTATCAAAATGCATATATTGAATTTTAATTTTTAACTATTCTAATATGGCGCCTACAATATGAGAGCAGGGTCACTCGGTATTACGCGATATCGCGAGATTTCTCTAATTGGACTTGTCCAGCGTCAGAAATATGTAAGCAAATATATCAAATATGCATTGAAGTATATAGCCAGTATCTTTTAGTATTTAGTCTGACCTCATAAATTAAGCTCTTTACTGATTTACGAGCAATTGAGACATAGATACCTAACAGTTTGAGTGATTTTTAACCATTCCAACATGGCGCCCACTATATGAACACAAGAGAGTTGGTTCTTTCGTGACATCGCGATACCTCGTTAATTAGATTGCACCTAATGGTATAAATGCGGAAGCTTTCTTGTATATACCATATGCTATGGCACAACGCGGATGAAATTAGCCGAGAAGAGACAAAGACGCCTGGTAAGAATTCTATCCACGAGGCACATGTAGACCTCTCTTTTTAATTCTCTTACTTGTCCCCTAGATCACGCTTCTATCGTAGCTCCTTCGATTTCTTTTCCATCTTAGCAACGAGTTTCAAGAAACTCTTCGTATAGATTGGTGGGTATGTGGTAATGTTTATTGATGGCGGAGTAACTCATACCGTCATTCATGTTCAGCCGAGAATATGTATCCCATACTCGGCTTGTTTATGCTCTTGCTAACTTCAAACAAGAGTTTTCTTTCACGGCGATTTGAGAGATGTGTTTTTATGGCTTAGCAACATAGTGGTTGATTCACCGAAAGGCACATTCTCATAACAAAGGATAAACCATATACCCATTATATGCGCTACACATTTAACTCATGTGGGCAATGTTAGCTTTAAACTGCCCTATCGAGTAGGATTGGATAGAGACTACCATCCTTCTATGCTCTATGAGAGATTGTGCTGTCAGTATATCTTATATTTTAAGATAAGGTCTTTTTTCACAGTAGTGCCAGTTGTAGGCCAAAATTCTAGAGTAAGGACTCCTTGTTCTGCGCATTAAAATGGGAAAGATGTAATCAAGTTAGACATCTTATATATACCCATGTCATGAATTTATATTAACTGTATGATTAGCTCCCATACAAACTTTGATGCCAATACTGTTTATTATCTTTCAGAACAATCCATAGGGTCAATTTGGATTACTAAAAGTATTGGTGTTGCCTGTCCTGTGGGCAATCATGAATAGACGTTAGTTACGCCTTTCGTGACCTTAGAGGTAAGACATTTTTCATACTGCAGATTAGCTACAGGGTGTTGAGACACAGAGCAGATTTCATTTAAAGGCTCTCTTTGACAATGTCTCCGCTAATTTCTTTTAACAGATGGATTAAATATGTAAATCAAAATACTCGAATGTGAGAAGCATATGGAAAGAAAAATCTTGATACATGTGTACAGTTGAATACATATGCCGATACTGGATCTGGAGAATATATATTATCCCCTGTTAAGGATTTTTCCTATTGGGGTGAGACATTTCAAAGTACAGATATCGCTAATTCTATCGCATACAACGCCATGGAAGATGTCTGTTTAATTTTCTGCACTGTATTCCTTCCTCACATATTAGAACCAGTGGGCTTTATAATAAACCTTCTACTGCTGACTCCGACCTATTGGCACAGTGAAGATATCTTAGCCATAGACACCGATGTTGTCTACGAGAACTATGTAGGTCCAAACGGTTATTTTATTTTATTTTTAATTTATCAAACTAGTATTAAACTAAGTTTGACATCTCTTTGGGCTCTAAGACACACAATCTCTGATTGTACACCCTGGGTGAAAATATATTTTTGTGCTCATTTGTTTACAATTCTTGTTGCTGGTTCTGCACTTTTCAAACTATGTGCACATTTGGGTTTCTTCTTTGGGACTATGAACTATACCTTATATCACTACAATAATCTTAGGCACAGGATAAGTATAGATAAGTTGATACGATAAAGCAGCGTATTAGAGTAATACCATTTTGGTATGGCTCCAGATACCACGGGCACCACTAAGTAAAAATGTTTTCTCCTAAAAAGTAGACGATGACAAATCCCCGAGCTTATGAAAGTTATTATTGTTTTCACAGATAACCCCCCACCCAGTTGCATTGGTTTAACCAAGTTAATTTATAATTGGTCCTGATGAAGGTGATATGAACTAACTTTCACCGAAACGTGCGTAGACCACTTGCAGATATTGGGAATCCTACAAGAGACACAGACAAGGAAAGAGCCAGCCGAGAAGAAAAATTTAATTCTTGAATGTCTATGTTTTGAATTTAAAAGTATATGGGATCCCATGCATACATTGTATTTTATTGTCATTATTTGTGTTGCCAGTATGTATGATAGTATGAGTGAACAGGTTGATAGGTGAGAATGTAGGTATGATGATTGGATGTGGGGTTATTTGTAACATTGTGTTTCAAATGTACATATTTCAAAATATATGAATTTGTAAGGATATGTGTGATTTTATGCTCTTGTGAATATAACAAAAATGAAAATATATACATAAAAATGAAAAAATATGTCTTTTGATATAAAATAAAATTACATTTTGTGAAGAAAATATAAGTGAGAAGTTTTTGTATGTGGGGATTTGTCTTATATTTGAGCCTAACGGCCAATGTTGAAATGAGATAGGTCAGTATAGAGGTTCCTTATAATTGTTGTTGTTTCCCCCTCCTCTTGGACCTAAAAGTAAATAGGGGGTACCTTTCTCTCTTATTTGATATGCTCCGGGGTCCCGCACATGGGCGGGGATTATTCAGTGCTTATGACTATTGATGAGTATCCCCTGGAAGAGAACTGAAAATGCTTTGGTCCTACCGTAAACCGCAGATAACCCCTGAGGGCCTGCAAGTCGGGGATGACAATAAGTTACTTACCTGTAACTGTAGTTCTCCACTATTGGTATCTTTCATAGATTCACATTGTATTGTATTGTAATTCCTGTCGAAGTGGGAGTCCCACGGTGCCATAGTAAGCAGTGCATACCATTAACATAGGCTATATTGGAAGTGAAACATTCCCTTTAATATCTTATCCATATCAATTAAAAGGAACCGAACTCCAGCCAATCAGGCGACAGTACCCTCTGGAATACTCCCCACAGAGGCAGATTCCCTCAAGTTTTCAAGTGCTAGTGGGAAAGGTAATCCCTTAACAATAAGAGGAGCCTCTATCGGGAGGAGGGTGGGTAGCATGTGAATCTGTGAATGATACCAATACTGGAGGCCTACAGTTACAAGTAAGTGACCTATTTTCTTCTCCAGTATTGGATATTTCGTAGATTCACATGCTTGAATCAGGAAGGCAAGGAGTTAAATTATTTGTACAATCCTTATGATAAAACCACAAATAGCGGATGGCGGGTATAAACACCCATACAGAGAAACATCCATATACACACTAATAAATTGATATACATATATATCAATTTATATCATTTGGACATTTGATGCTCGAATAAATCATCATTTTACTTTCTAACTTTGCCTTTGGAGTCTGTTTCCTGGTGTTGCGCCTTTCTTTGGATGGTGGTACCCCTGGGATCCTGTTGTGGAATATATATATATATATATATATATATATATATATATATATATATATATATATATATATATATATATATATATACATACACACACACACATATATATATACACACACACACATATATATACACATACATATACCTTTTCGTGATATAGAAAGGTTGCCCTCAATGGAAACGCCATGTTTGGCGTATGAATTTGAATGGAGGTCGAGGCTGGCTCAACTGCTGTCCTCACAAAGGAGGTTTAACTCCCCGGGTGCGGCGTTTCCATTGAGGGCAACCTTTTCGTGATTTATGTTTAGCGGCCGGCTCGGTCGCGGAAACGCCCTGCCGTGAATACAGCGGATCCAGGGTCATCTGAATAAGGAGATACGGCTGGACTGGGGTGCCCAACTGTGAGCGATATCTGAATCAGCAGTGTATCCATGTACCTACACCTTTCATCAACCCACTGGGGTATGACATTGTTTTAATTGGAGGCGCCCAACAGCACCCACTGGGGATAACTATTAGTGGAACTGCGAGTACCAGAGTGCAACGCTGCACACGCCTTACTAGGCGGGACTTCAACGCCCACTGGGGCGGGATTTCAATAATAAAACATGCAGGTGTTTCCACTAAAAGGCTGTTGTTCTTCCTTCTGTTGCCAGTGATCAAGGACGATGATGTCCGAAACATGTTTGGCATATGAATTTGAATGGAGGTCGAGGCTGGCTCAACTGCTGTCCTCACAAAGGAGGTTTAACTCCCGGGTGCGGCGTTTCCATTGAGGGCAACCTTTTCGTGATTTATATATATATATATATATATATATATATATATATATATATATATATATATATATATATATATATATATACACACACATACATATCAAAACATCTGTGTATGTACATTAATCAAGCACTTCTAAGGGAAAAAAGAAAAAGGCTCACCTTATTGAAAAAAATGGCATAGTATCGCTAGTCCAACAGCTGGTCCAACAGCTGCATGACTGCTCTGGGCCGATTCCAGACAATAGTGCTGTGTGAAAGTATGCGCATTCTTTCAAGTTGCAGCACAACATATCTTCTCGAGAGGAACTCCAGCAAACAACGCAGTCGAGGTAGAGACCACTCTAGTGAAATGCGCCTTGACTTTATTCGTTAATGGCCTGCCAGCCTTTGAATGACAGAACTGTATGGTGACTGAGAGCCATCGGGCGATGGTTGCCTTTGTGCCTGGGGCACCTTTACGAGTATATCCATATGTTATCAACAGTTGGTCAGTGTTCATGACCGGTTTGGTGCAATGCAAAAACAACTTTAGGCATCATTTGATGTCTAATGTATGCAGGGATCTTTTCGCTGGTGACTGCGGATTTGGAAAGAAAGTTCTCAGTATTACAGGTTCATTAAGATGAAAATCCGAAGGGACTTTGGCGGTGAATTTTGGATTGGTCCTGACAATAACAGAGTCATCTGTAAGATGTAGGAAAGGCTCTTTAATTGTAAATGCCTGTATTTCGCTCATTCTTCTGGCTGTTGTTAACGCCAGCAGTTATGCAACTTTCCATGACAGGAACTTGAGGTCCGTCCTATGTATTGGTTCAAAAGGGCTTTTCAATAACTGAGTTAGCACCACATTTAGCTGCCGTGCAGGAGGAGGAGCCCTTACTGGAGGGAAAACTCTGAATAGTCCTTTGATGAATTATTTAATGATCCTATTAGACCACAAAGACGGAGAAGACGAAAAGCGCCTATATCTTGAAATTGCAGCCAGGTGCACTTTAATTGATGCATGGGCCAATACTGATTTTGCTATTAATAGGAGATAAGGTAGTATTTGTTCTGGTGAAGCTTGAAGAGGACGCACACTGGATTGCTGGCACAAAAAGACAGAACATCTTCCATTTCAATCTGTAAGTTTTTGTAGTGGTGTCTGCTCTATCCTTTACATGAATGTCTCCGCAATCTTGAGGTATATTTACATCTGTGAAATTGTAGAATTCAGGAGATATGTGGATAAGAAGTCGGGTCTGGATGAAGGACCTAACCGTGGTTCATCGTTAGAGTGTTGGAAGGGCTCAGGTGAATGTGGTGGGTCTCTGACAACAGGAGTAGATCCGTGAACCAATGCTGTCTCAGTCATCTGTAAGCTATCAGGATTATATGACAGTGCTTTGTCTTTAATTTGCCTATGACTCTTGGTATAAGAGGGATTGGGGGAAAAGCGTATGCATAGTTCCCTGACCATCTGATCGAAAATGCATTCCTTCACGACCCTGGATGTCAACTTGCATAAAACCAGCATTTCCGGTTCTCTGCAGCTGCAAATAGATCCAGAGATGGCCTGCTTCACAGAGAGAAGATCCTATTCAGAGCAGTTTGATTGAGCTCCCACTCATGGTAGCTGTTCCTTGTTCTGCTGAGCGTGTACGCTAAGATGTTGCTTGTCCCAGGAATTGTTCCGCTTCAAGCGTTATCCCATGTATCATGATTCAGTCCCAGATCTGTTGCGCTTCCCTGGAGAGGGCTAGCGATCTTGTGGTCCCCTCCTTGTTCACATAATGCAAGCTGGTGGTATTGTCTGTGCGAACTAAGACAGACAAGCTTGTTATCTTTGGCAGGAAAGCTTGCAAGCTTAGATAGATTGCTTTGAGTTCCAGTTGATGGTCTTTTGATCTGGAGACAATCTTCCACTGATTTGCAGATCCTGCAGATGGCCATCCCAACCCTCTAGGGAGGCATCCATGGTTACCAAGTAATCGGGTATTTGAGGTTGGAATCGTAAGCCTCTGGACAGATTCTTGGCTAGTGTCCACCAGGTTAGAGCTTCTTTTATGCCTGAAGTGATCGTTATAGATAGTTGAATGACCCTTCTGTTTGGAGCCATTGCGTGTCCAGCTCCTTCTGTAGAGGTCTCATTTTTAGGCAGGAGAAAGGGATCAGAGATATCCCAGAGGACAGCATCCCTAAGAGCAACTTGAACAGGTGCACTGAAACTGACTTTTTTCTCAACAGCCTGAGGGCCAATTCGGAGTCTTTGCTGTCTGTCCTGAGATAAAAATGCTTTGTTTTGAATAGTACACAAAGCTGCTCCCAGGAATAAATACCCTGTTTGATGGAAGAGTTGATGATTTTTGGTGGTTGACAGTGATCCCTAAGCAGTTGAATAATGTGAGGCCAGCTTCCATGACTGTTTGCACTTAATGGGTCAATGGTGCTTTTATTAGCCAGTCGTCGAGGTAAGGGAATACCTGATAACCGTCTGTTCTTAGGGAAGCTCCCACAGGAGCTAGGCCTTTCGTTAAGATGCGGGGGCTGATTTGAGGCCAAATGGGAGGACTTTGAACTGATAGTAGTTGTCGGCTACAATGAATCTTAGAAATTTGCAATGCTTGGGATGTATTGGGGTATGAAAATACGCATCCTGCAGGTCCAAGGTTGTTATGTAGTCTCCATGATTGAGGAGATGCAGGATTTCTGGAAGGGTTACCATGCAAAAGGATTGCTTTCACAGAAATGTTAATTTTCGGAGATCCAAAATGGGTCGCCATTCCTCATATTTCTTTTTTATGAGGTAAAAAACCGGGAGTAGAAACCCATTCCCTTTGGTGGTGTGGAACTTTTTCTATTGCTCCTTTGCTTAACATGGTGAGGGTTTCCTTACGGAGTAAGTGAAGACAAGGTGGGTGCACTCCCTTTGGTGGAGTTGTTGGCGGCCTCTTGATAAATTCCAGGTTATAACCATAGGTGATAAGGTCTAATACCCATCTGTCTGACGTTATTTGCCACAGTGTTTCCACAGTGTGCAATGTTGCAAACAGATGTCTGTGGCAGACCTGCATGTTTTTTGCCTGTGGTCGGACTACGACTCCTAGGCCTGCAGTGATTGTGCCTTGATGCACCCCAGGGCCTTCTACTATCGGAAAGTGAAGCTGTTCGTCATGTAGCACCGCAAGACTCCACGACATGACCGGTCAAGGTCCAAGGAGACGTCCTGGTCCTGCTCCTCAGGTCGTTCCCGCGACAGGTAGTCGCCTAGGTACAAATCTTTGGGCAAATCGAAGACAAAACACAAAAAGTCCAAGCTGAAATCGACCCCAACCCACCACTCTCGACCTCCTCAGAAGGCGCAAGAGCGTCAGTATGCCTCCCGATCTCACTCCAGAGAAGGTGCAAGGGCTTCAGCGTGCCTCCAGAAGCTGTTTCACTTTGAAGCCAATTCAGACTCTTGTCCCAAGGCAACCCACAATTCCAGGGCTATTGGTGCACTTTCACCTGTGGGTCTGCTTTCTGGGCCAGTTGGCTCCTCTTGTTTCATTCTGGCTTCTGGATGACTTCGTACAAGCTCCCTTTGCAGCACCACATCCCACACTGGAACACGTTCCACCAGCGCCATAAACACCAGACAACGTCGGCCAACCCATAGTGCTGTCAGATTCTTAGATGCCATCACCTCAACCAGCGCTGCATTCTGCTAAAACAAAGCTACAGCACACCAGCACTCCTCTGATTCTGATACAGTGCCCCTGCCCCTCGGACGAGCTCATGTCTTACATGACTTGTTTGCCACAGATTCGAATAATGACGGTTACAATGCTGGGAATTAGTTTTCCCAGCCTTATCATGAGGACAATAGATATGAAGGTCTCCAGGATGCCAGAGGTCTGGATACTTCCCTAGACACTGGATTAGTTTTGCCTTTGGGCACTGCCATAGAGGAAAGTCCCTCCTTTGCGATGGTTGTGCGGAAGGTGGCAGGGGTCCATGATCTTCAGCTCCCTTTGCAGGAAGTTAAGACCAATGTTTTAACTGAGTTGCTCTAGCCTGGTCAAACAAGTTCTGAGCGCCTACCTACGTGTCCACGCTTTTGGGAACCTGTGCTAAACAGTTTTCAGATCACCTGTCTAATAGGTCTCCAGACACCATCTTCCTGCTCCAGGTGACAGAATTTCTAATCCTGCACCCCACTCCTGAGTCCTTATTGCGCTTTGTGGGACTTGATGGCCCAGGTGCTGCCTATTGTACATGAGTAAGTGTTTGCCATCCTCTCTCAGGCCATATAGGACTGCCCTGAAGCAGGCAAAGTCACCATTTGCATAGAGTCTCTTTTTAGAGCCATAGACGCCAGCGTGGCTCTTCGCAGGCGTGCCTGGATGCAGTCCACTGGTTTTTCAGGCGATGTCCAGGCCAGTCTCATAGACATGCCCATTGATGGTTCCAGTCTTTTTGGGGATGAAACCAATTGGGACCAAGAACACTTTAAAGAGAACAGGGCCACAGCATGCTACCTGGGCCTGTCTGCTCCTCCACGTCAGCTGCATCACCAGTTTCACCCTGTCTGTTGCTATGGTAAGGGTTTTCAGGACTGCCTGCAGATGCAACCTATACAGCAATTCCTCCCTCCTTTTCGTTGCTGCGGTATCCACAGAACCTGTGGACAACAGGAGCATAGTGCAGCCCAGTCTTCCATCCCTCCAACTGCTGCAGCCTCAAGGCCTCTTTAGTGGGCCCTTGACACACAACCACCCTGTGGGAGGCACGATCCGACACTTTCTGCCAGGGTGGCAGGCATAACTTTGGACAGGTGGGTCCTCCAAATTGTTCAGTGGGGTTACGCCTTACCATTTCTCGAGAGCCCGCCTTACCTTCCACGAACCAGCTGATGAAGGACCACCTGTCAGTAAGTGCAGGGTCTTTTGGGCAAAGGAGCCATAGAGAGCGTGCCGGCGCCAGAAAGTGATCGTGGTTGGTATTCCTGCTACTTCTTGTGCCGAAAAAGAACGGATGCTTCAGTCCCATTTTAGACCTTTGCTCTCTCAGTGCCTTTTTGCGAAAAGACTGGTTCAAGATGCTCACCCTGGCCCAGGTCTTGTCTGCTCTGGATCGAGGAGACTGAATGGTAGCACTGGACCTGTAGGAAGATTATTTCCACTTCTCCAGTATTGGATCTCTCGTAGATTCACATGCTTGAATCATTCCCATCAAAGTGAGAGTCACACGGTACCATATTAAGCAGTACATAACATTAACATAGGCTAAAAATGTGGAAACATTTTTAGTAAAAATTTTAATTAGGGACTTGAATGAGATAAGGGGTAGCTCTGGAGGCGCGCCTATTGGGGTGGAAACAAAATAATTGATGTCAGCTTGCAAGGGTAGCGCCTATGTAGGGTCTCTCACATCACTTTTGGAGAGGAGTGACATCGACATGGAGTCGCTTGGCACTGGTGCACAGGTGTATTGCTGGAGATTTTCCAGATCTAGTCTGACTCCTGGGGAATATTCAAAAGTGAGGAATCTGCAGTTAGAAGCCTCCATAAGAAATGAGAGATTATAAATGACTATCAAAAAGAATGCTAGGCTATATACGGAATAATATATGTATGCATATACAATAGGTGCTTTATTGATTATGTATACTTTACCTCTATTTCACTACATTTATTTTTACTAGGTTAGTGTATATAACGATATATAGTTAATGTATCTATGCATCTTCTGTAGGTGCTAAATATAGGGGTTATATTAAGGGAATCTGGAAGTACTGACTCCCAGCACATATAATGGATTTTATTTTGATAGAGACTAAGGAAGGAACCGTGGGATCCATTTCTGCCTCCTCCTAGCAGAGTCAGTTTCCCGTCCGCAGAGCGTTGGCCAGCCTGACAGCACTCATCCTCTGTGAGGCTTCGCCTGAGATACTTTGGTACACGCATTGCAACCTTAGGATGATTGGTTCCCTCATCGTCTATACTCTACCCAATTAATTCTTGTCTCACAGCTACTGGATGAATATTCATTCATTTCCTGCTCCTTTGGGCACCTCCTTCAAATTTCTGGAGTCCTCCCTGCTGGTGCTGCCTTTACACACGCTGCCGGACTCCCTTCGCCCTGGTGCAGCCATTGCGCACCATGATGCCCCCTATCTGCAGGCTTTTGTGCTTGATTGATGCTCCCAGGAGATTCCGGACAATTTCCAAGACTACACCACTATCGTGCTTCCAGACTACGCACCAGCTATTGCTAAAACAATATGTGTAATCCCGTCCTGATGATGACCTGAAACAACACAGGTCGAAACACTGTCGACAAAACTCTGCGGAATTACAGCTTCCTAGGCCCTTAACATGTTCCCAACACAGTTTTGATCACAGTGTTTATGTTATGTACCAATTTTAGACTGCGCCGTCTCGTCGTTTTCTTCACCGCATCACGTGTCTCACTTTGCGTTGTCCACATTGCCAAAAGCACTTTGTGTGCACTTATGTTTAGGATTACACTTACATATAATGAAATGTAATATTGCTGTCTGGAATTAATGCTTTTTCCAAAAACTCTAATATAGACCGCAATATCCAACCTTGGTGTTTTTCCCTTTTCTTGTCTCCTTCTTGTAATTGTCTTTAAAGTATTACTTGTTGAGACATTGTTACCCGTTACCTCCTCCGCTTTAAAGGCACACAGGGCATACCCTGTGTTTCCTGGGGGCCAAGAGGTATCTACCAGGTGTGACTAAAATCTTTGCACATTTTAAAGCTAAATACTGATTTCACAGTTCCCCGATACATTCCCCATTTTACATATGCTTGCGCCCTACCTCGTCCTGTAAATCTATTCATAACTAAATAGCTCTAATATGTGTTTTACCTGCTACTCTAACCTTGGGGGTGGGGAGGGGGGTATCCGATTTCCATTAACAAGTTATTAGGGCTCATGCCTCCTGCAGTCACAAAAATAATCTCACATTCCTTTTGGTACACAGCCCAGCTGTCCATACTGCCTAACATGGTTGTAAGGAATCATGTATTAAAGATATCTATTTCTTGAAAAAGCATGTAAAAAATGGTTGGCAGAGACATTTTTTTCTCAAAGTGATTTACAGTCTGGAGAGAGATCAGAAACACAACCTCTTCTGTTTCTCTCACTACACAATACGCACACAGTAACAAAGGTAGATGTCTAAGGCATCGACCTGACATGTCTTGCTGTAGACCAAGTTGACATACATTTTTAAGACAGCCAAGTTGGGCTGGTGGAGGAGGGGAGAACACAGAACTTGAGTTTCTCTGGGATCATAAGTGAATTTGTTTTGTGTGAGAATTTCAATACAAGCCTTGCTCCCCTTACACCTTACCATTGCAATCCAACATAGGAACTTTTTCCAAGATCTAAAACAAAAATAAAAGAAAGCACATTTTACCAGAAGATTAAAACACATTAAAACAACAATAACATGGAGCGTTAAACAGGTGATGGTTTTTTAATGTACGGCGTCAATCATATATTAGCACAATCATTACCAATAGAGGTCCAACCTCCTACTGCATAGTGCAGACATGATGATCTGCAGAAACACAGGGAATCAGAGGTGTTCTCAGGATGGGAAGGATGCAGCCTTGCTCTGCAATTTGGAGGATCCAAGGTGATGATTTGCCAGTGTGCCAAATGGAAGTTTAGCCTCCCCCACGTAGGTGGCACATGCTCCCTCAAGCGTGAATTAAAGTAGTTTTGTTATGAGGATTGGGGAGGAGATAGAACTGTTGTTGCTGCCCTTGATGGTCTGTGGAGCCACTATTCATACTGTAGCTCCAAAAGAACATGCTGGGCTGCTGTGAGGGCAGGTGCAACTGACAAGGCAGTCTCAGGAACCACTTGAACCACTATTGAGGAAACTGGTGAGCAACAAAAGCCATCCTCAAGCCCACAGTGATAACCCAGCCTTGTTTGAAACCGTCCAGGGCTTTATCCTCGAAAAAGCGCACTCCATTGAAGCGAATGTCCATAAGATTTACTTCAACATTCAATGAAAAGCTCATGGAACGCATCCAGGTAGGTCAGCAGATGGCAACCGCAAAAAACAATGGACAACACCAGTGAATACAGTGAGTTCAGGCCAGTGTGAAGGATCTGCTTCACTTTTGGATAACTTACACCAAATAATCGTAAAGATGGTCCAGAAGATCTGAAACTGCTATCTGCGCTATTTCCCGCATGGGAGTACCGGGCCAAGAGGCGATTTGTTTTCGTGGACCAAAGTGCAAGGCTTCCTGACAAGAGTACCTTCTTCCCTATCCTCGTTGTCTCTATGGTCTTTGATTTCCTCTCCCAAGGAGTGGAAGGGAAGGAGTAATGGTCCCGTTTGGAGGAGGACAATTTCTGGAACACAAGGCTCTCTGCAGAGGATGAGCAGCCAGAAATTTTGGGTCCCAAGAAGCCAGCTGTGCTGCAGTACAGAGCCAGCTTGTCCCGTGCAACCAAAATGAAGCCCATTAGCACTTTCCTAAAGGGAAGCAAGAATTCAAATGAGATGTAGGACCATTGTAGGATTTTCTCGCCTGGAGGAGGAGATTCATGAGGTAAGCATTCTGTATGCAGAATTATCGATCGGAAATGGTGGTTCTGACTCAAGCTTTCTATCTACCTTTAACAAATCGTTGCCACAATCAACGCCATACAAGAGCCATACAAGAGCCCAACCCTCTACCAAGAGAAACGGAGATTCAAAGTCACAGGTACATACCCCCTGACTTGCTAGGAGCAGTTGATTGCAGTAAAGTTGTGAGTCAGGTCGGTAATAAGTATAATATAGGCTGTCTATATATACCTAAACAACCAGCAAGCCCTCAGCACTCAAGTTGCTGAGAATGGACAGCTGCTCCAATTTGTCCTCACTGACTCAAAATCACACCTCACTAATACCAAAAGTGCAAGTGCAAGTACAAGTACACTAATTGCAAGTACACTAATTGCAGGACAGATGGACAATATGTAGTTTTGAAATTTCATAAAACCTTCATGCACCACATATATCAAATACTTTATTGCGATTTAAGGTCAGTTAATGTTGCATAAGAAGATTTGTCTTTGGGTGGAATTATCACTGTGCATGAATGGTGTTGTGTGGGCAGTACAGATGGAATTGGAGAATATATATTGTTAATAGATGGTACCAGAAACATTTATAATTTTGACAATAAAAGTTTTCAGATAGTCACAACAGTTATGGTTGGAACAATGGTAGAAGCATGTACTAAGCAGATCCTACATTTTATTTTAGTCGACAGGAAGTAGCAAAATAGATGTGGCTACTGGTAGTCTTCTGTCGTTGTCTATTTTCATTATACTGCAAAGTAATATATATATATATATATATATATATATATATATATATATATATATATATATATATATGTGCAGTCTTGCAAACAATCCAGAAAATGTTCTATCAGTAAGTGGGAATCAAGCTACAAATAATCTCTTCAAGATAGAGGAGCCACAATTACAGTTGCTGTCTGCACTGTTTGTGGCTCTTACCTCATTTAAAGACCACATACTAAACAATGCGCTCAATGTAACAAACAGTGTCACATAAGATACAGAGTAAAGGTAGGTAGCACATAAAAATGAAATTCTATTGATAAGCTTTCATTACAGAAATATCAATATGAGCATGCACAAAACCATTCCTCCTTTGGAGAATTAAATAAATTAGCAAAATCACCTTATCGAGCAGCACGAAGGTCACTGACATTGGTACTCGTCCAATTGACTCTCCACCCCTACACCGAATCCACAGGGAAAATTATATGGTTCCAGAATAAGTGACAAATGAAAGATAGAAATTACTCTTTTTTACCGGCATATCAACAGGGCTGCTGGTGTGATCAGGGCTCTTGCTGCCATTCAACTTGATTGAGGCTTTCACAATGACAGACCGCCCACTGAACTTCGTGCCATGACATTTACTTATTACCTGCTGCTGGGTCTTCACAGAACTGAAGTCTACAAATGCAAAGCTGGAGGAAAAAAGTACAGCACATGGTTAGATTGGAAGCATTCTAGTGAAAGATCATTAAAATGAAGGAGCTCAACCCAATATGCACTCCACTCAGAACTTTCTAGGAAGACTACCAATCTCCCTTCATCACACAGTGCTGATTTTTAATACAACCTTAAGTGTGATCAAATATCATGTAAAATTTTAATTCTGGGTTTCAATCATTATCTTATGCAATTCAGACTCTAAAATAATGTTGGTAAGAAATCTTGGTTTAAGCGCCATCAGTTATGTAAGTCTAGCACAGTTTAAGAGTGTGGGCTTGGGAGTATATGACTACCTCTATTCTGTAGTTTTTCTTGTGGCTCGTTCCAAACTCTTCACAGCCTAAAGCATGTGCTAGATCATGGGAGATTGATGAATCCAGTGTGTGCGTGTCTTGCTACACTACCCACAAATGAGGCACCTATTTACCTAACCCCCTTGTGTCATGGAATCAAAACATGGCACAAACAACAGTTAGTGTCATGTTAATCTCTTATTTAATCTCTTATATATTAATCTGATCGTATTTTCCACCAATCTAGCAACATTTACGTCTATGTAAAGTCATTCGCTTTGTTTGAGCCACTGTAGGAATGCTGCTTCATATGCCCGTACCAAACATGTACATCTAAAAAATATAGATCTATTATGAGTTTATAATCAAAACAAAAGTTCATACACAAAGAAATCAAAGGGCATTCACTCCACTGTTTTCTAAAATCATAAAGCATGTGGCTGTTCCTCAGACATACCATGTGAACTCATTCAATCTATCCATGCACTTCAGAGGTGTTGCCAGTAAGAGGCAAACCATAATACCGGATCATCCTCTATAAACAATTCATTTATAATGTGTAATGAATAGTATGGCATTGGAGTATAAAAGAGACCAATGTACTCATCACTTATCAAGGACTAGGCTTGATTAGAAAAAAATGCAAAATTCATCACAGTTCAAGTAGAGAGGTTATCATCCTTCTCAACTTTTGATCTACAGAGTGTAAGAGGAAATCCCTGTCATACTCAAAAAGATTTCCAAAACATCTTTCTTCACTATCCCACTGATTATTATTTTTTAAACATCTTGGGAATGCAATTCCCTCTGAAAAGGATGCCAGCGACAACACAGTAGCTTAACAGTGTATTGTCTAAATTAATGGGCTCACAGAGAGCTCACACAAAGCCATTAAACAACTAATTTTGGGAAAAGTTGCTTTTCTGATTGCCATTGCACAGGCGCTTGGTGCGTCTACCTTTGGGCACCTGGAGCAAGACAATAGGAATCTTGCAGGTCTATAGCACATATATGGTCTCCTTGTTGGAGTATTGGAAACATTTGGGCTGTGCCACCATTCTTAATAATTCTTTCTTTACCAACATCTCATGTTCAGAGTTGGTCTATATTCTTAAGTTCAGAATGGGTCTATAGTCTTAGATTGGACCCTTTTTTCTTATTTCAAAATATTTTCACCAATACTGATTTGTTCAATGTATCCATCCTTCACAATAAATAGTATACACTGGTCACTTGCTATTCGTCACTCTTAGAACTGGCATCCTTGGCGTGGTTTCCCCAGACTTTTTGCCTCTACCTCCTGTATGTTTGACTGTGTGTTGGATTTTGTTTTTACTGGCTTAGATGCGTGGGGCACTTTGCTACTACTGATCAGTGCCAAAGTGCAAGTGCTCCCTGTGTAAATTGTAATTCTGATTGGTTCTCCTTTATTGGTATATTTGATTTACTGGTAAAACTGCAGTGCATGTCAAAGGTAGGACATGTACTGGTGTGTTTTACATGTCCTGATAGTGAAACACTGTGTATTTCGTTTTTTACAACAACAAGGACTAGCTCTTCCATGGGCTATCATTGGAGCCGCCTTGTAACATTTTACAAGTCTAACTTTCAATTGGGAACAGCTAGAGATTTGGAGTTTAGGCTCTCGGAGCTCAGAATTTAATCACACATCTTTTAGTAAAGGTGGTTTTTAAATTGAGTTTTTGAAAATGCCCCTTTTAGAAAGTGGGCATTTTCTTGTTTAACCATCCTGTGTATTCACTGCCTGGTTTTAGACTGACAGGGGCTGTTTGTGCATTCACTCCAGACACTCACACAAAAGGAGCTGAGGTGTGCTCGGCATATGCTGATGGGCCATCCTGGGCTAGAGTGGTGAGAGTTGCCACTGACACCTGAATAGGCTGTGGCTGCTC
Source organism: Calotriton arnoldi (assembly GCA_963921515.1). NCBI lineage: Eukaryota > Metazoa > Chordata > Amphibia > Caudata > Salamandridae > Calotriton > Calotriton arnoldi. Next base: position 3,071,028 of record CAWUFW010000186.1, read on the forward strand.
TGCACAATGCTGTGTCCACCTCCTGTAGTGAAACTGGACCAGGGAGGGCAGAACTGGTTTTACTGAGCAAGAGAGACTTTCTGAACAAAGAATTCATAAGGGAAAAGGGGTATAAGTATTAGACCTAAAACCCCAGAACTTTAGACTGCTTCTGGAATTAAGAGGAATCTGCCAAGGAGAAGGGCTGAAGAGCTGTAAGGAGGAGTACTGCCCCTTTGCTGTGAGTTGATTTTCTGGGTTGGCCTGTAGTTGCTGCTTCTGCCAAGGAGAGGCAAAGGACTGGACTTTGTTATTTTCCTGCTTGTGACGTTTCTCCAAGGGCTTGTGTGTGCTTGCATCCTGTTCTGAAGTCTCAGGGACACAAAGACTTCCTCTGCAGCATCCTTGAACACCACTGCTGATAGTTCTGATCTGCCTTGTGGAGCCAAATCCAGTTCTGAGCCCTTGGAGGTTGTTCCTGCTGCAAAGATCTACACAGATCTCAATAAATCTGCAAAATCAACGCTAAGCTCTTCTTGCGCCGTGCAAGAGAAAATTGACGCAGCGCCTGCCAGTGGCCCGGAAAATCACAGCAAGCTAAATTCAATGCACCAGTCTCTGAAGTCCGAGACCCCTGCACCGAATCTGACACAGGCCCTGCAGCTAAAAGAATCGATGCATCACCTGTGTGCGGCTACAAAAATAGACGCAGTGCCTTAATCGCCACTGCATCGACCCGTATCGGCTGAATTTTCTCAAGCATCGCACCTGTGCGCCAAATATTTCCAACGCAACACCCGCAGACCAGAATCGTCTTGGAAATCGATGCCTCACTTCCCCCTACAGTCCGGAGTCGACGCTCCACTTTTCCTGTGTGCAGCAGAACGGTCGCCTCGCCTCCCCAAGGATTGAGGAACGGACGCCTCGCTGTGTTCTCCAGTGCTTACCCTCTCTGCAGCTATTTTACATTGTGAATTTTGATGGAGTTAAGGTACTTTGTGTAAAAATCATGCATCCATAGATTTATATGGACAGAATTGCTTGAAACCATTTAATGGTCATAGTATAAGTTGTGCATGTTGGAGTTTTGAAGTTTTGGTCTTGTTTGGTTTAGATAAAGTTACGTTATTTTTCTAAACTGGTCTGGTATCCATTTGTAGTGTTTTCACTGTGTTGCTGTATGTGTTTTGTGCAAATACTTTACACATTGCCTCCCGGATAAGCCAGTCTGCTCATGCCAAGCTACCAAGGGGGTGAGCAGGGGTTACCTAAGTAAGTAATCCCCTTGTTCTCCAGGGTCGGTAAGGAATCTGCGGCTAAATAGAGTCTCTACCTTTGGAAGGAAGGAGGCCCATGTCTTCAGAACCAGCTTATCTGTGTAGAATGTTGTGTAGGGAAGGTGCACAGAGTGCTTGCAGTTGGCTGACCCTCTTAACAGATGTTATAGCCACAAGAAAAGCCGTTTTTAAAGTGAGTAGGCGGAATTGGCAGTTGTACAGTGGCTGAGAAAGGTTAAGACCAGATTGGGGTCCCATTGGGGCAAGATGAATGGTCTTAAAGAGTGAACAAGTGTTGAAGTCCCTTGAGAAAAGAGGTGACAACCAAAGAAGGCTGGTCTGGAAACCATAAGAAAGCTGAAATACCTGATAAGCAACCATTAATAGTACTCCAAGCAGAGCCCTGCTGGGCCAAAGAAAGTACAAACAGTAAAACCTGAGCTAGGGATGCAGTAAGAGGGTTGATGTCCCTGGAGGCACATCATGCCACAATTTTTTCCCAAAAGCAGATGCATACCGTCTTGGTGGAGGGATGCATATCTGCCATAAAAACATCTTCGGGAGGAAGGTCAAAAGCTATCAACTGTTGCTGCTCTATCTCCATGCACCAAGGTGGAGGGTGCAAAGGTTCGGGTGCAAGATCTTCCCCTGCTGATGTAACGGAAGATCCTCCCGCAGGGGCAGCCTGATCGGAGGACCAATGCTCATGCACAGGAGTTTGGAATACCAGACTCTCCATGCCCAATCCAGAGCCACAAGAATGACTTAGGCACTGTTGTTCCTGATCTTCTTGAGAACTCTGGGCATGAGGGGTATTGGTGAAAAGGCATAGAGGAGGCCGGCGCTCCACTTGAGACAAAAGGCATCGCCGAGCGAAAGCCGTCTTGGAAACTCCAGCATGCAGAATTGCTGACATTGCACGTTCTCGGTGGTGGAGACCAGATCTAACCAGGGCCCTCCCTGCTCTTAAAGAGACCTTGCACCACCTCCGGATGGAGACGCCATTTGTGATCCACTAGGCATTGACAAGATGAGTTTGTCCACTCTTGTGTTCAGAGAGCCCGCCAGATGTTGAACCACCAGGGAAACGCCCGGACGTTCCAACAATGTCCAGAGACGCAGGGTCTCCTGACAGAGGGTCCACGATGCCACCTCACCCTGTTTTTGCAGTACCACATGGAAGGGGTAGTGTCCATGAACACCTGCACCAGTCGTCCCTTGATCGACGGAAGAAAAGCTTTCAATGCCAATCGGATCACTCAGAGCTCCAACAAGTTGATGTGGAGGCCGCACTCTGTTGGAGAGCAGAGGCCTCTGATCTCCATCTCCCCATGTGGCCACCCCAGCCCAGAAGAGATGCATCCATCACCAGTCCGTTATGGGTGGGAATGGAGAGGCGGTCTGCCGCTGACTCAATCGCGGTTCAACAGCCACCACTGCAGATCTTTTGCAGCCCCTCCCTTCCCCTGGACCAGTTCTCAGAGATTCCCCAGATGCTGTGCCCACTGGAATTTGAGGTCCCACTGCAGAGCCAGCATATGCCAACTGGCATGTGTCACTAACAGGATGCATGAGGCCCAACAGCCTCAGAGTTAGACTCACCAAAATTCAGGACAGCGGCTGAAACAACGGAATCATAGCCTGAATATTCTGGACTCGACGCTCAGGAGGACAGCCTGAAACAGGACTGCGTACAGAACAGCTCAGAAGAAACGGAACATCTGAGAGGGAGTCAGGTGTGACTTCAGCACGTTAATAGTAAACCCCGGCAAATGCAGAAGGTCTGCCGTAGTCTGGAGGTGGGAGAAGACTGCCTGGGAGCAAACCAGCCTTCAACAGCCAATTGTAGAGGTAGTGGACGACTGGAACTCCATTCCTACGCAGATGTGCTGCAATTACCTCCATTACCTCGGCGAACACCCGAGAGGTGCTGGTAGGTCCAAAGAGTAGTGCTGCAAACTGAAAGTGTTTTTCAACCCACCGTGAACTGCAGGTAACGTCTGCGGGCAGGCAGAACGGAGATGTGTTATATGCGTCTGGCAAGTCCAACAATACCATCTTTTCTCCAGGCTCCAGTGCCTGAACTAAGGTGAGCATCTTGATGAACTTCTTCAAGAAGAGATTGAGAAGGCACAGGTCTAGAATAGGACAGAGGCCTCCATCATTTTTGACCACGAGAAAGCAGTGAGAACAGCAACCACAACCTACTTCTGATGCTGGCATCCTCTTGATGGCCCCTTTGGCCAAAAGGGGTACCACTTCCTGACGGCGCAAGAAGAGATGGTCCTCTGTCGGGCGGTCGAAAGTAGGTGGCATGGTTGTAGGGATTTCCAGAAAGGGGATGGAGTAGCCCCTCTTGACGATTCGTAAAATCCACTTATCTGATATTATGGACTGCCAGTGGGATAGGTGATGGCAGATCGTGCCCCCCCCAGCCTACCTGGGTGCCCGTGCAGGTATAAGGCAAATTAAAAGGATTTTGAGGCTTCGGAGGGTTGGAGGTCACAGTGCACTGGGCTGACCTTTGGCTGGTTGCCCCATATGGCCAAACAGGGTTGGTGGCGGTGCTGGAAAGAACACTGTAGGTAGCCCCTCACTTAGCCACGGAAGAGACAAAAGGCAGACTACGGTCGGCGAGGGGGCCATGGACAGATCCAAGGCTCAGACCGTAGCTCTGCTGTCCTTAAAACGCTCCAGCATGGAGCCTGCCTTTTCACCAAAAAGGCCAGAGCCATCTAAGGGCATGTCCACAAGGGAAGCTTGGACATCCCCTGAAAAGTTAGTGGTTCTCAACCAGGCACAGCCTCTAAGTGCCACTGACGCTCCACCTAGTGAGTCGGTTGTGCCATCCCACATCTAATGGTGAACTCTGCTGCATTTCACCCATCAGCAATTGCTTGAGTGAGTATGGCTCGGACCTCACCGGAGAGCATAGGCAGCACTTGCGCAACCAAATCCTATACAGTCTGGGTGTAATGGCCGAAAATGCAAGCGGTGTTCAGCGACCGCAGTGCTAGGCTTGCGGAAGAGAATATCCTCTTGCCAAAGGTAACCATCCTTTTGGATTCCCTATTCAGTGGAGTGGTAGGGAACATGCCATGATTAACATGGGAGGTGAAGGTTTTGGATCACTAAGCTCTCCACGGTGGGATGCTGGGTGAGGGAACTGGGGTCCCCAGGAGCGGGCCGATGGCGATGGGCAATTTTCCTGTTCACAGGAGCCCATATGCAGGGCTAGGACTAGGTTCAAGGAAGAATCTGTAAGAGTTCAACTGAATGGGAGTAAGGGTTCAGAGGGGGAACTCCAGGCTGAAGCACCTCTGTCAAAATGTTCGTCCTGACTGCCACTAAGGGCAGCTGAAGTTCCAGGACCTCAGCTACCCTCCTCATCACCTTAGCAAAAGAGGCTCCCTCCTCCGTAGCCACGGTGGGAGGAGAGACCAAGCCAGTGTCTGATGAGGTGTCCAAACCATTGGATTCCGCCAGTTCCTCATACCAGTTGTCCTCTGGTTCCTCAAGGGGAAGTTGGAATCCAGAAGAGTACTCAGACCCCTCCCAAACGTCTCCATCTCCAGGCCTATCAAAGGAAAAAGGCACTGGCTCCGACTCGGAGGGCATGGTACCGGGTGGCGCCAGAGTTGGGCAACTTCCATCCGTCTCCGTTTGCGAGTCGGTTATGAAAATGGGGCTACACCTTCGCAAAGCATCAGCAGCGCCGGAAATGACAGCACTGGAGCAAGCTCCAACGAAAGTCACAGTCTTGCGTCTGGCACCGAGGGTGGACTAGCCGGCGGGAATCCAGTAGGGGCCCCTCCCGAACCCATGAGGCCCAAAGACACTCCAGAGGGGTCGGACCACCTAAATATGAGGTACATGGCCTCACAGAACTCTCAATTGGGCAGGGTTTGCTCCGGGAAACTCTGGGAGGGCAGAGCAGACCCACGCAGACTCCACAGAGGAGCGAGGCCTAGAACGGTGTTGTCATTCCAGCGCCTCGCCCAATGACTTGGACCGGCAAACAGAAGTCGAAGAACGCTTCGACTTCTTTTACCTGTGGGACTTAGCTGATGATTTGGAATGGGACGATGATCCGCAAGATCGGCTCTGCAATCGGTCCCAGGAACTTCTGAGCCCACAGCTTCTTGAGCGTTGCGGGGTATTCCGATGTATGTTGGAGAGGAGCTTCTGGAAATTTTCATACAGCACCTTCGGGTTCATGACGCGGCAGTCCTCACAGGCCTTGGAGTCGTGGTTCCTCTCCAAGCATCACAAACGTACCAAGCATGGGTCTGTCACAGACATCTGCCTGTGACAGGCACAACATGGGTTGAAATCTGTAGATTTCTAGGGGACATTCCTAGCACACCAGGAGAAAAAATTCTCAAAAATATCTCGACAAAAAGGTCAGTCAAAATTGACTGGGAGTAGCTCTCTCCAGACTGGCACGGAAGGATTATGTTACCGTGTAAGCATCTGTTCAAGGCATGTAGTGCTATAGATTCACATGCTCTGCATACTTCTGCCATCTAGTGTTGGGTCCAGATGTGTGCTAGTTGTTTGTCTTCGAAGAAGTCTTTCGAGTCATGAGACAAAGTGACTTCTCTACTTGGTAATAGTGTGCAGGGGCATCGACTCCATTGTTAGATTGTTTTCCCGCAGGCGGGTGAGAATGGAGTGACGTAAGTATTAGTGAAGAGATGTCCATGAAAATGAAATAGTGTATAGGTCCTGCAGTGGCCACAGGTGTCCAGGGAGGAGGGTGGGTGCATGTCAATCTACAGCACTACATGCCACAAACAGATGCTTACAAGGTAAGTAACATAATCCGGTCAATGGCATGAGTAGCAGTAGATGTACATGCTCTGCATAGACTATAAAGCAGTCCCTCTTCAAAAGCGGTGGATAGCCTGTGGGTGTTGCAGTTGTTGGAAAGAGTATATCGCACTACCTGTCTTACTTTGGCTTGCTGTCATGCTAAAACATACACAGAATAATGTTTAGTGAAAGTGTGTGGTGTAGACCATATAGCTGCTTTCCAAATATCGGCTATTGGGATATTGCCTAGAAAGGACATGGTAGCCCCTATTTTATGTGTAGTGTGTGCCCAAGGTGATGTAGGCAAAGTTCTTTTAGTTTTGGCATAACCGGCCTGAATACATTTAATTATTAATCTAGAAATGCCTGTTTTAGATATGAGCTTTCCTACGTGAGGGGGGTGAAAAAGCAACAAAGAGTTGTTTAGTTTTACGAAACTCTTTAGTTTTGTCATAATAAAACATTCAAGCTCTTTTGACATCTAGGGTATGAAGAGCTCTTTCTTCAACTGAATCTGGTTGTGGAAAGAAAACAGTTAAATCAACTGATTGAAGTGGAAAGCTGAAACCGCTTTTGGAAGAAATTTTGGGTTAGTTCCAAGGACTACCCTATCTTTGTGTAGTTTGAAGAAAGGCTCTTCCAAGGTTAATAGCTGGAGCTCACAGACACCTGTAAGTGAGGTAATGGCAACCAAAAAGGCAACCTTCCAAGAAAAGATTTGTAGGGAACAGTTGTGCAATGGTTCAAATGGTGGGCACATAAGTCTGGTAAGCACTACATTGAGATTCCATGCTGGTGCAGGTGGAACTTTAGGTGGAATCACTCTTTTAAGGCCTTCCATGAATGCCTTACTAACTGGTACGTTGAACAAAGAAGCTGCCTGTTTTGTTGGTAGGGAGCAACTGCAGCTAAATTTAGACATATGGAAGTGCAAGCAAGTCTTGAGGTTTGCAAATGAAGAAGGTAGCAAACAATGTCTTGTACAGTTGCATCAAATGGATGAAACGGTTTATTGTGGCAGTAGAAAACAAATCTCTTCGGCTTCGCTACGTAACATGCTCTAGTTGTAGGTCTACATGCTTCTTTTAGAATGGCCACACATTTAGGAGGAAGATTTAGGTATCCGAATTCTATGACCTCAGGAGCCAAATCACAAGGGTCAGTTCCTTTGGATTTGGGTGCCTGATTTCCCCATGGTTCTGAGTGAGAAGGTCGGGGTTGAGGGGGAGCTTCTAGTGGGGAACTACTGAGAGTTTGGGTAGTGTAGCGAACCATGGTTGGCGAGCCCAAGTGGGAGCTACTAGAATGAGAGTGAGAGACATTTGTATGAGTCACTGAACCACATTTGGAAGAAGAGGGAGAGACGGAAAAGCATAGGCAAATATCCCTGACCAATTCATCCATAGAGCATTGCCTTTTGATAGTGGGTGTGAGAACCTGGAGGTGAAGTCTGGGCTTTTTGCATTGTCTGCAGTTGCGCATAGGTCTATTTGAGGAAACCCCCACTTGCAAAAGTAGGGAAGGAGGACTTGTGGGTAGAGTTCCCACTCGTGGACTTGTTGCTGCATTCTGCTGAGGAGGTCGGCAAAGCGGTTTTCAATCTCCGGGAGGTGTTCTGCCAGCAGATGGATGTTGTGAAGTATTGCCCAATGCCAAATTGTCTGAGATAGGCGTGATAACTGCACTGAGTGTGTCCCACCCCTATTTTTTTGTAAATAGTACATGGTTGTCATGTTGTCCATCGGATCAAGACAACCTTTCCTGTCAGGTGAGTTAGAAATGCTTTCAATGCTAGGTGAACTGCTTGAAGTAGTTTATGTAGAGACCCTGGTGATTAGTATCCTAGAGAACATGAACTGTGAGATCCTGAAGGTGAGCACCCCATCCTGTATGGGATGCATCCGCTGTGCGAATGACCTGGGGAACAGGGCCGATGAATGGCCGCCTTTTGACATGTTTTGTGTGTTCCACCACTGCGGTGAGCTATGAGTGCGGCTGTCCACCAACACTAGATCTTGTAAGTGACCCTGTGACTGAGACCATTGGCGCGCCAGACATTCTTGCAGCAGGTGCATATGTAGTCGAGCATGTGGTACTATGGCTATGCAAGATGCCATCATGCCTAAAAGTCTCATAACTGTTTTGACTGTTGTGTTAGTTGGGTTGAAACTGCGGTATCAGCGTGTGTATCTTTTGAATTCTTGCCAAATTAAGATATGCTAATCCCAACTGTTTGTTGATGAGGGCCCCTAGATATGGTTGAAACTGTGAGGGTTGAAGGTGTGATTTTTGTATGTTGATAGTAAATCATGATTGCTGTAAGAGACGGAGAGCAGTTTGAGTCTGTTGTTGACACAGGAGGTGAGTACTGGCCTTGATGAGCCAGTCGTCTAGATATGGGAAAACATGAATGTTCTGTCGGCGCAGATGTGCTGCTACTACTGCTAGACATTTGGTGAACACCATTGGTGCACTAGTGACTCCGAATGGAAGAATTTTGAACTGTTAATGCTTTCCAGTTATAACAAATCTGATGTATTTGGAAAAAATATGGATCAGAAGGTGTTTCGTTTAACGTATCAGGTGTTTCCGAGTCCGTGGGTTGTTCCGAGTAAGTATGAGGACTCTCCGGACACAGGACTATCCTGATACTTACTCGAAATAACTCACGGACTCGGAAACGCCCGAAACGTTAAGCGAAACACCTTCTGATCCATATTTTAACTCTCTTAACATAGGGTACTATAGTGTAGCACTTGATGCACTAGAGGAATTACATGAGTGACCAAGGGACGGTACAAGTACAGTTGTATGCTGGCGTTTCCCACCAGGACTACTTGGACAGTGCTTACTAAAATACCTTGCCCTGAAGAAGCCCTTTCTAGGGCGAAACGCGTTGGCTGTGCCTGCTTGTCAAAGGAATTTAAGAAATAAAGAATCTTTCTACATAAACAAGAAACCAGTGAAAGAACTATTATTGAACATTGAAGCATCATCGTATAATTTGTACTGCCTCTCATCTTTCTGTCTAAACAGTAAACTCCAGTACCTTGATGTTGAAGAGGGATAATACTCCTTTGAGTAAAAGAGCCTCCACTTCCTGCTTGAGCAGATTTTGATGTTCTGTGGAAAGATTGTGTCTGCAAGGTGGTATATTTGGAGGTGTGTTTGCGAGCTCCAGACAATAACCATGTTGGATAATGTCCAACACCCATTGATCAAAGGTCATGGTTTTCCAGGTAAGGGAGAAATGCTGTAGTCATCCCCCGACGGGTGTTAAGTGTTTGGGGGGAATGAACAGAGAGCCACTGCTTGGGAGTTGGAGGGAGCTGAGCGTGTTGAGGCACCCCTACCTCTACCTTTTGAATTATTACCTCTGTTATTACTCCTGTAGTATCCCCTGGAGAGAGATGTTTGTTTTCACCTATAGGAGGAGGTAGAGGCATCAGGTGGTGTTGTTTCGGCACCCCGTTTGTAGAAGGGATGCCGAAAGGAGCCACGAGAAGCAGGGGTTTGTAACGCCCCCATTGATTTAGCTACTTTGGTGTCCTTTTTATTTTTTTCCAATGCTTGGTCCACCTAGGGACCAAATCGGTGTACTTTATCAAAAGATAAAAAGTAATAATGTTTGTTGCACTTCTGGTTTGAAACCAGAGATACGTAGCCAAGCATGTTTACATAACAAAACACGGTGTCGGCTGAGTCTAAAGCACATTTAATGGAATTGTTAGAGATTAATTTTACCTCATTTACATTTTCATGACCCCTCTTTTTATATTCCTCTGGGAGATGTTGGAGGAGTTCCTTCGTTTCATCCCAATGTGCCCTGTCGTATCTTTGCTAACAGGGCTCAAGTGTTAGCGATCCTCCAATGGTTGGAGGATTGAGCTATTACCCGCGTCCCATAAGTATCAATAAGTTTGGACTCCTTATCAGGTGGTGGAGCATCGGCTGAGGATTGCAAATTAGCTCTTTTACAAGCATTAGATACAACTAATGAGTCTGGAGAGATCTGACCCTTGATGTAAATAGGGTCTGAGGCTACAGGATTATATTTTTTGTTGACCCTAGGTGTAATTATGCGTGCTCGCATTGGGTGTCTTTGAAAATGTTATCTGCGTGTCTAAGTATACCTTTAGGCATAGGCAGGTATTGGCATGTTCTATGTGTATTAGACAAGGTTTCAAAAAGGAAATCATCCTCAATAGTCTTTGTGCAGAGGAACCTGATAATAGACTGCTGACCTAGTGATAAGGTCTTGGAGTGATGAAGCATCATCTGGGGGTGATGGTCTGGCCAGGTAGAGATCTGGGCCAGTATTGCCTGGGGATCAACTTCATAATTATCCCAGGGATCTGTGGGCTGTGGATATGAATCTTCTCCTCCGTGATCATTGTAGGAGACTGTGGAGACCCCTCTGGTGTGAAGTCTTCTGGTTCACCATGTGAATCATGTGGTGAAGGTGGGTGTGGTGGAGAAGAGGGTGGAGGAAGTGGTGGAGAAGGAGGAAGAGAAGGATGCAAGGGATTTGCTGCAATATCCTTCTTTTTAGCAGGCCCTGGAACATCTATGACCTCACCATAAGAAAGCTGGCGCCTAGATGATTTAGATGCGGAATGCACAGTCTGGGCTAAAATACAGCTAGTTCAAGGCTGTATGTGTAGCCTTTTCTGCTTCGGATTGAGCCTTTCCTGCATGACTTGGAGTATGGGTTCTGGAGAACTTTAATGTGGAAGCCGAAGTTTTTGTGCTGAAGCAGGCTTCTTTTTCAGATCCAAAGATATCGTAGCCGAAGGCAGTGGTAGCTGCTTGCTTGGAGCTAAAGAATTAGCTGGTAGACTCGGTGCAGAGTCCAATTGTCTCAGTGCAGGCGCCTACTGTTTCATCTTGAATTTTGGTGCCGAGCCCAATGGAGGGGCACCCGAAGCAGAAGATCGGTGCCTACCATGGCCTGATGGCAGTAGCGGTTTGGTTGCCTAAAATTCGGTCGAAACCGAATATTTTGTGGGAGGTGAAACAGGGGCCGGTGTACTCACTGTTCGCTGGCCCGAAGGAAGATCTTGTATTTAGAGTCCAGAGTTGAGGTTGGAATCGGAAGCAGAACCGGACTCAGAGTCATGGATGTAAAAGGGCTCCTCCTCCGCTGCAGAGGCCTTGTGGAGCTCTTCCTTTCCTGTTCAACATTTTGACCGAAGAGGTCTGGAGTCTCTGATATTTTTGTGCAGCATTTCTTTGCGAGGCACCCGATGGTCTCGCAATGTATTTTTTTGTCGAAAAAATCGATGCACTTCACAGTCCGCCTCATGATGGTCAGGAGACTGACATAGTTTGCATACCTGATGGAGGTCGGTTCTCTGATACTAAGCATGGCAGCAGGGGCAGAATTGGAATGGCGTTTGTTCCATTAGCAATGCATTCTCGGTCGAAGCTGCCCGAAAGAAAGAGTAGGCCCGAACGGGCAAGTCCCGAGGAGCGCGATTGGAGCATGTCAAATCGAAGGGCGAAAGTTGTCTGATTTTCCGGAAAAAAGGATGGAAAACGCCATTGAAACAATACAGACGAGGGTGGAAATGAATAGCGAACTGAAAGGAACTGAACACGGTCTCAAACCAGATAACCACAAAACCCGTACGAAGCCGACGGTGGAAAGAAAACAATCTAACAATGTAGTTGATGCCCATGCGCACTATTACCACGAGGAGGAGAAGTCACTTTATCTCGTGACTCGAAAGACTTCTTCGAAGAAAAACAGCTTGCACACATCCAGGCACAACACTAGATGGTGGAAGTATGCAGAGCATGTGTATCTACAGCCACACATTCCATCAAACATAAAAGAACTGATGTCAGCTTGCCAGGGTGGTGCCTATGTAGGGACTGCACACATCACATCTGGTGCGGATGCTGACAAGCCGAATTAAGTCACCTTCCGGCGCGCAGGGGTACTGCTTGAAAATTTCTGGATTCAGTCTGACGCCTGGGGCTAATTCTGAAGTAAGGAATCTCTGGCAAGAAGTCTCTATCAGATTTAGTACTTTCACAAGTATTCCATTTCTCTGCCATGTATCTATCAGGAAAAACTCTTTTGAGTCTCAATAAAAACATGCCTGGGCTCTTACGTGCCAATCCGTTTAGTGTAATTATCGGACTCAAGTTTCTGATTTGCGTTACAGGATATTAAGCTGTTTATCTAAAGGGATCCACATTTGTGCTTTATTTTCACTAGAGCGCCTTTTGTCTAGAATGGCTGTATATTTAAGATATTCCAGCCAGCCAGCTAATGTGCAGAGGTGACTCTACTTTAACCCAGTTTTTACAAATTTCTCGTCTGGACAACATCATCATACAAAACAGCAGTTTACCTTCCCATCAGTGATAACTTCATTCTCTGCACTTGATATCCCAATTATTGTAACTGCAATAAGGGGATGGGTGTCTGCAGTCTAGAAGAAATGTATTCCACTGCATTAGGACTGCTTGGTTAAACTGTAGCTACACCAGTCCAGACAGCACTTCATGCATTTAGCAGTGCTGATCATAAAACTACAGAAACTGCACAAAAAATGAGAAGGCAGGTGAGATCGGTCAGGGATATATCCAGTGGACTACTATGTTGGACCTTCCCCAGTCCAAAATGCCTAGCATGTAAAAAAATCTAGTAGAAGGCTGGAACCAGTCCGGAGATGATCTAGCAGTGGTGTAACTGAAAAAATTATCATATCAACCTAGACAGAAAGAATTGGTGGAACGCCTGGGGAACCCAAAGCTCAAAAAGATAAATGTACATAGGGCTGTGCAAGATCAGGATGGTGACCTATGAGGATCTGGTTGATCTTGAAACCGAGACATAACCCTTGCACATTTTATAAGGTAACCACCTTAAATCCCACTAAAACCTGACTCACATGACGACACAGAGGGTGATAGATGGGAAGGGAGTAAGAGGGTGAGCATCTCCACAACCTCCTACACCTTAACAAAAAGGTAGGCTCTGCGTCAAAAAAATGAACAAGCTTTCTGAAAGGTAAATGTGTTCAAAAAGCTGGACCTGTGGAAGAATTCACACTCTAGTCATGCTGAGCTCAGTAGCCCCTGGAACTGAAGGCCACCCCTCAAGGGCAGTCTTTGTGTATACTACTGGGAACTCAACACAGTAACCAAGAAGGATACAAGGACCATGTTTGAGCTGATAAGCTCACTGATCAGTCAGGCATCTACAAATGTCCTAAATACCTTTAATTGGATTTCATGATGCTAGTGCATTGGCTAATTGAGGCTGCTAAGCAAAGATGGACATTTTCAACGAATGAAGGAAACTTCCAAGTTTAAGTGAAACTCTTGATTAAAGAATGCCATCAATGTCTCCCAAAGACACGTAATCAAGGTCCAGGGTGAACTAGAGAATTATCACCAACATGTATGATATTTAGATCTAAAGCTTCAGTCTGGAGAACCTGGTGGTGCACCTCTGGGATAAGCTTCTCTAGGGAAGGCAGGCCTGACTAGTAAGGTGAGCAAAATGATAGCTAGTCATGCTGTCTATGGTGCACTTTCACTGCCATGATGACAATGGTCACGTTTAGCCTGTCCATCTATATTCAAGCTATTTTGACCAGAGAGCCTCCCATAATTCAAAATCCTCTTCAGTAACGTACACTAAGAGCACAAGAAATAGTCATGCATCAGGAGTACAAGTGGCGTGGCATAGGCGATGTGTCATTCTGTGTAAGCAAGTTCTGGAAGCTCTGCTCAGCTTCAAGTCTTTGAGCCTTAATATTTCAGAGAAGCTATTCAGCAGGATCTAAGAGTTTCCATTGACCGCCCAAATTGATGGCCACTACGACTTGAGTCGAGAGATGTGTGGTAGGCATGGTTGTCACAAAGGTGGTTAAGCTAACAGAACATCCATATCTTAAGTTCCTGGGCACAAATGGTAGCATACCTCAGATCAGAACCACAACAGTGGATATACCTTGTGGTTGTTCACAGCTGCACTGGGGCACAAGAGACACACATGATGAATAGAATCAGATGCAGATGGAGGAACAGCGCCATGGAACAGTTAACCAGTTTTCTGCCCCTTAAGCCTTCTGAGCTCTTACTTCAATCCTGGTACAAGATTTTGCTGTGTTTTTGTTTCTCGTGCATGTGCCTGGTATAGGGAAGTTAAAATGTGCTTTATACCCGACTTATCTAGAGACTTTTCATTTCCCTGGATACTAGTTGGGTACCATTATCAGTCACCATTTCTTTGGAGAAACCCGCTCTCAAAAACACTTCCTTGAAAAATCTAATGACAGCATCAGAATTTATATTGTTCACAAATTTTACCTCAGGTCATTTAGTCATATAGTCTACCATGACTAAAGCATATTTAGGTGTACTACCTGTAACCCAAAAAGGACCAGATACATCAAATGCCACTTAACTCTAAGGTGCACTTTTGACTGCGATTGGGTTGCCAGGAGAGGGACAGGTCACCTGCGGTTTATTACTGAGGACACACATGCAACAGTCGTGGGCATAATGTTCAATAGCTTTGTCTACTAGGGGCACCAAAAATCTCCCTTACTCTCCGCTTCATGACACAAATCCCAAGATGCCCTTCATGGGACAAGTACAGCACTCTTTTACGTAGGCATTCCAGAACAACAAACTGTCCACTCCTGCCCACAATGCTCCCAACAATGGACAATTCTTCCTCCACTCTCTTGTAAGAAATCAATGCCTCTGAGGTATTTTAGATATTAGGCCAACCATTCACCACAAAGTTCATCACTTCTTGTAATTCTTTGTCATTCAACACAGCTTCCAATCACTCCTGCACAGACAAAGCCCCTTCATGGCGTTATTACCTGAACTCACAACACATACCATCTCAAGATCATCCTTCACTTCCTGTATTTTCTCACTCCCTTCCAACAGCAATCCAGAGAGACAGTCCGCTACATAATTCTTTGCCCCTGGCATATATTCCAAATCTGTAATGGAATTCTTGCAATTTGTATTGCCATTTGGCACTACATAGGGTAGCTCTACCCCTGCCATTTGGGGTGAAAAGATATACAAAGGGCTTGAGGTCCGTCCTTAAAACAAATTCCTTACACCACAAGAAGTTCTTGAAGTGTTGCACTCCCCATCACATGGCCAAAGCCTCTTTCTCTATTGTAGAATATGTGGATTCTGCTTCCCCTTAAGGTTCCTGATGCAAATGCAATGGTTTCCTCCCTCCCAGCTTGCCTTTTCTGCATCAGCACTGCACCAAGCCCTACATTACTAGCATCGGTGGAGATGATACAGAAGTGATTGATGCCAAAAGCTTTAAGAGGGCAAGCTCTTACTATTTCCTTCTTGATTAACTCAAAACTCCCATCACATTCGTCATCCCACACATTTTGGATTTATTTTCAGGAGCCTACATAAACATGCTGTTATATCTGAAAGTGTATTAACAGATTTGGAATAGTAATCCACCAGCCCGAGGAATGAACAAAGCTGGTCTTTGTCTCAGGGTTTGGGCGCACTTTGAATGGCATTTAAAATCTTCACTTTTGGTTTGACCCCTTTTTCTGCTACATGTTGACCCAAGTACTCCACACCCACACCTTCTTGGAAATATTTGCATTTGTCTTTCTTTAGAGTTAATCCACTAGCTTAAATCATCTCTAACACACCTCTCACTCTGTCGTCGTGTACCCCCTCAGTTTCTCCAAATATCAAGATGTCAGCCTGGAAAAACATGACCCCTTTGGTGTTTTAAAAAAACTGTTCATCAGCCGTTGGAATACCGCGAATTCCGACGCTAGGCCAAATGGCACATGGATATACCGATATTCCCCCTCAGGTGTAAATAACAATGTTAGCTGTCTAGACAGTAAAATAGCTTTCAGTGCCAATTAGAGCCACCTCCCACAAATGGCCGCCCCATCCTAGAAGTGACACATCTGTCACTACTGTGAGATCTGGTTGAGGAAGGGAGAGGGGTCTGCCTCTGACCCAATCGCGGTTAGTCAACCTCCATTGCAGATCTTTCGCAGTTCCCTGTGAAATCTGGACCAGATCGGTGAAATTTCCCTGATGCTTCACCCATTGGAACTTCAGGTCCCACTGCAGAGCCCACATGTGCCATCTGGCATGAGTCACCAGCAGGAGGCCATGAGGCCCAGCAGCCTCAGTCATTCTCACCGTAATGCAGGATAGAGGCTGAAGGATAAGTTACTTACCTGTAATCCTAGTTCTCTTCCAGGGGTATACTCATCAAAGTCATAAGCACTGAATAATCCCCGCCCACGCGCGGGGACCACGGAGCATATACAAAAATGCATATATATGTGTAGGTTTAGCTAAAAAAGTACGGAGTACCTTCAAACATACATGTATACATATATAAACATGCAGCCTACCATAACTCAAATAGGCTAAAATGCCAATATTACATGTTTTTTTCATTAGAGAGAAAATAATCCCATACATCATTTATGAAACAGAGAACATACACTCCATTAATGTTCCAACACAGCCTTTTATTTTCAGAGAAAAAAGGCAAGTAATAGCAGGCAATTAGCCCATAGGCTGCATCATATGAAAAAACATCACAGTACAAAAAAACTGGCACCCTGCCTTTAAGAATTCCAAGAACCTGGACACCGTGCCTTTAAGACCTCCAGGAGAACCCTGCTCCCATCATGCACCACAGATGGCAGTTAGGTCAGTTCTTTTTTACGGTGTACTAACACATAGGAATCAGGACATAAGGTGTGAAACGCTATTATACTGTCAATACTCGTTTGGGGAGGAGGGAGGGTTGCTTATGACTTTGCTGAGTATACCCCTGGAAGACAACTAGGATTACAGGTAAGTAACTTATCCTTCTCTTCCAGGAGATACTCATCAATAGTCATAAGCACTGACTAGAATAGCAAGCCCATACCCACTTTCCCGCGGACGAGTAACAGTATAGGTACAGCAAAGATAATACTGTAAGGATGAATTATCCAAACAGACTTTTTAAAGACTTGCCCAAACTGAGCATCCGCCTGCGTGTCAGAGCCCAAACAGCAATGACAAGTGAAAGTGTTTACTGATCGCCATGTGGCAGCTTTACAAATCTCTGCAATAGGTACATTTCTAAGGAGAGCCGTGGTCAAGGCCTTCCCCTGGTAGAGTGAGACTTTGGTTTGCCCGGGAGGGATTTGTTGGCTAACTGGTAAGACAAAGTGACACAAGAGACTATCCATCTCGAGATGGACTGTTTGGAAGTTGCACAGCCAGTATTATGGAACCATAGTTTACAAACAGGCGGTCTGATTTTCTCAACGCCTTGGTTGTCCGGGACTCCCCATTGGTGGAAGATGTCCTGCGCGATGTTGTCGTTTAGCACCATGCATTTCGAGAACATGCGGGGGCTGATTTGAGTCCAAACGGAAGGACTTTGAACTGGAAATGCTGGAGCACTACCTGAAAACGCAGGAATTTCCGATGTTTCCTGGAAATCGGCGCATGAACATAGGCATCCTGCAGGTCTATGAAGCACATCCAGTCCCCTTGGTGTAGTCGAGGAAAGATTTGGAGCAGTGCTAGCATCCGAAATTTCTCTTTGCGGCTGAATTTGTTCAAAAGCCTCAGGTTGAGTATTGGTCTGTACTCTTGGGAAGGGCCTCTTTTCTACACCAGAAAGTAACCGGAATAGATTCCCTGCCTTCGTTGCAGAGAAGGGACTGCTTCTATTGCATCTTTCTGTAGCAGGCTGTTCACCTCCGCTTGCAACAAGTGGTGTTTCTGGCAAAACCTTTCTCGAGGTGGTACTGATGGAGGTGGGGATTTGAATCTGAGCAAATAGCCATTCTGCACAATATTCAGCACCCACGTGTCTTTTGTTATCTTTCTCCCCTCGTCCAGGTGAAATATAATCCTTCCCCCCGCTGGAGTGGGTAATGGGAATGGGGAAGCCAGAGCTCATTGTTTTGCAGATTGTTTCGCTGCGGAAGGTGTTTGTCTCGCAGCTCCCCTTCCACGACCAGGTCTTCGCTGATGCTAGTGAGACCTGGGTTGATGTTGTTGCTGTGCCGTCCAGTGAGGGTTTGAACCCTCTGTTGGAAATAGCGACGGTTGTAGGGTTGGTACTTAGGCCGAAACTCTTTCCGTTTCTCCAGACCGACAGCCTTTAGAGTGTCCAATTCCAATTTCATTTTGGACATCTCGTCATCTGCATGAGATCCAAATAAAGAAGATCCTTTGAACGGAAGATTTACAATTCTCCTTTGCGTATCAGGTTTCAGGCCAGTGAGGCGTAACCAGGCTGAGCGTCTGGCGCAAATGCCATGGGAGTAGCCATGAGCAGCCAGATCCGATGCGTCCGCAGCTGAACTAATGACCTGGTTTGAAACCAAGCCCCCTTCCTGCAAGACTTCCTGAAAATCCTGCTGGTCTTCTTTAGGCAGCTTCTCCGTGAATCGGGCCAAAGAGTCCCAGAGAGACCTGTGCGACGATGCCCTCGACGTCGGGCCCCTCGACGCCGACTGCCTGCGGGACTGCATTGGAGTCCTTGACATTGACCGCCTGTATGCCTGCGGCAGAGACTTCGACGTCAATCCTCTCGACGCCGACCGTGCCAGTTGTGACGGCAGCGGAGATTTAGACGTTGACCGGTGTCTCGACGTCAACGGATGCTTTCTCGACGTCGACCCATGTTTTGACGTCGACTAAGGTCTCTCGGGACCACCATACTTTGAGCCGGAAGTAGTATGCCTCGATGTCGACTTACGTTTCAGCGACGGAGGCTCTAGCTGATCTGTCCCTCGACGTCGTTGCATGGCTTGCCTGCTTTCCCGACGTCGATCTCGACGCCGACCAATAAGGGATCTGCTTCCTTTTTGATGCTGGAGAAGCAGATTGACGTCGTTTTCGGTGTCTTTCCTGCGAGGAGGGCTCTTTAAAAGCAGGATTGCTCTCAAGGCCACTTTTTGAAGGTCCTTTTCCTCTCTCCAGTAGGGCATGCAGCCTTATCTTCTCCCTGTCCCGAAGAGTTCTTCTGGAGAATTGCTGGCAGTAATAGCATTTCTCTGGATTGTGTGATGATGGTAAGCACACAATACAGACAGAATGTGGGTCTGACTTTGCCATTTTCTTCCCACAGGAGGGACATTTGTTGAACAAAGCTGGCATCTCTGACAGAAAATAGTTCACAAAACTGTCCGAAATAGCTGAAAAAGTTGCCAGTAGTCAAAAAACATCGTGTAGAGATGAAATAAACCAAATTCTGACTAGAATAATCAAAAATTGACGAGCTCAATGCTCCAGGATCCTCACAGAAGGAGCCGGAAAAAAGAACTGACCTAACTGCCACCTGTGGTGCATGATGGGAGCAGGGGTCTCCTGGAGGTCTTAAAGGCACGGTGTCCAGGTTCTTGGAATTCTTAAAGGCAGGGTGCCAGTTTTTAAGTACTGTGATGCTTTTTCATATGATGCTCTCTGCAAAGCAAAAGGGGTAACCCAGTATCCCTCAGAACCTGGGCATATATACTATAAACTACAATGGTTCTGTCAGGTATAGCTATTTCGTTATAACTTTGAAACAATCATATGAACAATAAATCAAAAAGATGGCGCTAAAACACAGATAGAAATTGCACATTTATTTAAGGAAATGGAACAATGATTAGCTTAAATCTGGAACTTCAAAATCAGAAGTTTTATTCGATAAACATTTTTTCATAATTCTAGAATTACGTATTTATTAGTATGTTAATATGTGGATTGACCAATTTAAATGCATCTATTCATGTTTACAGTTCACAGTTTAGCCTCAACAGCGCTCTACCTTGATTGCAGTCTGGGCCTTAAAAAGGACTTTTTCAGTAATTATGTCACCATAATTGTCCAAGATCCTCGACATAGCCAAGTTTTCTTAACAACGGGTCACTAGAAAGTAATCTTGACTCCGGAGAGTCTTTTCTCCCTTTTCGTAAGACCTGCAACGGTCGAATCGAGCTGCTGCACTGGCCTTGCACGCCACTCACGGGCGTTTTTTACATACCGTTGTCTACTTAAATGGGCGCATTCTAGGCCGCGCTAACAGAGCAAGGTTTTCCTGTCCTCTGCCAGCCACGAGTGAGGTAATGTTACTTTGACGGCTGTTTGATTAATTAATTCAACCTCCGCCTTTTCAAAGACACTGAGGTTTTGTTTCCTCTTCCCATAGTTACCGTTTGAACAGTCACAAGTAAATTGTGACTCCGCATGCTGCCAACCAAATAAGAGGCATCAGCGATGTTAACTTGAGAGCATGAACAAGCTCCCTTTGCAACAAAGTATAAGGTATGTTTTGCCGATTTCCCCTGAGATATTGCCCACTATGCGTTTTATATACTGAGGTTTCCTTATTTTTTTCCCGCAGCCACTTTGCGAACTTTCACGAATCCTTCGTGACCTTGCAAGTGGTCCCACAATAAAAGTCACCAGCGTCTCATTGAAAATAGGAACACTCTGAGAATTTTCTTTAAGGTAGGTTCAGCGCATGCGGCCCTGATACTTAAACGATCCAATAATTTTTAATAAACCTCCCAGTGATTTTCCACTATCCTCCCCCACAGTACTTCAACTGTTTGTGCTTTTCGTGGAATGCCTGATTAAAGAAGGCTGTTGTCTAGCACTGGGGTTTGGAAGAAGTAGAGTATTCCAGCACACTACTCCCCATCACTGGAGGGATTCATCCAGTCCAGGTATGGAGCGTTTGCACACCTTGGACAATCAATTCTGACCGGTTAAAACTGTTATATTCATTAGGCTCTTTCCCTCCCCCCAGGATCAACCGATCAAATCAGTTTCTTTCTTCAATACTTATCCTCCCGGCATCGATCCAACCTGAGGATTCGGTGAGTTACCCTTGGGCACAATTGGCCTAGGTATTTTTCATGATGAGCACATTACACATAGTCTTATCCTGATTTCTTTCTTCGCAGGCTGTCCCATTACCCTTTTGTCCCGCATTGACAAATCCACATTATTGCCACTGTCAGGGTCGAAACGTCGACGGTTATAATTGTCCAATCCCTAATAGGTCTCTCTGCTTCAAAAATAATGTGGTTCAATTCCCAAGCTTGAGACACTTGTATTACTTTCTGTATTTGGACTTGTTTCCTAAAAATCTTCACTTGTAAATATATCTCAATTGTTTTGTTGTCACTTATAGGTCAAACAGATTGATCTTGTCACTCATGCACTTTATTCACCTTGTCACTGTAAATAATAATCACTTGCGTTGTTTCATTAACTGAAGAATTAGACAGTTTTCATATGATGCAGCCTATGGGCTAATTGCCTGCTATTACTTGCCTTTTTTCTCTGAAAATAAAGGGTTGTGTTGGAACATTAATGGAGTGTATGTTCTCTGTTACATAAATGATGTATGGGATTATTTTCTCTCTAATGAAAAAAACATGTAATATTGGCATTTTAGCCTATTTGAGTTATGGTAGGCTGCATGTTTATATATGTATACATATATGTTTGAAGTTACTCCGTACTTTTTAGCTAAACATACACATATATATGTATTTTTGTATATGCTACGGGGTCCCCGCACGTGGGTGGGGATTATTCAGTGCTTTCGACTACTGATGAGTATCTCCTGGAAGAGAAACATCGGTATCATAGCCTGAATATCCTGGACTCGACGCTCAGGAGGATAGGTCCGAAACTGCACCATGTCCAGAACGGCTCAGATGAATGGGAGCATCAGAGTCAGGTGTAACTTCGGCACGTTGATAGTGAACCCCAGCAAATGCAGGAGGTTCGCCGTAGTCTGGAGCTGGCAGACAACTGGCTGGGACGAGCTTGCCTTCAACAGCCAGTCGTCAAGATGAGGGAAGATTGGCACCCCTAATCTGCGCAGATGAGTTGCGACCACCGCCATCACCTTTGTGAACACCCGCGGGGCACAGGTGAAGCCAAAGGGAAGCACAGTAAACTGAAAGTGCTCGTGGCTTACCATAAACCGCAGGTAGCAGCGATGGGCAGGCAGGACGGGGATTAGGAAATAGGCGTCGTGCAAGTTCAACACTACCACCTAGTCTCCGAGGTGCAGGGCAGACAGAACCTGAACCAGAGTTAGCATCCTGAACTTCTCTTTTTTGAGGAAATAGTTTAGGGTTCTGAGGTTGAGGATCAGAGGATCAGACGGAGGCCTCTGTCCTTTTTGGGGACCAGAAAATAGCGGGAATAGCAACCACAGCCTAATTCTGGCCTGGGAACCCTCTCTATAGCTCCCTTGGCCAAGACAATCTTGACTTCCTCGTGAAGCAAAGTAAGGTGATACTCCGTCACCCGATCGTATGTTGGAGACATGGAGGGAGGGGTAGTCTTGAAAGAGAGTGAGTAGCCCTTTCGGACTATTTGCAAACCCCACCTGTACGAAGCGGTATCCCTCCAGAGGTGGAGGTGATAGTGTGATATCCTGCCACCAACTGGACACCCATGATTTGGGAGGATAGGACTAGGAAGGTTTGGAGGGAGAGGAGATTGTGGCCTGACCAGACTACTGGCCACCAGACCCATGGGGTCTGGGCAAACCGCGACCAAGGCCGCACAGAGGTTGCTGAACTTGCGGTCCTCTGTCTAGGATAGGACTGGCGCGTTTGGAATCCTATTCTGCAGCCATGAAAGGAGCAAAAGGCGGATGCAAGACGGGATGAAACAGAGTCCCAAGGATTTGGCCGTAGCCCGCGACTCCTTGAAGCACTCTAGCACTGCATTCGTCCTGTCTCTGACGAGACGAGAGCCCTCAAAGGGCATGTCCATCAGGTTGGTATGGACATCCCCCAAGAAGCCAGACGTTCTCAACCAGGTGTGGCATCTAACTGCCAGCGTTGAGGAAATCGCTCTGCCCAGCGAGTCTGTTGTGTCATGTCCACAGTGTATAGCAAACTTTGCTGCATCTCTCCCATCTACAACAGCTTGGGAGAGGCCAGCCCGGGCCTCCTCCAGGACTTGTGGCAGCACTTGCGCAACCGTCTCCCACAGGGGGTGGGAGTAACTGCCCAATAGGCATGCAGTGTTTACTGACCGCAATGCTAGGCTGGTGGAAGAAAATTTCTTTCTGAAGCTATCCAGCCTCTTGGATTCCCTATCCAGTGGTGCGGAAGGGAACGCCTCACGGAAAGTAGAGGCTTGGACCACCAAGCTCTCAGGGGTTGGGTGGGAGGTGATGAAAGCTGGGCTGCCCAGTGCAGGGCGGCGGCAACGAGCAATGGTTCTACTCACAGCAGCCCCTGTGCTGGGTTTGGATCACGTCCCCAGAAGAACATCTGTCAAGGCCTCATTAAATGGCAGCAAGGGTTCCAAGGTGGAGACACCAGGCTGCAGAATCTCTGGAACGGATCCATGAGGAGCCTTGGGCGCCGGGGCAGAACCCAGATGAGCTCCTTCCACTGAACTAGCGGGGTCAGAAGGCGCGCCAGCAGGTTCAGGCCGCCCAAATATGGCGCAGATGGTGTCATAGAATTATTTCAACTGGGCGAGGGTCGCTCCTGTCCCGGAAAGGGAGGGAAACGCAGAGCCGACCCAGGCACCTGCTCGGCGGAGCGGGACCTCGAACGCCGAGACTCCTCTGTCTCGTCAAGTGATGGACTGGGCGAAATCGAAACTTGCTTCGACTTCTTGTGCTTCTTATAGTGCTTTTTACCTGACCCTTTCGAAGATTTCAAATGGGAGGACTAAGACTTGGATCTCCTGGAGCAGTGCTCGGACCTTCCTCTCGACCGGGAGCGGGATCGAGATCTCCGAGGCACCTGATGCGGGCCGCAAGCAGCTTTAGGGACCGATCCCTCAAAGCTTTCGGCACAATGGCCTGGCAGTCGGAGCACGACTTTGGGTTGTGGTCGCACTCGAGGCACCAAAGACACACAAGGTGGGGGTCCGTTACCAACATGGCTAGGAGACAGGAGACACGGTTTAAACCAGAGGTCTTCTTCGACATCCTACACACCAAAAAAGGATTCAACAAAAAGTTTTAAAAAATTCTGTCAAAAAATTACAGGGGTAGCTCTCTTTGACGGATCTGCACTGACTGGTGCGGAAAGAACAGAACTGATGTCAGCGCGCCAAGGTGGCGCCTATTTAGATGGCGCAGACATCACGACGACAAAGTTGATGCCATACACCATCACGGAGAGTTGACCGACGCCACCTACCGGCGCACAGGGGTACTGCTAAGAAAAACGTCCGGATTCAGCCTGATGCCTGGAAGTTCACAGGCAAGGAATCTGTGGCTAGATGTCTCTATTAGATTCCCTTTATACAGAATCATTTTCATGCCTGCCTTTGAACACAGATGTCACCAGACCTTATCTTTCTAGGAAGTGTGATGCGTCAAGTTCTTCGATTAATGACACAGATACAACATCTAATGAAACAATCGTCTGGGTCAAATGTCTACTCCTCACCATGTCAAGGTCAAAGAAGAACACATAGACACATATAACTATAATAATGTAGTCTGAATTGACATTCTTTTGCCTTATATGTTCATAGGGAAACGTCTGGGATGTTTACCTTGATGCACATAATCTATGTCAGACATTCCTAAACTCATGTCAGAAATTCTTATTTCTGATACGATTTACTATAGAAGGACTGACACTGTAATAATGACGCCAGAGCCACGGTAAGTTGAAAGGTTTATTTTAGAGGCTACACAGCTGGCAGGTCCATCCATCAACAAGTCCAGCAGTAACTGACCCATCAACCAATCCCACTTGAACCTAAACATTCTTAGAACACACAGCTCCTCCTACGACAGAGTAGAACTAATAGAGAAGATGTAGATTCAACCTTGCAGTCCGATTGCAGAAGGGGAGACAACCCCTTTTTTCTAGGCCAACCTTCCCTAACCAGCTCACACACTTGTTGTAGTAGAGTGTCATCTCTCAAAGCCCTCATCCAGTCTTCCTCAGAACCTACATTAAGATCGGGAATGTCCATAGCAGCCACAAAACAACCTTCAGCATCCTCATCATGCAACCCCTTGAAATCTATCTCTTCACTGTCATCTTTGTTTTGTGGAAAACAAGAAAGAAAGTCTGCTCTTCAGTTCTTCCCCCCTGAAATGTGAAACACATCAAACTGGTATTGCAACAACTTGCTAATCATCCTTGTTATCCTAGGGGTACAACACTTACTGGTGCCAGAACCCAAAATGGAAACTAACGGTTTGTGATCGATAAGCAGCTTGAACCGTTTTCCCCAAACATATGGACAATACTTCTCTGTCGCCCACAGACAAGCCAACCATTCCTTCTCGATAACAGAGTACTGGATCTCTGCACTCCTTAGCACCCTTGACGCAAGTGCTACAGTATTCTCTTTGCCCCCACAACTTTGTGTAAGAATCCCTCCCAATCCCACCTGTCTAGCATCAACAGCAATACAGCATGGTAAGTCAGGATCAAAAGGTTTGAGAGCCTTGCTGTTGCTTTACCTTATCAAAGGCATCATTACACTCCTCAGACCACTCAAATTTTATCCTCTTCTTGAGTAAGTTGCTGATGGGATGGACAACAGTGCCGAAATTCGGAATAAACCTCGTGTAATACTCACACAGACCAAATACTTAACACCAGTCTTGTCCTTAGGGAGGGGAGCATTAGAAATAGCTTCAATAAGACGCTGTCTAGGCCTTTTTCCCTCCTGTGATATCAAATGACCAAGATATTCTATTTCTCTACACAGAAATTTGCACTTCTCAGTCTTGAGAACCACACCATTTTTCTCGAATATACAGAGTACCTTACGAAGGACCAAATCATGCGAAAAATTATCTTTGGCATGAATCAACACGCCGTCTTGAAAAACAAGTACCCCTTCAACACCCCTCAACAGATTCTGCATCACTCTTTGAAATACTGAGGTGGCGGACACCAAACCAGATGACGATATTGAAACTAGGGGAGATACAAAAGCAGTGAGAGGACGCGAGTCAGGATGTAATTCTATCTGGTGCTAGGCACTGGCCAAATCAAGCTTGGAGAATACTTGAGCACCTTTGACACATGCAAATAGGTCATTGATTTTGGGCCAAGGGTGCGAATCAACGCAAATCTCTTTGTTGACTGACCTCAAATCCACAAAGACTCACAACTGCCCACACCTCTTGCGAGCAACAACCAAGGGAGACAACCACAAAGATGATTCAGTGGGTTCTATAATGCCCTTGTTGCACAAACTTTTGAGTTCTTTGTTGAGATCTTCCCTCACACTGAAGGGAACTCCTCAAAGTTTGTGCTTAACAGGGATGACACCATCCTTCACAATAATCTTATGTTTGAAACCACATATCTTGCCAAGTGTATCACCAAAAACGGGCGGAAAATCCTTCTTCCATTTAACCCCTTCTTCTTCACTAACTAACAATACTTGCTCTTTAGCACCTGGCCTGAGTACTATGCGAAATAATCCCTGATGGAACCAATCTAAGGATGTTGAGCCCCTTAACAGCAACATAAATTTTGCCTCTGATCCTTCTCCCTTTGAACATTAGTACATCCTCAATAAAGCCCAGAAGTTCTATCTTGCGCCCTTCATAAGAGACAGGAGACCGATCAGGAGGCTTTAATTCTCGGTCACCCCATGTCTCCATAAACAATTTCTGAGTTATCATAGTGATTCTGACGCCAGTATCAGCTAATAGTTTGGGTACTTTGTCCCCAACACTCACCTTAACAATAGGATAAACATAGCAAGAAGGATCCCCCCCAACTGGTTAATTCACCATGCTTTGGGAAGAATTATGCTCATCCCTGATCATAGAAATTACTTCCGAGTCAGATTCTTCTTCAGACTCTACCACACATGCAATGGTTTTCTTTTGGTATTTTCTCTTAAGGCACACCTTTGCAAAATGTCCAATCTTTTTGCAAAAATTGCACGTGATGTTTTTCTCGGGACATCTACTCCCTCTGGGGTGCGGGCAATTACCACATCGGAAACACATACTGTTGGGACAACTATTATCTACTTTATTCTTGGTGCTTGTGGAACTGTTACGTCTGACACATTTTTGTTTGGATTTACTAGCTCCCACAACCACATTGACACTCTCACAGGGCTTGTCATCCAGTTCTTTCAGCGAAACTTGTGAGATTTCAATGCTCTTGGCCACTTTGATAGTCTCATCTAAGAACGGATTACCCATAGCAAGAAGTTTTTGTCTAATCTGCTTATCTTTGCATTGGCAAACGAACTGGTCCCTAATAAGTTGATCAGTGAAGTTTTCAAATATACAAACAGATGTTAATCTACGCAAAGGACACATATGCATCTACGTCTTCTCCATCAGATTGTTTCCTCTTGAAGAACTTGTGTCTTAAAACCATAAGACTGGGTTGTTTATTAAACCTGATTTTAAGTTTACGTACAGTTTCCTGATATTCATCAACATTCTCAGCATCATCATGCAGTGGGTCAGGCAAATGTTTGAAAATGGACCTGCCCTCAAAACCTAACAAATGGAGTAATAAACACTTCTTCCTTTCAGCACTAAATCTTAGAGCACCAATGGCCCCTAGATTTCAAAAGCATCAAACCATACCTCCCACTTAAAAGATGGTTCACCAGGAGTGTCCAGAAATGCTGGGGGAGGAGTGACCGCTTGCATCATACACATGCTGATAAACAACCTAGTATAGAATAGTCATACACACTGTATCATAAAAGGTTATGAAGAGGATACACTAAGGTATATAAGCATCACCACAAAGGAGAAATGCAGTGAAAAATGTGACCAAATAACATATACATTATGAAATAATGGGGTGACCCACAATAGTCCACGGACCTGGGTAACGTTCGGTATAGAAAACAATGGTCCTAGACTACTTCTAGTTGATTTTTAGTTCTGAAAGGTATTCATTAAGTCAAAATCCATATACATGGTACACATAGAAATCAAATTGCATCATAAATGTACCCCAACTCTTTCTCAATTCAATTTAAATATATCCTCAGAATGACACACAAGCACCATAAATAGCTCCAATAGTGACTGTTTAATTTCACAGTTATTATAACAGATCACTGTAAACAAAGGAAGGCCGACAAGTAGCCCTTAACCGTCGCCACAGCACAACCTTGCTGGGCCAGAGAAAGTGAAAAACGAAGTACATCAGATAAACGGGCCTTGAAAGGATCAATGGACCCCTCTCCACACCACTTCACAAACCTGGCCCATCTAGAAGAATAAACAGATTTGGTGGAGTGTCTCCTGAACAATATAATAACATCCACCACATCCTGTGGGAGAGAGAAAGAACTCAGATTGCCCCGTTTAATCTCCAGGCATGAAGGTGCAGACTCTGGAGGTAGGGGTGAAGAACCTGCCCCTGCGACTGCGAGAGGAGATCTGCCCTGAGAGGGAGACGGAACGGAGGGTGCGATGAGAGGTGAAGAAGGTCTGTGTACCACACCCTTCTTGGCCAATCCGGGGTGATCAATATAACTTGGGCCCGGTCTTGGCGAATCTTCCTCAGAACCCGAGGAATCAAGGGTATGGGAGGAAACGCGTAATGGAGTTGTGAACCCCAATCCAATTGAAATGCGTCCCACAACTCTCCCCGCATCGGAAACTGGAGACTGCAGAAAGACGGGCAGTGCGCGTTCTCTTGAGTGGCGAAAAGGTCCAACCGAGGAAACCCCCACATCTTGAAGATGTGATGGACCACCTCCGGATGAAGCCTCCACTCGTGATCGGCCGAGAATTGTCAACTGAGACTGTCCGCAAGCACATTCAGCACTCCGGCCAGATGATTTGCAATTACACAAATCTGATGATCCTGAGCCCAGGACCAGAGTCGCAGAGCCTCTCTGCAGAGACGATACGACCCTACGCCTCCCTGTTTGTTTATGTACCACATCACGGTAGTGTTGTCCGTTAGGACTTGAACCGACTGACCGCGAAGGGAGGGAAGGGAAGCCTTGAGAGCCAAACGTTTTGCCCGCAATTCCGGAAGGTTGATGTGAAGCAACCTTTCTTCCAGAGACCAAAGACCCTTGATCTCCAGATCCCCCAGATGAGCACCCCACCCTAGAGTGGGGGCATCCGTGATCACCGTGGCCACCGGTGGAGGAAGATGAAAGAGCTTCCCTTGAGACAGGTTGCTCTCCACACTCCACCAAGACAGCTCCGCTGCAGTGTCTCTGGAGATTTTGACCATCTCCCTGAGATCTCCATTGTGCTGATACCACTGCCTGCAGAGGCACCACTGGAGTCCCCTAATGTGCCAGCGTGCATGGTTGACCAACAGTATGCAGGAAGCGAACAGACCAAGCAGGCGTAGCACCTTCAGGACTGGAACAACCGCTCCATCGTGAAACAAAGGAATCATCTCCTGAATGTCGAGAATCCTCTGCGGAGGCGGGAAAGCTCGACACACAGTAGTGTCCAGTACTGCCCCTATAAACAGGTTGCGCTGAGAGGGCACCAGGTGAGATTTGGGTACATTTATCGAGAAGCCCAAGTCAAACAACAGCCGTGTTGTTACCTGCAGATGATGCAGCACCATCTCTGGCGACTTTGCTTTGAGCAGCCAGTCGTCCAGATAGGGTAAAACAGAAATCCCCAACCTTCTGAGATGAGCTGCCACCACCGCCATCACCTTTGTGAAGACCCAAGGCGTGGAAGTAAGGCCCAACAGGAGGACCGTAAACCGGTAGTGCTGGGACCCTACCGTAAAATGGAGATACTTCCGATGCGACTTCAGGATGGGAATGTGAAAACGATCGACACCATCTAGTCTTCTTGCTGCAGCGCCAGAAGAACCTGAGCTAGGGTCAACACAACATCTTGAATTTTTCCTGCCTGAGGTAAAAATTCAAGATCCTGAGGTCTAGGATCCGTCTTAACCTGACGTCCTTCTTGGGGATCAGGAAATAACGGGAGTAGCATCCCTGACCCCTTTCCCGCTCCGGAACCACCTCAGTCGCACCTTTCTGTAGTAAAGCAAGAACCTCTGACTGCAGGAGCAGCAAATGGTCCTCTGTATACCAACCCTGGCGAGGAGGGTAAGGGGGTGGAAACTCTCGGAAGGGTAGGGCGTACCCATTTTCCACAAGATTCAAAACCCAAAGGTCTGATGTAATAGATTTCCAATCTTGTAGAAAATGGGACACTCGACCCCCCCTACAGGACCAACATGCTCCAAGATGGGGGATCTAGAGCTGCTTTCCCGTACCAGCGGTGGGGGCAGGGGAGGAAGAAGAGGAGGAGGAGAGTTGCTGAGAGGCCCCCCGCAGTCGACCTCTACCCTTCCCTCTGTACGATTTGTACCGAGGGTTCTGCTGTTGCTGAGGCTGCTGACGGCCTCGAAAGGAAGCCGTCTTCCCAAAACCTCGGTACCTCCTATATCCATTACACCAAGGTTGGGACTGCAGACCTAAGATTTTGCAGTAGCTCTACTATCTTTGAAACGCTGCAGAGCCGAATCTGCCTTTGCACCAAAGAGTCTGGACCCATCAAACGGCAGATCAAGAAGAGTAGCCTGCACATCCGGAGAGAACCCCTAAGACCTGAGCCAGGCATGCCTCCTGGTAGCCACGGCGGAACCCATCACCCTGGCAACTGAATCTGCAGTATCCAGACCAGACTGTGTTACCTGACGGGCTGCAGCCTGCGTGTCTGCCAAAACTTCCAAAAAAGAACCACGGTCATTCTCTGGCAACTTAGGAGCCAACTGTTTAGCCGAGTCCATTAAGGCATGGATATACCTCCCCAACAAGCACGTGGCATTATTTGACTTTAACGCCATACTTGCAGAGGAGAAAACCTTCTTGGCAGACTGCTCCAATTTCTTAGAGTCCCCATCAACCGACCCCACTTGAACCTAAACATTCTTAGAACACACAGCTCCTCCTACAACAGAGTAGAACTAATAGAGAAGATGTAGATCTACCAGATATTATGTAGAGATCATGACAGAACATTCTGAAAGCACTTGTCAGGAGAGGTCCTTTACCCAGATGTTCGCCCAAGATTTTGCCAGAGACGGTCTCACCTGCTTCCAGCAAACTTCAAACTGCGCAGATGATGCCTCTCGCCTGAAGATTGAAGCCTATAAAGCCAAGTCCCAGAGGAAGACGAGCTGACTGCTACTGCAGTGGGTGTTTGCCCTTTGCGGGAAACTCTGTATTCATGCCTCCGCTGATAAAGACAGCCTTTGCTGTCAACAAGGTATTCAGTGCATCTTTTCTCCCTAAGAAACTCAAGACTCCAAGTTGTTCAGCCTTTCATGCTCTCATAGTGTAGTGCATCGAATTAGGCATTAGGGTGTTAGAGGACATTTTAAATGACTCGTTAGCAATGTTGAAAATGTTAATTTTGTTCCTGTTATTTATAACATGTCTTCTTGCTATTATAATATTCTGTGTAATTGTTTTAGATGTACTGAGAAACAGATTGTTCCTGTAGTAATAAATACTTTTAACGCAAAAGTGTTCGTTCTTCTTAGTCGAGTGTATGTGATACTGTGAATAGCAAAATAAGATTTGCTGCTGTTTCCATGGTGCCCCCGATTACTTTATGGGATTGTTAGTAAACTAAAAGCAATACTTCTGTGCCAATTACACATTGAATAGTGTCTTGCGGAAGTACAATAACTGGACTTTCACATTCATCGCTGGTGCATTGAACCAAGCTCACCCGAGACACCTGTGGGTGGGAAAGCACACCTTGTACAGTTATGCTAAAGTTGTAACTTACAAAAACAGCTTACGCCCAACATGGGACTCCTATCTTACAGTTATGTCTTGAGTAGTATACACTTATCACACACATCTGAACCATCATTTCGTTATTAGGAAACGTCAGTAGTAATCATAGTTACCTCTTATTGGGAATAAGGGAGCACCTATTTTCCTAGGGTTGTCAAGCTTGAGTCATAAAAGGTTATTCCCCATTCTGTGGGGTTTTTAATTCTTTGGTTCCAATTACAAATTGAATCCATTCATTAGGGCAACACCTATTGTTAAGGGGGGCAATTGGAGGGAAGCAGTTACTCAACACCTCAAAGCCTGAGGTGTCCCGATGAGTTTGAAGGGGGGTGGGGGGGTTTCAAGTTTTCTTTTGTAATAGCTGCACATCCAGCGTATGCCTTTGAGACGTTTGACTCCTGGGTGGGGTTCGAGCCTATTGATGCTGTCTGAGGGCAGTTTCATGAATATACTGTGGTAGATCTACCTGCGCATTGCCGGGCTGACCCAGATCGGGAATCTCTGCTAACTTTTCAAGAACACCAGAATTGGTTTGGTGGTCAATTGCCACACACGCAACAGTCATGTTCGTTTGGAGCCTCTGAGCAATGGCGGGGCTAAGTGGCCAGTCTTGGCTGGGTACATTCCCATTCGGCGCCTAAAAACTATCTCATGCGGAGGTAGTAGGGGTATTAAAGAACAAGTTACTTACCTTCGGTAACGATATATCTGTAAGAAACATAGGTTAGTTATAGATTCCTTACCTTAGAATTATCCCAGGCGTCAGACTGGATCCGGAAAGTTTTTCGTCAGCAGTACCCCTGCGCGTCGGAAGGTGGCGTCGGTCGACTCCGCGTTCGTCGTCGTGGTCGCTGGGATGATGTCGCTGTAGCTACATAGACGCTGCCCTCGCGCGCTGACGTCAGTTCTGTACACGAATTTCCATGCCAGAAGCTCAGAGCCATGCAAGACACTGACCACTGGTGCACAAAACTAGGGCCCTGAAAGAAAGTCCTTAACCCTAGAAATCAGTTCGCAGAACTGGGAGGATGGGTGGGGCGATAAGGAATCTATAACTAACCTATGTTTCTTACAGATATATCGTTACCGAAGGTAAGTAACTTGTTCATCTGAAAGAAACAGTTAGTTATAGATTCCTTACCTTAGAATAGATACCCCAGCAATACCAACCCCAGAGGTGGGTCTGCAAACTAAGTTCACACCAGAAAGTCCTGGAGAACAGAACGGCCAAAGAAGCCGTCTCTCCTGACTTGGCTGTCCAGGCAGTAGTGTTTGGTGACCGTGTGCAGCGATGCCCACGTAGCTGCCTGACAGATGTCATTAAGGGGAACTCCCCGTCCCAAAGCAGTGGTGGCTGCCGTCGCCCTGGTGGAATGGGCGCACAGTCCCACTGGAGGCTCCTTCTTTGCCAAAGAATAGCAAGCTTTGATGCACAGAACGACCCACCTGGAGATGGTCCGTTTGTGCACGGCCCGACCTTTCTTAGCGCCCACGTAACCAACAAAGAGCTGGTCGTCCACCCGGAATTGTTTGGTGCGATCCAAGTAGAAGGATAGCGCACGTTTTGGATCCAGACGGTGGAGCCTCTCTTCCTCTTTTGAAGGATGCGGAGGCGGAAAGAAGGTGGGCAAAGGGATGGTTTGGCCAATGTAGAAAGAAGTAACCACCTTGGGAAGAAAGGAAGGTCTAGTTCTAAGGACGACCTTGTCCGGATGGACAGCCAGAAAGGGAGGCTTGGAAAAAAGAGCTTGTAGCTCACTCACCCTGCGTGCAGAGGTGATAGCCAACAGAAAGGCAGTTTTCAAAGTGAGAAGTCTGAGAGGACAGTTATGTAGCGGCTCAAAGGGAGCGCACATGAGGTAGGTAAGAACCAAGTTCAAGTCCCACTGAGGCATTACGAAGGGAACAGGAGGAAAAAGATGAGTAATGCCCTTAAGGAATCTATTTACAACAGGGGACTTGAAAAGAGAAGGCTGATCAGGAAGCCTAAGGAAGGCTGAAATGGCTGAGAGGTAGCCCTTAGAGTGCCCAGAGCAGAGCCCTGCTGGGCTAAAGAAAGGAGGAACAAGAGAACCTCAGAAAGAGGGGCGGAAAGGGGATCCACAGCCTTTGCTGTGCACCATGCCACAAATTTGTTCCATCTGCAGGCGTATACCGTCTTAGTGGAGGGACTGCTGGCTGCCAAGATAACATCGCAGACTTCGGGAGGCAGGTCAAACGACGTCAACTGCAGCCGCTCAATCTCCACGCAAGGAGGTGGAGGCTGGACAGGTTCGGGTGGAGGACCGTCCCCTGCTGCTGCGACAGAAGATCCTCCCGAAGAGGCAGTCTGACCGGAGGATCGATGGTCATGTTGAGCAGCTCGGGATACCAGACTCTTTGTGCCCAATCTGGAGCCACAAGAATGACTTGGGCCCGGTCGCGCTTGATCTTCAGCACTCTGGGCAGAAGTGGTATAGGCGGAAAGGCGTATAGAAGACCGCAACTCCACTCGCGACGAAAAGCGTCGCCTAGCGAGTGCCGCCTTGGAAATTCCAACGTGCAGAACTGCTGACATTGCGCGTTCTCTTCGGTGGCGAATAGATCTAACCAAGGCTCTTCCCACTGCTGAAAGAGACCTTGCACCACCTCCGAGTGTAGACGCCATTCGTGATCCATCATGCACCTGTGGCGGAGTTTGTCCGCCCTGGCGTTCAGGGAACCTGCCAGGTGTTGAACCACCAGGGATATGCCCTGATGTTCCAGCCATGTCCAGAGGCGGAGGACCTCCTGACATAGGGTCCACGACCCCACCCCGCCTTGTTTGTTGCAGTACCACATGGCGGTGGTGTTGTCCGTGAACACCTGCACCACTCTTCCCTGGACAGAGGGAAGGAATGCTTTGAGTGCAAGACGAATCGCCCGAAGCTCCAGAAAGTTGATGTGGAGCCCGGACTCCGCCGGAGACCAGGGGCCTCTGATCTCCGCCTCCCCCATGTGGCCGCCCCATCCCAGAAGTGATGCATCGGTCACCACTCTGGTTGGGGAAGGGAGAGGGATCTGCCACTGACCCAATCCTGGTTCGTAGCCACCACTGCAATTGGTGTGCAGTGCCCTCCGAGATCTGGACGCAATCGGACAGATTCAGCCCACTGGAACTTCAGGTCCCACTGCAGAGCCTGCATATGCCATCTGGCATGGTCCACCAGCAGGATGCAGGAGGCCATGAGACCCAGCAGCCTGAGGGTCATCCTGACCGAAAGCCGGGATAGAGGCTGAAAGATCGGAATCATAGCCCGAATATCTCGGACTCGCTGTTCGGAAGGATAAACCCGAAACTGCGTCGTGTCCAGAACCGCTCCGATGAAGAGGAGCTTCTGAGAGGGGTCAGGTGTGACTTCGGCACGTTGATGGAGAACCCCAGCGAATGCAGGAGGTCGGAGGTGGGAGACGACAGCCTGGGGCAAGCCCACCTTCAACAGCCAGTTGTCGAGATAGGGGAAGACTGGAACCTCTGATCTGCGCAGATGAGCTGCGACCACCGCCATCACTTCCGTGAACACCTGAGGGGCGCTGGTAAGGCCAAAGGGGAGCACGGTAAACTGAAAGTGCTCGTGGCCTACCGTGAACTGCAGGTAACGCCGGTGGGCAGGCAGGACGGGGATGTGAAAGTAAGCGTCCTGCAAGTCCAACGCTACCATCCAGTCTCCAGGGTCGAGGGCAGACAAGACCTGAGCGAGCGTCAATATTTTGAACTTCTCCTTCCGGAGGAAGCGGTTGACGTTCCTGAGATCCAAGATAGGACGCAGGCCTTTGTCCTTCTTGGGTACCAGAAAGTAGTGGGAATAGCAACCAGGACCTACTTCTGGGGCAGGAACGCGCTCCATGGCTCCCTTGGCCAAGAGTGCCGAAACTTCCTGTTGGAGAAGGGGCAGATGATCCTCCGACATGCGATGGTAGTGAGGCGGCATGGAGGGAGGGGTAGGCTCGAAGGGGAGGGAGTAGCCCCTTCGGACTATCTGCAAAACCCACCTGTCCGACGTGATGGTGCGCCAGTGGGGGAGGTGATGGCGAATCCTGCCGCCCCTAGCAGAGTCTGCGGGGCCCGAAGGCGCGCCGGCGGAGTCGGGCTGCCCAAAGATGGCATGCATCGCTTCGTAGAAAGCTCGAAGCTGGGCAGGGGTCGCTCCGGGTCCCGGGAAGGAAGGGAAGCTCGGAGCCGACCCTACGGGCTACGCACGCGGAGCCACGGGAGGGGCACCACCCGCATCCCCCATCGAGTCGGCCGACGGACGGGGAGAAGTCGAAGAGCGACGATGCTTCTTCGACTTCTTCTTGTGCTTCGATTTACCTCACCCCGAGTGCGAAGACTTAGAGGAAGAATGGTGGTGGCTCCGCGACCGGTCCCTCGACCTCCAACGCGACCTTGAGCGGCGCGGAGCCGACTGCCGGGCCTCGAGTAGCTTTCAGGACCGCTCCCGCAAAGACTTCAGGGCCATGGTCCGGCAGTCGGAGCACAATTTGGGGTCGTGGTCGCGCTCCAGGCAGTAGAGGCACACGCGGTGCGGATCCGTCACCAACATCAGTCGGCTACAGGAACCGCAAGGCTTGAAGCCAGGCATCCCTCGTGCACCAGGAATCGATGGACTCAAAAATCGAAGTCGACAAAAGTCGAGAAAAAGACAGTCAAAAAGTGACTGGAGGTACCGCTCTCTCCGTATCTGAGCTTGCTGGCGCGGAAAAAGAAAGAACTGACGTCAGCGCGCGAGGGCAGCGTCTGTGTAGCTACCGCTACACCATCCCGGCGACCACGACGCCGACGACGAACGCGGTGTCGACCGACGTCACCTTCCGACGCTCAGGGGTACTGCTGACGAAAAACTTTCCGGATCCAGTCTGACGCCTGGGGTTAATTCTAAGGTAAGGAATCTATAACTAACTGTTTCTTTCAGATCTACACAGTCGCCTTATACAGGAGATTTGTGTGGTTTGTGCAACGTACTTTGAGCTCCAGACCTGCCGCTCCTGCACAAACACAAACCACTGGTCCACAGACTATTAACGCTATCATGGGAATAGCGTGATAGCGGGAATAGTGTGATGAAATGGCTTTCAGGATTGCTCGCAAGACCAACCACTAAGAAGCAG
The DNA here is from genome assembly GCA_963921515.1 of Calotriton arnoldi. NCBI lineage: Eukaryota > Metazoa > Chordata > Amphibia > Caudata > Salamandridae > Calotriton > Calotriton arnoldi. The sequence goes on from CAWUFW010000186.1 coordinate 3,107,981, forward strand.
TGTATCCATATACTATTCCCCAAGCAAACACAACATACTTTGTGTCTTCCTCTTGGGATGGTGCCTCCAGTAGCGGAGTGCAACTCCTGGGGAGAATCTTCGCATGCATTTATACCAGTACACATGGTATGCTCTCATTAGAAGTCCTCCTTAATGTACTTAGACAAGTACAAAAAGAGCACAGAGCTGCCCAAGCTCTGGATTTAGGAACAAAATTAATGGGAAACTTCTCTACAGTTTCCTCTATCATTCTAAGCAACATAAAGGGAGAGGCTTCAGTTCTGGCTATACATCAGAGACTAAAAGTAGTTCTGGTACAAGACCCTGAATAGGAACTACCAAATATAATCCTGGAACTTTATACCTCTGTAGGTAGAGATACCTTAGGTACTCGACCTGTTAAACCACACTTAAAACCTAAAAATTACACTGAGGGTTCCATTAAGGAGAAATCAGCAACGGAAGGGAAGAAAAAACAAAAGGCAAAGATAAACGACAGTCTGGATCACCCGCTTCTCGGTAATCTAGCAGGAGTGGTTATAACTTAAGAGACTGCAAAAAGATTAAAAAGCCTGAACGGTATCAGTATTCTGATGGCCGCTCTTCACATTCTTTTCAGGACACTGAAGGTAAAGGAACCAAATGGGGGAGCCGATCCGAGTACTGAAGAAAAGAGGAGTACAGTAGGAAAAGTGAAGGAGGACGCAAGACTGATGTCAGCATAAAGAGGAAAGAGAAAGGATTGGACTCTAAAACCCCAGTAAAAAAGAAGAAAGTGGCCAGACTTTCTAAAAAAACATGCCCATCCAGCTATGAGTCCTCTTGAGAAACAGGACTTAGGCGAGAACACTTCTACACAGCACTGCAGATGCTACAATAGTACATCAGACACTTCAGAGGTTTCTGGATGCTAATGCAACTGATGACTTTATACAGATCGAGACTCCAGATCTACATTTAAATCCTCCTGATAAGAGTTTACAGCCTAAAATAACAATTTACGGGTACATACCATGTATTATCAAAGCAGTCTTCTGCACCCAACTATCTGATGATTATGAAATGTTCCTAGTAGAAGCATTAGGGAAGCACCTCAGGGGGAGGAAGTCATAAGGGTAGCCTTCTTTTCCATAGTACCTGAAGTTATCAGGGAATTTATGCCAGTGAATGGGTAGTGAGACCAACTCCAGCCCTATATAGAAACCAAGCGGGGTGAGACTAACACTCTAGTCCACAACACAAGCACAATACCCTTCAAAACCAGAAGCAAAACATGGTATTAAAGAAATAGTGGACTAACTACAGTATGAAGGGCATAATAGCACCTCGCCTCTCACCCATGAGCACACCCCTTTTTCCAGTCTCTAAACCAGATGGTTCCTATAGAACAGTATCAGGCAACAGAAATCTGAATTTGCACACATGAACATAGGCAGTAAAAATTGCACACAGCACAGATTTAATGACGAACCTGGTGCGGGAAAAATATAAAATGACTCTGAATATTTCCAATGGGTTTTTCAGTCAAAATATAGTGCTTGAAAGTGAGTATCTAACCACCTTCAGTTTCAACAGAGAGCAGTTCTCATTGCCACGTTTGCCAATGGGCTAAAAGAATAGTCCTGACTTGTTTCAGCATGAATCATGGAGATCTTACAACCAGATCCTGAGGCTTTTTCATACAGTGATGATATCTACTTAAATGACAGACTTGAATCTACAACTTGCCAGGGTAGACAGAATAGTGACTATGTTAATATCACAAGGTTACAAGATTAAATTAAAATTATATAAAAAAATAAAATACATTTTTTTTTTTTTTTTTAAATCAAAAAAATAAAAATCGAAGCTTGCCTACCTGACGGTGACCTTCCTTGAATGTGGGTTATTCAGCGAGGGCAAGAATCTAGCTACAGACTTCCTCCAGATGTGCGCCACCCTGCAGCCTCCCAACACACTGAAATAGCTGCAATCCTTGTTGGGTTTTTTTTAACGCTGGACGTACTTTTTTGCCTCACTACGCACAGAGTAAAGCCTCTGTAGGAACTGATTTCTCTGATGTTTTCCTCTAAACAGTGGCTGAACGCACATACTGATATCTTTCGTGCTCTACAAGCAGACATGCTTCAGACTACATATTTACAAGCTAGGGACAACAAAACCAACCTAGTTATCAGAGTCATACCTAGTCACTATGGTTACACCTACGTGACCCAGAATGAAGGACAGACCGTTCCGACTGCCTATAAGACTCACTTGTATTCCCTGGCGATTTGCTACCATTGAAAAAATCTTGACAGCTCTACAAACAGCTATTCTAAAGGAGCGTCATTTGGCGCAGGGAAAACATATCATTATTATTTCTCCCATATCAGCACTAGAGGCGGCCACAATGGAAAGCATTCCTAATGCTTGTGCCCTATACAAAGATGGGTACAGTGGGCCACTTCTTTTAGTCCAGTGGATGTAAAGTTACAGTACTATACCTCTATTTGTACATAAGCTTTTCTCCAATATGAACAGGATACTGTCTTGAGTCCAGACACTTTACATCTGGAGTCTAACCAGACCATCTTTTACACAGAAGGCTCTGCCCAAACTGCGGTAAGAACTATATGTAAGTACTACGCAGCCTGCAAAGCAGTGCAAGGTGTAGTGAAGGTTAGTGAGTTCCTCCCTCAGCGCACCCACACCAAACTCTTAGGTGATAGTACTTCACAACATGCCAAATTACATGCCCTGGCATTTGCATTACAAAAGACTGGCTCATCAGTTCCCACAATCACTGTGTCTGACTCAGCTTTCTATGTTCAAGGTTACAATGTCGATTTGCAAAACTGGCGGTTGAATGGATTCAAGGATTCAAAGGGAAAGCCCATAAAGAATAAACAGCTTTGGGGAAAGCTGGCTGTCTTACAAGACCAGCTTCCATTGGTCCATGTGAGGCACATTTTGGACCATCAGGGTAGTGCTGTTCACGCTAATGGGAACTGTGCAGCTGACCTAGCAGCAAAAGCTGATATTCAAACAGTTCGAATAGCAGTTCTACCCAGATGTCAAACAAAGATCGACACAGATATTTTAACAGCCATAAATGTTACCAAGGGAGCTTGGAAAACTCCTGCAAGTTTTCCTCCCAAATACTCCTACACCGTCAATTCAGAAAACATTCAAGTCATTACGATACCAGGAGTGGAGACAGAATAATACCGAATAATCTGTCTAAATTAGGATGAATCAAATAAGCACACAAGGGGTTGGCCTCTGTACATGCAGGAATAAATGCAACCACAGCAATGCTACTGGTGGCCTAGTTTATATAAACAAACTAGGGACTAGGTTAGGAAATGCAATATATGACAGCATATTAAACCTTCCACTGTCAAAAGACCCTCACCAGCTCCAATCCTGCATCTCAAATATCCCCTTCCGGGTGATTTATCTGGACCATATCGGTCCCCTGAATTCAGCTAACCAATATAAATACATATTGGTAGCTACTGATTCATGTTCTCGATTCCTATGGGTTTGGCCATAGAGAAATGCAAAAGCTTCAGCAGTCATAAAAGATTTGCAGTGCCTAGTGTCAATGGGGGCAGTTCATTCATTTCACTTAGAAACCGGTTCTGCGTTTGCTTCCAAGGCTTACAGGGATTCAGTGTCTGCTATGGGAGTTTGTCTGCAACTCAGCAATCTGTTCAAAACTGAAACGAACGGCATTGTAGAGAGGGCCAATGGCATGATTAAACAAGCTTTGACTGCTAGGGTGTTAAGTTCAGGTCTTAATTTGTTCCATCATCTGTATGGAGTTCAGAGAGCATTGAATGACTTGTCTAGATGAGTATTGGGAGGATGCACTCCATACGAGGTTCTTTTTGGAGTTCCTATATATGTGAATGGCTTAGATAATTCTGAGAAGGTGAAAGATGAAGGTAAATTTGACTTGGAGAAACGTGTGAAGGTTTTACAGAGTATCCAAGAAGCCAGAGCCAGGCTGTCTAACACAAACCACTCTGACGCTGCCACGGGTGAAGAGCAGGTTATTTACTGCTGCCGATGGGTGCGTTACCAAAGTTAGGGTCTTAGTTTGGGAGAAAATCCATGATAAGCACGCTTTTGAACCATCCTACAGATCACCCATCACCATAAAAGGCAACAGAACTGTTATCCTGCCTCCTCTGCATGGATCAATAAGAAGCAGACAGGTGCCTATCGACCACATCAAGAAACACTATGTGGCCAGTCCTCTACAGCCGGCCGCCGCAGACACCAAGAAGGATTCAGAGTAGTGCCTCCCAGCCTCTCCCAACTCTGAATAACCTGCCCCTTGAACAAAGCAGTAACATTACTAGCTCGAGGTCCCAGATGGGGATGTATGATCCTAACACACTACGCAGAACACTGAGTGCAACAAATACAGCTGATGATGCTGACATGACAGTGGCTACTGTCCAATGTAATTCCATTGTCTACTATGAAATTCCACCTGATGCTACGTCCTTTGAACTGGTAGCCTTTCAAGAATCCTGAGAGACCAACGATGCTAAAATGACTCTAGATATTTCTCAGATTTTTCAACCCCCTTGCAAATCACTCATACCAAAGACGGCTTTCCGCCATGGTCAATGGTTTCGTGACAAGTATATGATTCCTCCATGGTCCTATGCCTGGAACGCTTTCGGAACTTGTCTTCTCATCTTGTGGTAGTCGTTGTTTTACTGCTACTCAATAAAACTTTTGTCCCTGTAAGAACAAGTGCATCACCTGTGGTCCGTGACCTACAGCCTCACTCTTCATCCCATAGAACACAAAGAGGCAAACATTACAGCCTATCCTGTGCCTGAGGGCATAGCCTGGGTAAAGGTTCCATATCAGATTATGGGACCCACTGGAAAATTGCAATTGCCTTATGTGATAAAAGTTTCAATTAATTATGCTATAATACCTGGTTCTCTTTCAGATGATTGGGACATTAAGACAGTTAAAAGAATGAACTCTGATTTGCAGGCATATGCTACATTAAATAATGAAGACCCTTATTTCAATTAAGAAAACTACAAAGACATGTACTGCTATATCACTAAGCACATTATTTAATAGGACAAGTTATCCTAGAGAAATACACAGCAATGAGAACATTGAGAGGCTCCACTTCCCGAGAGCCACACTCATTTCTTAAAGAAATTCCCTTACTTTCAGAGTGCTGACAGGTCACATCCCTTTGACTCTTATATTACACAGAAGCCACAGCAGCTTCCGAAAAACCTATTTACTACCAAGAAGCTGATTTACTCCTCCGAATTAGTCAAAACCTGGCTATTCAAGGATATGAGTATTGGAAAGCAAATGATGAGAAAAGCATTTGGGGAACCAAATTCTAGCTGATTCAAGGTAAAGAAGGCTTATTTAGTGCCTGTATAATACCAAAAGAAATGATCCTTCTAAACAAAACTATCCAACAAACTACTTGTCTGGGATTCGGAACAATGTATGATTTAAAGAATGAAACCTATAATTCAAAACAATTCTCAGTTGAAGTTTTGGCCCTTTGGCCTTGTAATTCTAAAACATGCATGCAGTGTTCCCTTTCCAAAGCTCTTGGACCCAAACTTAATTGTCAAACCTCTGCAGTGGTTAGGCAAGTTATGCCAACTATGGCTAGAACACCCTAGTCTCTCAGCTGTGAAAGAACACTTTTCCTTTATTAATGAAAATATGGATTTTTCTGAATTTCTTCTGGGACCACGTTCTCAAAGAAATAAAAGATTCCTTGCAACAGAAATATATGCCATCTACAATGAATTAAATCAATATTCTGAAAAAGAAGCTGCAGAAAGAATTAGGCAAATAGATCAAGAAAGCATGTAAACCGTTTTTAAAGCTATCAACAATAGAATGCACACGCTTTCTAAAAGAGTGTACTCCCTAAATCACATTTTGCCCTCAGCCTTCGACCTCATGAAAGGAGATCTGAAATTGTTGCAACACAAGTAGGATCAGTTAACAGAAATTAAACAAATAAATTGGGCATGGGGCGCTAGGTGGCGCACGAGCGAAATGGCCGCACAACCGTGAGGCTCTCGCGGCTCGGTCCCATAATCGGAGTAATTATCCTTCCCCGGAGGATCTAATCACCGATTTTCCGTACCGGAGTGTTGCACTGGGTCCGGTGACCCTGCGGAGCGAGTGTGGAGGCTCCTGGCCGCGGATGCTGGCAGCTGTGAATCCCCTGCGGTGTCTCCGGCGGAGGGGCTGTTTGCGTCTGGTCCTCTCTGCCGGCTGAGAGAGCTACGCTAGAACCGCGGCGCCCACGTGGCGTCTGGGCCAAGCGGCTGCGAGGAATGCGAGCTGCACTATCCTGATGAGGTGGCAGTGAGTGAGCGCGAGAACAGCATCCCTCAAAGCTCGTTGCTCCCCCCGTGCTTGCAGGGTGGAGGCTTACGGCCCAAAAATAGACTTTTCTACCGCTCCCTACGGTGCTTCAAGATTGGGAGGCAGAAGCAGGCCGAATATAATCTCTGCACATGGCTGACCACACACTCAGCAGGCGCACATCTTGTCAGGGACCAAGTAGGCGCTGCTCTGTCGGATCCCACACCTCAGCTCCTGCTCCTAGGTCTGCTCCCATAGGCATTGCAATGCATGGCGTTCGCACAGTGAGTGACACATCAGATGAGGCAGCCATCTTGTCGGCGAGACTAGGGGAAAGGAAAAATCCACTGTCGTGCATGGATCAGCGCTAGGGGCAGTATTGACACCTAAGGGCTGCTAATGGCATAACGCAGACGACGTAGCTGCTGAGCACAGAACTGAGCAGTGCACGCTGCTGCGGCCCCCCCTCGACATCGTCCTGGCATTTGGGGGGTGAAATAGAGCGGCCGCATAGACAAGGACACTCAGGCCTGCCCGTGATCTTTCTAGAAGGTGAAAGCTCAGGGGCGCAGAATCAACGTGGAGAGGCTATCACACCCCCTCTATCACTGGAGCCCTTGGTGCCGTGTGGTGGGTGCTCCCGACATTCATAGACCTGCCTTCACTCAGCACGGACCGGACTCCCAATGAGGCACTCCACCTGAATTGATCAAAGGCGATCAAGGCCTACTCGCATTGCTGGCCCCCACCGATATCTGATTGCGCCGCAGCTGGGGACAAAGAGGCATTGGTAGCTGCTTTTACTGTGCCCTCCCTGTGGTCCCTCTTGTATGCTCACCGTACCACTCTTCTCCTTTGCACCTCAACGCTTGGGTTCCTACGCCGCTTGCATCAAGACGCCTACACGTAAAGGCAATCACGCTCTGCAAGATGGGTAAGGCAGACATGAAACAGATCCGGTTGACATTCGAGGCAAAAAAAGGCACCCGTGCACAACAGGAAGACCCTGATCATGCCCAGGAAGAACCACCGCGGGAGACAGGGCAGCCACAGGACCCAGACATGAAGGAATTACTCCTTGCTATGCGGCAGAGCCTCACATCCATAGAAGGCAAAATGGATGTGATGAACGCCCGTATGGACGCAATAGTCAACAAACTAGACAAACATGAGGAGCGCATAAAAGAGACTGAGCACCGCTTTTCCGACACAGAGGACAGTACAGCAAAACTGCAAAAACAAGCGGACAAATGGATAAACTTCTTCGTGTCATTGCTGCCAAAAACGAAGACCTTGAAGCGTGCAGCCGCCGCAACAACATCTGCGTGATTGGCATCCCGGAGAGCACCAATACTGGCCGGATGGAGGAGTACATTGAGCAGCTGCTTCGAGAAACGATCGGCGTTGATGTCTTGTCTTCCCAGTTTATAGTAGAAAGAGCACACCGATCTTTGGGCCCTAGACCGCCACCTGGGGGCACGCCACGCCCTATAATCGCACGGTTGCTCAACTACCGCGACCGTGGTGTGGCACTCAAAATGGCACGTGAAAAAAGGAATCTCACTTTCCAGGGCAATGCATTCACTCTCTACCCTGACTTCACGGCCGCTGTACAAGAAGAAAGACGGAAGTTCACTCCCGCCAAGCAGAAACTGCGGCAGGCACAAATTGAATACGCGCTCATGTATCCGGCTAGACTGAGGGTGACCCACCAAGGCAAGCAACATTTCTTTTCAAACCTGCAGCAGGTAGACGACTTCCTGAAACGCATTAAGCGGTCAAACAATCTGCACGCTTCACAAGAACACGCACAGGGATCGTCCTCACCGGACAGAGCATAGCATGCTCCACATGCCTTCTGTTCCTAGTCTTGTGGGGATGGCATGCTTATACGCCCGCTTTCCTCGCTCTGGATGCGGAAACCACCCCTTTTTTTTTAAGCTGCTGAGACAACAGAACTCGGACACTTCCTCCTGATGGACAGCAATGACGGATGCTCCACGACCAGATAAGTTTCCTCCTGGGGATGAATGACACTTCGTATCGAGCACCCCTATCCCTACCGAGTTCGTTTCTCCATCGCCTTGTAACTCGGAGGGGAGGGTGTCACTGTGCTTGCACCTAGGAGTTCACCCCCCCAGGGTGATCCCCCTTACTGCAGATAACAATGCAGGATGTTTTTTGTTCATCGGGTTATGTGGGAGGGGCGGGACTAGTTATTCTGGCATGATTGGGATGCTACAGTGGGTGGGGGTGGGACGGGGTATGTTTCTGGGACATGATACATTATTGAAAGAGACACAGACGACGTTCTCCTTGTATGTATTGTATCGAGCTTGCAGTTGTAGTTCATACATCGCTATCTCCTTGAGATTCCAACTCTTCATATGGCCGACGTAACCACGAAGCAGAATCTGCACCGCCTGACGTGGAATGTTAGAGGACTTGGTGATCTGAGGAAACGCAGGCAAGTTTTGGCCTATTTGGACCGCTATCACATCCAAATTGCTTTACTCCAGGAAACGCACATTAACCCCAATCAGGTTCCATCTTGTGCGGGTAAATTAGTTGATTTCAGGGCTTTCTCTTCCTACTCCTCTTACTCCAGGGGTACAGCCATACTTATAAAAAAGGGCACTCCATTTATTCCCGCTGGGTCATCGCAGGATCCACAAGGTCGCCACTGCAAGGTCTGGGGCAGATTGGGTACAGAATCCGTCACAATCATTTGCTGCTATGGCCCCAATGTTGACAACCCTGACTTCTTCCCCTTGCTTTGGGGGAAGATTCTTGACATAGGCTCCACTCACCTAATATGGGGGGGGGGGGACTTCAACACTACCCTTAACCCAGAGAGGGACAGGTCAAACCTGGCACCACAGCACCATACCAGATCGCATAAGTTACTGCACGACCTCGTGGCTGACAATGGGCTATTAGATGCATGGCGGCATTTGCACCCATACAAAACTGAAGGCACACATTACACAGCCCTACCTTGGGCTAGATTAGATTACTGCCTGATTTAGCGCGGACTAGGCCCGTCGATAATATCAGTTACTCAATTGGCGAGAACATAATCTGACCATTCTCCTGTCCGCTTGACACTACATCATCCAGGGTATGACTCCCCTACTAGAAGTTGGAGGCCATCGTCTCTCACTCTACTGGACACTGCATTCCACAGCGAACTGGGGCAAGAAATTGCAGATTTCTTCCAGCGAAACCTAGGGTCCGTCGACAGCATAGTGACGGTTTGGGAGGCCTTCAAGGTCACCATCCGAGGTTTTTGCATTTCCAAGAGTTCAGGAGTACTACGCGACATCCAGGGCACTCTGAGGAAATTGGAAAGTGAACTCAAAACGCTAGAGGCCTCAACATCAGGTAGTGCAGACGGGACGGCACAGCGGGCCTTCCGAGAGAAACTGTCAGAATACATAGAGACAGCGGAACGAGAGACTAGATTCAGTGGCAAATACTGGAAGGCCTGAAGATATGGTGAGGGGGAGCGCCCGGGCAGAGCCCTAGCAGAAGTAACCCGCAGGCCCAGTTTCTCTAATTATATTCTGGAGCTTGCAGGGCCCGATGGCGCTCAATACAGAGACACTGTTGACATCCTAGACGCATTCACTACACATTATTCTGGGCTGTACTCCACTAGTAGGCGCAGCATGCTAGACTTGGCCACATATCTGGATGATGTTGCCTTGGGGTGGTTGGGGGACTCGCAGAGGGAATTTTTTGATTGCCCCATTTGAACTGGACGAAATACGAGAGGCTATTATGCAGATGAAGTCCGGTAAAGCCCCTGGGCTCGATGGGCTCCCCATAGATTTTTATAAAGACTATATAGATCAACTAGCCCCCATCCTGCAGACTGTTTATGAAGAGGCGCAAGCAGATGGCATCCTTCCGCCCTCGATGAGAAAGGCGCTCATCACCTCCTTATTAAAGCCAGGGAAGCCTGCAGATCACTGCGACTCATACAGGCCGTTGTCCCTCATCAACAATGACGCTAAAATACTAGCTAAAGTATTGGCTAATCGACTCAATCTGCTGATGGACAAATTGGTCCTACCGGACCAATCCGGGTTTATTCCAGGCCGAGCAACCACGCATAACCTGCGTACCCTCTTTTCCATATTACAGAACGTAGCTCCCGAACTAGCCATTGCGGCGTTTTTTTTTAGACGCCACAAAAGCGTTCGATTCCGTTGAATGGGACTATTTGCTTGGCATCCTGCAGTGCATGGTTATTCCGATGGGATTCCTCTCTTGGATTGGTTTGCTGTACCACTCCCCAACTGCAAGGGTCTTAATAAATGGACATCTGTCACCTGCCTTTTCAATTACTAGGGGTACCAGGCAGGGATGCCCACTCTCCCCCCTGCTGTTCGCGCTGGCGGTTGAGCCACTCGCGGCCCGATTGCGGCAGCATCACCAAGGCAAAGCTCTGAGGTGCCCCGCACGCCAGGTCCTCATCTCATTATATGCAGATGACATTACCCTATATGTTAGGGACCCACAGCAGAATCTCAATCCTCTACTGAGAGAATTCATACTATTTGGGAGACTCTCGGGGATTCATATAAACTGGGGAAAATCGCAAATATTTCCCCTTACCCCCGCAGTTGCTCAGTTCCCCTTGGATTACCCGCTTGAGTGGTGCAGCACAGAGGTAAAATATTTAGGTATCCATGTCTCCAGAGATAGGGAGGAGCTGATGCGCCTCAACTATGGCAGGACATTGGATCAAGTCACTAGCCGTGTTGCACGCTGGATCTCTTTACCACTATCCATGGCAGGGCGTATCTCCCCAATTAAAATGGTGGTCTTGCCACAAGTGCTTTATCTTTTCATGAACATTCCATATTATCCGGGAAGGTACTTCTTCACCGCTTTACGCTTGGAAATGATCAGACTAGTGTGGGGGGGGGGGCAAACAACCGCGCCTACAGTGGGACGTACTAACCAGGCCATACTCACAGGGCGGGTTTGAGGTTCCGAACCTTGAACTATATTACATATGTGCTCAAGCTCATTATGCCTATTTTTGGTTTCACCCTCCCAAATACATGCCACAAATAGCGGTTGAGGAGTGGCTTGCAGACCCCATCCCGTTGGCCGGTGTGATATGTAGTATCCCTCAGCCTCGAGACAAAGACACCACGACAGTCACATGTACAGTGCTGGCCTGGAGACAAATTATGAAACAGTTACAAGCTCCTATGCTCTATTCTCCATGGCTCCCTCTACTGTATCAGCCCCGCATGCAACTGCTTCAGGAGTCAGTTTTCAAGCAAAGCATGGCGAAGACTGGCGTTGCATGCTGGGGGGACCAGTATCACGATGGGACGTTTCGCTCCTTAGAGCACTTATTCCATAACACACCAACTTCGCCATTAGATGTGTTCCTTTATGTCAGACTCAGGCAGGGCATACGCGACGTTACCCCCGAATATCCACGGGAGCCCCCGGTATTGACCCCTCTGCACACGATGCTTCAAGCCACGACCCCGGCACATGCCGTCTCGACACTTTATCACACAATATATACGCAACAGGTGACAGAACGATGCCACGCTCGCACACAGTGGGACAGGGAGCTCGGTTACGAGCTATCAGACAAGCAGTGGACGTACTGCTGCCAACAGACAGAGCAAGTGTCAGCAGACTGCGGATCACGCACTATAAATTCCTGCACCGACTATACTATACTATACACCAGTCAAAATGCATAAATACAAACTCCGAGATACAGACAGATGTGACAGATGCAAAGTGGAGGGGGCCGATTTTTTACATTTAGCGTGGAGCTGTGTGGGTGAACACGAATATTGGCGTCAAGTCTTTGTGGCTCTCGAACAGATGACTTCGCTGCCCTTAGCGATGTCTCCACTGCTAGGATATACCTAACTCGTAGACAAACCCACCCGCAGATATGTTGCCTTGGCCTTATTGATGGCCAAACGCCGCGTGGCATGTAGGTGGGGGGAGAGGGCTCCGAAGTTCAAAGACTGGATCACTGACTTAATTTACTGTCATGATCAACTGTCCAATTATGCCGAAATGCTCCCCATGGCCTCCCGTCCTAAAGATATATGGGGTCCACTTCAGACCTATCTACTCTCCCATCCAGTAGATGCAGTGGCCACGGATGGGTGATCGTTGATATGGTGTCATCGTTGGGTATTGACAGGCTGACTGTTGCATGTAATAGTAATCTTGAAATGGCTGTATGGTTCCATGGAAATGGGTAAGCAAACTATGTTATGATTGTATTCTCCCCTGCGGTTATGTTACTCACTTTTGATCCTCGACGTATATTTGAACCTACCACACGGATCCTAGTCGGCGGTGTAGGCACAATGTATCATCCACTGTGCGATGTCTTTTCTCTTTCAGGCCCAAGACTGTATGTAATAATGTACTGACCTACAATGCATTTTGAATATCATATCTGTTAAAGATACATGTGCTCCTGGAGGGCACAGGTATTCGTCTGTACTGTCTGCAAAATACATGTTTGACGCTGTTTTATCCTTTTTTGTTTGCATAAAACTCCAATAAAGAATTAAAAAAAAAAATAATAATAATAACTGGGCATTACAAACACTTAAGACAGTGGTTCCCAAACTTATTCAACCTGTGGCTCCCTTGACCTAATTGGCAGTTGGCCGTGGCTCCCCATCATGTCACTTTTTTTTTACCGGTGGGAGGATGTAAGCCAGACCTCGGGAGTACTTCCAGTTTCCGCCCTGAGGTTAATTGGGATGAAGCCGATGAAGGTATTATAATCACATTTACAACAAAATTAAAAAATTACAATCGTTTAATAAAAATTTGCTAACCCCAAATTAAATAACATCCCTAATAACCAGTCTTGTTACACATTGGTTAGAAATCTAAGCCAAGCAAGAAGTTTGGTAGAATCGAGCGGTGTTCACCATGCTGAACAAAAAAGTAGATTAAAAAATGTGTCTTTATCTCTCCTACAACAACCCTTTCCCTTCTTCTAGCTGTGGTTCTCTGTTCCACTCAGAGATGCCCATAAGAAAGTGGGGGCATGGAAACCATGAAAGAAAAATAATGATGCAAATTAAAATTGCAAACAAGCTTAAAACAAAATACATGGAGACGTGATATTACATTTATTTCTATGTACCACGTACAAAGCCCCGGCGCATCAGAGCACTTCACATAACTTAGGAAATAATAACATACAAGAGAGAGCAAGAAGTAATAATAAATACAGCAGAATCAAAGCCAGAATGTGTAAGAATACAAATAAACACTGTTATGACAAATTATATACATATCAACTCATATAGATGGCAAAGAAGAATATAAGAGTGTTTCTCTCAGGGAGATAAAACCATTACAAACCAGAAGGTGGGGCTGGGCGTGTCGATCGGACGAGCGCTTCCTAATCTAGTTACTGTTCCCTGTCAGACATTCTGGCTACTAGCACTAGTGCTAGCAGCTAGTAGTCTGTTATACAGGGATAGTTAGTAGTGGGCACCATATGCTGCCTCCTAAGCTCCCTATCAATCAAAAAAAGCGGGCCAATGCGCAGATGTACAACTGGCATGCCGTGAAGCATGAAGGCGTGGCAAAGGCAAGCCAAACTGTGCCCGTTCGTGCCTGGACATGACAAACTCATGACCCCCGCCAAGCAGACCCTGTATTTATGCTGGCTGCTGTTCCTGCACTTTGTTCGTGACGTACTCGTACTCTACTCCTGTGAAGAAACACTGCGCCGGAATTTACAAGCCCTGGCCTCGTGTATGTATGGAAACATACTATTCAAAACCTGTTTCCATACACTAGGCCAGGGCTTGTAAATCTCGCGTGGTGTTTCTTCACAGGAGTAGAATACGAGTACGTCACTGACAGCAGCCAGCATAAATACAGGGGCTGCTTGGGAGTCACGAGTTTGTCATATCCCCTTCTTTGCAGTAAGGAAGCAAGGAGCATTGCAACCAACCTGTGTAAATTGTGAAGAAGAGGGTCCTAAGAGGCGCAGCACAACACGGGCAGCAATAACGCTCGACACCATGATTCGGGATTACACAGGTGGCATTTGTAACTCCCCCGTGTGTTGCGCTGCGTCTGGGTAATTTAAATAAGATTCACTTGCTGCCTTCAAGCTGACCGCTGACAGGAAAGACGCATCATTTCTTAATTGCGCACATTCACACAACTACAATGATTAGAAGCTTCCTCAGCACACGTTATCTTTCCCACATCGTGCGCGGCGCCCCTGGCTACTCTTAACGGCGCACCGGGGTGCCGCGGCGCACAGTTTGGGAACCACTGACTTAAGATTAGGTTTTGTGTCTTGGCAACTCCTTAATGAAACAGCTTATTTGAACCATGTAATTTGACACTCACTCAAAAAACAATGGCCAAGAAAGAATCCACATATACCTTATTAACTATAAAACAAGTTGAAGATGCACAATTTATAGGCAGTGACATGCCACCGATAACTTGGTTAATGCATGGTATTATTTTCTTACCCATAACAACCTTTCATTTTCATGATTGTCAAAAGTATAAATCTATTGGTTGGTATGAAACTATGCACAACTGCTCCACTCATGGAAATTTCCTTTCACCCACCTTTCACCCACATCTGTTTAAATGAAAAAGAGGATGACCCAGCAAATTGTAGAAATCCTCTAGGACACTCCATATCTTTGCACAGAATGAGTAGCACTTTGATGCCAGGGTTAATTTGTATCTTATCAGTTTCCCCCATGCCTTTATTCCCATACATCATGAACTCTTGAATAATGGCTCTTATTTGTTTTTAACAACTGTTACTTGCTGTGGGGTGGAACCTGGCCTGCAGGTTTCGGAACTGTTTCGGGAAAAAATACAGTGTTGTGGAAGGTCCTTATATTCTCTGACTAGAAAGGTTATTAGGAACATCCCTTGGCCTAGTATAAGAAATCTATGTGTTTTGGCGACTTGAACAAACTATTGTTCGATCTCTTTTGCCGCGCTCGTTGCTGGGGGACAACCCCTGGACTTTTTTTGCTCACAGAGGGCCAGCTACTTCTTGCTGACCTCGCCCTCCTCAAAAGCACCTTCTCATCGACTCTGCAGGGGGCGAGCTGTAGCGTTTTTCATCGCTGCCGCTGGGGAGAAACCACAACTCCCATAACCCCCTGCTGCTCAACTGCCCACCGGTGTCTTATAAGCAACACAGCACCTCCACTGCGCCGGACACGTTCGAGACGCGCCCGAGCAAGCTTTTCCGCGCTTGTCATAGCCCGGAAGAGGCTGGGCTGGGCTACTCCCCCCCCCCCCCCCACCCAAGGTCTGCATCCTGGTCACTCAAGGTACTGAGGTGTTTGTATGCCCAGCAGTCACTGAGGGTCAACTTACTGTACACCGACGAGAATTGCAGGGCGCTGTCCCGAGTCCAGTTCAAAAGTTAGGGAAGGCTGTTGATGGCGGGCTGGGGTGGCGCTTACCAAAGCCCAAAAAGTTTTTTAAAACCCAGAAGCAACCTGGGGGAACTGTGTGCTCGACCACATTGATAGCCTATTGGTAGAATGCAAGGCGATTTTAGTACCGCCCTCGTCTACGTCCAGCAATAGCCCAAAGGGATCGCTAGCATGCTCAGGCTCCAGAACACACAAATGCATTACACACATGTTCAAGAAATCAAAAATACAAAGACAGAAGACTGAACGACTCATGCTAGCTAATATAGAATCTGTGCATTCAGATACTCCGCTAGTCCAGGCCTGCTTGTTTCAGACATAACCTGCAGCAATAGGTTTACACCCCTCCAAAGCATGGCTGACAATCTCACATTCAAGGAGGAGCAGGAGGGTGTGGGGGGCGACTCACCGCTGTCTGAGGGGCAACCTTCTCCCGACCCAAATATCTATACCAAAATCAGTGACCTAAGAGCAGAAATCAATGCTCTTAGGTCCACAATTGGAGACCTCACAGGGCAGGTGAATCTGCTGCTAGAAAGAGACGGGGGGCCAGTGCTCGATCCAAGGTATTGCCTTTGCGGGATAAAAATCCACCTATCAAACACAATTTTTCCATGCTCCCAGGGTCTCTCCCCACTCCCACTAGAGATGACCAAGCAAGTGCTCAGAGAAGCTTCGCAGAAGTGGTTACCTGTGGGAAACCACTGGTGAAATATGTAGAGCAATCGTGAGCGCGCATGGGATCCTTAGTACACACTGGAAGATCCCAAGACACAACTTCCAGCCATAAACATCTCAAGGCAGCAGGCCACTGGCTCAGGAGTGCGCTCCCCCCCAGTAACACCTATATGATTAACGTGTTCAAAATTGCTTCACATAAGGGGTACGAAGGGGAGGATTCTCTCAAGAATAAATCAATCCGCTGGATTCGCCTTGTGAGAGGCTGCAGGTCCGTGATTAGGGAAGATATCCTGAGAGCTAGGAGAGGTGTCCTTCTCCACAGCCCCACAGATTGCATCGAAATGTGCTTGGCAGATGGGAGACTGGTCCATAATCTAATAGGTCTGGAGGCTAGGTTGTGCCGCCCTGCAACGACCAACATTCAATTCAAGTACCAATTGGCACAAAGCCTATGGACACCGGCCCATCACTCTTCTAATACCTCTTCAGGCCACAACTCCTTACTGGCAAAGAACGAATGAATTTAGAGCCGAGCCACTCAACCAGATATGGAGCCCAGCCCAGTCTAGTCTACCCTAGCCTCAAGTACTCCTCTGAACCATAGATTGCCAGATAAGGGTATTGCCAAGGCTAACATCATTCACGGGGACTCAACAAAAAAAGGGGCAAGCAGGGAACAAAGGAATATCCCTTGTAGGTGAAACATCCCTTAATTTCCCTAACCTTTGTGCACCAAAAGTAGTCCCACAGACAGTCTCCAACCCTCCGTTACTATCATTTCTTGAAGATGCATCCAAGCTTATGATGGTTTCTTGGAATGTAGCAGGGGTGAAAAGCAAAATGTCCCTCCTGCACTGGAATACATTTATTCAAACCTTTGATATTTGCATCCTCAAGGAAACCTGGAGTGTAACACCAGTGCATATGCCAGGCTATGTAACGCACTATTGTCCTGCCACCTCTAAAAAACCAGGGCGTCCCGCAGGGGACTACTGATATGGGTTAGGAATGCGCTCTGTTGCAAAATTCTACAGCTCCCTTCAGACAGTCCAGACATCTTAGGAATACAGCTCAAGGGCCAATCAGATTACAGCTTAGACATTTATAACATTTGTGCCAGAGGAACTAGGGGAGGTAGGAGATCAGGTAGCTTACAAGAATTAGAGGAAGTCCTAGATGAAAGGGACCCTTCTTATCCCTTGATCTTAGCAGGTGACTTTACCATGACATTTGAGCCATTGGATAGGGAGGATGTCTGTGAAGAGGGAGTGGAGGACGAACTGCGGTCAGTCCTCACCTTGACCTTCCCCCAGTTAAAAAATGGTCACATGTGGTGTTGCAATTAAAGGCCCTATCAGTAGAGTTTGGGCTAAGGGCCACAAATGGAAGGACTAAATCAGACAAAATGGGAGCTAATACCTTTAATAGAACTAACGGCATGAGCCGCATTGATTACTTCTTGCAAGACCTAAGGCTTTGGCCATTGCTATTAGACATTACAGTGGGCACGAGCGTAGACAGCGATCACAATCCCCTCAGTTTGAGCCTAGTCTCCCTGGATTGACTCATCCAATAGACCCAGATGCTGCTAAACAAGGATAAATTACTTACCTGTAATCCTAGTTCTCTTCCGGGGTATACTCATCAAAGTCATAAGCACTGAATAGTCCTGCCCACGTGCGGGGACCCTGGAGCATTAACAATAATATATGCATATATACCCATATGTATATATAAAGAGATATATATATATATATATATATATAATAATATGCATATGTCTACAATATACACACATGTATATAAATATGCTGTCCCAAATTGAAAACTAGGCTAAAATATGCCAATATTGCATTGTATTTTTTATTTGAAAAGCATCATATAAAATAACATTTCATAAATATAGAGAAATGTACTCTCAGCTTGTTTGAAACACCGCCTTTATTTTCAGAGAAAAAGGCAAGGTGATAGCAGGCAGATTAGCCTAGAAGGCTGCATATAGAACACTCAGAGAAAAAACTGTTGCCGTGTCTTTAAGACCTCCAGGACCTCCAGGCTCCCATCATGCTCCACAGGTGACAGTTAGGTCAGGTCTTTTTGACAGCGTATTACATTGTGTAAATAACATGAGGAAAAAAACACATTTTGTAATAGGCATGGTATTCATCCGGGGAGGAGGGAGGGTTGCTTATGATTTTGATGAGTATACACCTGGAAGAGAACTAGGATTACAGGTAAGTAATTTATCCTTCTCTTCCAGGGGATACTCATCAATAGTCATAAGCACTGAATAGAGTAGCAAGCCCATCTCTGGATCCGGCGGACGAATACCTGCACAACAAATATATATTGGAAAATACGATTATCCAAATAAATTCCTCAAGGATGCTAGCCCAAACTGAGCATCCGCTTGAGTATAAGAATCTAAACAGTAATGGTGGGCAAAGGTGTGGACTGACCGCCATGTAGCTGCTTTACATATCTCTTGAATAGGTACATTTTTAAGCATAGCCTAGTAGCGGCTTTACCCCTTGTAGAGTGAGCCCTTTGCTTGCCAGGGAGCTGTTTATGAGCTAGCTGATAGGCTAATGTGATGCAAGATACTATCCATCGAGCGATGTACCTTTTAGAAGAGGGAGAACCAGTGTGCATTGGACCATAGTTAACAAAGAGACAGTCCGACTTCCTTATATCCTTCGTTCTATCCAGATAGAATTTTAACACTCTTTTCAGATCAAGTGAATGCAGCGCCCTCTCAGGAGGCGTGGTAGGATTTGGAAAAAATGTGGGTAGAGTGATAGACTGATTAATATGAAAGTCTTGAGATCACTTTAGGTAGGAAACTCGGGTGAGTTCTCATAACCAGAGAAATAGCAATATTAACAAAATAGCACAGGTGCACCATCCAACAAATTAGACAAAAAATTGCATAAAATTAATGTCCACAAGCTTTCTTCCAAGTTTCTTCCTTTAATTTCAAATGAAGTTTTTAAAACATAATCCAGGTGATTTAAGACACAGCCGACGCGTTTCGTCCTTATCAAAAGGACTTCCTCAGGGCTGTCAAGTCAACAAACACAATACACCACTCGATTTGCATGGAAAACGAGATAAGGCTCTGCAGAACATAAGGCCTGAATCTCGCTTACCCTGCAAGCAGAGGTAATTGCTACTAGAAAAGCAGCCTTCCAAGAGAGGTGCTGTAGAGAAGCTTTGTGAATGGGTTCAAAGGGGGGACCCATTAATTTAAAAAGGACCATATTAAGTTCCCAGGGAGGGGAAGGTAACCGAATTGGTGGGTAGACCTTTTTTAGCCCTTCCAGGAAGTCTGTAACAACTGGCATTTGAAAGAAAGAAGCCTGAGTGAGAGACTTTCTATAGGCTGTAATTGCTGCCAGATGTACTCTGATAGAGGAAAAATTTGGGCCTGCTTTAGCTAAGTAAAGAAGATATGGCAAAATAACCTGTTCTTGACCCATGATAGGGTCATGACCATTAGCTGTACACCATAGATAAAAACGCTTCCATTTGAAAGCATATGAATTTCCCGTTGAAGGCCTTCTCGCTTCTTTTAAGATCTGCATACAGTCCTGCGAGAGGCCTAGGTGACCATATTGTAAGAACTCAGGAGCCATGCTGTCAATCTCAGTGACAGGAGGTTGGGGTGAAAAACCTTCCCTCCTGACTTTTTTTTTTTTTACAGAGTTTTATATAGCGCAAACTTCACCCGAAGGTATCGGGTATCAGAGCGCTTTACATAGCACCAGTTGCGTTACATGAGGACACATTCATTTTTTGTTAGGCACAGGGAGATTAAGTGATTTGCCCAGAATCACAGGATGTTTAGCGTCATTGCCAAGACTCGAACCCGGTTCCCCAGATTCGAGGTCGACCGCCCTAGCCGTTAGGCCAACTCCTCTCCCCTAAGACAGATCCGGATGGCATGGCAACCTCCTCTGCTGTGTCTTGGAGAGGTGTAGCAGGTCCGTGTACCACCACTGGCGAGGCCACTCTGGTGCAATCAGGATCATCTCTGTCCTGGATTTGTAGAGCTTGCTGATCACCAGTGGTATGAGAGGGACTGGTGGAAAGGCGTAGAGTAATCTCTCTAACCAGTCGATCAACAGTGCATTACCCCTGGAGCCTGGTTGAGGGTACCTGGATGCGAAGGCACTGCATTTTGTGTTTGCCGCGTCTGCGAATAAGTCGTCTGGAGAACCCCATCTCCGAAAGAAGTCTTGTGCTATTTCGTCTTTTAGCACCCAGTCGTGTGCTTCGATGAAGATTTGGCTTAGGTCGCCCGCCTGTGCATTGAGGGCGCCTGGAAGGTGAACTGCAGATATGGACATGTTCCTCGCCCGTAGCCATTTCCAAATTGCTTGAGCCTTCAGAGACAGGGGTCTGGATCTGGTCCCTCCCTGTTTGTTCAGGTAGTACATTGTTGTGGTGTTGTCCGTCTGAACCAACAGGGTGCGTGACTCTATGGAGGGGAAGTACGCTCTGAGAGCCAGATGCACAGCTCAGAGTTCCAGCATGTTGATGTGGTAAGTTTTTTCCTTTTCCGACCACTTCCCCTGTACCTGAAGTGATCCCATGTGAGCGCCCCAGCCCTGAAGAGACGCATGTGTGACGATATTCTGTTTGGAAATTTCCTGGTCGAAAGGAACCCCTTTCAGGTGATGAGATCGTTGCATCCACCATTTTATTGAGATTTGAACTACATGAGGAAGTGTTATGGTGTCCTCCCAGCAGTTGCAAACTTGAGACCGTTGGTCCTCTACAGCTTGTTCTAAGGGTCTCATCTGTAACCTGGCGTTCGGGACAATGAATATGCATGACACCATCGAGCCTAGCAGAGAGGACATCTGCCTGGCAGTTGGATGAGTTGTTCTCAGAAGAGTGCGACCTTTGTGGAGTATTGATAATAGTCTCTCCTCCGAAGGAAACACTCTTGCGTTTGCAGCGTCTAGCATAGCGCCCAAGTAGTGAATCCTCTGAGTAGGGTTGAAGATAGATTTTTTGAAGTTTACACACAGGCCCAATCGGTTTAAGTTTCGGATGCAGTAATTCAGATGATCCTGCAAGAGACTGGGAGAGGCACTTTTGAGTAACCAGTCATCTAGGTAAGGATAGACAAAGATCTTTTGCTTTCTCAGGAAGGCAGCCACCACCGCCATGCATTTTGAAAAGCTGCGAGGAGTATACTAGAGTCCGAAAGGAAGGATTTTGAACTGGAAGTGATCTGACTCTGTCCTGAATCGAAGAAACTTCCGGTGCTTCTGATTAATTGCGATGTGAAAATAAGCATCCTGAAGGTCTATGGAACACATCCAGTCCCCTTGATGGATGTGTGGAATGATTTGGTGTAAGGCCAACATCCTGAATCTCTCTCTGAGAACGTATTTGTTTAAGAGTCTGAGATCTAGTATGGGCCTGAACTCCTTTTTTGGACCTCTCTTTGGGACCAAGAAGTAGCGGGAATAGATCCCGTCGATGTTGGTGCCAGGGAACCTTTGATGGCATGTTTTTGTAGCAGGATGGAGACCTCCTCTCGCAGCAGATCTATCTGACTGACTGGGATTTTCCGAGGTGGTACAGATGATGGTGGAGACTTGAATCTGATTGAGTACCCATTCCGCGCAATATTGAGCACCCAGCTGTCCTGCGTTAATTTTATCCACTCTTCCAAATGAAAGCATATACTTCCTCCCACCGGAGTGGGTAACAGAGTTGGGGGAAGCAAGAACTCACTGCTTAGGCTGTTGTTTTGCCGCAGGGGTTGTTTGCCTAGAGCCCCCTCTTCCTCTACCAGGTCGTCGCTGGTGGCATTGCGATCTTGCATGGTGTTGCTGCGAGGACCAATGAGGGGCTTGAACCCTCTGCTGGTACTGACGACGATCATAGGGTCGGTAGCGACATCGGAAATCCTTTCTTTTCTCCAAACCAACCACCTTCAAGGTGTCCAGTTCGGATTTCATCCTTGACATCTCGTCATCCGCGTGAGAGCCAAAGAGAGATGAACCATTGAAGGGGAGGTTGAGAATCCTGTGTTGGGCCTCTGGTTTCAAGCCTGTGAGTCTCATCCATGAGGATCTCCTAGCGCAGATGCCATGGGAATAACTATGGGCAGCAAGGTCTGAGGCATCAGCTGCAGTGCTGATGACTTGATTCGCCACAAGCCCTCCTTCGTGCAGAATCTCCTGAAAATCTTGCCGATCTTCCTTTGGAAATTTTTCAGTGAAACGTGAGAGAGAGTCCCACAGTGAACGGTCATTTCGACCTAGCAGAGCAGAGGCGCTGGCCACCTTCATGTACGAGGCAGAGGTGTTGCACATTCTCTTTCCAATGGAGTCCATGGCTTTGCTGTCTTTGTCAGGGGTAACAGCAGATGAGGAGGCCCCCATGTGACCCTTCCTGGCTGCTGATACAATTACAGAGTCTGGTGGTGGGTCAGACCTCAGAAAAAGAGGGTCCTGTTCTGGGGCTCTGTACTTCTTTAGTATCCTCGAAAAAGCCACTCCCACTGAAGCCGGCGTCAGAAAGGTGTGGAGAGCCGGTTCTAGCAACCCAGGCACCAAAGGAGGAAGAGGCCTAGTGGAGGATCTGTGATGCAGAGTCTCAAAAATTACAGATGTCGAGGGGACAGCTGTAGGCATGTCGATGTTGAGCTTCGAAGCCCCTCTACACAGTACCTCATTGGATGTGACAATATCATCCACTGGCGATACTCTAGTCGGTGGAGTGGATGACAAAGTTGGAGAGTAATCAGCCTTCGATGAAGTGGATTCAGATGACCATGAAGGAGACCTTTGTCTTCGCTCTCTAGGCGAACAATGTCTAGATTTAGAACTAGAGCGACGAAGGGGAGATCTTGATCTATGTCTCCTTGAGGTTGTAGACTTTTGAGGAGTGGAATGTCGCACTTGCCTATCAGGAGAATGAGAAGGCGAGTATATCTGAGAGTATTCTGATCCATTGGTAACTTTCCGCATCCTCCAGTCCTTTATGCTCTCCAACCATCTCGGGGAGAGGTTAGTAGGAGGCGTATGGTGCTCTGGAGCCGGAGAGCCCTCCGGCGTGACCTGAACGATTCTTAGTTCCGAAGAGGATGAAGCCCTCCTCGACGTCAGGCATTTAGCAGTTAGATCGTGGATCTCCCTCGACGTCGATGCTGGTGAACGAACTGTTCCGAGTCTCTTGGCCGGTGGAGACCTATGGATTGAAGTAGGTCTCGACGTCTACCTCCTCAACGGCGAACCCCTCGCCGGTGACCTTCTTGATGTCGAAGATGACCTTCTCGACGTCGAAGGCGACTTCCTCGCCAGCGATTTCCTCGACGTCGACCTCCTCAACAGCGATGCTCGCCCTGCCATCGGCCACGAAGCAGTCGATCGGCCATGAGCAATGCTTACCGACGCCGGAGTCTTCTGCGCCGGACTTGGCGTCGATACTCTAGGTACCTTTGACGTCGGTGGAGATCTCGACGTCGGCGCCGAGGTTCTCGATGGCGACCTCACCTGACGGCAATGCGCTAGGATCCTCGCAGAAGGAGCCGGAAAAAAGAACTGACCTAACTGTCACCTGTGGGGGACGCCCGTTTGTGCTGCTGCCGCCGCTGCTGCCTCGCTGAGGGGACAGGGGAAACCAGGACCGCGAGTCCCAGCCTCCTAAGCGGCCGTTGCCGCCAATGTCATCTGCTTGCGCCTGGAGGCGCTACAAATTCCTCTGTGGGCTCCCGCGGGACGCCCGTTTGTGCTGCTGCCGCCGCTGCTGCTGCCTCGCTGAGGGGACAGGGGAAACCAGGACCGCGAGTTCCAGCCTCATAAGCGGCCGTTGCCGCCAACGTCATTGCTTGCGCCTGGAGGCGCTACAAAGTCCTCTGTGGGCTCCCGCAGCGCGGGACACGCACGGGCATGCCAGGGCCGCGCCCGGGCAAAGGGCAGGTCTGTCTGCGCCCAGAGGGGCAGGGCTGGGCCACCCCCCTGAAATCTGCAGCTTGAGGTTTTGGACTGTCCCTCTGTTAAAGTACTGTTTACCACTGACTGTCTGACCCGCTCATTGCCTCCTGTTAAATTACATCCACCTTACGTTGCTGTATTGATCTGCTGACTTCTGACGTGGGGAAAAGGAAAGTGAAAGAGGGCAGGTCGGGAGGTGCAATGAAGAAGAAAACAAATACTCAGACCCAAAAAGCAAGCTCTGAACTAGGGAGGGATAGGGTGCATGGGGCGTGTGTGCTAGATCGTATTGATAATATCATTGCTGACTGTTAGGGACTGCTTACGTCGCCTGTATCTGTAACACCCACTGACACTCCTGCCCCCACCCACACAGCGTCTCTAGCTCATACTTCTGTTGGGCTTAATAATATAGGGTACGGGAACATACCAAGCCTATTAAAAAAAGCGGCCAGTAAGACACACGTAACGACAACTTCAGACACCACATAAGAGCCTGTTTGTGGGCCCTTGAGCGAAGCCTGCATGTCTGAATGCGTCATGACAGACGATCTCCTTCTGAGCAATCGCTTTGCACCTCTTGCAGAGCAACTCTCCACAAACGATGCACACACATGCTTAATAGAATCGGAACCTACAAGCCCAGTAGCTAATAGGCTTAATACGTGCTCCTTGCAGGGTGGAAGGCCAGCAGTCAGTGAACTCGCACCCTCTAATTTTGAACTACAATTGGACATAGTAGCCCTAAAAGGCACAATTGAGACCCTGACAGCCCTAATGTCAAGGCTGTACCATAAACTAGAAGAATGCTGCAGATCCCAGTCCCTTCCACCTGCGTCTACTTTAAATACCAACATAAATCCACTGCCGAGCACAGCCTCTCTCCACTGCATGCATTCCCACTATACAGCTTCGAACACTAATCCGGCATTTCTGTCTAGCGCTCCTGGCCGTATCAACTTGGCTCCTAACACCATATCATACATACATGGCAGGCACCAGGAGGGACCTGGGTGGGAACATAGGGGTTCCCTAGGGGTCCCAGTGGGGTCAGGGATGGTGGCAGAGCAAGCACCACTGCGATTAAATATAGGCAATGGAAGGGCGCCTTCACCTCACCATCGGCTACAGTCCACTCATACTGCTCCCCTAACCACAACTATCTACATGACCAATGTTCCTAAGGTTGACAGCAATAGTATTAAACACGAGAACGGTGAAGCCCTCAAAAATAAAGTCATACACTGGATGAGGCACACCAGGGGATGCAGATCCATAATTAGGGACGATATTGTGCGGGCAAAAAGATGTATCTTAAATCGTAGCACTGTCGACGCAATAGAGCTTATTTTAGCCAGTGATCATCTAGTGCAAAATCTAGTATCCCTAGAAGCTAGAACCTGCCCACCACCTGCTACAAATATCCAACTGAAGCTGCACATTCCTAGCTTGTCCGAACCCGCAAAGGTTGCTCTAATGCCCCGTAGGGACTCTTCTCTTTCAACTTTGTCACAGAACGACTGACTACCCCAGGAACCCACTCAGGAATCTGTGTTTTCTTTCAATGTAGATCATGATTCTACAGTTTCTACTCCGCACAACTATCAGGAGGGCTCTCCCCAAGGTAATGAGATAATGATAGTTAAATCATTGACGGCACCAGCTACAGTAACAAATTTATTTTTGGGAGATTGCCCGCAGGCCAGAGACAGAGTCAGTCACTCAACTACAAACCCAACTAACTGCCCTTCACCCTTTCAAGACTCCTTCCTTGATGATAGACACTAGGATGTTGAAAATAGTGTCATGGAACGTGGCGGGCATAAGTGGGAAGCTAGACCTCCCCTCCTGGCTTGAGCTGATTAAACAACATGAGATCTGCATACTACAGGAAACTTGGAGCCTGACCCCTACATACATTCCGGGGTTTATGACATTTCATAGACCGGCAATTTCCTCAAAACATGGCCGGCCGTCTGGTGGGCTGCTCATACTGATCAATATATCACTAAATTGGGATGTTAAGGAGCTGTCCACCAACAGCCCTGACATCCTTGGGATTAGATTAACAAGTGATAAGGGCAAGAGCATCGACATTTATGTCTACGCCAGGAGCTCTAGAGGAGGTAGTTCGCCAACTCTCCAGGCTCTGAACAAGATGCTGGATGTTAAGCACGACAGTCACCCTCTAATAGTTGGAGGGGATTTTAATGTTACTTACGAGCCAATAGACTGGGTAGACGCTTACGAGGTGACTGAGGAGGATAAAATATGGTTGGTACCACCACTAGAGCTATCTCCTATAAAAAAGTGGTCGCAAGCAGCCCTGCAATTGAACGCCATAACCTTGGAACACAGGCTAAGGGCCGCTAATGGTAGAACCAGCTCCGACAAAGGAGGGGGGATGACCTTTGTTGGGCCAAATGGTTCGAGCCGGATAGATTAATCAATCAATCAATCAAATAAAGCTTTATTCGGTGTACTAGTTTACAACCATAAAAGCATATTATAGCATACATTTTTTTCAACATACACATTAAAAAGAGATGATAGGATAAAAACAAATTATACAAGAAGTATTATAAAACAGGATCCAAGGAGGTAGCTTCGACATTATATACACTTATTAATAAACATGACCAAGGGGCAGATGTATCAAACGATTTTGAGGTCGCAAAAATAGCGATTCGCAAAAAAACAGCGTTTGCGACCTCAAAAAAGTGAAACCCGATGTATGAGCAATATTCGCAGTGCAAAATTAGAAATCGCTAAATAAGCGATTTCTTATTTAGCGATTTCTTAAAATGTGCGCATCCCTCTTGCGAATTCGCAAACACGTCCAAAATGTTTGCGAATTTCGCAATTTGCGAAATCGCTGTGTAAGAAATCGCAATGCAATGTAACATTAATTCGCTAATAGCGAATTATAAGAAATCGCAATTTAGCACTACAAAATTAACACCAACACAACCCAGGTGGTAACCAGGTGCAAGCTATATTAAGAGGCCCACAATGCACCAGCCACTTTCACAATGGCTTCACTCTACCTGATAGCAAGGAGGCTGCGACTGCGTGCGGCAGCACAGAGAAGGATGCAACAAGAACGGGTGTTCAGGGTGCGCATCACACTCTTCATGCAGACTGAGGAGGAGATCCACGACAAGTACAGGCTGGACCCAAAGAGCATTCTGGACCTGATAGATGAGCTGAAACCCCACATGGAACACCCAACAGGCAGGACCCAAAGCATACCAGTCCATGTGCAGGTACTGTGCTCACTGCACCTGCTGGCCTCAGGCAGTTTTCAAGGGGTGAGAGCTGCGGCAGGTGGGGTGTCCCAGAGTTGCCTGTCACGTTTCTTTCGTGCATTCCTAGATGCCATGGTACAAAGGCTACTCTACCACATACAGTTCCCCACCACACAACAGGATTTACAACAGACACAACTGGACTTCTACCAGATTGCACACTTCCCAAACGTTATTGGCTGCATTGATGGTACCCATGTGGCTCTCACACCCCCATCAACCAACGAATATGTGTTCCGTAACCGCAAATCCTACCATACGCTCAACATTCAGGTCATATGCAATGCCAGGCATGTAATCACGGACATTGTTGCTAAATTCCCAGGGAGCAGCCACGACTCCTTCATCTTCAGGCACAGTGGGATATACGGACGTCTCACTGCTGGCGAGTTTGGTGAGGGCTACCTCCTAGGTAAGTGCATGTCTAACCTCCCACAATCAGGTACAACACTGGTCTGTGGGCCATTGACTGACCTCTCATTAATGTCCCTGCAGGTGACAGTGCCTATGCGGTGCGGGAGTTCATCCTGACGCCATACCTAAACCCAGCCAATGCCAGGGAGCGGCGTTACAACCGTGCCCACAAATCGATGCGCTGCATAATTGAGCGGACATTTGGCATCCTCAAAAGCAGGTTCCGCTGCCTGCATAAAAGCGGAGGCGCACTCCAATACAGCCCGAAGACAAGCTGCAAGATTGTGGCCACCTGCGCAATGCTACACAACATTGCAGTGAGGAAAGGCATCCCAGTTGAACTGTCAGACAGTGACACTTCTGATGATGATGACCCATGCCCCCCTGGAAGACCTGCAGTTGGATTTGGGGCAGCTGCGGGACGACAGAGACGGGATGAGATAACCCATAACTATTTCTAGGTGAGTAGAAATGACATGAGACATGTGTTATTTGGTTTCAGGTCTGTGTTTATTTCAGCCCTTACATGCAGGATAGAAAATGTCACACAGCCTGAGAGACTCCATGCATCCCACTATGTGTAGCACATGTTATGTCCACAGTGCAGGTCTGTGAGCAAGCCAGGAGTCCTGTTGTAATGGGTTACCTCACCCTTTGGTGTAACTCAGTTTGGGCACTTCATCTTCTCCTGTTGCGGCCTGCTGGTGCCTGCTCTGGGTGCTGACTGGCCTCCCATGACTCCACATGTGTAGCTCCCTGTCTCCCACTGCGCCGTCTTGGCACAGGCACTGGTGGTGTCATGCTGCTCCTGCTGGATACCTCCTCGCTATCCTCTGAGACCCGAAGTGCTGGGCCACCTGTGTTGGCTGTCTGCATGTGTTCCACAGCACTGGTGACCAGCACCAGGCCTTTCGCCACATCCTGGCAGCAGTGGGACATCTCCACTTGCATGCTGATTGTGCGACGTGTCAGCTGGCTAGTGGTAGTGCACAGGCGGTTCACCGCCTTGGTGTAGCTGTGCAGTCGGCTGTCCGCACGTTGCCTCATCCTGTGCCTGTCTGCCTTGTCCCTCTTTAATGTGGCACACAATTTATGTATAGCACCTGCCATGGACATGATGCCCTCCCCCATGTGACATAGGCTTTTGTTCACTGTGCACAGCTGCCGATTTATGGACCGCAGTGATTTCTGTTGCAGGCGCTGTACCTGCAGTATGCTGCCCTCCAGTCCAGCAAACACTGCGTCTTCATCATCCGTGCCAAAGCTGGTGCTGGCCTGGCACGTGACCTGCGTCTCCCATGTCCATGCACTCTACGTCGCAGTGTGGCCTGTGCCGGGACCTGTGTCACACCCTGCCTTGGCTCTGCCTGTGCTTCCTCATCGCCTGTGGACTGTGTATCTGCCTCTAGGGATGGCAGTGGTGGCACAATGGTGCGCTTCCTCCTAGGGACAGGTGTGCTCCCTCTGCTGTCTTCTGGCTCCCCCTGCCCTGCTTGTTCAGCTGTGACTTCCACCTCCTCATCTCCCGCACTGTCATCCAGTGGCCCAGGTTGTGCTGTGGATGAAGCGGGGAAATTGTTTTGTGACATTGTCTACATTTTCACTGAATAAAGTTTTCACATTTTGTATTGGCTAACTGGTATCTATAGCATTTTACCATTACAGGGTCTCACATACTGCTTCAACATTGCTGTGTGTACTTGCCCCACTGTGTTGTGCCTATGACTGCGTCTCCCATGATGCATTGCTGTGTGTGCTGGAATAAGTGGACCGGAGTGGCATTTGTAGTGTGTGTTGGGTGCATTCCTGTGTGTGGGGATGGGATGGTGCTGTGGGGGGCTGCATTTGGCATGCCTCTTACCTTGTCTGGTGGTTGCAGGCTCTGAGCTGTCTATGTCAGCCACTCCACTGATGCTTTCTGGCCGGAGGGTGCTCTCCACCAACTCCTCCTGGGGTGTTGAGTCGGTTGCTGTGGATGTTCCACCCCCTGTCTTCCTGGACTGCGCCAGCCTGGTTGCCACCTTCTCTTTGGACCTTTGGCGCATGTCGTACCATCTCTTCCTCAGCTCTTCGACCGTGCGCTGGGTCACACCTACAGCATTTACTTTTTCCTGGATGGCCAGCCAGATTTTGCGCTTCCTGGACTCAGGTACCCGGAGTGCCTTTTTTCCAAATAGGAGTTCATGGTTGCACACCATCTCCTCAATCAAGACCTCCTGCTCCCTTTCACTGAACTTGTTTTCCTCTTCCTCACTGCCCTCTCCTTGTCCTTCTCTGTGGGCTGGGAATCCATTTTTGCTGTTTGTGACTGCTGTGCTCACTCCTCTGCCTCTCCTCACAGCCTCTGTCCCTGCCTCAGGCACTCAGGTGCAGCAGATCACTCCCACTTCCTGGGTGTGATGTCATCAAGCTGCACCTGAATTGCTGCTTCCCGTTTTGCGATTCCTTATTTGCGAATTTCGCTAATAAGGAATCGCAAAATCAGGTATCGCAGATTATTCTTAGAATATTAAGTAATCGCAAATTATTAGCGATCTTCTACATACATTGCGATTAGCGATTCTCAAATTGCGAATCGCTAAAACTCGTAATTTGAGAATCGCTAATCATATTTTTGATACATCTGCCCCCAAGTTCTTACATAATTTCATTGTAAAGTACAAGCAAGATAGGTTAAAAAATTTGTAATAATACATAATGTGCAAAAACTGCAATGGGTCTCTAAAGTTTAGTTTAAAAGGTACAGGCAAGATAGATTAAAAAAAAAAAAAAAAAAAATTGTAATAATGCATAATGTGCAAAAACTGCAATGGGTCTCTAAAGTTTAGTTTGAAAAATCATAAAAACACAAGTTATTAAAAACGAGCATGGAAAACTTCTTGCGGTGTTATTACTTAATTCGAAAAAAACATCATAATCTTAATTCTATTGCATATTATATAACATTACAGGGGCCAAATAGATAATTCATATATATACACAACATTTTTATGGGTAGTTCACATTGTATTTCGGTACTTAATAACAGCCTTTAAAAACAAGGAAGTAATCATAATGATTTGTTCGTTTTCCAGCAATTGTAACCTTAAAAAGGCTGTTCTACACTGTCTTAAGCCCCAGGTTCTAAGAGTAGGAATTAGAAACTTTTTTCTTGGTGTAACATAATACTTGCAGAATAAAGTACAGTGCAGAGTTGTTTGGATTGATTTATCGTCACATGGGCAAATGGGCGACCTACTCGACCAATCATTTTTTTCAGGGAACGTGACCAATCTAAAAAAGACCCACAGCGAAACGAGCCAAAAGCATACGACAGTAGCTACTCTGTACCAATACCAGGTAAGGTTGTAGGCCTATACATGTTATCATCAAGTGGTTATCCATAACTGATTTTTCTCCTTCTCCACTAGCCAGCGCTTATTCTCTAAATGACTCAGACAGATATCTTTTAATGCTTTTCTTGTTACCATTTCCATGGAACTTGGGGACTCAAAATATTCTGGATGGCCAATTTCATATGCAAATCTTTTTATATAATTAATCCATGGGATCTTAGCCACCCTGTCTAATTTAAGGCAGTCTGAAATTACGTCTCTATTAAAACCAGTCTCCTCCGATACCCAAACCTTATGCCATAACAGTAAAGGATTAGTTTTAATAGTATCAGAGCTATAAGGAAGGCCAAGTTCCCTATGACAGCTAAAAGTGGCAGTAGTACTGGGGACAGCTAGCAAATAACGGACAAAAGTGTTTTCAAGACATTGGATTTCTTCTGCTCCCTCAATGCCCCAAATGCCTGCTCCATATGTCCCTGTTGTAATACATTTGGATTTATAGATTGCCAGCAACTCTGGGACCGGTCTACCACCTAATTTCTTGGCGAAGTTAACAACTGCTCCTATGGCTCTTGAAAAATTCAGTTTTCTAGCCTTCATGGCTGTTTTCCATGAGCCCTTTCTATCGAAGTTTATGCCTAAATATGAAAAAGTATTCGTACTTTCCACTTTTTTGCTATCAATAAAAATCTCGCATACCTTTTTTTTATTTGTACCACAACTCATGGTGTATGTTTTAGTGGTATTTACCCTTAGGCCCCTGTCTTTCATGTAAGCGACGAAGAGGCTAACGGACCTCTGTAACCCTAATTGCGTCCGTGCCATTATTACCGCGTCATCCGCGTACAATAGGATGGGGACAGGGGTTCCCTTTATAATGGGGTAGTCACATTGATATCCGCTCAGATATTGACCCAAACTATTAATATAGAGTGAAAAAAGGAGAGGGGCAAGTATACATCCCTGCCTCACTCCTTTCCTTATAGAAAACTTTGTTGAACACTCCCCGTGTTTCCCATATCGGACCCTCGCCCCAGCCTCCCTATACAACTCCTTAATAAAAATTAACAGCGGTGGGTCAACCTTTAGTTCTTCCAGGATACTCCACAATTTCTTGTGTCTAACACAATCGAAGGCGGAACTTAAGTCCACAAACGTTAGGTAAAGTTTACCCTGTTTAGCTTTTGTGTACTTATCTATAATTAATGATAGATTAAGTCCCTGTTCAGTTGTGCCTAACCCTACACGGAAACCGTATTGAAAATTTGATAAGACTCGCATATCTTCCACCCATACCTGTAACTTATTTAAAATCACTCTCCCAGCAAGTTTCATAAAAGCATCCAATAAGGAGATAGGACGATAGCAGTTGGGTTCGTTTCTATCTCCCTTTTTAAATATTGGAATTACAATAGCATCAGTCCAAGTAGGTATAAACTTATAGTGATTACAGCTGTTAAGCACATTTCTTAAAAGTGGGGCCCACAAGTCGATGTTAGATTTATAAATATCCACCGGAACACCATCCGGGCCCGGTGCTTTCCCTGGGGCACTTTCCTTTATTGCTCTAATAACCTCCTCAAGAGAGATATCAATATCTATGGGAAAGGGTCCACAATCGTTATCTTCCGTAGAGATTGTGGTGGCAGGCTCATCATTATAAAGCCCCATAAAGAATTCTACCCACTTGTCTCCTGTAATAGCCATATCTATGATATCGGTCTGTCTCTCCATAAAGAAAGGGGCGTTAACCGCTTTCCAAAAACCGATATTGTCTTTATTTATACAGGCCTGATGTAAAGCCTCCCATGCTTCCCTTTTTAAATGTACTTTTCGTTTCCTAAGGGCTAGTCGATATAAGGTTCTAGCCTGTCTTACTTTTTCATCACATCTAGGGTTACTGGACAGTGTCTTTTTCAGAAGAGTATGCATCTTCGTACATTCTTTATCAAACCAGCCCTGAGTATTACGCACTGTGTCTTGCTTTTTCCTTGTTAATAAGTTCCGAGCCTCATCCGTAATTTTAAGAAAGGCATAAAAAATTTCCTCATCATCCCTGTCCTGAGAAAGACATATATCTATTTCCTTAGAAGTTTTTTTGATTAGTCGTTGAAGGAATGCTCTGGAATCTACCTTTGCCCACTTTAGAGTATACCCATTAGTACTGGCAAGCTGGATATCAGTATTATGTAATACGTTCCTTTTGGTTCTTTTCTCCATACCTCTTACTAAAAGGTTTAAGGAAATAGGATAATGGTCACTCATTAAATTATCAAGAGTGTTACAAGTAATTACGTTGCCCGAATACCTCTTGGATAATAGCACAAAATCAATTGTTGAATTACAACCCCTGCCATTAAAAGTCGGAAAAAAGGGTATAGGGGGTGAACACAAATCCTTTGCATACCCTAGATAAAATTGGAAAACTATTTCATTTAATAAATCCCCAGTGCCTGTATGGGCAAAGTGTGGAGGTGTGTCTATCTTATCATGACCCAGCCCACAAATGCCCTGTTCACTATGCTTACACAAATGACAATTAAAATCACCAACCCATATGATAGGCATGTCCTCCGACATTTTTCCTTCGATATTTTTAAAAAATCGGGATAGATCGGTAAGGACATTCTTCAACAGTGCTTTAGGGATATTATTATAAAAATTTATCAGCACAACAACCTTATCCCTTCCCAGATTCATTTTCAATATCTGGTAAAACTCACTATCATGTACATTTTTCACATTATGAACCCCAGCCACATTTGCAACATAGATACATAAACCCCCTTTATTTCGCCCCTGTTTAGTTGTGGTTGCTGGGATATTAAAAGTTCGAAAGCCATTTATATGTATATCCCTATGGGCCCACGTTTCTTGGAGGCAGATTATAGCATAATCATCTATTAATGATAACCACTGGGGGTCAGTTACTTTAGCTGCAATTCCTGCGATATTCCAGGATAGTAATTTACACTTTCCATTGGTATTTGGGTCAGTCAGCTCTCCTTCACCAGACCCATCCAGGCCCAATATGGGGTATTTATTAAACCCTTTATCATCGCTACTTTGATTATTGGGTGAGTCTACAATTGTGATCCCCAAGTCCCTGTTGTTTTCTTTGTGGGATGAATTACCTCTAGCTTTTTCATCTTGTGTGCACATGTCATGTACCCTAATGTGCATAGGGTCTCCCCTCTGAAGTGATAGATCTAAACTTTGAATTAGTCAATCCAATTCCTCCAACGAGGTTAGTGGTTCAAAACGATTGCGGAGTGGGATGTTTCCTCGGGGTAAAGATTGTATATGGGATTCCCCTGCGCATTTACTAAAATCAGGCCTGTCTATAAATGGGTGTGGTAGATAAAAGGCTCCTAACGGCAATACATTAATTTCATTATGATCGTAGGAGACATTTCCTACCTTAGTTAAGATAGCACAAACTAACATAGGGTCACTAAACGTCAGTGCTATACAATCTCCCCGGAGTACTTTACGTTCTTTACCCAACCAAGCAACTCTTCTTGCCATTTTAAAATTTTTAAATAATACATCACGAAAACCGATATGGTTTCCCAGCCAATGGAGTGACTTATTGCGAAGTTCACTCCAAGATTCGTGATCTGGTGTCGAGAGGGTAGGAACATTGGCCAGAATTACCACATATGGCGTGGCTGCCGGAGGCAAGTCAAGTCGATTATGGGATGGGTGATTTTGGTCATGCCTTAAGCTACCGGAAGTGGTCCCCAAACTATTTTCAGAAATAACATTGTCTGTCATGAGCCTATTTTGTCTTTTTTTAATGTTTGATTCTACCATACCTACCATAGGTCTGTGTAATAGGGGTCTAGTAGTAGTGTCATCCACTGGTATAATCAAAGTAGATGTTTGACCCATGCCAATAGGCCCACTTAGATTTGGACCTGTCTGAGTGGTCAGTTTTTTGTTATCGTTGCTTTTCTCCATTAAAGGTCCCTCCAGGTTTGCAACTCTCTCAGACAGTTTTTCCAAGGCTCCCACAATGTAAGTGTGCATTGCATCTATACTTTTAAGTATATTTTCCAACGCCAATGTTTGGGCCTCCGTTTGGGCCACACTTGTATGCTTTTTGCTAATAACAGTGTTTTTACGTATAAATGGTTTTAATAATAGCTGTTTGCCCGGGGTTTTCCTTTTCTTACTTTGTGTATTTTTTTGCTGCTTCACCGGGGTTTGCCCTACCTTTTTCTGTAATTGGAATCCCTCCGAGTTTCCTGGGTTCTTACTACGCTTGGGAGGGGGTCGTGGGTCCTCTGTTGAGTCATTCGCATCACTCTCACGTATGTGGTCCGAGATTTCTAAAATGCAACCATTAAGGGCGCCCTGTATTGTATGGATCTCGTTTGGGGGAATTGGCGCAGACCCCCGTCCTCGTTTAGATAGAGACTCCTCTACTGAATTAATCTGTTCTTCGATAGCCCCCATTGCCCCAGAGAGAAAGCTCAACAATGACGTTTGACCTGGTGCATTTACTATATTAGCTGCATGGCGCACCTTTCTTTTAGGCATTGTTATTCTTTAAATTATGCACATGCAAATCAACAGACTTACTTAGACAGGTAGTCCTCGGGCCCAGATCACAGCCGCTCTAGGGGGCTTAGTGGGGTGGCCCAGCCCGGCCTCTAACGGTCCCGGACGGGCACAGAAGGGTCCGCCCTTGGTCCGGGCTTCGTCCGGGCGCTGCCCGCGCGCGTCCCGCGCTGCGGGTGTCACGCTGGGGCTTTGTAGGCGCCTCCTGGCGCTGCGGCGATGACAGGTGCAGCAAGGGAGTCTGGGAAGTGTAGTCCAGCACACTCCCGCTCCCGTGAAGATCTCCCGGCTCACGATGGACTTGGCCCCCTCCTCCGACCTCCTTCGCAGTGGATGGGCTTCCCACACTGCGGGTGTCATGCTGGGGCTTTGTAGGCGCCTCCTGGCGCTGGGGCGATGACAGGTGCAGCAAGGGAGTCTGGGAAGTGTAGTCCAGCACACTCCCGCTCCCGTGAAGATCTCCCGGCTCACGATGGACTTGGCCCCCTCCTCCGACCTCCTTCGCAGTGGATGGGCTTCCCACACTGCGGGTGTCACGCTGGGGCTTTGTAGGCGCCTCCTGGCGCTGGGGCGATGACAGGTGCAGCAAGGGAGTCTGGGAAGTGTAGTCCAGCACACTCCCGCTCCCGTGAAGATCTCCCGGCTCACGATGGACTTGGCCCCCTCCTCCGACTTCCTTCGCAGTGGATGGGCTTCCCACACTGCGGGTGTCACGCTGGGGCTTTGTAGGCGCCTCCTGGTGCTGGGCCGATGACAGGTGCAGCAAGGGAGTCTGGGAAGTGTAGTCCAGCACACTCCCGCTCCCGTGAAGATCTCCCGGCTCACGATGGACTTGGCCCCCTCCTCCGACCTCCTTCGCAGTGGATGAGCTCTAGAGGAGGTAGTTCGCCAACTCTCCAGGCTCTGAACAAGATGCTGGATGTTAAGCACGACAGTCACCCTCTAATAGTTGGAGGGGATTTTAATGTTACTTACGAGCCAATAGACTGGGTAGACGCTTACGAGGTGACTGAGGAGGATAAAATATGGTTGGTACCACCACTAGAGCTATCTCCTATAAAAAAGTGGTCGCAAGCAGCCCTGCAATTGAACGCCATAACCTTGGAACACAGGCTAAGGGCCGCTAATGGTAGAACCAGCTCCGACAAAGGAGGGGGGATGACCTTTGTTGGGCCAAATGGTTCGAGCCGGATAGATTATTTACTTGTGGATCTTACTTTATGGCCCCTAGTCCAAGACATGGCTATCATCCCGTCTTGTGATAGTGACCACTACCCCCTCAGCCCGACTGTCGAGCATCCATGGGGCAAAAAGGGGAGGGTTGCCTCCACTGCACTAAGCACCAAGGAGGTAATCCCCTCAAACGACAAACGCAAACTCAAATGGCCCGCAATCATGGCAGATGATCAAAAGTTAAAATCATTAAAAAATGACATAGAAACGCACTTGGGGACACTGCTATCCATGCAAGACGAACAGACTCCACAGACTAGCTGTAGTGCCCTACATACAGAATTCTTTGAACATCTGGTCAGAAATTTTTATGTTCAATCCCAAAGGCCCAGGCAAAAACAGTGGAGACCATTGGGAACAAACCTGTGGTTTAACAAGGAGTGCAGGGTATTAAGAAGGAGTTTATCTGCAGCCATTAGAAATAGGGATATTCTCCTGATTCGCGAAACAAGGAGGCATTATAAACAGGCACAAATTAAGGCCAAGAGAGAGTGGGACGAAAGGAGATGGGAAGAACTTGGCGCGGCTACCTTGCACCCAGATAGCAGGGTGTTTTGGTCACTCCTGGCTAACGGCAATTTCGAAAGAGCCCCCCCTTTGGCCAATAACATTCCTGCTAAGGTGTGGCACAAACACTTCAGTGCTTTGTACTCCACTACCTGCAATCAAGATAGAGCTCCCTTACCTCTTGATATAGGCCAGCCAGTATGTAGCCTCTCATTCACCAGAGAGGAAATCTTGACCTCCTTAGAGGCAATCCTACCAGCAAAAGCTCCGGGACCGGACAGCATCCCTGGTGATCTCTTTCCCCTAGATAGAAACAACTGGGCTACTTACCTCACGACACTGTATAACGATATTGCTGGTGGGAGAATGATCCCAGAATCATGGAAAGGGGCTCAAGTTATCCCCATCTTCAAGAAAGGCGATAGGTCAATGCCCGCTAACTACCGCCCGATCAGCTTGATCGATTGTGCCGTACTCTCCTTGTTAAGATCCAAGATTGGATGGATGAGAATCACATCCTCTCTCCGCTTCAAGCGGGTTTTCGGCGGAAGACGGGCACAACCGATCAAGTTTTTCGTCTTGTTATGCTATACTGGAAGGTGGTTTTGCTGGGCAAGGGTAGTCTATATCTTGCTTTTATAGACTTAAAAACAGCCTTTGACCTGGTCCCCAGGGACTTATTGTGGCGAGTGCTGAGGGACATGGGAATGCCCCTGGGAATTCTGGAACTTCTAATTAGGTTGCATGAAGATAGCTCTGCCCGCGTAAGATGGGGCAATCAGGGTCAAACTACCGAGCCCTTTAAGATACAGCCAGGGGTCCGCCAGGGCTGTGTCTTAGCCCCAACCCTCTTTTCTTTGTATATTAATCATGTAGCTGAGCTTCTAACTTCTACCCCAGTAGATGCTCCCTCGTTGGCGGACCTTAAAATCTCCACCTTATTATTTGCTGACGATACCCTTCTTGTTTCAAAAACTCCCATGGGTCTGCAAAAATTAT
Organism: Calotriton arnoldi; assembly: GCA_963921515.1. NCBI lineage: Eukaryota > Metazoa > Chordata > Amphibia > Caudata > Salamandridae > Calotriton > Calotriton arnoldi. Next base: position 3,146,812 of record CAWUFW010000186.1, read on the forward strand.
TGAACCAATTCAAGGCTTTTTGTGATGGGAGGGGCTTGGAAATCAACACCTCCAAAACCTAGCTAATGCTGCTTAACCCCCATAAGTCCTTTAAGGAAAATTTGTTACTGGACAACGCCCCGCTTGAGAGAGTTAGCTCCTTTGATTACCTGGGAATCAAACTATCAGAGGGATTGGCTTGGAAGTTTCATCTTAAGAAGGCCTTTCTCAAATGTTCCCAGGTAACCGGGGCTCTCAGGTAGGAGCATTGTTCTTCATACACCAAGCCAGTAGCACCTGCTCTTAAATTATATTGCTGTAAGGCTGTGAGCAGTGCCCTATACCGGGCTGAGTTGTGGGGTATGGCAAATGTAAGCGACCACTTAGCAGTGGAGAACAAGTTTCTTAGATATTTGGTATCTCTTCCACAAAGTACCCCTCTCTTCCCACTCAAACTTGATTTGGGCATTAAGCCCATCAATGATCTTGCAAGGTTACGCCCACTGTTGTTTTGGTACAGAATGGTCACTACTCCCGATTTGGCGCCTTACGCTGCTGCCTTCAGTGAGGTTAGTGCTTTGGATAACACTAATAAGATTGGCTGGATCAAACACGTAAATAGCCTTCGGTCCAGCATTGGCTTGCCAAAGCATGACAACGGTTTCCCACCAGCCTACACTAGATGCCAGGTTAAATCATTGTATTGGGCTTGGGTTGAGCAGAATACACTCTCCAAAATTAAACAGGGTAGTCTGGCAGAAGCCTTTGGAGATCTGAAAACCAACCGCGCTTTGGAGAGCTATTTCGACATCATCAAGGTTCCAGCAGATAGGAAACTTTATACCCAGTTTAGGCATGGTAGCTTACCAATTAATGCCTTTACAAACTCTTGGCTGATCAACAAATCCCAACCCAAGGGCTGTCCTTGTTGTTCTTGCTCACATGAAACGATAGGCCATGTTTTCTTTGCTTGCACAGCCTATGAGAAACCAAGGAACAAATGGCTAGCGCCAGTGTGTAGACAATTTGGGACTCGAAATTTTAAAGTGGCCCTACGCATACTGAAGTCAGATGCTAGACCCTTATTCGCTTGTGCAACCGCGAAATTTCAAGGCCAGTTTTGGGCGATCAGAAGGAGGGTGTTGCAAACCCCTTTACCTAGCCCCAAGAGCCAAGAAAGTGTTGCTTCACTTACTTGAGATCACCTAATGCTCTTCTTTTTACGCTGTTCTAGGCCTGGATTGTGATCTCTGGGTCTGTTCCATACAAAACTTCTCGAATGCATTTGCACTTTAGTCATGGGCTTTTATTGCTTGTTACAAATTGCTGGAGGCATTTTTAATTATGAATTATTTGATAATTGTTTTATTTACCTTGTTTTGTATGCTGCTATTACTATGCCAATCCCAGCCATTTTTAATTGCAACTTGTTTTAATATCCACCTGTATGTTGTTTTGCAAGCCAGTATGCAACAAACACGACTTGTATGGCTGTATCTTTTATGGTTTATAACCAAAATAAAGAGAGTTGATTGATTGTCACCTGTGGGGCATGATGGGAGCCTGGAGGTCTTAAAGGCACGGCGCCAGTTTTTTCTCTGAATGTTCTATATGCAGCCTTCTAGGCTAATCTGCATGCTATCACCTTGCCTTTGTCTCTGAAAATAAAGGCTGTGTTTCAAACAAGCTGAGAGTACATTTTTCTATATTTTGGAAATGTTATTTTATATGATGCTTTTCAAATTAAAAATACAATGAAATATTGGCATATTTTAGCCTAGTTTTCAATTTGGGGCTGCTTATTTATATAAATGTGTGTATATTGTAGATATATGCATATTATTATATATATATATATATGGTTATATATTCATATATTATTGTTAATGCTCCTGGGCCCCCGCACGTGGGCGGGACTATTCAGTGCTTATGACTATTGATGAGTATCCCCTGGAAGAGAACCATGGAGTTACATCTATCCAATGATAAGCGTTGCCTTAAGTGGCACAAGATGAGTCCGGATGAAGGCGTGCACTGCAGAGATTACCACCCAGTACAAAGAACAAGGAGAGTTGGATGTGATTTCCGCAATTCAAGCCGGCCACTTAGAGCAGCTGGCCTTGCACTTTGTTGACCCCTTGCACCACACTAAAATTAGTACGAATGTAAGAGACCAGAAAGCCTAGTCTAATTGAGAGTGCAGAAAATTAAAAAAACAGCTCTCCTCTGCAATTAAAACCTAGAATATGGCCTCTGTGAGAGTAATGAGAAGGGCATACAAAACAGCTTTAGATAAAGCAAAGAGGGAGTGTGATGAGAATACATGGAAGCTCATTGTTTCGGCGCTCAGACAGACACTGACTGGAGGCCTGGGCATGTTATCCATGTAGGCTGCGATGCAGCCTGCATGGAGAACATGCAAAGTGCGCAAGACTGTTTTGGGCGGCCCGAGAGGTCCGGCCAAGCAGTCATTGTGCACTTAGGAAGGTGCTGCCTACCACTCCTCCCCTGCCCCGCCCCTCACGCAAAGCTGCATAAGTAGGAGAAAATAAAATGATAATAACGTGAGTTATTATCATTTTATTTTCCCTTTGTTTCACTGCAAAAAAGCAGTGGGGCGACACTCCTCCGCCTTAGCAGAGGATCTGCCACTGGGTGCTTCGCTTACTTCTTTTGTTTTGGAAGAGTTTGGCCATCGGCCAGGTGAGACTGTATGTAGCATTTATTGCTCTGAAGACAGCCTTTGACCTCGTCCCAAGAAACAAACTGTGGCAAGTGCTAAAAGATATGGGGTTGCCTATGGAGACTTTATCTTTAGTTATTCGCCTCCATGAGGCTAACTATGTCAAAGTGTGCTGGGGTGAGCAAGGCCAGCTTACAGACCCAATTAACGTTGAAATGGGCATACGCCAAGGGTGTGTACTGGCACCAACGCTTTTTTTCCCCTCTTTATGAATAACGTAGTCCAGTGTCTATCCCAGCCTCCAGCGGACACACTCATGCTGGTGAGGAAAAAAAGTGTGACCCTCTTGTTTGCCGACAACACCAGGAGGGCTTCAGTTGCTCTTAAACCAATTCAATGTTTTCTGCGACATGCGAGGCTTAGAGATCAACACTACAAAAACAAAGTTTATGATGATAAATCCTCATAAATCGTATAGAGGGAGACCGACTCTCAGCAGCGTCCCTCTTGAGAAGGTTAGCACCTTCGACTACCTAGGAATAAAGTTATCTGAAGATATGACATGGAAACCTCACACGACCAAAATTACCCTAAACATAAGCAAATAGTTGGGGCCCTGAGGAAAGAACATAGCACATCGTATAGCAAGCCTGTTGCTGCTGGCCTCCAGATTTACGATTCCAAAGCAGTAAGCTCTGCCCTTTATGGGGCTGGGTTGTGGGGCTTTGAGAGAATGAATGACCTCTCCAGATCCAAGCACAAGTGTTTGAGGTGTTTGGTGTCACTACCTCAGAGTACACCACTCCATCCTCTAAGGCTGGATATGGGCAGAAAATCCATCGCAGACCAGGCCAAATTACGCCCTTTGCTAATCTGGAGGAGAATCAGGACCACCCCAAACTACTTCCGTATGCAATTGCTCTCAAGGAAGTTAGTTCCCTGGATAAAAATACCAAGATAGGCTAGATAAGTAATGTGAAGCGACTACTGATTGACACTGGGTTACAGGGCCTTTGGGACAATGCTGATCCTCTATCGCTTCCTCCCAAAGACCTAGTGAAATCACAGTACTGGGATTGGGTAGCACAGACCGAACTCAATAATACATTGTGGGGAATACTAACCCTGGAGTTCATGGATTTCAAACTGGTTAGATCCCTGGAAAGCTACCTAGACATAATCCAGATACCTAATGACAGGAAGCTTTACATCCAATTCAAGGTTGGCACACTTCCCCTGAATTGTTTCACAAGTAATTGGCACCATAACCCAACAGCCTCCCAGTTATATCCTAGCTGCACCGCAGCCACTGAATCAGTTGAGTATGTCGTATTTGCTTCTCCAGCCTACCCTCTTCCAAGAGTAAAATGGCTCAAACATATATGCAAGCAGCTAGGAACACTTAAACACATTGAAGCACTGCGAATTTTAAGATCGGATCCAAAACCCCCGTTTGCATGCTCAGTCTCAAAATTCTTGGGCCACATGTGGGGTATTAGGAGAAAAGCACAGAGGCTCTGAACTATTTGCTCAAACTGTATTAACTGTGCAATTTTATACTATGTTTTAACATTGTGTGTGAAAATGCATTCGGAATTATTAGAAACTGACATTTAGAGATCTTAGACAGCAGAGGACCCTTTTAGCCCAAAACATGATCTTCCAAGAGGTTTTTGCTGTCATTGGTCACATTTGCTCATTAGGGAGGAGGGGAACTCAATGTTGATTGCCACTTGGTAATGTCCAAACGCTCGACAATTTTCTCTGTATTATGCAAATCATGTCCGTGGAAGGGCCAGGGGATAGTCAAGGATGGTGTCAGGGGATGTGTCCAAGCAATGGGCATCTTGTAAGTCCAAAAATATGTTTTCCTCATCATATAGTTGCAGCTCATTATCTCCATCATCACCATCATGTTGTTCATGGTCTGAAAAAGGTCACTGTGGATTTGGTTCCAAGTCCGATAGGACTATAGGTTTTCCCTTCAGTGGCAGCAGCACTGGCATCAACAAAGGGGGTAATGAGGAATCAGAGCAACGAGGTTACAGACTGGGGTCAAGAGTCACAGTTAGCGCTGGGGACAGATCGCCAGTGGGAACCCAACTGAAGAACTCCTTGGATCCATGGGACCCGAAGGCTTGCCAGAGAGTATCCAGAAGGTTACCAAAAATCTGAAACACATCTTCTTTTATTGTAGCATCACTAACAGGCCCGGGAATTTGGGCTAAATTGGGATATGTTGAGGGATCAGCTCAACTGCAGGAGAACGGGATCGAGATCATCAGGTAACCGGATGTCCGCATGAGTTCTCAGGACAAGAGTGGCAGGAAGAAGGGGAGTAGAGCTTTGATTTCTTATGCTTCTCTTTGAACCTGATGGTTTGGAGTTCAATGACTATCTTTCTCAGGAAAGGGTACACGTCTGTGACTTCGACCAAGGCCCTGCCTTACACACTTTTCTGCGTTGTTACGCGACGTAGAGTTTGACTTCACAGCCTCGGATGGCTTCATTTGAGCGCAATCATAGCACAATTTTAAATTATGCGAGGGGCCCAAACGCTAGAGAAAGTCCTCGTGGGGACACAAACATTTGCTTGTGACAATTCTTGCATAGTTTAATCCTGCATTCTAGGGGAAGACATGACCCTTGCACACTGGATTTTTTTTTTCGTAAAGGCTTTCTGTCAGTGACAGAAACAGGGAGTGAAGTCCAGATTCACTTAAAGCACAGAAAGAAAGGAACTGACATCGACAGGCACAGGTGATTATATGTGCCCCTGAGGTCACTTCCTAGGTGGGATGGAGCAAACACAGACCAACACAACGCCACCTATCAGTGCTTGAAGGAACTACTAAGAAACATTTCCAGATCTAGTCTTGAGCCAAGGTGCATTTAAAAGGTGGGGAATCTAAATGCAACTGTTATTACAATATGAGGTTAAGTTTTGCAGAAAGCCCAGCAACCCCTTATCAACGTTTGCACTGTGTCCTTTAACCTTCAGCTCAAAATCAAATTTTATCTTCAAACAAATGTAAAAGATCTGTAACTGTAGACTCACGTCTCCCAAAATGAAAGAAATATTCTCAAAATTAGTAAAATAAATTAAACTGATTATGCCTGGGCTCCATATCGACCCTCTCCACCAACCCCTCAACCACTGTCCTTCACACTATGACCTAAATGTTCCACTGCAGGAGCTCAATGGCAGCTTACTCCTGGATGGGGGAGGGGGGGTGGAGGGAGGGCCCTTTAAGGTGTAAGTATCATGCTCTCTACCACTACAAATGGCGATCCCTGTTGATGCTGCCAGGTCAATTTCTTAAGCTAACTCGACTGGAAACAGTAGAGAAACACTACATGCAATGGGTTATAAATAAGCAGAGTACAAATTGCATTCAGCCGAAAAATCAAGTACGGCAAACTTGTAAATACCCAAGATAAAAATACACACATTCGAGAGCCAATAGTGAGGCACACACACAGGGTAAGAATGATAAAGAGTGCATGGTGTAGATACACAGGGAAGGATATAGGGATAAGCAGCAAGATACAGCTGGTCTACAGCACAGTACATGAAGCACAAGCACAGTATAGCCAAGAGCACTTATACAGCATCACAAACCCAGAGAGCAAAAACAAGAAACACTTAGGAAAGCCCATGGGTACATGGTAGGGTACGCATACACAAGAATATACAGGTAACCTGCTAGAGCACACTGTCAGAGTGGTACTGGCTACGCTTGGCCCCGGGATTCTCGCCCACGTTGTTCTGTCTGAAAGGCATGGTCTGCATTGCTCAATTGTTCCTCAATATCACAAACTGGAAGAGAGCAGTAGTAAAGTAGGTATACAAACTATGTGAAAATGGGAAAGTATGTATGTAACAGAAATGCTCCAATTCCATTGACAATCTACTGGGGGGAAGAGGAAAAGTTGACATATAATTTTATGACTCACTTTATCTTTATTTAATGGGTGACTGTAAGAAATGGGGTCTCTACTTGGCAGAGGTATGCACCCTGTCCAAGTAGTGACCCACAATTTAGTCATGCTAAGAGTAGTACATACCTAAGGTTTACCTGTGCTCACCTTCTGTTAGCTTGGCACAGAGCATCAGGCTAAACTAAAGATGCAGTGTTTAAAGTATTTGTGCACACACAGTGCAAACACCACAAAAGTACTCCACGCCAGTTTAATATCTGAGTAAAACAAGACCAAAACGACAAAAACCCAACATACACAAGTCAAGATATGAATTTCTTTTAAGATTAAATCAAAATGCAGTGCTTAGAAGCCAATAGCTCCAACTGGGGCTATCTAGTCACACTTGACCGGGACAAATCCAAAAGTTCAGTCTGACAGCAATGAAGCGTGGGCCGGATACAGGAGTCACGCAGGCCCCCTTACAGTACCTTAGATGCGTCGCGCAGAGAAGGTGAGGCGTCAGTTTCCTGAATGCGGTGCAAGGTCGTTGAAGCTTTGAAGTTCGGGAGCGAAGTGTTGCGCAGAGGAGGTGATGCGTCGGTTGCTGGTGCAAGCCCTCGGTTCCTGAAGGTAACGCGCCGGCGGGGATGCGTCGATGTCAAGAGCGCGGCGCGTCGATTCCTTGGTGTTGAAGTCAAACCGCTGGGCTGAAGGCGATGCGAAAAAACGAAAGCCATATAGGGCTGGAGATGTGTCGGAGTGACAGTGCACCGGGGACATCGGTGGAGCGGATTCCGAGACTTACGCAGCAGCAGTTCTTTGGAGGCGCTGTGGCAAAGTCGGGCTGAGTTGAAAGTTGAGGACGTTGAGTTGCGTACTTGGTGAGTGTGTCCACAGCTTCGGTGCAGGCAGCGGCGATGTGCTGATTTTGCAGGCGCCGGTTCGGAAAAGACACTTTAGGTCAATGCGTTGATTTCTTGGGTGCAGCACCAAATCCACCTCCGAGGGCCCAGGACTGTTTGGCGCCACTTGGCAGGTCAGGATTCAGAGCAGACGAGTCCAGGTGCTGGTAGCAAGATGCAGATGAAGTTTTTGAGGTCCCTGAGACTTTAGCAACAGGATGCAAGCGCAGTCAAACCCTTGAAGAACCTTAGAAAGCAGGATGTAGAGAGTAAAGTCCAGTCCTCTCACTCCCAAGCAAGAAGCAGCAGGCCAACACAGCAAAGCAAGCACCAAAGTGACAGCCCCTCCTGGCAGCACAACAGCTCTTCTTCCTGGCAGAATGTCCTCAGTCCAGAAGTGTTCTGAGTATATGGTGTCAGAGATCCAGTACTTATACCCTTTTTAGCCTTTGAAGTAGGGAGATTACAAAGAAAGGTCTTTGTACTGCCCTTCCTGACCCTGGCACCAGACACACGACAGGGGGGTATGCAGCTCTTTGTGTAAAGACAGGCACAGTCCTATTTAAGTGCAAGTGTCAACTCATCCCACCACTCAAGCTCAGGAAGACCCATCAGCCTGGTGATGGGCCATCAGGAGATGCAGGACACCCCTAATCTCCCTTTGTGTGTTAATGCCTATAGAGTGAATTCACAAAGCCCAGCTGTCACCCTGACCCAGACGTGTATTCTAGGGACAGGCACAGAATGGTTAAAGTAAGAACCCCGTGCTAAGATGAAGTGGTGGAGTAGGAGTTCTCCATAACGACAAATGGAGCTTTTCGCTACTCAAAATTGACGAAGTGGATGGCCTTGAACGTCTGGGTTTAGTTTTAAAAACTGGGAAAGGCAACGCCTTTTCAGGCATTTTATGCCACAGACCACCAGGGCTTTCCAACAAACACCTGGATTACCAAATAGAGATTTTTTCAAATATGGCACTTCCCCCCTGAAATTCCTTCATCTTGGGGGATTTTAATTTATGGGCGGAAGGGGATTATTCAACCCCATTCAAAGAACTGCAGGGGTCATGTGAAGCGATGGGTCTTGCTCAGTTATTACAGGGCCCAACACACAGGGCTGGCCACACTTTGGACCTTATATTTGCCCCAGTTATGCTTATTTATGTGAAAGACATTCTACCATTGCACTGGACAGATCATGCTATAATATCCTTCCACAAAATGGTGCAACATCTATGCCCCAATGGACCAGATTCAGGCCCAACAAGGAAGGGCTTGGTAAAAGCTGAGCAGACCTAACATAAAAGCCCGTCTTCACCTTCCTAGTACCTTTGATCCTAGGAAATCAGTAGAGGACAACTGTCTAGCCTATGAGCAAGGGATCATCAAAAACTTAGATGAAGTAATCCCTTTTAATAATATGAAACTATGCCGTAGACCATCTGCACCCTAGTACAATGAACTTCTGAAAGAGCTTAAACTGACATGTAAGAAGCTGGAAAGGAAATGGCGTATTGGCTACTCAGACTGATAAAATATGTCTTAATAGTACTCTGAGTGAATATAAAAGAGAAGTCGGAAAAAACAAAGCCGACTTCTACGCGAACAGTATTCTATCAGCAAATAATGGGGCAAAAAGAGCTTTTGAGATTCTCCGAGGGTTAACAGATCCAGACTGTCTAAAGCAAGTAATCGCACCCTCCCAGAAACTCTGTGATGATTAGCCCAATTACTTTGATAAGATTAACAAAATCCTGGTGAATATTAGATCCGCTGACGCAGAGAACCCCCCCAATATGAATTTGAATATCACTGCTAACCCAGAGACAATGACTAGAGAGATTAATAGTAAGCGTTTCAGTGATTTGTCATTGACAGATATGGATAAGATCCCCAAGGGTCTGTATATCAAAGAGACTATCAACTGCAGTCTTAAAATGTTTGAGAATATTAGAGAAGAGATCTTTTTAGACATCGCCAGCTCAACTACCTCAGGTTCCCCATTGGATCCCCTACCTGTGAGAATGTGGAAGGAACTGAGGGATGACAATCTCTTCCTACTTTGCAGTTGTGTAACCAATCGCTGGAGAAAGAGGTGGTTCCCCTGGCTTGGAAGAAGGCAATGGTCACTCAGCTATTGAAGAAACCGGCTGCCGATACTCTGGTCTTAAGCAACTTTTGGCCAATCTCACTCCTCTTTTTTCCTGTGAAAATTCTGGAGAGGTATGTAAGTAGGACCCTGTCCCAGTACTTTGAATCACTCTCCCTTTTGCAGGATGAACAATTTGGCTTCCGACCAGGACACAGCATGGAGTCTGCCCTACTTGTCGCGTTAGAAGAGTTACGAATGCAAGTGGACAGGGAGCAGTCGGCGGTTCTGAAAATGCTTGACCTGTTGGCTGCCTTCGATACAGTGGACCATAAAATCCTTCTGTCAAGATTATTGTCAATTGGTATTGGGGGCACAGCTCTGAAATGAACTCCTACCTCGCGGATAAGTATCAGGCTATTGCATTACCCCCTACCCCTCGGAATTCAAACACTTACAACAGGGATTACCGCAGGGCTCTGCGCTTGGTCCTATCCTGTTTAATGTATATCTGAGACCACCTATCACCCTAATAATGGAACATGACATCAAGTTAATTCATTATGCTGATGACACCCAGCTAATTTTGGCCTTCAACAAAGATCAAAAGGAAGTAATAAGGCTCTTTCGGAATGGAATGGTGGATATCTCCAGATGGATGAATGCAAATTCATTAAAACTAAGCAGGGATAAGACAGAATTTCTGTGCTGCTCAGCAAGTAAAATCCCTATGACCATCCTCTCTAATTTTCGGCCCCTCTTGTCAGGAGACGAGCTGGTACAGTCAGAATCAGCCCTCAATTTAGGGGTACCTTTGATAAAATGCTATCTCTGGAGGAAAATGCTACAAAAAGAGCAGGCACGTTTCTCACTTTTGTGTAGTCTTAGGAAGGTGCTACCACTATTACAGTCAAGTCAAACCTCTTGTAGTGCGTAGCCGCGTAGCGTTATACTTAGCCATCTAGACTTTTGCAACTCCTTGCTACTTGGTGCTTCTGAATTTAAGCTCAACAGACTGTACAGAGTCCAGGTGGCAGCAGCCAAACTTGCCTTGAATCAACCCCACAGAACATCAGCCTCTAATGTCTTGAAGGCACTGCACTGGCTGCCTCGGAGGCAAAGGGTTGTGTACAAGGCTATGTGCATCGTGTTCAAAGCACTACACGGCTCTGGACCAGTGCCTCTAAGGCGAAAATTGAGAAGATATACCCCTGGACGATACCTGCACTCTAGCACAGCAAATCTAGTCTGTGTTAGCAAGGTCAGGAAGGTAAAACAAGGTGGTCGGTCCTTATCTGTTAAAGCTGCACAAATCTGGAATAATCTCCTACCATCATTACGATCCATTAAGGAATTGATGCATTTCTGGAAATCCATGAAGACCTGGCTATTCCCCTAATAAAGTCTTCCACGTTTTAGAGTAGATAATAGGTTTGGCGGCTTTGCACTTCTGTTTACTCATTAGTACCAAGATACCAGTTTTGGTGACAGTTGCGCTTTATAAATGATATAAATAAAATACCAACTTTGTAAAAGTGCCATTTTAAGACCTGCAATTTAAAAGCCAACTTCACCAAAAGATGTGTTTTTAAATTGTGAATCCAGAGACACCAAACTCCAATTTTCCATCTGCTCCAAATTGGAAGTTATAGTTGTAAGGTGTTACAAAGCAGCTCCAATACTAACCTATGGGAGAGATAGGCCTTGCTGTAGTGAAAAACGAATTTAGCAGTTTTTCACTACCAGGACATGTGAAACTCCAAAGCACATGTCCTACCTTTCAATTACAATGCACCTTGGGGTGCCTTACATCAGGGATGCAGAATTCCTATAGCCCGACGCCCAGGACATATTGTTTGGGGTCAAGGGCAACAAGTTTTCATGTGTATTTTTTCCTTGGGACAAGTAGGCCCAATCCCCTGCAGCACAGCCTTTTGTCTGCCAGTTTGCAGTCATACATTATGGATCAGGGAAGGGCACTGTCTGCAGAGAAGGTAATATGTTTGTCCATATGTTAATGTTGTTCAAACTTGTATTCATGGTACATTAATTGAAAGCCTTTATTATTAGGGTGAGTGCTCTAAGTAAATGCTGTAAGCTCCGACTGCACTACTGACAGTGGTTCCAGTATAAAAATGTGTACACACGTTTTCAAAGTTTAGCAATATGAGGTTATGTATAATGCTCCCAGAATGCTCTCCGATTTGATGCAAATATTTGTGGAAGCTTGAAAGCAAGATTGATGATTCTTTGCTTTCAAAATAAAATGTTCATAATAAATGAAAGCAGAAAAAAACATTTCGCTAAACGACTGTAAAATTCCAGGTATCATTTCTTTGCAGCATAATCTAGTAACATGTGTTGATGCATGCTAGTATTTTCCAAAAACATTCATAATGGAAAATCAGTGTAACCAGTTTCAATAAGATTATGGGAAACAAAAAAATAAACAAGCATTGGCAAAGCTAGTAGGTCTGAAATTGGTGGTAAGCTTTTTAGTTTTGTCAATGTGTGACTTATTTTGGCATGGTTTTTGTAAAACCTTATTGGTGTGGGAGCTGCCGTGCCCTCACCATTATAACAAACATTGGCAAAAGCAAAAATTGTTTTTGGGCTCAAAAAGCGCACACTGCCACAGTAGTTACTGGCACTGAACAAAACTACTTTGTGTGCTGATATGCTCCTTGTGAAAGAGCAGAATGCTGCCACTCAGTGAAGCCAGCGAATACAGAGAGAAAGAGAGACAGAATTTTAATAAACGCAAAAGGTCATGGTCAACGGCAGACCAAATTAGGGGCCCAATTATTAAAGAAAGTCTCAAAAGTGCACCCATGGTATATGTCCTTGCATTAAGTGCAGCTATACTGCTTTCGTGAAATCCCAAGAATTTACAGAAGTAGGACAAGAAATAGTACTCCTAGAAAATATCTGTGAACTGCATTTTAGCATGAGCAAATATGCATGTGTAGATTTGCTCATGCGAAAATCTAAGTGTTTGCAAGTTCACTTTCCTCCAACCACTTTTTTCCCCAACTCTGGAAGAAGGCTTACGTCTACCATTGTCAGGAGTAAATTTCCAACATTTCTCAGTATGGGAAACGATTAGATAAGAGTTGTTGAAAACCCTTAAAACATGCAAGTTGGTAGGTTGGCACAGACTTAAAAGGGCATTCTAACCCTGGAACTATTGCTTACCACTACCTTCAGCCCCAATATGTAGATCTGCGGATACTTGGCAACATAAGGGCATTGCAAGTATTCAAACACTACTATGGTATGAGCCTGGCATAATCAGAGAGGCTATATCAGAGCTCTTATATAATGAGATTGCTGTCATAATTTGTCGCTGCACTACTTGGCACCAAAGGTACAAGTGGATTTTGTTACAGGAAAAGTAGATCTATGTTGCAACCTGCCCCATGGACAAGTAGATATTTTATTAAATTTCACACCCCTGCTTACATGTAGTAAAAGGGAAGGTTTGGGTCTGGCAAGCAGGTGAACTTGCCAGGTCGACATGGCAGTTTAAAACTGCACACACAGGCTCTGCAGTGGCAGGCCTGAGACAGGTTTGAATGACTACTCACGTGGGTGGCACAATCAGTGCTGCATGCCCACTATTATGATTTGATCTACAGGCCCTAGACACATGTAGTGCACTGTCCTAGGGACTTACCAATAAATCAAATATGCCAATCATGGAGAAACCAAATGCCATTACATTTTAGACACCACTTTAGCACAGGTCAGCAGTGGTAAATTGCCCAGAGTCCTAAAACCAGCAAAAACAAAGTTTAGCGCACAGTCAAAAACAGGTTAGAAGCAAAAAGACAGGGGAAACCATGCCAAAAGATGTCAAGTCTAACTGTGACAATACCTAGGATCGTCATGGACAATGTATTTCTAATGAAAAATTGGTTTGAGCGACTAGGGAGCATATAGACAGATTGGAATCACCTATTATGGAAGATGAGGTAGACAGGCTATACTTACACTGAAAACATACAAGGCACTAGGCTCTGATGGGAACACAGGGGACTTTCATAAAGTTTATATATGTCACCGGATTCTGAAGCTCGCTAGGCTATATAACTATTTTCCCTTTGAGGGAAGGGTGACACCATCTTTGTGTGAGACTGTAAGGAATAGTTTCTTACCTGTAACTCCAGTTCTCTTGTAGGGGTATTTCCGTGATAAGTCATAAGCATGTGAATAGTCCCGCCCATGTGCGGGGACCCCGGAGCACTTCGTTAGATATATGTTCTTAAGTTGTCATCTTTCGCCTTTCTTCGGGAAGGCCTGTATAGACACTTAAGAAATAAACAGACAATAATGCAGCCTACCTAACTAGGCTACACTGGCCAATACTTCATCTTGAAGTGAAAAAAGGTCGCCAGTAATGTAAGTATTTTTAAATTTATGGAGGTTAATTACATAGAAAAAGCCTCTTCACAAAATCCCTTTTTTCATGATAGAGATGAAAAGGTAGGACAGAGAAGCCCCCCATAGGCTGCCATTATAGGTCTAAAAATGGATACCGTGCGTTTAAGAGTCTCCAGAGACCACCAGTATCCCATGATGCCCAGCTAGTGGCAGTTACTTCAGTTCTTTTTGAAGGCGTAAAGAAGTGAATGCCTATGCTAGATCCTGGAGAAGTCTGCTTCTTCCACCGGGGAGGAGGGAGGGCTGCTTATGACTTATCACGGAAATACCCCTACAAGAGAACTGGAGTTACAGGTAAGAAACTATTCCTTCTCTTGTAGGGGATTTCCGTGTATAGTCATAAGCATGTGAATAGATTAGAAAGCTCATCCCATAAACCCCCAGCGGTGGAAGAAGAACAGAGAAAAGACATCTCCGTTAGGCAAAAAGATTCCTAAGGGAAGCCTGTCCAACTTGAGCGTCTGCCTTGGCATCAGTGTCCAGGCAGTAGTGTTTCGTGAATGTATGGACTGACTTCCATGTGGCAGCCTTACAGATTTCAGAAATGGGAATATTACGGAGTAAAGCCGCAGTAGCCGCTTTTCCTCTGGTAGAGTGAGCCCGAGGCTTACTCCCAAGAGTTTATTCGCTTTCTGATAACAGAGTTGAATACATGACACAATCCATCGGGAAATGGACTGTTTAGAGGTAGCTAGACCTGTACGGACAGAGCCATAGTTTACGAACCATTGGTCTGCTCTGTGAATGTCCTTAGTTTTGTCCAAGTAAAACTTCAAGACCCTCCTAACATCTAGGGAATGCAGAGACCTCTCGGCAGGAGACATGGGGTGCTGGAAAAAAGTAGGCAGTGAAATAGTCGGATTCAGGTGGAAATCCGAAATCACTTTAGCAAGGAATTTCGGATGTGTACGCATAACCACCTTGGAAGAATGAAAAACTGTATAAGGTTCTTGACAACATAGTGCCTGGAGTTCGCTCACCCTGCGGGCAGACGTAATCGCTACAAGGAAAGCTGTCTTCCAAGAGAGATGCTGGAGAGAAGCCCTGTGGGTGGGCTCAAAAGGCTCCTGCATCAACCGAGAAAGAACCACATTAAGTTCCCAAGGAGGAGAAGGACGTCTAAAGGGAGGGAACACTTTCCTCAAACCTTCCAGAAAATCTCTAATTAATGACTGGGATCTTGAAAAAGGAAGTTTGTGAAGGGCATTTCCTATAAGCAGTCAGAGCTGCTAGGTGCACTTTAATAGAAGGAAATTGAAGGCCCGATTGTGCCAAATGCAACAAGAATGGAAGGATAACATCTTCCGGACAGGAAGTAGGATCTGCGTTCTTCGAAGAGCACCAAATGCAGAATCTCTTCCATTTATACGCATAGGAAGTGTGTGTGGATGGTCTCTTTGCTTCTTTAAGTATCTCCATGCAGTCCTGAGGTAAATTCAAATGTCCATACTGTACTAACTCAGGAGCCATGCCGCCAAATTCAAGGACGAGAGGTTGGGGTGCACCATCTGACCGCCGAACTTCGTGAGAAGGTCCGGCTGACATGGAAGTCGGAGGTGTGGCAGGAGAGACCAGTGGAGCAGGTCCGTGAACCACCACTGACGCAGCCATTCCGGAGCAATGAGGATCATCTTGGTCCGGGATTGCGACAGTTTGATGAGGACTGCCGGGATCAGGGGTATCGGCGGAAAGGCGTAGAGAAATCTGCCTGACCAGTTGATCCACAGTGCATTTCCCAGAGTCCCCGGTTGGTAAAACCTGGAGGCGAAGTTTCGGCATTTGTTGTTATCTGCGGTGGCGAATAAATCGACCTCTGGAGTACCCCATCTTCTGAAGATATCGCACAGAACCTCGTCGTTTACAACCCATTCGTGGTTTTCCTGCAGGATTCTGCTTAGAGCGTCGGCCTGAGCATTTTGAACACCGGGGAGGTGAGTTGCTGTGATTGTCAGATTTCTGGCTAAGAGCCATTTCCAGATCGTCTGGGCTTCCTGAGATAGCGGCCGTGATCTGGAGCCCCCCTGCTTGTTGAGGTAGAGCATTGTGGTCGTATTGTCCATCTGGAGAAGCAGGGTACTGGAGTGGAATGACGGAAGGAAGGCTTTCAGAGCCAAGTGAACTGCTCGTAGCTCCAGTAGATTGATGTGATATGTGGACTCCTTTTCGGACCACTTGCCCTGTATTTGAAGGTGGTCCATGTGCGCGCCCCAGCCGAAGAGAGAAGCATCCGTCACTAAGGTTTGTTGCGGTATCTCCTTGTGGAAGGGGATCCCTCGTAGGAGATTGCGGGGAGAACACCACCATCTGAGAGACTGGAGGGCATGTTGTGTTAGCTGAATCCTGTCCTCCCAATCCCCTACTCTCTGGTCCCATTGTGCCTCCAGACATTCCTGCAAGGGTCTCATGTGAAGTCGCGCATGTGGAGTGAGGAAGATACAAGATGCCATGGAGCCCAGAAGGGAGGAAACCTTCCTCACTGTTGGAAAGGAGATGGTCATGAGAGCCTGAGCCTTCCGAAGGATCGATAAGCGTCTCTCCTCCGAAGGATACACGTTTGCCGTGCGAGTATCTATTGTTGCTCCCAGATACTGAAGACACTGGACAGGGGTCGAGACAGATTTTGACCTGTTGATGTGGAGACCCAAACGAAGGAGGAGATCGGAGGTCCACTTGAAGTGTAGTTGAGCTCCCTGAGACGTGGACGCCTTGATCAGCCAGTCGTCTAGGTAAGGATAGACGAATACCTTGTGCTTCCTCAGATGGGCAGCCACCACTGCCATGCACTTTGAGAAAGTCCTGGGAGCTGATTTGAGGCCGAATGGAAGAACACAGTATTGATAATGATTGTTCCCCACTGTGAATCTCAGGAACTTGCGATGCTTCTTTGCTATGGGAATGTGGAAATACGCGTCTTATAGATCTATTGCGCATAACCAATCGCACTGATGAATTTGAGGGTAGATTTGATGTAACACCAACATTCGGAATTTCTCTCTCCGAACCCACTTGCTGGCCTGTCGTAAATCTAGGATGGGCCTGAATTCGTTCTAGTCTTTCTTTTGGACCAGAAAGAACCTGGAATACATTCCTGTTCCACGTTGTGCGACTGGAACGGGTTCTACTGCCCTTTTTTGTAAGAGAATGTTGGCCTCCAATTGTAACTGATGTAGTTGGTAACGTGAATGTGTTGGAGGGATCGATGGAGGAGGGCTGGTGAAACGTAGCCAGTATCCATTGCGAACAATATTCAGCCCCCAATTGTCCTGAGTTATTTTTTGCCACTCTGCCAGGAAATTTTGAATGCTTCCCCCTACCAGAGTGGGTAACAGAAGAGGGGGAAGAAAGGCTTCAGGGCTTCGACCCAGCAGGCGCCTTATTCCCTTGAGGTTGTTGACCTCCCCGTCCCCTGGGTTGACGTTTCTGGAACGGTTGGAACGATCGCTGATAGGATTGCTGCTGAGTGTTCTGCCGGCCCTGGTATCTTTGAAAACGCTGACACGTGTAACGCCGTTGGAAAGGCCGGATAGTCTTCCGCTGTTCTTTAGGTTTCTCAAGACCTACTGCTTTTAAGGTCTCCATCTCTGCCTTCATGCGGGCCAACTCTTCATCTGCATGAGAGCCAAAGAGGGTTGTGCCGGAAAAAGGCAGATTCATGATCCGCTGTTGAGCCTTGTGCTTAAGTGAGGTAAGGCGAAGCCATGCGTGTCTTCGGAGAGCCACTCCGTGACAATAGCCATGTGCGGAAAGGAGTGATGTATCCGCCGCTGCACTAATTATTTGGTTGGAAACCATGAGACCTTCATTTAAAATCTCTGTAAAATCTTCCCTCTTGTCCCTAGGCAGGACATCTACGAACTGTTGAAGGGAGTCCCAAAGGGAACGATCATATCTGCCCAACAGTGCCGTTGCACTAGCCGCCTTCATTGTAGTGGCTGCCGTGTTGCAAGCCTTCCTCCCAACCGAATCAATTTTACCGCTTTCCTTATCGGGAGGTACTGTGGACGTTGGAGCCGTAGCATGTTGCTTCTTAGCCGCCACCAAAATTACAGAGTCTGGGGTAGGATCTGCCCGGAGGAAAGTTGGGTCTTGCTCCGGAGGACGATATTTTTTCTGCAGCCTGGACGGAGCGGATTTGATGGATGAAGGAGTCAGGAACAACTCTATCGCCGGTTCCAATAAGCCTAGCACCAGAGGGAGCAAGGGGCGAGACGCTTGCCTCTGCTGAAGGGTCTCAAAGATGACTGATGTAGATGGAGCCGGGGTGGACAAAGGAATATTGAGTTTGGACGCTCCTCGCAGTAAAACCTCTTGGAAGGTAGTAATATCATCAATGGGAGACACTCTTTGAGGAGGAGAATCTGTAAGCGTCGGCGAATATCTTCCTGTACTTGTGGAAGATGTGTCTCTGGTGTGCCGGGAACGAGATCGTTCATGACGATGATGAGACCTTGTGGATGAACGCCGATGGCTGTGGGAGTGATCCCGCTCTCGGGACCTAGACCTCCGGTCTCGATGTGCAGGAGTTGCAGACTTACGCCTAGGAGCAGCCGGCTGTTGAGGAGGCGGTAGAGGCGGTGATGGTGATGGCGGAGGTGGTGGTGGAGGAGGTGGAGGCGGCGGAGGAGGCGAGGGCGGAGGGGGAGGAGGTTGTACTGGTGGTCCAGGAGAGACCGCCTTAGATGGTGACCTCGTTGGTGAATACGTTCGGGAGTAATCAGAGTCCGAGGTATAGATTAACCTTCTCCGTTTGCGCGCCCCCGGACACGAGGAACGAGCCAGAGATCCAGTATAAGATCTCCCCCTCGATGTTGATCTACTTGTCGACGGCGATCCTTGACATCGTCTAGATCTTGAACTCCCACTCCACGTCGACAGACTCACTATGGAACGAGTCTGCGATCGGTGTCGTCTCGGCGTAGACCGCCCGTGACTCTTCGACGTCGACCGTCGGCGTCCCTTTGACGTCGACAATCGGTGGCTCTTCGACGTCAAACGCCGGTAGCTCTTTGACGGCGACCTTCGCTGCCTCATCGACGGCGAACGACGCCGCCGCGTCGACGGCGAACATCGGCGATTCCTTGACGCCGACCTACGATGGTGAGTCGACGTCGATCGACGCTGATGTGTCAACGTTGATGGCGGCGACAACGACTTCAACCGTGATCTTCTAGCCCTTGACGTTGAACGTCAACGGCGCTTCGACCCAGAGCCCTGAGTCGACGGTGAACAGATCGCCGCCATACCTGCCCTCGACGTCGTCGTGGTCTTCGACGTCGACCGGGACCGACCTCGTTTTTCGGCCGTTCTTCGCCTGGGGGGGCCCCCAGAGGCTGAAGACAGGGTTTTGGAAGAGGACTGACCCTCTCCTAGCCCAGAAGTCCCACCTGATGACTTGGACTGCTGCTTTCGTCGTGCTTCCATTCCTTGAAGCCGGATCTTCTCCCTGTCACGCAGGGTGCACCTGGAAAAGGTTTTACATACAAGACAGTCCTCAGGCACATGAGAAGCAGGTAGGCAAAGGATACACACTGTGTGTGTCGGATTTGGCCTTCTTTCCTCCACACTCAGGACACTTGTCAAAAAGGGAAGGCATTTTGACTAAAAAACTGAGGAATTTCTGTCAGGAAAAGACAGCCAGAGAGAAAGAAAGACCAAAAACGTCGAGTGAAACTGCAAAAAGGTAAATTCTGAGGAATTTTGAGGAAAAAACACCAAAAAGTGTAGAGCTCAATGCTCCAGGGTCCTGCCAACAGGAGCCGGAAAAAAGAACTGAAGTAACTGCCACTAGCTGGGCATCATGGGATACTGATGGTCTCTGGAGACTCTTAAAGGCACGGTATCCATTTTTAGACAAATAATGGCAGCCTATGGGGGGCTTCTCTGTCCTACCTTTTCATCTCTATCATGAAAAAAGGGATTTTGTGAAGAGGCTTTTTCTATGTAATTAACCTCCATAAATTTAAATATACTTACATTACTGGCGACCTTTTTTCACTTCAAGATGAAGTAATGGCCAGTGTAGCCTAGTTAGGTAGGCTGCATTATTGTCTGTTTATTTCTTAAGTGTCTATACAGGCCTTCCCGAAGAAAGGCGAAAGATGACAACTTAAGAAGATATATCTAACGAAGTGCTCCTGGGTCCCCGCACATGGGCGGGACTATTCACATGCTTATGACTATACACGGAAATCCCCTACAAGAGAAGCACAGTTATAATAAAGCCTGGAAAAGAAATTCAGCTCTGTTTTGTCCTGCAGGCCCAAACCTCTACTCAAAATGAACACCACAAAATTATTTTTAAAAAACCCTGGCCAATCGAACTGAAGACGTATTCAGGCTTGATAGAAAGAGACCAGTGCAGAACATCAGGCACATGCTAGTATAAGGCGGACAGTACACTTGGTATGTAACTATCTACTACAGCATTTGATCTTTCATAGATTCAGATGCTTAAAATACGACTAAAGATGTTAACGCTAGTAGGAGTGAGGATCACATTATGGGAAAATATTTGGAGTACTGCATGTTACTAGGCAGTGTCTGAATATTGCTTCTACATCCAGACAGCACTGGTTTGTGAAGGTGAGCATAGTTTTCAGGTAGCAGCTCAACAAATGCTCATAAGTGGAATAACAGCAAAAAGAGCGGCAATAGCTGCCATACCTCTGGTACATTGGCCAACCAGTCCTTGGTAAAAGATCTTTATTTTCGTTTTCAAAGGATACATACAGGCGATCTGACTTTCGAAAGCCTTTGTTTTTATGCAAATAACATTTTTGGGTAGCTCTTGATATTGCACAGGTATAATGAGTTCAACTGCAGAGATTGGTTAAGAATAAGGTAGGGTCAATTTATTGCTCATTGAGATTCAATTAAATTGTTACTTTCAGGATGAAAAGATTCGTTTTAAGGGTTACCTTATCCTTCCAGCATATAGGGAGTTGTTCTTCAATCATAACATTAAAGATACATCCTACAAGTGCTATTGCTCCGAGTAATACTATATTCCAGGATCAGCATTGCTGAGTAAATAAAAATGAGTTCAGAGCCCCAGTACTATATTCAACTGCCGTACCACTTAAAATGGAGTTTAGACAAAAAATGTCTTCCAAATGATGTAATCTATGCTCAAGCTGATTGTCAGTGTTCAGGTAGGTCTAGAGAAGTCCTCAGCAGCCACTGTGTCAATTGGAGTGTCGCTGGACTGTGATGTAGGGACTGTCCTCATTCTCTGGTCAGTAAATGTAATCTGACTGGAAGTGTATTAGCTTGTTTGCTCAAGTTACCCCAATTTGTAAATGAGACGTGCCTGGCAGATGGAGGTGCAAATAGGATGAGAAAGCATGGTTCAGTCATATTGACGATATAATGAATCACAGGAATCATGGAATTGAATGCACCTGCCCCTGTGTGCCACCATCTGCTTGTGAATAGTTCACATTTCAGGGTGCATGGCGTGACAAAGATTCTGTTGTGGGCTTACCTCCTCACTAGAAACTCAGTTAAAATACTTTAATTTCTGTTTTAGGGCAATCATATAGTTGTTGTTGAGAACAGATGCGAGTTTGAAAGATAAGTTGATACTGAGGTTGACTGCCCAGTGACAAAGCATCTGAGTTTCTTTTTTACAGAGGAAGGGATCTCATTGTCCATATTGCGATCAAGTTTCTGAAAAAATATAATCATGAGAGAAGATCTACCTAGAGAGCTGGTCATAGACTACGGTATCCAACTAGACTCCAGTAAAATGGAAAATTATCTGAAAAAACATGATATACCATACATACAGTATGTTTTTCACAAAGCACAGGTACGGTGGAAAGGTGTAACAGGGTGCTGAAAGAGGGATTACAGCTTACTTTGTATGAAGAAAGAGGACAGAAGAAATGTTGCGGGCATATTGTACAGCACCCCGTGAAAATGAGCGTTTCCAGGTTCGGAACATGAGGGGTAGAAAAGCCGGATCTGAACAGTTTTGGATGGGGAGAGGAAAGGTGGGCAAGGGAAAGTTAAAAGAAACATCAATACAAGAACTTTTAAGGTAGGAGAGCCAAGATGAGAAAGAAGCCCCTTAAGAGGTTATCAAGTTTTTCTGGATAGTTGAAGGTTGTGTAGGTAGGGAGGTATACTCTAGAGCTGTCTGATGTGACTGTTTAGAACAAGGACAAGATGGTGAAAATCCCGAAATGTTTGGGTCATGAAATGTGTTTTACGAGAGGGATCATTAAAAAGAATTCCAAATGAGTAGGACCCTAGACATTGTGCTAAAATGTTGCGCTAGTCTAAAACAATCTTCTTTGCCCACCCAGATGGCTGGAGGAATACATCATTAGATACGTGTTCACCTTATCAGGTTCCAAAGATTTCAGTAATTTTCGAAGATATCTGATTGTGATTCAGGCCCCAGGTACTCTTTTTTTTTTTTTTTTACAAAGTTAACTCTTATACTTTTGAGTAAGTTTACTATTTTTCTGTATTCGCAAACTACACTTTTTGTAGTAACTTACATTTTGTAATAATTTACACTTTCATAGAAATCCCAGGACGAAGCATTGACAACCACTGGTACTGCAACACCCTCCCATAGAAAACAATGGAGGCAGAGACTTAAAAAAAAACATTGGAAATAATGTTACGAAAATAGTTAAAAATATAAATAAATGTAAATTAATCTTCAAAAAATGCAAAACTGCACATATTTGTAATTCAATCAAATTATTTAATAATCTATTTAGAATTCCCAAAAATGTGACAATAATGGTTTTCTAAATTCAAAATAATTATTACAGTAATTTTAAAAAGTATCCATTAGTAAACGTTTCTACACAAGAAACATTGTTGTGCGTTAGTGAAATTGTGGAAGTTTCAAGAACTGCTACTTTGTGTTTGCAACTCATTTCATAGTTCATACTATATAGAAATCCAAAGTCTCATGCAGATGAAAGAGAAGTATCTCAAACTCTAAATATAATCCATTTCCCTGTCCTTTACAGAGGAACAACAACCTGGGACACACCAGTCCATACCAATGCAGATGAAGGTCAACTTTCTTCAGCCTGTGTGACCAGAGGTTCAGTGTGGCTAAGAAGGCTCAATTGGCCTTCAGCTGTTAAGAATTTAATCTTTCTGGGCGTTCTCTATTTTATTTTATCTAGATGCACAGTTGTTAAACTTCAGCAGTAGTGAAGGCTTTACACATTAGGCCGAACCATATACACTCACGAAAAGTTTACAAATTTGTTACCAAAATATCCATAATTGAGCCTCTTGTAAGAAATATGAAAAATGAAAGTGCAGCTCAAATTATCTCAAGCTTTAAAACATATGTGGCTTAGAGCTGCACTTATAAATGACAGTCATGAGCAGAAAATATCCCCTCCTATAATAATGGTTTGTTATTTAATATGTTTCATTCGCTTGGTAAATGTGAAAAAAGCCAAATTTGCGTTGTACAGGTAATTGGGTATGAAGTGACCTCTGGTGTAAACAGATTACAATTACCATATACATTTGTAGTTTTGTAGGGATATGACACATGGATAAGTTACTTACCTGTAATCCTAGTTCTCTTCCAGGGGTATCCTCATCAAAGTCATAAGCACTGAATATTCCCGCCCATGTGCGGGGACCCCGGAAATAATAAAACCGTTGTTGCCATTGGTGCCGGGGCAACTTCAACCGGTGATGGGCACTCTCCTTACAACGGCGACACTCAAGACCGCGCCTGCCACTGGATTCAAGCAAGCCTGGCTGATGACGGCTGGAATGCCAGAAACCGGTCCTAGGATGGACTGTTCCCATGAGGCACAGGGTCAGACTGATTTGCATATGGCCATGTCTGAACTGGGGTGGTGGAGTGAGCTAAAGAATGATGATGGATTAAACCCAGATCAGTTGACTGGGGGTGAGTGTTTGATTGGCTCAAATGTTCCGTCCATCATCCCCTTTTGTATCGCTTTGGTCGCCCTAAGTTGGCGGGGGTATGCCCAGACGTGGGTCCCTTGCTCACTTTGCCACTGGATTCAAGCAAGCCTGGCTGATGACGGCTGAAATGCCAGAAACCGGTCCTAGGATGCTTGTTTCCGGTCCAGGGAAGACATGGCTTGGCAGTTCGGGCTGGACTGTTCCCATGAGGCACAGGGTCAGACTGATTTGCATATGGCCATGTCTGAACTGGGGTGGTGGAGTGAGCTAAAGAATGATGATGGATTAAACCCAGATCAGTTGACTGGGGGTGAGTGTTTGATTGGCTCAAACGTTCCGTCCATCATCCCCTTTTGTATCGCCTTAATGATAACCAGCAGTGGCCACTTACACACTTGGCAGCCATACCAGCTTCACTAATGAATGTCCCTTTAAAAAAAAAAACTCAGATTGTCCCCTTCTTTGGGGCATCTCTCTAAAGAAGCTGCCTCTGGCCATTTGTACACACAAAAATGAGTCCACATACAGTGCTCCCTATTCTGGGCCTACTCTTTGACAATATCTATGAATCTCGCTCCTTTCCTCTGTCTCCTAGACCATTACTGTGAGGCCCCAGGGATTGAGAGGATTAGGGCTCTGCATCTGAATGCAACCCTTCTGGCCTGCCACCTGCCACCCCATGGACTCAGCTTTCACAATGCCCCTGAATGGTTAATACTGACTTTGAGATGCCTCTGCCTGAAATTGAAGGGTGTGGTGGTAGTGCAGAAAGTTAAAAAATAAACCAGCCTTCTTACCAGCCATTAATTGATTGAGTCACTTAAAGCCAGGGCCACTGGAATTATGAGTTTCTGCAGCAGCAGTGTTTTCCACATAATTATCAGTTTACTGCGTTTGCTACATAATCTGCAGATTTTTAACAAAAAAACTTGATTCTAGCTCAAACGGAACAAAAGTTACTTAAAGCGTGACAAAGTGTTCCCGAGCAGTGGAAGGCCCTTTGCAAAGATTGACTGGTAATCTTGTAGTTGCTTACTGCTGTATTTGGGTGTTAAACTGGTACTAATGAGGTGAAATATTTCCCCTGACAGCGTTACCTTGAGTTAAAATGACAAAATAATGAAGTAATGCTGACCAGAAAATGTGGCGCATTGTGCCGCATAATTTACCTTTTGTTGCTGCATAATTTAGTCAAACCTGCCGCATAATATTGTCCTCTTCTGCTGAATAATTCCAGTGGCTCTGCTTAAAGCTTCATGGTGGCAAAGATCTATTCTTTTTGAGATGTGATGTAAGGGTGTTATCAGCTGAGATCTGGAATAGTGGAGACACTTACAAAAATGTCTGCATTAGATACAGTGTGATTAATTATTACTAAAAAGTATATTTTGTAAGAACTTGTTATCTCAATCACTGCATCATTTTGCAGCAGCCTAGCTTAGAGTATGTAAATACTGTTTTAAATAATGACTTACATTTTCACAGTGCTTTCTGCCACATGCTGGGACCTCATAGCACCATAAACAGGGCCATTGGAATTATGCGGCGGAGAAGGCCAGATTATGCAGCATGGTTGACTACATTCTGCAGCAAGCAAAGGAGAATTATGCTGCATATTTTGTGATAGCATTACTGCATTATTTTGCTATTTTTACACTTGTTAACACTGTCCTGGCCTTTATTGCCCCTCATAAGTATCACATTAACACCCACATATAGCAATAAGCAGCAGAAAGGTGACCATTCAACCTTTAGAAAGGGCCTTCCACTGTGAGGTAACGTGTTGCTGCATTTTTTAATCTGCATATTATGCAGCAGATGATGGATTATGTGGCAAATGCGGGAAATCCATAACTATGCGCTGTGAGTGCAGGGTGAGCGTGAAAGTGAAGGGTGAAAATGAGGAGTGAGTTGTCTGAATGCAGGGTGCATTCCCAGACATTTGAAGTAAATCGGCAAGTTACTGACGGTGGCGTAGGGTTTCAGATATAAATTAAACAATTGCTATTATTGCATTAATTAGGGATCGAGGGTGGAGGAAATAAATAATGTGCTGATCCTGCAACACACTTCCAGTCTTATGATTAGGGTTACCAGCTCATTATTTTGATGTCGCAGACGGTACAAAAATAAACAGTCACCTAAAGCCCTATTTACAGCACTTATCTGTGCGTACTTCGAAAAGCAAATATAAATAGAAAGCATTTTTAAATGTGTTCTAGGGCAGCCTGAATGATTCATGACTGAAAATAAAGGGAACAGACAGAAAGTCAGATTACAAATGAATACATACTTTTTCATTTAAAACCCTATTTATTGTCAAAACAAGGTATTTGCAGGCTCTTTCAACATACATGGTGGGCATTTTTCTATTGGCAACACTTTTTTATATTCCTTTTCATGAAATGCATTTTCACACTACAGCAGTAAATTTAAAATACAAATGTAAGGAATAGGCAGAGTCGAGGCCCTGGGGGTACTGGAAACAGAAAGGAAAACTAAGCCTCAGTAAACAGTTTCCAAAGGTCTGCAAATTGTCCTTAAAGACCTTTGAAAAACTGGGTCATGCCGGAGTCTTAATAAGACTCCAGACACTGCCCAGCGGAGCCCCCAGCAGCACACTCACTGACCTCTGGCCCCACGGCCAGAGGTCAGTGGGGCCAGAGGTCTCTGAGGGCTCTGAGGGCTTTGGAGTAATGAAGACAGCCTGGAAATACAGCAAATAAACATCGCTGCACTTCCAGGCGTCTTCATTTACATGTGCTTGCAGAGGCCTTTGCGCCCCCCTGGGAACCCATCCACGCCCCCCCAGGGGGGCGCGCCCCACACTTTGAAGACCTCTGCCCTAGAGGAAGAGGAACCCCTCGTGAATCTACCGCCTCAGCGAAGACACCATCTAAGCAATGAGTGTCCGCTTCCCCCATCGCCGTTTCCCACTCCAGTGGGGGAGAAGTATTGCCAACTATCTAGAAGAGTGGCGTGGTATCACAAAAGACCAGTGGGTGTTAACTACGCTGTGGAATGGTTACTCTCTACGTTTTCGACATCGGCCTCCTGCAATCCCTCCAGTAAAAACAGCGTGCCACCAGATGAAAATACTGCAACAGGAAGTATCCACCCTCCTGCGAAAATCAGCCATCGAGGAGGTTCCTGTATCGCAACGAGGTCGTGGGGTATATTCAAGGTACTTCCTAGTGAGGAGGAAGAAAGGTTGGAAATCAGAATACAGACCTATGCTAGATCTTCGGGCCCTCAACAAATCCATCAAAAGGGAGAAGTTTCGCATGTTGGCTCTCCATCAAATATATCCACATCTGCAGCAGGGAGATTGGATGTGTTCGCTGGACCTGCAAGATGCATACTTTCATGTCCCGATCAGTCCACATCACAGAAAAACTGCGTTTTCTGGTGGGATCGACCCATTATCAGTTCAAGTTTCTGCCCTTCGGGTTGAAGTCAGCTCCTCGAGTGTTTACAAAGTGCATGGCAGTAGTGGCAGCCGCTCTACGGTGCAGAGGCATCTTTGTGTACCCCTATCTCGACGACTGGCTTCTGAAAGGTCCCTCCCCCCAGAGCGTGAAGAACCATTTTCAACAATGTCTAGACCTTTGCCACCAACTGGGTCTCCACATCAACTCCGCAGCCCACGCAAATAATTCATTATCTGGGTGCAACGATAGACTCCGCAATAGGAAAAGTGTTTCCTTCGGAGGAGAGACTGTCATCCATCCCACTGAAGGGCAAGCAGATTCTACACAGCAACCTGCCTTCAGTCAGTCAGGTGGCCTCTCTCCTAAGGTCGATGGCATCCTGCATCTTTCTTGTCCCCAATGCCAGGCTGAGAATGCGTCCTTTGCAGCAGGATCTGGAGGAGAAGTGGGATCAACGAACGGCTCGGTGGGACGACAGGATACAACTGTCAGAAGCAGCCAGAGCATCCATTCCATGGTGGATGCGACAGGAAAATCTGCTGGTAGGAGTTCCATTCTATCAGACACCGCCCTCTCAATCATTGATCACGGATGCCTCCCTCCAGGGTTGGGGAGCTCACATGGGGTCCCTCCAGCCTCAAGGTCGATGGTCAACAAAAGAACAGTTGTACCACATCAACATGCTGGAACTGAGAGCGGTTCATCTAGCTCTCAAGGCTTTCCTCCCTTCGATTCAGACCAACTCCATTCTAGTACAAATGGACAATACAACCACCATGTACTATCTGAACAAACGGGGGAACTCGATCGAGGACCCTATCACTGGAAGCCCAAGCTCTCTGGCATTGGCTCCTTGCGAGGAATCTATCAATAACAGCAATACACCTACCGGGGGAGCAAACTTCACAAGCAGACGCTCTCAGTTGTCACTTCGAGGACCAGCAGGACTGGGTTCTAAACGACAAAGTCGTGGAAAGCATTTTCCAAGAATGGGGACGGCCAAGCATCGACCTGTTCGCAGACGACACAAACAAAAAATGCCAAGACTTCGCATCAAGATACTACTGACCAGGGTCGAAAGGGAATGCCCTTTTGATCAGCTGGTCAGGGGCATTTGTGTACGCCTTTCCTCCCCTTCCACTCATACCGAAGGTCGTGACCAAGCTCTCCCACTCAGAAACGAGGATGATTCTGATTGCTCCTGTGGTCTCCAGTGTTAGTAGGTACCTGTTTGGCGTAAGTTTAATAAGAAGAAAGGAAGGTCTGAAATTTTAATTTAATATTCCAAAACCATACTGGTTTCTGCACTTGCACTTTATTTAGTACATGAAGAATACTATCAGTACTATTATATTAGTTATACTGTACTAAAAAGGAAGAATCAGTTGTAACATTATATCTGGTATATATATTTTGTTTTGTATTATTAGTATTTTAAACACCAGGAAGCCTACTTTAAGGAACCCAGATATAATATGTTTGGTTTCTGGTATTCCATAATGAAATTTGTTGTAACTCCTCAATGTTTTTATACTCCTTTTAAAATTTTAATGATATTTATCTTTTAAGGATTAACAAAGGTCTTAGCTTAGAAATCCGATTCTAAAAATGTATGCATTGGTCTAGCGGTACCTTTTTGAAAGATTATGATATGAAGTGCTTTTATTGTGATGTGTAATTTGTTAATGTGTATCTTTTATGGTTTGCTAAACCGAAATAAAGATTAATTGAATTGAATTGATTGCTCCGGACTGGCCGAGGCAGTGGTGGTACCTGGACTTTCTGCACCTGTCAGAATGTCCACACAGGAGGTTGCCGTGCAGACTTGACCTGCTGTCCAAGATGAACGGGAGCATTCATCACCCCAACCTTCCATCACTGAACTTGGCAGCATTGCTCCTGAGGTCCTCCAGTATGGTCACTTAGGTCTTCCACAGGACTGCATGACCATCTTGAAGGAAGCTAGAAGACCCTCTACAAGGCACTCGTATGCTTGTAAATGGAAACGTTTTTATTTATGGTGTGTGCAAAACAATTGTGATCCTACCAAGGGGCAGGAGGAAGTGGTGTTGCCCTACCTGCTTCACTTGGCTAAGGCAGGCCTAAAATTCTCTTCCATTAAGGTACACCTAGCTGCCATTACAGCATAAAGGCGTTCTCCTTCTCAGCCTTCCTTTTTTCAACTGCAGGTAGTAAAGGACTTCTTGCAAGGCTTAAAGAAGGTCTATCCTCCTGTTCGGCCTACTTCACCTCCCTGGGAGCTGAACTTAGTGCTTTCTAAATTAATGGGTCCCCCATTTGAGCCTATCCACAAAGCAACCTTACAACACCTTACGTGGAAGGTAGCTTTCCTAGTAGCGATTACTTCGGCTCGCGGGGTGAGCGAGATCCAAGCTCTCTGCTCAAAAGAACCATACACAGTGGTCCATCTCAATAGAGTTGTTTTGAGAACACACCCCTCCTTCCTTCCGAAGGTGGTGTCAGATTTCCATGTCAACCAAAGCATTTCACTTCCGACCTTTTTTCCTAATCCCTCTACTCCAGCTGAGAGGGCACTCCACTCCTTAGACCTAAAAAGGGTTTTAAAGTTCTATTTGGACAGGTCAAAATCGATTAGAAAATCTGATCAATTATTCATTAATTACGGTTCGATCAGAACAGGTTTTTCAGCTTCCAAACGTTCCATCTCCAGGTGGATCGTTTCATGTATCAAACTGGCTTATCAGCTAGCACAAAAACCACTTTGGTCTAGACCCAAGGCTCATTCCACTAGAGGAAAAGCTGCTACAACTGCTTTCCTTAACAATGTACCGATTTCCGAGATATGTAAAGCAGCCACTTGGAGATCTATACATACATTTACAAGACACTATTGTCTTGATTCAGATACCAGAGCAGACACCCAAGTAGGCCAGGCCTCCTTGAGGAATCTGTTCCAACACTGATTAATGCTGGTTGGTTGTTGGGTCATTCCTTCTCATTTGCCCGCAGGCGGAGGATGGGCTTGCTATTCTATTCAGTGCTTATGACTATTGATGAGGATCCCCTGGAAGAGAAGGATAAGTTACTTACCTGTAATCCTAGTTCTCTTCCAGGGGTATCCTCATCAAAGTCATAAGCAACCCACCCGCCTCCCAAGGCAAATGAGACTGTTTTATTGTTAAGCTATATCTTTGTGCCCTGACCTTCGGGTCTCCGCAAAGAACAACTGACCTAACTGTCACCCCTGAGGCATGATGGGAAGCTAGGGGTTATGGCTGCCTTAAAGGCACGGTGCCAGTTTTTGTGTTACAATTGCTTTCATTTTCTATACTATTGGTTTCCAATGCAGCCTGTAGGCTAACAATGCTTGCTCTTTTGCAGTTTTTTCATGACTCTACTCATTAAAAGGAGTTCAAGTTATACTTGCCTTCCTGTGGTCTATATATATAAGTAATATGTGATTGCAAAAGATGTTATTTGTTTATTTATTATTGCATTGTTTAGCCTCCTATATGGGGGCTGCATTTGGATGAGAAAAAATGATAAATGTGTTTGGCAACAACGGTCTGGCTGCTGACCTCTGATGCAAAGTTTCAAAAATCACTGAGGATGAACTCTGCTGAGTGGGCATAACGATGTTCAGTTTATTCGACCCTCTGGCCAGAACGTCCTGAAAGGTACTGACGTCATCCACCGGAGAGACCCTCGACGGTGGGCTGTCTGTAAGAGTAGGTGAGTAGTCCCTCTTTGAAGACTGGGTGGAAGAGGGTGAACGTGTCGGAGATCTGTGTCTTCTCCTCTTACCTCGAGACCTGGATCTCCTTCTTGAGGAGGGTGCAGAAGTATGTGTACGATCTCGACCCCTCGATGGAGTAGTAGGAGAAAGATTGCACCAGTCGGGTTAGAGGAGATCTGTGCAGTGGACTGGAGTAGTCCTGATTACCTTGTGCTTGTGCAGTGTCCGATTTTTGCCAGTGATGTAGAGGCAACATCCATCTAGGAGAGAGGTGTACAGATGGCGATTTCTGCCTCTCTTCCCGTGCAGGAGCTTCAGGTGAACGGGGGCGTTCAGGTGAAGACGTCGGACTGTTCGACGTCGAGATAACCACCTCAGGTGATCTTGAGAATGACGACGAAGAACGTCTTGAAACAGTGCGATGGGTCAATGCCGACTGGTGAGAGTGTCTCGACGTTGATCGTGGAGTCACTGAATGAACCAGCGCTGGAGATTCTGCCCTCGACGTCGGTGATGGAGACGGAGAAATGCTCACGGGACGTGAGCCGGATCGAGACCGATGCCTCGACGTCAATCTTTCTCTGATGGGAGATCTGTGCCTCGACGTTGATCGCCGCCTGGTCGACGACGACGGAGGTGTTCGTCTTGACGTCGAGCGTCCTTGTGATGACGCTGACGGAGCCCTTTGTCTCGACGTCGATCGCCTCTGCGGCGGAGTCTTGTGCCTCGACGTCGACCTCCTCTGAGACGACGCCGACGGAGTCTTTTGCTTCGACGTCGGTGACAGTGACTTTTGCTTCGACGTTGAGCCTGTACGCGAAGCCGCCAACGGAGTCTTATGCCTCGACGTCGATAAGACGACGTCGACGGAGACTAGTGCCTTGACGTCAATCGTCTACGGGACGACGTCAATGGAGATTTGTGCCTCGACGCCGACCGCCTGCGAGAGGGCGCCGACGAAGTGTCGTGCCGCGAAGTCGAGCGTTCACCCAACGCGGACGGAGGCCTGCTCCTCGACGTTGATCGTCGCCGGGTTGACGTCAACGGAGGGTCCGTTACCTGGTGACTCGACGTTGGTCTTGAACTCGAATGGTGCGCCTGCACCGTCGAAGACTTCGACGACATCTTCTTCGCCGCTGGTAAGTTCGACGCCGATCCCGAGGCCGATGGAGAACAGATCGGAATCTTGCCTCTCAACGTAGATCTTGCTCTCTTTTTCTTCTGTCTCACTGGAGACCTACCTCTTTCAGAGAGCCCACATAGACAAATTCTTTCTCTGTCCTTGAGGGTTCTCCTGGACAGCTTCTTGCAATGCTGACAGGTCTCTGGTGAATGAGAGTCAGGGAGACAGAGAATACACACAGGATGTGTGTCAGACCTGGCCTTCTTCTTGCCACAGGAGGAGCAAGGGTCAAAAAGAGATGGCCTTATGACAGAAAATAAATCACTTTCTGTCAAAAAAATGGTTGTACCTCACTCTAGAGCCTAAAAGACGTCGAGTGAAAGGTAGAAAACCACAGAGTAGAATTATTTGACAAAAAAGTCAAAAAAGACAGAGCTGTGAATTCCAGGGTCCTGACTGAAGGAGCCGGAAAGAACAACTGACCTAACTGTCACCCCTGAGGCATGATGGGAAGCTAGGGGTCATGGCTGCCTTAAAGGCACTGTGCCAGTTTTTGTGTTACAATTGCTTTCATTTTCTATACTATTGGTTTCCAATGCAGCCTGTAGGCTAACAATGCTTGCTCTTTTGCAGTTTTTTCATGACTCTACTCATTAAAAGGAGTTCAAGTTATACTTGCCTTCCTGTGGTCTATATATATACACAAGTAATATGTGATTGCAAAAGATGTTAATTATTTATTATTGCATTGTTTAGCCTCCTATATGGGGGCTGCATTTGGATGAGAAAAAATGATATATGTATATATATAGAGCTGTATATATATGTTTTCATATATATTTTTTATTATTTCCGGGGTCCCCGCACATGGGCGGGAATATTCAGTGCTTATGACTATTGATGAGGGTCCCCTGGAAGAGAACTACCTGAACCAGCCAGACTGCTTTTCTGTTAAAAAAAAAAACAAGACTGGGGGGCGTGGCCAGCCAAGATGGCCGTGTGGACGTGGCCCATGACGGCTCTGATGCTGACATTCAGAAAATGGCAGATAAGGAGGAGTAGCGGCCAGTAAAACCGGCGATCCAGGCCCTAGTATCGTGAGCGGGCAGCTGGGACTGGAATGGGCCGCCTGTCAGCGGAACCGGCGCCCGGATGGCAATCGATCGTGATCGAGCTGACAGGGGGCAGGCCTAGTAGGAGAGACACCCGGCGGCCGGAACGGAGGAAGCAGCACGCAGCGAAGCAGTGAATCCCGTGTACAGTCATCGTCACCGAGGGGGTGCCGCTCCCCACACCCACCGAGACCACCGGAGCACCGAGTGACTGCCCCGACGTTGGCGGTGAGTGGGAAGCACTGGTCACGGACCGCATGTCGGTCATCGGAACGCCACCAGGGGAGCACACCAGGGAGGACAGTTAATGCCCTCTGGACCAAAAAGGGGATAACGACACACCAGCAGAGATCGAGGAAGTTCTAGACACGCGGCGAGGGGCACCGGTAAAGTAATTACAACCGGACCACTGCCGCCGGGCTCTTTGACTGACTTCAAGATGGCGCCCGCTCGCGACATACAGTGAGCAGGGAGAGGCCTGTAAAAAAGAATACGAACTGGAAACTTTGGGCAGCACCGCGACGAAGGCAGAAATCAATGCAGGGCACCTCCTCCTCATTGTGATGAAGGGTGGACAGCACTTTCCTCAGGGGGCAGATCGCAAAGAGATACATTGAGCTGAGTAACGGGGGGAGTAAGAAGATTGCAAGGCTCAATTGTTGGAGGGACTGGAAAGTACCAGGAGTGGGAGTAAATCGAGAACCGAGAGGAGGAGAACTGCGGGGCACCTGAGAGCCAGAGTAACAGCCAGGAACAGGCCTGGGTCCACGACTCGGGGCCTACTCAGATGGACTCAAGCTAACAGCCCGCAACTTTAACGAGAGAAGGCAGAGCAGCCTTAGACACTGGCACGATATGGAGACCACATAGCCATACTGAGCCTCCTGTGCGGCCTGAACGCTGCCACACCCACACGGGCACGATAGTGAGAGTCTCTGCCGTCCAAAAAACAGCAGACTAGAGTCTCCACGTACTTTAATCCCACAGTTACCAAAGAGATACAACCATCTACAGGAAGGGAGAACGGCATGGCGCTATCCAAAGAAGATCTACTTTCCTCGCTGAGGGAATTTAAACAGGAGCTACGGGAGGAGCTCAAGGCGGACATGACTAAGTCCCTGGAAACGCTAAAGGCCGACCTCAGTGGTAGATTAATTACACTCCAACAGGACGTCGACTCGGTGGGGGCCAGGGTGGTGGATGTGGAGACCAAAACTGCAGACCTTGAACAGCGAACGGACCAGATAGCAACCACCACGAAGGATCTCCAAACCCAGCTACAGGCAGTACTTCTGAAGAATGAAGATTTGGAAAATCAGTCTAGACGTGAAAACATCAGAATCCGGAACCTGGAAGAAGGTGCAGAGGGCCCCGACCTCGACGCCTTCATAACGGGCCTCTTCGCTGAAACCTTGTGTACAACATCAGTCAAAATTAAGCTGGAAAGAGTACATAGAGAGGGGAGACCTAATCAAGGATATAACCGCCGACCACGCGACATCCTGGCAAAACTACACTCATTTAAAACAAAAGAAGCCATACTACAAGCCGCCAGGAAAATGGACACGGTAACGTTCCAGGGATTCACATGCAACTTATATCAAGACATAGCACCAGCAACCCTCATGCGTCGCCAACAATTCAGACCTGTCACGGAAAAGCTCAGGCACGACAACATCAGGTACTGCTGGGCTTATCCCTTCGGCCTGGGCTTCGAGTTCCGAAACAAGGCACGCCACTTCACTGACGTTAAAGAGGCTATCGCTCTTCCTGGTCTCCCAATGCCGGAGGATGACTCAGGCTTAGATAACCACGACCCACAGGATAGCTCCCCCTGAGGTGCGGGGAAAAGAGGCTCATGGCAAACTCGTCGACCGCCCAGAACACAGAGGAAACAGGGACTGCCCGAAATCCCCGAAGAATCCCACTACAATGGCTTTCTGTCTCGTTAAGGGATGATCTTTACACGGACCTGCGATTCATGATCAACAACTAGAACTATCATGGCAGCATAGAGAATCAGGGGCCTACGAAAGTGACAATACTACACGATCTGGTTCTTACAGGTTCTCATATAGTTCACGGCCAGTTACCCAAAACACATCAACAGATGGCGCCAATAGGATTCAATGCGGCAAGATAGTCCTTATCTTCCCAAATAGACTATTCACAGGAACCTCAGCAGCGGACATTGGTCCAATTCGCCTCCAATGTGCAACATATACCACAATGGTGAACTGAAGTGGGGAAACGTTGTCGTAATGTTAACTGTTCTTTGGTTTGATTCTTATTTTTTCTTTCTTTTAGAGGTCTGGGTGATAGGCAGGACAGGGGGAGAACAAAGGCGAGTTGCAGGCACTGGGGAAGAAGGTTCGAGAAACTGGGAGGGGAGGAAAGGGGGCAGGGAGGGGAGGGAAAGGGGGAGCGCACAGAACGAAAAGAGTGAACAAGGGCTAGCAAGTAGGTGCACAATACCGTCATGGTGATTACTACGCTCTCATGGAACGTTAGAGGTATGAATGCTCCTTCCAAACGACAGAAGATCTGGAAATACCTCACAGACCAACACTATGATATAGTAGCTCTACACGAGACGCACCTCAAGAGATCCGAAGATCATAGATTGAAACATAAGTCATTCCCGCTAATATATAAATCCTCTTCCTCCACAAAACACAATGGGGTGGCCCTCCTTTTTCACTCTTCGCTTAAGTTCCAACCAGAAGACTACAAAACAGATAAGGACGGGAGGGTGGTATTAGTGAAGGGGCGTATTAGAGGGAAACATTGTATAATAGAGTCAATATATGCACCCAACTCTAACCAGGCGGCGTTCATACACAACACCATATCCCTACTGGGGGGGATTTGCAGGGGGAGACATAATCTTAATGGAGGATTTCAACATCACCTGGCAGTCAGGGACTGATAGCATGCATCCAAATAGGTCTTCCACAGGAAGCTTACCGAAACACGTGAAACACGCTATACAGGAATTGGGCCTCAGAGACTCCTGGAGGGATGCACACCAGAGGATAAAGATTACACATTCTTCTCCCACATCCATCGCACCTACTCTAGACTCGACTATATATTTATGAGCCAAGCCTTAAATAAGCACGTCAGAGAAGCCACCATACACCCCATTCTCATCTCTGACCATGCTCCGGTCTCGGTCTCCATGGAGTGGTATTGCCCCGCACCCACATTTAGGAGATGGTTTTTTCCCAATGCACTAGCCCATGATAAAACACTGCGTGATGCGCTACAAACAACCATCAGATCGTTTTTCCAATTAAACGACCCCCAAGACACGCCCCTGGCGAACACTTGGGATGCTTTCAAAGCGGTGGTAAGGAGCTAATGCCTGCCCCCGATGGCCACCCTCAATAAACAGAGAGCCGCGGAAAGGCTGAGCCTAGAAGGGGAACTGAAAACCCTAGAACACACACACAAGGCTAACCCCACGCTTGCGTTCCAAAGAAAGGTTACAGCCTTGAAAGGGAAATTGCATGCAATCTACTCTGATAGAGCGGAACTGACACTGCTACACCTTAGGCAGACATCATATGCACAGGGCAATAAGGTGGGATCACACTTGGCACGACAGTTGTGAATCAAGAGAGAGAGGGATTACATTGGAGATATACAGGAACCCTCCGGAACTCAGACTCGGGAACACTCAGTGAAAGCCCGCATATTTAGGGACTTCTACAGTACATTATACACAGCTGATCAACCCAACCCACAGGCAGATTATCTTAGCACCGTGGAACTCCCACAGGTCACCCTCACCCAGAACGAACTACTGAGTGAACCCATAACAGAGGAGGAAGTGCGTATAGCTCTCGAGGGTATGAAGCTGCACAAACCTCAGGACCCCAATGGCCTGACGTCACAATTCTATAAAACCTTCAGCGCAGAACTAATCCCCCATCTGACCGCCCTTTTCAATCACATCGCGAACACCCAGCAGGTGACACACACCATGCGTGAAGGCCTTATCACGGTAATCCCCAAAGTAGGGAAAGACCCACAGCAATGCAGTTCCTATCGCCCCATAGCACTTCTCAATTTGGATGCCAAGCTATACTCTAAAATACTGGCTACACGCCTAGAGGATCTGATGTCGGGATTGATTCAACTGGATCAATCCGGCTTCATCAAGGGCAGGCAAACACATGACAATGTACGCAGGGTAATACACTTACTAGAAAAGACTACTAAAAAGCAGATCCCTGCAGTTCTTCTCAGCTTAGACGCTGAGAAGGTGTTTCATCGGGTGGATTGGTAATTCCTTTTTCACGCTCTACAGAGGTATGGCTTCTGTGAAACATTCATAAACATGATTAAGACCAGCTTTGCAGCCCGAGTGCCAGAATCCTAGTCAATGGGGTAAGCTCAGATCCTTTTTTACTGGGGAGAGGAACGAGACAGGAGTGTCCGTTATCCCCACTACTCTTTGCGCTTAGCATTGAACCCTTGGCCACAAAAATTAGAGAGAACCCAACGATCAGGGGAATTGATTTCGGTCTCGACGAACATAAGATTTCATTGTTCGGCGATGACATACTATTGACACTCTGACCTGCAGCGCTCTCTAACCACACTTCAGGAGGAGCTGAAAAGCTTTGAAGAGGTGGCTGGTCTTTGCATTAACCTACCCAAATCCTTCCTACTTAACCGGACCTTAGCGGAAGCAGAGATAGGTACCCTAGTGGCCACAACCCCGTTCCAGTGGGCTAAGAAAGAGCTAACATACTTAGGCATAAATTTAACTCCCAAAATCTCAGGACTATTTGCAGCTAACTACCCCTTGCTCTTACGTCAGCTGCAAGCAGATCTTAAGCGGTGGGCACCACTATACCTGTCCTGGATTGGCAGAATACATGCCATTAAGATGGTAGTTCTCCCGAAATTTTTACATTTGTTCTAGAGTTTACCCAACGACCTAGAGAGAGACTTCTTACGGGGAATACACACACTCTTTAAGAAATTTGTCTGGCGAAATAAAAGACAGAGGCTCCCCTTTAACCTCCTCCGGAAGCGGTCGGATGAAGGGGGACTGGCGTTACCAGACTTGACTCTCTATTACAAGGCGGCACAACTCCGAGTTATAGTCGAATGGTCCCAAAGTGAGTCAGATAAACACTGGCTACATACGGACCGGGCTCTTGCAGGAAGGGTGATATGGGATCTCCTTTGGAAGCTGAAGCCGGACAGACTCGCCAATGCTTACTTAAGTACCCCTACTAAAACGACTCTTAGAGCTTGGGATGCCGTGCTGAGTCAGACTGAATGGACAACGTTCCCCTCGCCGTTCACTCTCATACACCACAACCCAGTTTCCTCCGTCGCTACAGCCGGGGCCTTTTGACGCATGGAAAGAGGGGGGATGCCACACTCTAGCTGACATTTTTCATAATTGGGATATATTAACTTTCGAACACTGCTAATGGGATTTCCGCCTCCCACAAACAGAATACTTCCACCACTACCTCCAATTACGCTACTGGGTGCTACAAGCGGGAGTTAGGGAAGGGGCGACGAGGGAACTTACGACACTAGAACGCCACGTGAAGGGGGCAGGAGCAGTAAAGGGGACAATCTCTTTCTTCTATTCCCTGCTGTTGCACACACTACCGTCCAGGCGCCCCAGGCACCTCGAATTCTGGGAGCGTACACTAGGCCACGACATTACAGAGACACAATGGAAGGCCCTGTGGAAGGATATTAGGCGACAATCATTCCCTGGGGCAACGCGAGGCTCATTACAAGATACTTTACGACTGATACCCATACCCCACAAAATTAAAAAAGATATTTTCTACCACATCGGACCTCTGCTGGAGAGGGTGTGGTCTCCTAGGCGACTTTCGCCACATATGGTGGGATTGTTTGACAATCCGGCCCTTCTGGACCGAAATTATAGCCCAAATTAAAGAGATTTTGGGGTACCCTATCCCAGACACCCTGGACTTTGCGATCCTAGGTCTCCGAGACCCATGTTTGAAATATCAAACGACAGCCGATCAAGCCATACTGTGGCTATGTCTGGGGCGGCCAAGACGGCAATAGCCGCCGCCTGGAAGGAGAAAGAGGCTCCGGCCATAATACAATGGCACGCACGTTTATGGCAAGCACTTATCATGGAGCGCATGAGTGATATTTTTAGGGATGAATTTAAAAATTTGGAATATGCCTGGGGGCCCCCTGGTCAGCCACCTATTTAGAGGTCTCCCGCTGACCACCTGCCCCTCGAGGTATAGAGCACTGCATCTTTTCCAATTCTAATTAGTGCCAGTACCCACGCTTGAGCTCACGCCAACACAATGGTTGCAACTCCATGTCACCCAGGTCCTTAGTCACGCCAAGTTAGGTGGTTTTTGTTCTGTCTTTTATTTCTGTTCATGTTAGTTTTGGTTTTCCTTCTCACTTTTCTTTCCTTCCACCCATACGTCGAAGTGATATTACAACAATGTTGAGGGTTTTTCTTTCTGCCTTATGGGAAAGGGGAGGGATAGGGGAGGAGGGGAGGGTTTCAGGGTAGGCGGGAGGTTTGAAAATGAACCATGAGCATCTCTGTATACATGAATATGCATTCGAAGGGGAGGCTACTCGGATTATCCGACAAACTCTGTACAAGGAAATAGCTATATGCGGGGGCAATGACTGAATGTATTACCATGTACGATGCCTAAGACCTTGAAAAATCAATAAAAACAAGTTTGACAAAAAAAAAAAAAAGACTGCTGGTTGAAGAGAGTCACAATCCACATTTCTTAAACCTTCTGCTCTCCAACAGATCCCCAAGTGCAGCAGATGCAATGCACAGGGTCTAAGGGTTGGGCTGACCTGGACCTCCCAGGATGAACATCTGTGAGTGGGCAGACTCAGCAACACCACCTTCACCTTCTATGGAAAAGACAGACTGTTAGACTTGCATTCATCTTACTTTAGTGGGCAGCCAACACCAAGTAGTAATGAGAAGAGTTGGCTTCCCCTATAGGTCAGAGGCCTGATGGAATACAATGTCATAGGAGCGCTGGTGGATGTAAGAGGCAAATGTGAATTTAATCAACCAGACCACAATGCTGTCATGTTAGTTTCAATGAAATGAAATAAAATAAAAGTTTTATAAAGTGCGTGTATGCCGAGGCGTCTTAGCGCTGGAGCTGTCATAACCTGAGCAGAAAAGGCGAACAGAAGTTAAAAGTTGGGTGCAAACAGCCATGTTTTCAGCGCCTTTCTGAACAGTTGTCTGTTGGTTTGGCTTCTCAGAGTAAAAGGCAGTGTTCCAAAGTTTGTGGGCCAAATGAAGAAGCTTCTGCCACCCCATTTTACGGTCTTCACCCTGGGACTGACCAGCAAGGAGGCACTCGATGTTCTGAGGTTGCGTTGTGGGGCGTGCCATCTAATGAGATTATTGAAAAAGGCAGGTCCTACACCGTAAAGGGTCTTGTGAACAATGCACAAGGACATGAATTGAACCCTCGCCTGGACCGGCAACCAATGCAGCTCTCGAATCCCTTTGGACACTGAGCTAAATGTGGGTATTTTAAGTAGTAATCATGCTGCCGCATTTTGAAGTGATTGAAGCTTGCATATGGTCCTTTTGTTTGTACCTACATAAAGGGCATTAAAGTAATCAATCTTTGACAACACCAGGGCCACAACTACTGTTTTCCTTAGATCCATCGGAATAAAAGATCAGACTTTTCTCAAGATCGTCAGGGTGTAAAAGCAAGATGATGTAGTATGATTGACCTGGTCCGATAAGAATAGTTGATCGTCAAGGACACCTAGACTTTTTACCATCCTTACTGGGGAAGGGCAGGGTCCAGCCACTTCTGGCCACAAGGCTGTGTTCCAGAGGGCGGAGTTTTTACCGAATTCTTGCACCTCAGTTTTATCGGTATTCAATTTTAGACAGTTGTTATGCATCCATCTGATTATGTGGGCCATACAGTTGTTAAATTTTATTGCCACGTCATCCAGCTTTGATGATAGAGAAACTACTATTTGCATATCATCCGCATAACAAATAGCAGTAAAGCCATGAGAGCGGATAAGTTTAGCCAGTGGGGTGACATAGACATTAAACAGGGTTGGGGATAACGAAGATCCCTGGGGCACTCCGCATGGCAGGGCATAAGGATGTGATTTATGCCCTCCCATGGCAGGTATTTTACGTGCAGAACGCTCTTACTATCTGCCTTATATTC
This sequence comes from Calotriton arnoldi, assembly GCA_963921515.1. Classification (NCBI taxonomy): domain Eukaryota; kingdom Metazoa; phylum Chordata; class Amphibia; order Caudata; family Salamandridae; genus Calotriton; species Calotriton arnoldi. The sequence goes on from CAWUFW010000186.1 coordinate 3,188,364, forward strand.
GAGTGATTTTAAACTGTGTTTTTTAAATTGTTATGCACCATATATTGTTGGGGAGACTTTTAAATTGCAGGAATCTCACCGGAGTCTTTCATTTTAGTCCTTTGCTACTCTCCGGTCCACCGCAATCGGGTCAGCTGATTGATTGAGTGGAGAGAGGAAGCAGATTACATTCCTGTAAGGGTTTTTGGGCGCCATTGCAGCGGTTAGCGCTCTAGTGGTTTGGCCCTTCTGGGGCATAAAACGACCGCGGGCGCGCAGCGGACGCGCGCAGCTGGTGCGCCGCTGGCGCGCCTAAGGCAAGCCCGTCTGCGCCCGTTCGCGCCTGAACGCTGCCTGGAGATGCTGCCCTACGCCCCACAGGTATCTCCTCTGACCAGACTGAGTTACTCTAGAGAGGCGTTGTTAAGGATGGGGGATGTGGCCCCCAGCACAAGGTGCAGGGACAACCCACAAGCAGAGAACGCCATCTCTCTGGGGAAATGCCCACAGTGTGGCTGGTCCGGGGCGGATCAACAGCAAACATCATGCTGCGTACACTTCCCTCCCTTGAACAACCGAGTTTGTAAAGAGCAGTCTTTTGGGGCAGATAAGCATATTAAGGGTGAGCAAGCTGCTCCCTTTCAGGGACTGTATCTGTGGCAGAAATCTGGGACCTGTTAGTGGACTCAAAACCAGACATATGTCTCTTTACTGAGACCTGGCTGCACATGGATGCAACCCCGGCTTTGGCAATTGCTTTTCCCACCGAATATGCGGTTCTACGCCTGGATAGATCAGGCAAGAGGGGCGGAGGTTTAGCCATTGCCACGCGTGCACCTTATTATATTAAGACATTGGACACTGTGTCCTCCCCCAATCTAGAGCTACTGATTTTTAGGGTGGAGCAAGCGCAGATGATCGAATGGGTGGGAGCTTTAGTCTATCATCCCCCTGGAGGTAATAAGAAAGAGTTTTGTACCTCATTATTAGAAAGGCTGGCTCCTTACACACTGCTAACTGATAAGTTCCTACTGGTAGGGGACTTTAACCATCATTTGGATGTTCAGTCCAATGCAGTCTCTGCCGGCTTAATTGCAGCTATGGAGTCACTTGATCTCTCCTCTAGAGTCTTTAGCCCCACTCATGCTGCTGGGTATGTGTTGGATACTATTTTCACCAACATCTCGGAGCTAATAGTAGAACCCCCCAGATACTAAGCTGGACGGACCATTTGGCATTAAGTTTCTCCTGGTCACCCACCAAACCGGCAGGCTTCCCGCAAGTGCGCAGGGAACTCTGTAGATCATGGAGAAAGGTGACATCTGCAGCCTTCAGGCAGGTGTACACCCCCCCTTCGTTTGCACACTGCGAAGATGGTGATACAGCCTTAGAAGGGTTCGAGGCCTCAGTAACTGATGCCCTCGATGCCATTGCTCCACTTAAGAGGGTAAAAATTCAGCACAGGGCTGCTCCAGCCCCTTGGTACTCAGATACTCTCACGAGAGAAAAGACCCTATGTCGGATCATAGAAAGAAAATGGAGGAAATCTAAATCTGAGCCAGATAAAATAGTCTATCAGGGGGCACATAGAGCGTATTTAAAAAGCTGAAATGCAGCTAGAAGAGCTTACCTGGGCTTACGGATCACGGAAGCGAAGAACTCCTCTAGGGAGCTTTTTAAGATCCTTAAGGAGTTCACTAACCCAAAGGACAATAAACCGCTACCTCCGTCTACCCAGGAGTTATGCGAGGATCTAGCCAGTCATTTTACACAAAAAAATGATACAATCTATCGCTCCTTTGGGCCAGAGAAGGTAGATCATGAGGGAGCTTCCCGTGGGGGAAACCCTCGACTCCCTGGCCTTGAATCCTTTCATGTCATCACAGGTGAGCAAGTAGGCTCTTTATTAATGGACGCAAAATCGGGATCCCCTTTAGACCCCGCTCCTCCTGCTGTTATGTCAGAACTCACTCCAGTCGTAGCGGATGTGCTTGCTGAAGTCTGTAACATCTTGTTAGCTACAGCCACGTCTCCCCGTAAGTGGAAACACGCACATATTAAACCATTGTTGAAAAAGGTGCTGGCAGATCCCACTGATCTACTAAACTACATGCCGATCTCTCTCCTCCCTGGTAGCTCGAAGATCATGGAGACATTAATCAATCGGCATCTCTCTGGCTATCTGGAACAGAATAACCTACTGGACCCATCCCAGTCGGGTTTTCGGGCCTGTTATTCCACCGAAGCCGCACTGCTGGAAGTCACTGACACTATAAGGATGTCACTGGACAATGGGACCCCGGTGATGCTTGTTCTCCTTGATCTCTCGGCTGCCTTCGACACCATCTCTCATCGTATCCTTTTGGATAGGCTTCGAGAGATTGGTGTCGGAGGCCTGGCCTTTAAATGGCTTCAAAGTTATCTGACCGACAGATCACAATGTGTCAAGCTGGACTCCTTTGTGTCACAGACTACTTTAGTGGATAAGGGGGTCCCACAGGGATCCATTTTGAGTCCCACTCTGTTTAATATATATGTGGCTCCCTTAGCCTCTATTATCAGGAGCTGCGGGTTTGAGACCATATCTTACGCAGACGACACGCAGGTGTTAGTTCCGATAGAGGCGGACCCGGCAGCAACTAAAGAAAAATTTAAAAACTGTATGTCTAACATAGCCCTATGGATGAGGAAGAACTTTCTCCAGCTGAATTCCATTAGAAACAGAGATACTGCTGTTTGGTAAAGCGGAAGAACTGTGGACCCCAGAATGGTGGCCAGTAGAACTAGGAGAGGCGCCCTCCCCTAAAAGTTGTGCCAAGAACTTAGGCATTAGAATTGATGATAATCTTTCCATGGAGGAACAGGTGAAGGTGTTGTCTGGCACCTGCTTTGGAATAATGCGGATGCTTAGAAAGATCTTCCCATGGATACCGCTTACAGCAAGAAAAACCCTTATACAGTCACTTTTGGTTAGTAGACTGGACTATGGCAACTCTCTCTTGGTCGGAATAAGGGAAGATTTATTATCTAAACTGCAGGTGGTCCAAAACACTGCAGCCCGTCTTGCCCTCAATAAACCGGCACGTACTCCATGTCTACCTCTTCTACGTCAACTACATTGGCTTCCTATCAGAAAAAGAGCAATTTTTAAACTGCTATGTATTGTGTTTAAATCGCTCCATGGGACGGGCCCTTCCTATCTGAAGAAGAAACTTGAACTTTATCTACCCGTGCGTCAGCTGAGATCTAGCAATCGCAAGCTTCTGTGCTCGCGGAGAATTAAGAAAGCTAAAATGGGCGGTCGGGCCTTCTCCCATCTAGCCCCCGTTCAGTGGAATAGTCTCCCTGATAAGATCCGTGCATGCTCCAATTTGTCTCACTTCAAGAAACTACTCAAGACCTGGCTATTCTAAGATTCCTCTGCGCATTGGGTGACCTCTTCTCAGGCGCCGAGAGATCCCCTTGGGGATGATTCGTTGCGCAATACAAATAAGTAAATAAATAATCGCAACAGTTTGTTCTCTGTTTGCTAAGAATGATCTTAGTAGCTCGGAGGCTCCTCCTATGACCCCCATTTCAGATAAGCTCTGAATGAGCACTTGATGGTTTACCATATCGAATGCGGCTGAGAGGTCTAGCAAGATTAATATTGCCATCCCTTCTCCATCTAGCTGGATGCGGACCTCCTCGGTGGCTGCAATAAGGGCTGATTCTGTGCTGTGAAGAGGTCAAAATCCATGTTGTGCAGGGTCCATTTTGTCATGTGACTCCGGGAAATACAGCAGGTCTTCGTTAAGGGCTTTTTCAAAAATTTTAGAAGGAAACGGCAGACAGGAAATCGGCCGGTAATTTTTGACCTCCGTAGGGTCTAGAGAATGTTTTTTCAGAATGGGCCGTACTAAAGATTTTTTCCAGATGTTTGGAAAAGATCCTGCTTTCAAAATGTTATTTAGAAGAGGTCCTAGATGGCATGCAATGGTATTAGGAACCATATGGAGAACCATAGCCGGACAGGGGCCCAGTGGGGATCCACACTTAGTAGACAAAATAAGTCTCTCCACTCGCTCAGGAGTGAGGTGATTGAAAGGGATCTTGTAAACAACTGTGTAGAGACAATAACCAATGACTAGCTAGATTTATTCTCATAGAAACCCCTGCTAGAGGTCACTGGAATGAAAGACTCTTCTTGGAACTGAAGAAGGAATAAGTCCTCCATGCCAACAAAAATCAAGTGTAATGAAAAGCTGGCAAGAGTTTTGCTCTTGATATAAGCTGCTTGCTGGGAAAACTTGCCCTGAAAAGCATGGCTATGGAGCTTGGAAGATTACAGGACAAAAGGATGTTCTTGCCCAGAGACACTGAATAAAGAGGGCCGAGTTTAGGGGAAGCACCCTGAAGCATCTGCAGCCAAACTGGGCCTTAGCTAGATTGAAATATTAGAATCAGCAGTGTAGGAAAGTGGGTTTCTGTTGCAGTAACCCCCCACATTTTGCCTGACACTTGATGCACTTTGACTTGATGTGCCCTGGGTACCTGTCAATCAGGTTCCCAGGGCCTGTGTTCTTTCCCAAAACTGTACCTTTGAGCCCACAATTTGCACACCTCTGGCCACAGGTAAGCCCCTTGTAAAAGGTACCATGGGTACCAAGGGCACTGTGACCAGGGAAGGCCTCTAAGGGCTGTAGCACCTATTGTGAAACCCTTAGAGACCCTGCACCTTAACACCCACATACTGCCATTGCAGGCTGTGTGTTTTGGTGCAGAGAAAAGTGAAGAGTTGCCATGGCACACATCCTTGTGTGCCATGCCTGCAACGCACTGCCTGGGGTCTAGGTAAGTCACCCCTCTAGCAAGGTGCCCTAGCCCCCAGGTGAGGTCGCAGTTGCATGAGCACTGTACCCCTACAATGTCTAAGTCCATTCTTAGACATTGTAAGTGCAATAAAGCCATAAAGAGTATATGGTCTGGGAGTTGGTCATTCCAAACTCTACAGCTCCATAATGGCTTTATTGAAACCTGGGAAGTTTGGTAGCAAACGTCTCAGCACATTAACCCCCACTGATGCCATAGTGAGATTTAATGTAAAAGGCACTCAGAGAGCATCTTAGGGATGCCCCCTGAAAAAGAACCAGCCCGGTATGGTTCCTGAATGGCTGCCTGCCATTTGCCACCACCAGACAGGTTTCTGGACCCCTGGGTAGAGGGCCTCCGCTCTCGGGTCCAGAAAAAAAGCCCATTCTGGGCAGAGGTGTCATGCCTCCAACCCCCAGGATGGGCTAGGTCCACGAAGGGGAAGCTTCAAAGGCCTGCTGACTTTGTAGGCTGTCCCTGCCTTTTGCTGCCCCCAGCAACTGGCTCCCCCAGTTCTGACTGCCACTTTGGGTGGGAGAATCGGCGGGAAAACCAAGTTAGGAGTAGAGGTGTGCCCACCTTTGCCAACCCCACCCCTCAGGTGGGGGAGGCGAGTTGAAGAAAATAAGTTACTTACCTGTAACTACGGTTATCCAGTATTGATATCTTTCATAGATTCACATGCTTTAATCATTCCCCGTCGTCAAGATGTGAGTCCCCCAGTAAAATAATCAAGCAGCAGTCAACAAACATCATAGGCTATAAAAGACCTAAGCCATGTTTTAAATAGGCTATCTATGTCCTTTTTAAAAAAGGACCAAATGTGGAATACAACCAATCAGCTGCTAGAACCCTCCAGAACTCTCCCAGCAGAGGTAGTTTCCCTCAGATTTTCCAAGCACAAGTGAGAAGTAAGTATCTCATAAAACAAAAGAGAAAAGCCTCTACGGGGAGGAGGGTGGGTTGCACATGAATTCATGAAGGATACCAATACTGGATAACCGTAGTTACAGGTAAGTAACTTATTTTCTTATACAGTATTGGGGTATCTTTCATAGATTCACATGCTTGAATCCGAATAGCAAGCGCTAACATCCAAGATCATTTTGTTGGTTGTGGATGGTGGGAGACATCTAAAGTATGATGTTTGTAAAAATTTTAATAATTTAACAGATACACTTACCGATGTCTATTTGTTCTTTCTCTTTTTTTTTTACGTTGCAATAGTTGTTGCATATTCAGGCAGAATAAATCAAAGTCAACATAACATTCTCAAGTAAAGAACATGAGACTATATATAAAACCATTACAAAGAAATGTTAACTTATTCCTCATATAATCGCATTTTAATCTACAGATTAGCAACGACAAGTAAGAAAAAACAGCCAAACACATACCTAAACATATTTACTTATATCATACATAATAATATTCTTATATGTGCATGTAATCGCCGGAAGAACAAAGGCTCTTATTGCTAGAAAAAGGCTCACCTTAGTTGTAGAGATGACTAAGCGCCGCCTGGCCAAAAGCTGTGTCTGCACTTTGTGCGGTTTCCAGGCAGTAGCGCTGCGTGAAGGTAGGAGTACTGCTACAGGTTGCAGCACAACAAATCGTTTCCAGTGTCACTCCAGCGAAAAGGGCTGCTGACGTAGCTACTGATCTGGTGGAGTGAGCGTTAGTCCTTTTTGTCAAAGGACTGTTAGCCTTGATGGGACAAAACTGAATTGCAGCTGAAATCCATCTTGAGACAGTAGCCTTCGTGTTCGCAGTTCCTTCCCTGCCTTGGCTGTAGGCCTCAAGCTACTGATCAGTCTTTCGGATGTCCTTTGTTCTCTGAAGGTAGAACTTAAGGTATCGTTAAACATCAAGCATATGTAATGCCTGCTCCACCGGCGTTGATGGATTTGGGATGAAGGAACGGAGTATAACCGACTCATTAAGGTGGAACTGAGATGGCACTTTAGGGATAAAGGTAGGATCAGTTCCTAGACTCACAGGATCCTCTTTAAATTGAAGAAAAGGCTCCTTGATGATGAATGCTTGTATTTCACTCACTCTCCTAGCTGAGGTGAGGGCCAGGAGAAGAGCGACCTTCCATGCTAAAAACTTTAATTCAACTCTGTGAATCGGTTTGAATGGTCGTTTCATTAACTGTGCTAAGATTACGTTAAGCTTCCATTTCGGGGAGGTGCTTACAGTGGAGGAAAGATGCGGAAAAGTCCTTTCATAAATTGCTTCACCAAGCTTGAGGCACAAAGGGAAGGAGCTTTAGAAGCTTTTCTATAACGAGAGATGGAGGCCAGATGTACCTTAACTGAGGCGAAAGACAAACCTGATTTTGTCAAGGAGAGGAGTTATGGCAAAATCTTCTCTGGGGATGCTTGAAATGGATGCAAGTCATTTCGTTGGCACCAGAAGCAGAACAGTTTCCATTTCAGCCTGTATGTTTTGTTGGTACTTTCCGCTCTCTATTTCGTGAGGATGTTTCTACATTCCTGCGAGATGTTCATGCCCCTTATTTTCAAGAACTCAAGAGCCAGGCATGCAAGTGCAGTGACGCCGGGTCCGGATGGCACACCTGTCTGTTGTTCCTGGCCAGGAGAGAAGGAGACGGGTGAAGTCGTATAGGTCTGGATTCTGAAAGATGAAGATGTTCCGGGAACCAATGTTGCCTGGGGCACCTGGAAGCTATGAGTATCAGGCGGCAACGCTCCAGCTTGATTTTGGTCAGTACTCTGGGGATCAATGGGATGGAGGGAATGGCATAGGCATATATCCCTGACCATCGCATCGAAAGGGCATTGCCCAGAGACCCCAGGAGAGGGAAGCTGCTGGCATAGGACCGGCATTTGTTGTTGACGCCTGCGGCAAATAGGACTAGCGCTGGTTTCCCCCACAGTGCAAATACTCTGTCCAGCTGGTGCTGACTGAGCTCCCATTCATGGCAATTGTCTGTTGCTCTGCTGAGAGCATCCGCTAGTGTGTTGTACAAGCCTGGAATGTGTTCGGCTCAGAAAAATTCCATGTTCCGTTGTCCAGTTCCATAACTCTTGAGCTTGCTGTGAAAGCCATAAGGTTGGTAATGGCGCGGTGGAGCTAGATACTGCTGATAATATTGCTCCTCATCTTCATAATCATCATCCTCCTCCTGGCATTTAACATGCAATTCAGATGGGCTTTGAGCCACCCTATACATTCCATCATCATCATCATCATCATCATCATCATCAGAGTCTCATACGTCCAACAGGTGTGAAGGAGGCAAAGGGGAAATCTTGCTGAATGGAGATACATCAGGATGCAGAAAGGACTTCGTCACCCTAGCAATATTCACCATCGTCGACGGTGGCGTTGACTGTACCATGCCCACTGACACAGGAATTTCTGTTGACGGTGTCGTTGTAGGTAGATACGCTGTCGATGGGGTCTTCGTCGACGGTATCTTCGCCGACGGGATGGACGATGGACGATGCTGTCATCGCCGATAACGTTGGCGGTGTCAGAAGGCTCACCATTGATGGGCTTTTAGATAGAGAGACTCTCGTTGACGGTACAGAACCGGAGATGGCTGCTGTCGTCGTCATCCCTGCCGTCGACGGCTCCAACGATGACAAAGTGGTACTTGTCGTCGATCGTGGAGTCTTTGATGAGATTGTCGACAATGTTTTTTTTGTCTCTGTGCCTCAAAGGATCTGTGGAAGAGGCTTGAGGACGTGCCTTTTCCTTGCTCACAGGAGTGGTAGGTATTGATGATGTAGGCTCTGAAGAGACATTACGATGTTTCTTCTTTTTAGAGCTCTTACTCTCCTGGGAGGGTTTGAGCTGTTTCCTGCCCTCTCCAGAGGTGTCCTCCTGTGCTCTGGCTCTCTTGTGAGGTCTGGATGAACCATCACTGTCCTCATCAGATGTCTTCTGTTGCTTTGTGGACTGGAGTCACAAAAGCAGCCTCCCCTCTCTATCCCGGAGAGTCTTCGAAGAGAAAGTCTTACCTCATGGGTGGGGTGGAGGCAATAGATATAGTCCTTGTGTGGATCATCCACATGAACTCTTTTCCTGCCACAGGTCTTACATGGGCGGAAAAGGCCTTTTTTCAGACATGCTGGTCAAGTCAGATTTCCAAGAATAAATTCCAGAAAGTTTGAAGTCAGGGAGACTCCCTTCACACACGACGTGCGGTGAAAAGCTGAGGGAAACTGCCTTTGCTGGGAGATTTCTAGAGGGTGCTAGCAGCGGATTGGTTGTATTCCACATTTGGTCCTTTTTTCAAAAGGACATATATAGGCTATTTAAACATGGCTTAGGGCCATTATAGCCTATGATATTTGTTAACTACTGCTTGATTATTTTACTGTGGGACTCCCATCTTGACGACAAGGAATGATACAAGCATGTGAATCTATGAAAGATACCTCAACACTGGATAAGCACACATCTCAGTCCTCTCCATCTTGAAGATGAGGGGACACAGTCAATTAGACAGAGGTGCATGCCTCCCTCCCACTGGAGGGTGGCATAATAGGAGGTGTACTCACCCCAAGGAAAGTACCTATTGGTACCAACATGCACACCCCTGTAACGCTCCTAAACTTGGTATTTAGGGGGACCCTGAACCATGCCTCCCTAGATTCCTGCAACCTACGGAGGACAGAAGAAGTTGCACAGAAGAACTGACTTGACCCCATCCCCACCGGCCCGTCTGCAGTTTTAGAGATCCTGCTCCAAAAGTCGACTTGTCCTGCAGCCAGTGACCTCCAGAACCCCTGGGAAGACTGACTGCCTTCCACATAGACCAAATCTCCTGTGAACAGCAGCTCTGTTCCACAGAAACTCCAAAGAAAGACTCTGAGCCTGCTGAGGATGAAGAAACTCGACACCTGGAACCACCACTGCACCTGTTGCCTTCGGCCAGAGTCCAAGTTGCCCACCTGTCCCAGCGAGGTCCCCCAGCACTCCAGAGTCCGAGTCCACCGTGGGTTGACCCCTGCAGGACTCCCTGACCTCGCCCACAGCCTCTGCTCGGAGACCCACCCTCCAACCGCGAGTGGCCCAGTAAGGTGAAATCTGACCTCAAAAGGCACCCATGCATCCGGCCGCCCTGCACCCTGGAGAAGAGGCCCTGAGGAGCACCTACGTCGCTGAGCCCTCCAACTTACCTGCCCAGCTGCTTATTCCTCCCTGAAGACTTCCTGGACCAAGCCTGCAGTCAAAATCCAAAACCGGCAACCTCCATAGGATCGCATTGGGCGCCCGACCCCTCCTAAGCACCCTGCAATGGGTCGCCCCAGCGTCACTGGTGGTGTGGACTTGGTGACAACCTGGGACGCCCTTTGCCCTGACCTTAACCCTAGGAGCTTGACTCCCAAGACGGAGTGGCCTGCCCGTGAGCAGCCCCCAACTGAAGTGCCCCTTAGCCTCATTGGCTAACAATGGGCCCCTTCACTCTGCACCCGGCCGCCCCAGTGCAGCTGGTGGTGCAATTTGAGTGCCTAACTGAACCTTGGGGAACCTTGCTTCTAACCCCCAAAAAATATTCTTGCAGGTCGTTTACTTACCTGCAAACAGATAACCCTCTTTTCCCCATAGGAACCAATGTTACGAGTTTTGTTCCTAAAAACGTCGAAGGGCCACATGTATGAAAGTTTGAAATAGCGAGTTCCTAATTGCGATTTCCTGCAAATCGCAATTAGGAAATTACTATTTCAAATGCATGAAACTCTTGAGTTTCATTTGCGATTCCAAGTGGGTCGCAAATAGACCTACCTCATGAATATTAATGAGGTAGATCGCTATTTGTGACCCATTAGGTATCGCTAAAATCACGGGAATGGTGGCCTGCTGGGGTCAGCAGACCACCATGTCCGTGATTGCTTTTAAATAAAGCAATCTTTTTTTTTAAATGCAGCCTGTTTTCCTTACAGAAAAACGTATTGAGTTTAAAAAAAAAAAAAAAAAAGGAAATGAAAAGTTTTCTTTTCATTTTTTAAGAGCAGGCAGTGATCCTAGGGACCACTGCCTTCTCTGAAAAAAACTTTTTCGCTACCATTCCCAAAGGGGAAGTGGTCCCTTGGGGACCCTTTCCCATTTACAAATGTGTTACCACCTACTTGAAGTAGGTGGTAACATGCGAATGTTTTGCGACCGCATTCCGGTCCCAAAACATTCCTACATACCGCTGAGATTCGGTATTAGGAAGGTATGCCTTAAACACGCCCCTTCCTAATAGCGAATCGCTAACCCATTTTGCGACTAGGTAATAGGTTACTGAATCGCAAAATAGGGTTTGGTACATTGGAAAAGCCTTTTTTCCGGTAGCAACCAGCCCGATTCTGCGAATCTGGCTGTTTGCGACCTTAAAAAAGGTGCATACATGTGGCCCCTAGTGTTGAACTGTTTTTGTGTGAAAGAAAAGTAACTGTGCTTTAAACCTAAAAGCGTCTTACTTACCTTTGTATTGTAGGATCCCCGGGGTGATATCTAGGCATATCACCCAGAGTAGTCGATGTAATCCAAAAGTAGTGCAAAAGTAATCAAAAGTAATTTCTATGTATTTTAAACTGTTTTAAAAGCAAATACAAACCTGTAACGATTGCAATTTCAACCACAACTGCATTTCCTTGTAAAGTTTTGCATTTGAAAGCATATTTTACTTAGCTATGCCAAGTCCTGCTTGGTTCTAGAAATAAAGCATAAGTATACTTTTTTTTATACTTACCTAATTGGTCTGGATGCTGTCTCTGAGTGTGTGTAATCAGTCCTTGATTGAGTGAATACAATAAATGTTTAACACACCCTCCTGATAAGCCTAACTGCTCGAATACACTACCACAAAGAGAGCTGTTAGTGATGATTTAATTTAGCCTCTGCTATATCTCTGGAGATCCCCTGGACTCTGTGCACACTATACCTTACTTTGGTATAGTATATACAGAGCCAGCTCCCTACCAGCAGGACTTTTCATTCTGGGAGATAATTAGAGTTCTAGCTTTCAAACCTACATCAAGACAAGTCTTGATGGATTGACACAGCTTGGACAGGCCAGCACAGTGTGGTTCAATTTGATTAGTTAGATTGAATTCAAATCCCCCATATTTCCACCTCTCAATTCTTCTGTAATTTTTAATATTGATGCCCCATAGTTTTTTTTTAACATTATTACCCATTTTTCACAAATATTTATCTTTTAACTAACTAGCTGTGGTCTTTTACAATATTTAAACTATATTGTTGTTTGGTAAGCTGGTTTGTACAAACCACATCATTTTCTCTCTGGGAAGCTTTGTAGCTTTGACCATACTACTAACAGTGCAAAGCATTCCTACTAGTTTCCTGTGAGTGTTACATTGTTTGGGCACTATGGAGGCTTAGTCACAGCTTATAGCATTATTGTAGTTTCTCTTTTCCAAAAAGCATTCAGATTTTTGCAGGAGTGAGATATGCCTCACAAAGATCCTTCTACATCATTAATGGAACCTATCGGTAACAGAAAGGTAAACTAAAAGCATGCAACAGTGAGCGGGCCACATGAACAGATGGCTCTCTGCACAGGATAAGCAGATATTTAAAAACATCTTTCATTTCCAGTTGATGCTAGTGAAGCTGTACCTCCACAAGTCAGGACACCCATCTCCACTGGGCACTGACAAACAACCCTGGTAACAGCACTACTGCAACGTACAATCTTGTATCATATGATGATTCTACACAAGCCTAATCAATTACACTACCTGGATTGGTGATTGACAGTTGTAAGGGTGGTTAAAGTGAAGATTTTCATATAATCAAGAAGTAGGCAGATTTCCCTTATTGAAAATAAGTAGGAACACACAAGAGACATGAGAAAAAGCAAACATACTGAAGAAAGATGCAGGCCACATAGCCATTTGACGTAAGTAGTGCTGGGATAAGGCTGCATAAAAGCATGAAGAATCTGTTATGTTGTTGGGGTTGGAAGTAGGCTAGTGATGGGAAACTGTAAAAATAGGAAACTCCCATAATTGGGGGACTGGAGACCAGAAGCCTAAAGGCTGCCAGAACGTGAGCTGACTCTGCAGGTACCAGAAGGATCTAGTATTTCCACATTGTGTAGAATGGAAGTTTGCAGAGCAAGGTGCAGAGGGTGCCTCAAAGATCACAGAAGAAACTTAGCAAATTAAACATAGCTTAGAATGTTTCAAAGTCAGTGGTGATAGGACAGGGCATTTGTTAATAAAATAGCCCCAGGCATGACTGATGGCAGACACTTAACATGATGGCACACTGAGAAAACAGGAAAGCCGTACAAGCGTGTGGTAATTAAAGGGATCTTGTAGAGGACTTCCCTTTCAGTGAGATTAAGAGAATAGCCACATCAGGGATTGGCAGATGAAGGGCAAAGCAAACCAGTTACGTAGACATCGCATCTCTGTTGAGGAGCCCTGCAGGGTCATTACTAGATTTGACAGCTTTCACAGCATACAATTGTTTTTACAGTGATACAAGATTTCTTCATAAGATAATGACACAATATTGTAGTTAAGACATTTGTGTCACACTGACATCAATAAAACCACAATTCATGTAGAGCACAACCTTCCCCTAAAATGTTCATTTAAACTACTATTAATCCCCAACATCAGCCTGTCAATGGCTTCTGAAGTTCATGCTTACTACTGATGATCTAATGTTTGATCGAGTTTCTCTTTTCAATTTGGCAGTATTTTAGTTACGTGTTGGAACAGTCACCATTTCATTCCGCTTTGACATTTCTTGACATGTAGTGGGTTGAAGTCTTTAAAGAGGTCCACAATTTGCTCCTGAGAAAGAATGCAACAACAAATAACAGTGAGTAAAATAAGAGTGATAGTATGAATAAGAAAGTGCCATCACCTATTTCACGTATTCAAAAGTGCTGTTGATCTAAAGACAAGTGATAGCCAAATCATCTGCTCACTTCTCCTGGCCTAACATTTCATTGTACATTTCTCCCTTTGTCCATCCTACCCCACCCTCATTACTGCTTGTCATGATACATTTGTCTCTGAAATACAACTACAGCTTGGTTAAAATGAAAACAATATTCCACTCGACGCACAAGTTACTTACCTTCGGTAACGATATATCTGTAAGAAACATTAGTAGTGATAGATTCCTTACCTTAGAATATCCCCAGGCGTCAGACTGGATCCGGAAAGTTTTCGTCAGCAGTACCCCTGCGCGTCGGTAGGGGCGTTGTGCGGCTCCGCGTCCGTCGTTGGCGTCGTGGTCGCCGAGATGACGTCGCGGGCGCTACTTGGACGCCGCCCACGCGCGCTGGCGTCAGTTCTGTAGACGACTTTCCGCGCCAGGAACGCAGAGCCATGCAAGATACTGACCACTGGTGCATTGAAACTAGGGCCCTGAAAGGGATGACCTTAACCCTAGAAATCAGTTCGCAGAACGGGGAGGATGGGTGGGGCGGTAAGGAATCTATCACTACTAATGTTTCTTACAGATATATCGTTACCGAAGGTAAGTAACTTGTGCATCTGAAAGAAACACATAGTGATAGATTCCTTACCTTAGAATAGATACCCCAGCAATACCAACCCCGGTGGTGGGTCTGCGAACAAAGATCACACCAGAAAGTCACGGAGAACAGAACGGCCAAAGAAGCCGTCTCTCCGGACTTGGCTGTCCAGGCAGTAATGTTTGGTAAACGTGTGCAGCGAGGCCCACGTGGCTGCCTGACATATGTCTTGCAGGGGGACACCACGTCCCAATGCAGTAGTGGCTGCAGTAGCTCGGGTGGAATGAGCACGCAGCCCCACCGGAGGTTCCTTTTTAGCCAAAGAGTAACAGGCTTTGATACACAAGACAACCCAGCGGGAGATGGTTCTCTTATGGACCGCCCAACCTTTCTTGGTGCCAACGTAGCCAACAAAAAGCTGGTCATCCACCCGGAACTGCTGTGTGCGGTTAAGATAAAAAGAAAGCGCACGTTTTGGGTCCAGACGGTGGAGCTGCTCTTCCTCTCTGGAAGGATGCGGAGGCGGAAAAAAGGTGGGCATGGTAATAGTCTGCCCAATGTGAAAGGCCGTAACCACTTTTGGCAGAAAGGAAGGACGGGGCCTGAGCACAACCTTGTCCGGATGGACTGAAAGGAAAGGAGGCTTACAGGAAAGAGCCTGGAGCTCACTCACCCGCCTGGCGGAAGTGATGGCCACCAGGAAAGCAGTCTTTAACGTCAGAAGACGAAGAGGACAGTTGTGAAGTGGCTCAAAGGGAGCGCACATCAAGTACGTCAGAACCAGATTCAAGTCCCACTGAGGCATCGCGAAAGGAATAGGAGGAAAAAGGTGAGTAATGCCTTTAAGAAACCTATTTACAACAGGGGACTTGAAAAGAGAGGGCTGATCAGGGAGCCTGAGAAAGGCCGAAATGGCAGAAAGGTAGCCCTTGATAGTGCCCAGAGCAGAGCCCTGCCGGGCCAAAGAAAGAAGGAACAGTAGAACCTCAGAAAGAGGGGCAGAAAGGGGATCCACAGCCTTTGCTGTGCACCATGCCACAAATTTGTTCCACCTGCAGGCGTATACCACTTTAGTAGAGGGACGCCTGGCTGCCAGAATAACGTCACAAACTTCAGGAGGCAAGTCGAAGGGAATCAACTGCCGTCGCTCAATCTCCACGCAAAGAGGTGGAGGCTGGACAGGTTCGGGTGGAGGACCGTCCCCTGCTGCTGCGACAGAAGATCCTCCCGAAGAGGCAGTCGGATCGGGGGATCGATGCTCATACTGAGTAGCTCGGGATACCATACTCTTCGAGCCCAGTCCGGAGCCACAAGAATGACTTGGGCCCGGTCGCGCCTGATTTTCTTCAGCACTCTGGGCAGAAGTGGTATAGGCGGAAAGGCGTACAACAGACCGCAACTCCACTCGCGACGAAGAGCGTCGCCGAGCGAGTGCTGCCTTGGAAATTCCAACGCGCAGAACTGATGACATTGCGCGTTCTCTTCGGTGGCGAATAGATCTAACCAAGGCTCTCCCCACTGCTGAAAGAGACCTTGAGCCACTTCCGAGTGAAGACGCCATTCGTGATCGAGCATGCACCTGCGGCTGAGTTCGTCCGCCCTGGCGTTCAGAGAACCTGCCAGGTGTTGAACCACCAGAGACATGCCCTGATGTTCCAGCCATGTCCAGAGATGCAGAGCCTCTTGACAGAGGGTCCCCGACCCCACCCCGCCCTGTTTGTTGCAGTACCACATGGCGGTGGTGTTGTCTGTGAACACCTGCACTGCTCTCCCCTTGACAGAGGGAAGGAATGCTTTCAGTGCAAGCCTGATCGCCCGCAGCTCCAAAAGGTTGATATGGAGCCGGGACTCCGCCGGAGACCAGAGGCCTCTGATCTCAGCCTCTCCCATGTGGCCTCCCCATCCCAGGAGGGACGCATCCGTCACCACTGTGAACTCCAGTTGGGGAAGGGAGAGGGATCTGCCGTCGACCCAATGCCGGTTCGTGAGCCACCACTGCAATTGGTGTGTAGTGCCCTCCGAGATCTGGACATGATCGGACAGGTTTCCCTGATGCTGCGCCCACTGGAACTTCAGGTCCCACTGCAGAGCCCGCATACGCCACCTGGCATGATTGACCAGCAGGATGCAGGAGGCCATGAGGCCCAGCAGCCTCAGAGTCACTCTGACCGAAACCCAGGACAGGGGCTGAAAGATGGGAATCAGAGCCCGAATGTCCCGGACTCGCTGTTCGGGAGGATAGACCCGAAACTGCGCAGTGTCCAGAACCGCTCCGATAAAGAGGAGCTTCTGGGAGGGAATCAGGTGCGACTTCGGCACATTGATGGAGAACCCCAGCAAGTGCAGGAGGTCGGCCGTAGTCTGGAGGAGGGAGACGACTGTCTGGGGCGAGCCCGCCTTCAACAACCAGTCGTCGAGATAGGGGAAGACTGACACCCCTGATCTGCGCAGATGAGCTGCGACCACCGCCATCACCTTGGTGAACACCCGAGGGGCGCTGGTAAGGCCAAAGGGGAGCACGGTAAACTGAAAGTGCTCGTGGCCTACCATGAACCGTAGGTAACGCCTGTGGGCTGGCAGGACGGGGATGTGGAAATAGGCGTCCTGCAAGTCCAACGCCACCAGCCAGTCTTGTGGGTCGAGAGCATACAAGACCTGAGCTAGAGTGAGCATCTTGAACTTCTCTTTGCGGAGGAAGCGATTGACGTTCCGGAGGTCCAAGATAGGACGCAGGCCTTTGTCCTTCTTGGGCACCACAAAGTAGTGGGAATAACAACCACGACCTACTTCGGGTGTCGGAACGCGCTCCATGGCCCCCTTGGCCAAGAGGGCTGCAACTTCCTGCTGAAGAAGCACCAAGTGATCCCCTGACACGCGGTGGTATTGAGGTGGCATGGCTGGGGGGGTAGTCTCGAAGGGGAGGGAGTAGCCCCTTTGGACTATCTCTAAAACCCACCTGTCCGAAGTGATGGTGCGCCAGTGAGGGAGGTGATGGCGGAGCCTGCCGCCCACTGGCGTGTGATGGACCTGAAAGTTCGGACTAGGAAGGTTTGGAGGCAGAGGTGGCGGGGGTGGTGGTAGTGGTCTGACCCGCCCGCTGGCCCCTGTGTCCGCCACGGCGGAAACCGCGTCCGCGCTGGGATGAGTGTTGCGCCGGCCCGTGGTTCTGTTGCGAACGCTGCGGGGCGCCCCTTCCTGTGCCACGAAAGGAGCGAAAAGCGGAAGGCGGAGGAGGGTGGACTGCGGAGAGTCCCAAGGACTTGGCCGTAGCCCGCGAGTCCTTAAACCGCTCCAACGCGCTGTCCGCTTTGTCGCCGAAGAGGCGACGGCCATCAAAGGGCATGTCCATAAGGGTGCTTTGGACATTCCCGGAAAATCCAGTTGTTCTCAACCAGGCGTGGCGACGAACCGCCGTCGTTGCCATGGATCTGCCCAGTGAGTCGGCGGTGTCTAGACCACAACGGATCATGAACTTGGCTGCGTCTCTCCCCTCTGCAACAGCCTGGGCGAGAGCAGGCCGGGCCTCCTCCGGACACTGAGCCAGCACATTCGCCACCGTATCCCACAGACAGTGGGAATAACGGCCCAAGAGGCATGCAGTGTTCACGGACCGCAGCGCAGAGCTGGTGGAAGAGAAAATCTTCTTCCCAAACTGGTCCAGCTTCTTGGATTCCCTATCCGGTGGGGCGGAAGGGAAGGCGGTTGGGGAAGCAGAGGCTTGGACAACCAAGCTCTCGGGGTGGGATGTTGGGAGAGGAAAAGAGGGTCACCCGGAGCCGGGCGATGGCGTCGGGCCACGTTCCTATCCACAGGAGCCCCTGTGGTGCCCAAAAGAACGTCCGAAAGGGCTTCATTAAAGGGCAGCAGCGGCTCCGCAGAAGTAGCTGCTGGCTGAAGCACCTTTGTCAGGAGGTTAGTCCTGACGGCCACAGTAGGGAGCTTGAGGTGTAGGGCCTCCGCCGCCCTACGCAACACTACTGCATAACTGGCTCCCTCCTCCGTAGCCACGGTAGGAGGAGACAGCATGCCAAGGTCTGGTGAGGTATCCAGACCACTGGCTTCCCCCAGTTCCTCAGCCCAGTCCTGTTCAGACTCGCAGGCTGCAGCGAGAGGGTCGTCCGACCCCTCCCAGTCCTCCCCTTGCTCCTCAGGCTGTTCAACAGGCCGAAAATAAGGAGCAGGGACATGGGGATAGAAATCCCCAAACGGCGTCGAGAACGGCTTCGACCGATGCCGGACCGACGCTCCGTCCACTTCGGGGCTGAACCTGAGGTCGACGTCGTCCCGAGGAGCGGGCGGCGTCAGGATCGGTGCCGGTGGGGTCGACGTCGGTGGAGGTGTAACGAGGTCAACCGGCGTCGACCGGGATCCAGGCCTGGATCCAAGGGTGTCCTGCGGCGCCGGAGCCGACAGCGACGCCGGGGCCGGAGCCGCCGACGATGAAATGCGAAGACACCCAGGCGGGACCGCGGGGCCCGAAGGCGCACCGGCGGGACCCGACGGCCCAAAGAGGCGAGCCATGGCCGACAGGAAGTCCTGTATCTGGGCCGGAGTCGCCGCCGACCCCGGGAAGGGGCGGTAGTCGGGCGGCGACTCCATGGACTGCGCCGGAGCCGCGGGGGTGGCACCACCCGTACCCTCAGCCGCGTCGCGCGACCGGCGAGGGAAGTCGAAGAACGATGACGTTTCTTCGACTTCTTGTGCTTCGTCTTACCTGACCCCGAGTGCGAAGACTTCGATCCCGACGATCGTCGATGGTGACTCCGCGCACGGTCCCTCGACCTCTCTCTAGACCGGGACCTGTCACGGCGCGGAGCCGACTGCCGGGCTTTAAGCAGCTTTCGGGACCGCTCCCGCAAAGACTTCGGAGCCATGGACCGGCAGTCGGGGCACGACTTGGGGTCATGGTTGCGCCCCAGGCAGAAGAGACACACGCGGTGCGCGTCCGTCATCCGACATCATCCGATGACAGTCCTCGCAGGATTTAAAACCGGGCATCCCTAACTGCACCAGGAGTCGATATCGACTCGAAAAAAGGTGAGAAAAAGATCTCAAAAACTTAGTCAAAAAGAGACTAGGGGTACCGCTCTCTCCGGATCTGCGCTTGCTGGCGCGGAAAAAGAAAGAACTGACGTCAGCGCGCGTGGGCGGCGTCCAAGTAGCGCCGGCGACGTCATCTCGGCGACCACGACACCATCGACGGACGCGGAGTCGCACGACGCCCCTACCGACGCGCAGGGGTACTGCTGACGAAAACTTTCCGGATCCAGTCTGACGCCTGGGGATATTCTAAGGTAAGGAATCTATCACTATGTGTTTCTTTCAGATATACAATTTAAGTGACCAGGGGCCAGATGTATCAAGCAAATTCGCAGAATTTCGGCGTTTGCGAACACAATTTTGCTTAGTGGTATGTATTAAGGCAAAACTGCCTTGCAAAATAAGGAATCGCAAAATTTGCGAATCCCTATTTTGCGATTGCATTTAAGAAATTGCAAATTGCGATTCCTTAAATCCAATGTAAGAAGCACCAAAAAAGTGCAATTTGGCCTCAAGGAATCGCAAATTACCACCAACTTCAAGTTGGTGGTAATATGCGATTTCTTTGAAAAATTCACTTTTTAGCATTTTTCAAAGTGCCATGTGGCGCACATACATGCCCTTAGGGCTTGTTTGTGCGCCACATGTGCACACATACATATTTATGGGGTGCAACAGGGTGTCAAGAGGACACCGTGGCACCGTTGAAATTGCATTCTCAATTTGCGATTCTCTGATTGCAATTCGCAAATTGAGAATGTCTTCCCATTCATTCCTATGGGCCTCTACGCCCATAGGAATGAATGGGAAGGTATTCCTTAATTACGAATCGCAATTTGCAATTAAGGAATATTAAGGAATCGCAATTGTTATTGCGATTCCTACATACATAGCATTTTGCGATTCCTTAATAGCAATTCGCTATTAAGGAATCACAAATGCAATCCTTGATACATCTGCCCACAGGTCAGTTAAAAGTAAGTCATCTAACTACCCGATTGATAAAAAGTTACTTTTAATATATAACTTAGGAGTAGCAGCATTTTCAAAATAAATATACTCCCTCTTGTATGTTTCCTTGAGTTCTACAAATCGGAAACCAGGAAGACCTCTTGGGATCAAAGGCACAGTGAATATTTTGTTCTGTCCCCTCTGCAAGAGTTCAAGTGGTTGCAGGAATTTGCTCCATGAAATGCCTGAAGCCGACTATCGATAAAGGGGTGCAGCCATATGACCGTGGTGACCCAAGATCCCTCGTCGCTGCCATCACCTAATAGCGCTACAACAACTGCCACCTACAGGGCATTATGGGGCACTGTAGGCAGGATGCCCTTAAAGGCGCGGTGTTCCATTGTCTTTCTAACATTGCTGTAGCCTACACAGTTACATTGCCTTAACCTTAGCAACAGAACATTTTAAAAGAAAAAGAAAACAGTTTATGAAGGATACTTTTAAAATGCCACATTTCTTTCATTTTTTGACCATTTTGAGGATTTATGTAACTTCTTCTATCTTTTAAAGTAAATTAAAGGAATTGGAAACATAGCCTGTTTTTATGCTGCTAAATGATATATTTGTGTCAAATGTACTTCCTGGCCTTCCCGGAGTAAGGCAAAGATACTACACAAAATGTGACTTTGGGAAAGTGCTGCGGGATCCCTGCAAGTAGGCCAGGAAATTCAGTGCTTATGACTATTAATGGAGAGCCCCTCAAGAAGAATAGATTTTTTCAGGCAATCTTTAGGTAACTTAAAGGCTTATTCCAGGAGTAGGTATATAGACGTAGTACTGGCCGAGCTCTGCGAATACATGCATGGTGTACTGCCTGAAATCGTATTGCATACAAATGTCCAATTATGCAGGTCGAGTGCAGGTTGGAAGAGGGGAGTGGATATTATAACGTGGCAGTCTCATTACTACCTCTGAAGTGATTAGTATAAACCAGAAAACTC
This sequence comes from Calotriton arnoldi, assembly GCA_963921515.1. Lineage (NCBI taxonomy): Eukaryota > Metazoa > Chordata > Amphibia > Caudata > Salamandridae > Calotriton > Calotriton arnoldi. The sequence continues at coordinate 3,209,673 of CAWUFW010000186.1, forward strand.
AAACAAATTACAGCTGACATTTATCTTTAAAGAGATAGTAGATATAATTCACTGTAAAACCTACAGCATTCTGTGTTTATACTTCCTTCAATGATAACCATAGGATGTAAAATGAAAGAGGAAGGTCCCAGAGCATTGCAAAATGTATTAAGAAAGAATAAAGAAGCCAGAGGAAGCCAGACCATTGCCAGGTTTCGGGCTAAAGGCACCACATAAGAGTTAGGAGACATATCAGACAGAGGGGAAAGAGAACAAGGAAATGGAGACTAAAGTCATAGAGGACAACAGCTTCAGGGGGGGCTTATGAATCCCTCTGCCCCAAGCACCAGATAACCGTCAGTTGACTTTCAGGTGAGAGAGGGCAGAGCACTATAAAGGGTTAGTGGATGCATAAAATCGTGTCTGGCAACATTGGTTGTTTCGGCTCCCTCATTTGATGTTACATTTCGCACCTGTAATTCCGTTTCCTCACCTCTTACTTTTTCCCCTTTGTCAGTTCCCCTGTCTCACTTCTACCGCTTTCTTGAACTGTGCCCAGTATTTATTTTTAACAGATCTTGGCATCTTGACTTGGCTACTGTTTGTTGACCTTGCTCCATTTATCTCTTGTGATTTGGCTTAGCTGACTAGGAACCTGTTTTTGAACGAACTTCGGATTTCCCCTTTTGGTTTGGCATTTACTATTCAGCTTTTTAGTGGAGTGCAGTGCTACTCAGCTTCTGCTGCCCGGCAAGTAACTGGGTTTGCCTGTGGTCTACTTACAGTGACACTTTTCTTAACACCTGTCAAGCCACTTCAAGTATTTCTACATAACTCACCTGTTATAAGAACCCTTCTTATGTTATTTGCTACTCACTATCTACTGTTTTCTTTCTGGTCAGTTAATCATATTCTATCGGTGTGAACCTGTGCCATCCTATATCTTAGACTTCAGTCCAGATCTGTAGTGTAGTTCCTATAGTAACCCTGCAGGACCTGCGCTTTTGGATAACATACACTGTGGGCCTGGGGGCAGACTGATTCTGAGCACCCCCACCGCGTATGTTAGCCTGTTTGCATTAGCTAGCTCACAGTGCCACTAGAATCTCCTTTTTATCAGAGAGATTAGTTTTTGGCAACCTCAGAACACGACAACCCGGATTCCTCAGACTCGTGGAAACAATGTACTACTTTTCGCTCAGTCACTCGTGCTTGCTCATTTGGTCTCAGAGAGTTACACAGAAGAAACAGTTGAGCGTGTTTACAATAAGAATTTATTGCACAGTTGTTCTTCTAGTATAAAATATATGTGCTGCGACAACTGTTAAACAGTAGCAGTCATATATGATCAGCAGTACAGTGAATAAAAAGGGATAGTACAGTTCTACCATTTTGCAATAGTCATGAACATATATATGAATATAAAATGCATTTATAAAATAAAGCGCATACTCCTACGATGCCTGTCTAGATGTACCTAAGTGTACCTAGCACGTGAGTAGGTGCGAAAGAAGCCAAGAATCCCGCTAGGATTTAGTCAAACCCCATTACCTGAATAATGAGAGTGTGGGACCTCGTCCTGGTCTCGAGTTGGACACCCCGCAAGGGATGATTAGACCACTGTCAGCTGGAGCGACTGCATGCAGGATCCTCAGCGTCTCTGGTCAGTGTGTCGGCCTGGAAGTCTCGGTTCCCTCTTACTACTGATAGCAAGAGGTGCTGTATTTACAGAAAAGTATAGAGTCCCTTTGTCCCTTGTGTTAGCCATTGTTGGGTATGAAGATGACGTATGGGATGAACCGGTTACGTAGAGGTTTATGCAGGTGGATCCTAGCCCCTGCCTGGTTTCCTAGAACTCTTATGAATATTTGATCATACTGGATGAGCACATCGAAGATGGTATAGGAGACCATGGTTCGGGAAAAACCCTCCTTCTGTACCCAAACCACAGTCTAGATAAGGCTCAGCCCCCGTTATTGTGGAGAATAGGGAACTAGTGTAGGTGAAAGATTATGCCTATATTAGGGCATCTCAAACCATGCCTATATTAGGGCATCTATATGAAACATAACACCCACTCCTCTTAATAGTCAACAATAAAAACAATGACAGCAAACTACTAATTCATACTAGGTGGTAGCGCATATAATTGTCAGTGAGCCACATAAAAACATTTAAAAAAATTTAAAAGCATATTAAAAACATTTCTAAGAGGGGAAAAATGTGTAGAGTCAGTTTTTGAATTTGTACTCAAGCTTAAGGTCTAGCTGAGTTCATTTATAGAATTCAAAACTCTTACAAGCGTTTTAGAAGGCCATGCCTTCTCTAGCGATAGTGTCAATTTAGTAGGAAATGTTCCAAATTTAATCAGAGTCGAAATGAAAAAGGAAACTCCGAATTCTTCCCCAGCACATGATGAGCCAATTGAAGATTAAGTGTCCTGGCTGGGAGACGCAATATCAGTCACTTGCTGTAGGGGACGGGAATTGTAATATTTCATACCGTACGTTGATTGAGCACAGATGATATTCAGTACTGCCCATAGTTGGCATATCGGCAGCCGCTGCTGTAGTCGATACCTCAGTGCCCATAGTGCTAGTTGTAGCGCTTGTGCTGGTGTCAGCGCTAGTGGTGGCTGAGCTGATGCTCACCCCAGTTGTAGCAAAAGGCACCGGCGGGTTTTCAAGGAATGCATTTGTCAGGATAGGAATACGCTGGGGACACAGCCGAGTGTGGGACCTCAGCGGCTCCAGCCTCGTGTTTAAGTCCGCAGGCGTCTCCGACTCGAGTGTCAGAAAAATGTCCAACACGCATTCTTCACCGCAAAACAGCCATCGAAGAACAGGTAAGATGCAGTCCATCCAGACTGGTCTAAACGATAAGAACCAAGAAGCACTCAGTTCTCGTAGGCGAGGTGCGCCCAGATGTTGTACCATGCGCTCACAGTATCTACGTTCCAGAAGAGCTTTCGCCATTTCGTTCGTGATTGGGCCGTCCATTGCGTATCAGGAAAATCACGATCAGGATTCCAGCTAAAAAAACCAGTATCAAAGGTAAACCTCCAAAGATGCTTCCAAATATGGAGTGTATAAAATTTGGGATAACTCCAAGGACTGTTTGGAAGGTGCTTAAAAAACCTGACCCTATGGTCTTAAATAGGTGTACAATACCACTCGTATCAGACATGTTAAAGATACGACCCACCATTTCTACAAAATGAAAGGGGCAGTTTGTACGAATAAGTGCCTGTATCTCGGTCGAGGTCCTTGCAACTTGAAGATCAAAGGTCTCTCGAGCAGAGGTTAAGGGTACAGTTTGCTGTAAAAGCATGGCTTTCATTCTGCTCAAAGTGTCAAATTTTATAAAAGATATCTCTAACGAAGGCCACAAAGGCGCCTCCCTGACTGGACTTGTTGGGGGAAACAATACTTGCATACAGCAAGTAACCCTGGCGTTCACGGTGACCAGATAGGCGATGCCCGGAAAGCAAGCCACAGCAACCTTGATCATTCAGCATCAAGTAACTCCCATTCGAGAGGAACTCGAAAACTGGTGTGATCACGGCAGCTGGAGTTCCTTTCATGTGGCAAGACAGATTCGCCACCGAACCATTACAAGCTCCGTGTAAAATAATGTCCTGACACATGAGAGAGCCGCTTAAAGCGTTCTTGCAGTTTGTACCACTCAGAAACACTTCACGATCCCCACTCCGGCATCAAAATCTATATGATAATTCCCAGGATTCCTTAATGTCTTCTTTACCCAATTTTTATATCTGCCTGCCTGCCTTTGCTCAAGGCAATACTGAAACTGAGAGGTCGTGACCGGGAGAGTGATATGGCCGTGGATTAGCCATTCTGTTGATGGTGATTCCGCCATTGTGAATGGTAGCCTGTCCAGTTTTTCAATACGCAGCATTGTATATTTAGCTCCCCTTTGTGCCATTTCTATCTGTGTATCTGTTAGATTGTATTCAGAAAACAGAGACGTACTGTTTATAAAACGCCAAGGCACAAAGCCTGCACGCAAAGATTGCAGCGTCCAGCTTAATAACATAATAGAACGTAACTGAGATTGGCCGTGTTGTAATATGGCTAAATCCAGTTCCAGTATGTCGATAGCAGAAGATACAATGTTGCCCAATGAATATATCCTGGAGGTCAAAGTTGTTAACTCATTATCTACCACATCTAAAGCTTTTTCGAAGTTTATACGGTCTATTTTCCCTATTCTCTCTGCGGCCTCTTGTTGGGAAATCTTCCAGTTTTCATTATAGGCAGCATATATGCCTGGATATATGAAACGTTTATGACGTGTTTTCCTGGGTCCTAGTAAAAAGTCCCTAAGATCCATGTCAAGTGAGAGTAAAGATAAGTGTTGTTTCACTTCTGCAAGTGTTGAGGTTTCTAGCCAACCGAGGCACAACTTCCCAACACTATAGGATGTCACTACCCCTGGATGTTCTCTCTGTACATAACGTGGGCCTGGCCTACGGATACTGAGTCCCTCGGTGATGTTCAGGAATCGCTTATGACAGCTATTCGTGTCTAAGGGTCAAACCACCCACTGTTTCCAATTTGGGTCTGTTCTATTGTACTTTAAGATGTCATCCACTGTTGCCCCTTCTTTTGTAGTTGAATTCTGCCACCCCCCATATGTTGGCGTTGGAAACCTAGGGGTGTTCAGGTCCTTGCTCTTTGCTAGTCCAAGATAGGATGTCTGTTGCACAGTATCATTTAAAAAGATCATCTGCTGTGGAATGAGGCATGCTCTAAATAGTGCCTCTGTACCCTGGACTTGCCAGTCCCTTGAACCCCAAACTGATTTTAAGTCAATTTCGTCTTTCCATAGGTCAAAACCCTGTTCAGACAATTGGGCCAAAAAGGAAGCAGAGTAAATCTGTTTAGTGTTTGTCAACATAATTTTCAGTGCTGATGTTGGTGCAACCTTGTAGTAATATGAGGCTGGATCTGTGGTGTTAAACCCTGAAAAGTATGAACAGTTCTGTGCAAACGTTTGTGAACTACTTTTTGGTGGTGTTGGGCAATGTTCCCACGGATGGTACTCAAAAACATTCCTAGGTGAAATGGTTTTGTGCAGGAAATGATGACCATAATGTTGGTAACAGTACAATGTGTCATAATCTGAAGAACCCTCTAACATTTCATTATTAGAAAATGCAGCAGTTTTCTCTAAACCAGACAACATGTTATTAACTGTTTCAGAGTCCCAATCATCAGAAAATGTACTTGAGGTAATGATATCACTTAATGAAATTTTAAATATATGATTAGTTTTTAAAAGTTCGGTCGGACCGAACTTTTCCCATACTATACCATCCGGTATAGGAACTGCTGTAATGTTCACTGATGACAAGTCTCTTTGCTCACGATGTGATGATGGATGTGGCTTCAATAGTATGTTGACCTTTTGGGCTGTGGAGCTTTGTTGAAGATAGCGTCCATTAATAAGCATACTAAAAGTTAGTACTAAGCCAAGCCAGAAAAGAAAAAACAATATCCCAGAAATTACCCAGAGTTCAATCCTAGGCGATACCAGGTATGTCTTTTTTAGAAAATGAAGAAAGTTCTTTATTTGCTGCTTGAATGGTGTTTTGGCTGGCGTCGTTTCCGGCTCGCTTGGATCCAGACAAAACATATCAAAGTTCATGAAATAGCCAGGAGTAGTTCGATCAATTGTAGGAATTGCATCGGGATTAGTTGAAATGTTATTTTGCTCTTGACGAGGCATGTTGATGTAGACTTCTGTATTAGGTCTAATTGCAACTTGTGAATTAATCTGATGTTCATTTTGAATTTGAATGTCTGGTTCAAGTGGAACAAGTTCCATAGCATTGTTGCTTAGTCCTTCATTTCTTACAGGTGGCTCTTCAAACGTGATGAGTCTTTCTGTTTGAACTTCTTGGATTGTAGCTAGAGGAGGGCGTCTGCTACTGTGCAGACCACGAGGCCTACTGCTTATTATTGGCCACATAGTGTGGTTTCATTAAGTCGATTGAGACAAATCTTTTCTCCTTTTTCCCGGCAAGAGGCAGCAAAAGTACAGTTCTTGTTCCTTGTACTGCAAGGACTGGTACAGGTGTTCTGTATGAAGGTCCAAATTCCTTTTTGTCCACAATTTTCTCTCTGACCAGATCCCCGACTTTTGGGATCCAGACAGGTCTTGCCGTGTCTGCCTTGACTTCCCCAGTGGCGGTCTGCTTTAGTCGGACATTGCTTTGTTTTGCCCTGGATTCATTTAGATCCTGTAAAACAGCCAAATGATCATGGATATCAAATGGTTTTTCATCCGCCACAGCGCCTTCACAATCAAGATCAGGTACCCACATTCGTGTCCCAGAGGACTTCATATGGAGTGACACCCCCTAGAGAATTTCTTGGCTGGTTGTATAACGCCCGCTGTACCCCATAAAGGTGTTTGACCCAACTACCGCCCTTGCCTAATACCATAGCTGTTAAGGATTGCTTTAAGTCCCGGTTTTTCCTCTCCACAACCGAATTTCCCTCTGGATGGTACGGAGAAGAGTACCGCAATGCTACGCCCATTCCTTCCATGGCCTCTTTGTAAGCCCGAGAGCTAAACGCAGGGCTGCGGTCAGAATGTAACGTGCTAACTGAGTATGTGCCGATAAAGACTCGCAAATCTTTGATAACAGTTCGAGCGTCAGCCAAGCGCTGAGGCCATACCCATAGGAATGTCGAGCAGGAATCCACTGCAACCATGATATATTTGTAAGCCCCGTCCGTTTGTAAGGGGCCGCAGTGGTCCAAGTACACACATGCGAGAGGTTTGTCTGATTTTAATAATGGCGTCTGCGCAGGTTTTGCTACAGTGGAGCCTTTCATCTGCTGGCAGATGTCGCAATTCAAGACATAGTCTTTAGTTTGCTTAGTTAACCCTGGCCGCCAATAGCGCTGTTTCAGTAAAGAAATTGTCGCTGTAACGCCTGTGTGCGCAGAGCCCAAACCTTCGTGTGCTGCTAGTATTAAACCTTGCCTACGATCCATATTTGGTATTACCCTATCCCCCACTCCAGGAATCTGAGCATATGGAATGTTACTTGCATCTAACTTGTAGGAGTATTTGAGTGGAAATTTTTTAGGTACTGCTGTGCTGCCTTTGCGTGAAGCAATGACAGCTACCATAATCTCACCGTCCATTCTTGTTTTGGAACAAGTGAGTGCAGCTACGGAAGCCGTGCGAACAGCCCCCTTTGCGGCTTCATCAGCCAATGAATTCCCTTCAACGTGAACGCCATCACGTTGATGACTCAGTGTATGGATCATGTGAGTCCTTGGTAGCTCGTTTTTCAACTCTGCTACCTGTTCCCATAGCATTTTATGCTTAATTGTGCCACCTTTTGCATCTTTAAACCCGTTTTGCTCCCAATGGTATAGGTATTCATCATATGACTGAACACAGTAAAACGAATCACACACGATTAGTGTGGGGGAATTCGTGATCCGTATTTACAAGTGCCAGTATCAGTGCTTTTAACTCTGCCAACTGCGCCGTGCAGTCTCCTAGCGATTGCGTTTTTGTGCAACTCGGATAGAACTTTCCATCCTGCATGCGACCTTTAACGATAGCACACGCTGCGCTGTATTGCTGCTTACTTCCTAGGCAGGTTGCGCAGATCCGTCAGTATAAATAATATATTCATACTGCTCGAGAGGCAAGATTTCATTTGGTAGAGGATATTCGTGTTCATATTGCAGGAATGCATGTGTTTTTAAACTTGGATCAAATCTGTATTCAACGTCCGTTGCAGTAAGAGAATTAGACCATTGTATCCATCTTGGATGTAAGGCTTTCGCATTTGGAATGCTAGCCTTTGTAACAGCTTCTAAAGCCGGTACCGGGGTTACGACAATAATGCGTTTCTCCTGTGCCAGTGCTCTTTCTCTTGCTACAGCGATCTGAACAGATGTCAGGATTTTTTCTGTTGAAGTGAAACGCATTTCTGCATTTGTGTACAGGTGTGATTTGTATGCGATTGGTACTGTTTCTCCTTCATTGAAGGCTAAGTAAGTGTACCCGCATTCACCCGCAATTATACGGATCACCAAGTGGCGTACGTTTACGCGTGTTTGCAAGTGTTTGGAAGCTATCATGTCTTCCTGGAGTGAACGAAGAATATTAGTATGTTCTTGTGTCCAATTTCTGGCTGAAAAGTCAGGTTTTATTAGGTCGTAGAAAGGTTTTACCCTTTGTGCGTAATCTAAAATGTATGTTCTGCCGAAATGTAGGAATCCCAGTATTGATTATAAATTTTTTAATGATTTTGGAGGCTGGAGCAGCGTACATTTTTCTAAAAAGTTTGCTGCTAGCCTTTTCCCTTCACTTGACAGCTCATATCCCAAAAATAGGACATTGAGGTGGGCTATTTTTGATTTTTTAAAGTTACATTTGTAGCCCTCAGTGGCAAATCCCATAATAATGGTGCTTACCCTGGTCAAGTGCCTCTCTAAGTCGTCGTCCGTTAGATAAATATCATCCACATAGGACAACGCTTCTCCATCAAATTTTTGAAGTAACTCTGTTACCCTTCCTGAAAATACCCCGGGGCTATTCTTATACCCGTGGGGGAGTCGACAAAATTGTCGCTGGGACCCTAACGCTGAGAATGCGGTCAGATACCTGCTTTCAGGCGCTATATTTTGGCAAAAAAATCCATTTGAGATATCAAGTGTTGTTTTGTATTTTTTCCGCACAATGTTATTCATTAATGCAGCACTATGTGCATTTTGGACAGCAAATGTCTTTGTGCATGAGTTTAAATGTCTGTAATCTAAAACTAGATGATATGTATTGTCGGGTTTAGAGACGGGAAACAAAGGATTGTTCATTGGAGAGGTACATTTTTCAATGACCCCCTGGTATTCAAGTTGATCTAAGATCTCCCTGACCTGTTTTTTAGCTTCTTGCTTTATTGGGTATTGCCTCTGAGCATTAGGTGAAACTTTTAACGGGATCACGTGGTAGGTTGAATCCTCATCCCAACCAGCGTGATTTTTGTACAATGCTGGAGCTTGGGCTACTGCCCACTCCCGTGCATATGTATGTTTAAGGTGAACGGGAACATGGTCGGAAAATACAGGAAAAATTATACTTTCTCCCCTGGGGCACTCCATTACGAATGCTGGCGGCCAATCTTGTTCAGCTAACAGGATGTTATACCCAGATGATAAATTCTTCCAAAAGAGACCTTTTACTTTCCTGGGCTTGTCCCCCTCCATCCGGAGAGTTATTTCATGTAACTTATGTGGGACGCTCACCCTTTTGTCTGGTGTTTCCACTGTGATGTAATCATTCAAGTCCGCTGTCACCAGAAATTCCTTCAGGTTCTGGCGAGCTATTGTTACTTCTGCCGCACTGTCTAGCATCGTCAGAGCCCATTCCCCGATCAGAAGTTGTGTCCTCAGAATTCTGGGCATGTCTGATTTTCAGACCAGCAACTTTCTTTTTCTTAAATTGAGGTTTTGATCTTGGCTTATCTTCTTTTTTGGAAGTAAAGTCTGCAGCGCGCTGCTTGTCTCTGGACTGTGTGCGCTCCTCTCTGTGTTCTGACTGTCCTTCTCTCTCAGAGTTTTTCTTCGAGCCCTGAAAGGAACGAGAGGAACGTGTATCAGTATCCTGATACCTGTAAGGTTTCCTACTATTATCCCTATTCCTAAGGTTGTACCTCTTTTCAGAGGGCTCCTGTGGAGGAGACCTACCTCGGGACTGAGATCTGTTGTCTTTAAACTTTTGTTGTTTTTTATTATCCTACTTCTTTTTAGAAGAAGTGGGTGTCTGCTTAGAAGAGTCCTTTTCGGGACTGCCCATTAGTTGAGGTTTTACAGCTTTTCCCCCCAAACTATACCTGCCTAACTCTGCATACACAGTTTCAATTATTTTGGGTAGTTCATTCTCCTGTTCTAATGGAGAGAACTCCCGTAGGCGTTGGCGGATTGCCACTGATGCTGCTTCCCCTTTTGTAGTGTAGCTCCTATTTCCCTAATAGGCTCTGCGCATTGGAATAATATATCCTATAGGTTTGACATAGGACTAAGGTCGGTATGTCCCTATCGAGTATATTAAACTTAATTACTTGTGCCAGCTAGCTCAGAGGCCACTAGAAACTCCTTGACAACAAGAAGGGAGTAGTTTCTGGCAGCCGTAAAACATGACCAATATGTTTTCCTTTTAGAATCAGAACGTGTCCCAGAGTCGTGGAAACACTAGATAACTATTTCACTCAGCTCAGTCGTGCATGCTTAGTTTTCCTCAGAGTTACACAGAAATAATAGACGGGCGTTTTCAATAAAAGGTTTATTGAACAGTCTTGTTTCTGGCGTAAGTATAATGTGCTGTTACGATCACAAGACAGTATGCGAGATAAATAATGTACAGGGTGAGCAGTAGAAATAAATAATACTGCGATAGCATTATCTTTTAGTACAAATGCTGTTACATAAATAACACAGACTAAAAATGCGAGTACTCATATGAGGCGGTGCTAAGCTAGTTCTACCCCAGTGTACCTAACCTAGGTGTAGGAAGAGGGAAGAAGTAGGTGAAGTATTCCTTACTATGGTATTCTAAGAGTATGTTAAGTCTAGTATGCCTAGTATGCCAAGAGTCCCTCTAGGTTCTTATCAGCTCCATACCTGAAGAATGAGAGAGGTTGGAATCTCTTTGCCAGACTCGAACTCCAACACCCCGCAAGGGAAGTCAGATCACTGGAAGCTGGGCTCTCTGCGTGCAGGGAATGGCAGCGTCTTCTCAGTGCGTCAGGCCGGGATACAGGCTCCTCTGAAGTCGAGGTCTCCTCTGGTTTACAGGGGTTAGGGAAGGTATATTTATACCTGAGAGTACCTTAGGAATGTTAGCATTGACGTGAGTTGGACAACGAAAGACGTCATGAATGAACCCCTAAGGAATAATGGTTCATGCATAATAGATGAGGCCTTGAAGAAATCAAGTCCTGAGCTAGGGAAACTCCCGCAGCCTAAGGGTCTGTTCTTCATGAACTCGTTGTGACGTTAGGGTGGACGGATGTCAGAGACCATGCCTGTATTTGGAGTGCACGGTTTAATGCCTAAATAAGGCCTGGGATTCTATGCCTATATAAGGGCAGGGCGAATTGTGCCTATATAAGGACATGATATTTGGAAAGCCTGTTATGGACACCCTAAGGAGAATACAACACCCACTCCTCTTTCGTGTATACGATAATACATAAATGCTAAACATTTAAAATGCTAAACATAAAAATGGAGTACCGCATATTTCTAAAATATTTCATAAAACCATTTTAAAAAAGGCATTTAAAAAACCAAACATATTAGAATGCAAAAAGGTACTGTACATTCGAAGCATTGCTTATCATTTCAGGCATAAAATTCGAAAATAAATGCAATTGGAATGAAGTAAGCAGTAATATTTACATTTGACAACAAAATGATCGATAAGTTTGTTCATAAATCAAAGTCATTTCATGTCAGCAAAATCAATGAACTGTTGTAGACACACAAGATGACTAAATGTCTTTGGAAGGAACGCTAAGTCTGTACTATAAGGCTAGTTTTACTTTAAGCAGATTGAAGTTCCATTTTCCTTCGAAAGAATGGGAAAAAGTTCAATTTTTGGTAGAGTTCCAAGTTTTTGAAAAAATGAAGGCCAGATTGTTGCTGTATTTTTGGAACACTGTATGCTGAATCAGAGTCAGTTTACGGGTCTGGTGTAAACATTAGATCATCTATTTCTATAGACAAAACATCATCCACTGTTGTTGGTGTGAGTTGGAACACCTCGTGAAGCAGGTTAATCTCACAGAGATGTGAAACATTGCTTTCAATTGTCGCAATGTTCGCGTCCGTTGTTACCTGTGTGCCTGTAGTTCTTTCTCGTACCTCAGCAGCAGCCGGAAGCGTCTGTGAGATCTCAATGAATGCTGTCATCAGGATAGGAAGCCGCTGGGGACAACACATAGCATGGGCCGTTATCTGGTCCAGCAGAGTATCGACGTCCGTTGGCTCATCCGATGGAAATGTTAGACAGGTGTCCAACACGCATTCTACACCGCAAAACAGGCATCGTAGAACAGGTAAGATGCAATCTTGCCAGATTGATCTAAAGGACAGGAACCATGTGGTATTAAGGTCCCGTAGACGATTTATGCCCAAAAGCTGTACTATTTGCTCACGGCACTTTCGTTCAAGGAGAGCTTTCTCCATGTCGCTCGGAGTGATGTCGGCGAATTGGCTGGCCATAGCGAAATAGCAGGAAGAGAAATAGAATTCCGGCAACGAGTGCTAGAATTAATGGTATGCCACCAAACACCGAATGTGCAAAGTTCGGGATGATTCCGAGTATTGCCTGGAAAGGTGCTAACAGACCCGAGCAGATGCCCTTAAATACATGTACAATTCCTGTTGTATCAGACATGTTGAAAATTCGTCCTATCATTTCCACGAAATGTATAGGGCAGTTTGTACGTATTAAAGTCTGTATCTCAGCCGAAATCCTTGCAATTTGCAGATCATAGGTTTCTTTGGCCGAGGTTAAAGGCACTGTTTGTTGTAAAAGCATGGCTTTCATTCTGCTTAAAGTATCAAATCTTATAAAAGAGACATTCAGCGAAGGCCACAAAGGCGACTCCCTGACTGTGTCTATTGGGGCAAACAATACTTGCATACAGCAAGTGACCCTGGAGTTGACAGTTACTAGATATGGGATGCCTGGCAGCATGCCACAGCAACTCTGATCATTCAACATGAGGTAACTCCCATTAGAAAGTTGTCCGAACATTGGATTAACCACAGCAGCTGGTGTACCCTGCTGATGGCAAGACAAATTTGCCACAGAACCATTACAAGCCCTGTGTAAGGAAATGTCCTGACATATAAGTGGACCGCTTAGTGCACGTTTACAGTTTTTACGGCTCAAAAACACTTCACGATCCCCGCTCCAACATCTATATGTATACGGTAAAGCCCAAGATGTCTTAATGTATTCCTTACCCAACCTTTCATATTTGCCTGCTTGCATTTGTCTGAGGCAATACTGAAACTGAAAAGTAGTCACAGGTAGTGTAATTTTGCCATGAATAAGCCATTCTGTAGCTGGTTTTTCTGCCACTGTGAATGGTAACTTTTCCAGTTTTTCAATGCTCAGCACTGTATATTTTGCTCCTCTCTGTGCCATTTCGATCTGTTTATCAGTTAGATTGTATTCTGCAAACAGAGCCGTTGTGTTGATGAAACGCCAGGGCACATAGCCCGCTCGCAATGATTGCAGCGCCCAGCTTAATAACATAATAGAACGTAATTGAGATTGGCCTTGTTGTAACATCGCCAAATCTTGTTCTAGAATGTCAATAGCAGAGGATACAATGCCGTCCAATGAATATATTCTGGAGGACAAAGTTGTTAACCCATTGTCGACCACAGAGAGTGTTTTCTCTAAATTAATACGATCAAGTTCACGTATTCGTTCTGCGGCCTCCATCTGTGACACCTTCCAAGCTTCATTATAAGCAGCATAAATGCCGGCATATATGAAACTTTTTTGACGCGGTTTTCTTGGTCCAAGCAAGAAATCCCTAAGATCTGCGTCTTTTGCAAGTAAGGATAAGTGTTGTTTTACATCCTGTAGTGTAGAGGTATGCAGCCAATCGAGGCATAACTTCCCTACACTGTATGTTGTTACTACCCCCGGATGTTGTCTTTGGACGTATCTTGGGTCTGGCCTATGAATAGTAAAGCCCGAGTTTTATTCAGGAATCTTTCCTGACAGTTATTCGTGTCTGTGGGCCAGATCAACCATTTTTTCCAATCAGGATTCGATCTGTTGAGTTGTAGTATATTGTCGACTGTCACCACTGCCTGTGTTACATTATTTTTGCAGGAGTTGGTACAGAAGGTGTGTTCATCTCTTTGATCTTGGCTAATCCAAGACAAGATGTTTGTTGGATTGTTTCATTCAAAAACATTATTTGTTCAGGGATGATGCAGGCTCTAAATAAAGCTTCTATCCCCTGTACTTGCCATTCTTTAGTACCCCACAACGTTTTTGTGTCTATTGTGTCTTTCCAAAAGTCGAAACCCTGTCTAGACAGTTGGGCATTGAATAATACAGAATAAATCTGTTTTGTATTTGTTAACATAATTTTCAGTCCTGTTTTGTTTATATTTTTATAGTAAAATATTTCTGGATCAGATGTATTGTAACCTGAAAAGTATGGAAATTTACTGGCAAATGTTTTTGAACTACCTTTAGGTGGTGTAGGACAATGTTCCCATTGGTTAAACATAAACACATTTCTTGGATATGCAGAATTATGCAAAAAATGATGACCATAGTGATTATAACAATACAGTTCTTCATAGTCTGATGAACCCTCTAAATATTAATTTTTAGAAAATGCAGCAGATTTTTCTAGGTCAAACATAATATCAGTCACAGTCTCAAAGTCCCAATCATCAGTATAGGTACTGGACGTGATTAGATCACTTAGTGAAATTTTAAACAAATGTGGAATGTTCAATTCTTCCGTCGGACCGAATATATCAAAATCTGTTTTGTCCCACACTATACCATCGTGTATAGGAACAGCTGTGATGTTCACTGATGACAAGTCTCTTGCTTCACGATGGGAAGATTTATGAGGTTTCAAAAGTACGTTTACGTCTTTTCCTTCAGTGTTCACATGGATGTATCTGCCACTTATTAGCACGCTTACTGTTGTTACCAAAGCTAGCCAGAGCAGGAAAACAAAAAGTCCAGATGTAATCCAGAGTTCAATCCATGGAGAAACCAAATAAGTCTTTTTCAGAAAGTGAAGAAAGTCTTGTACTTGCTGCTTGTATTTCAATGACACTGGCGTTGTTTCAGGTTCACTTGGATCTTCTGAGAACGTATCAAAGTTAATGAAGTAGCCAGAAGCAGTTCTGTCAATTGTTGGAATTGCATCAGGATTTGTAGAAATCACTGGAACCAGTTCATCACTTGTTACGTTGGTGTAGACAGGTGTATTTGGACGAACTGTTACTTGTTCTTCAAGAGGTATGAGTTCCATAGCGTTGTTGCATAGTCCTTCATTTGTTTCAGCTGAATTCTCGATTGTTATCAGTCTTTCAGTATGAACCTCTTGGATAGTAGCGAGAGGAGTGCGTTTGCTACTAGGTCGGAGTCCACGAGGCCTACTATTTAGTATTGGCCACATACTGTGGTTTGATCAGGTCGATGGACACAAATCTTTTCTCCTTTCGTCCAGCAAGGGGCGGCAGTAGTACTGTTCTTGTTCCTTGAACTGCTAGGACAGGTACTGGTTGTCTGTAAGAAGGTCCAAATTCCTTCTTGTCCGCAATTTTTCTCTGACTAGATCCCCAACTTTTGGAATCCAGACAGGCCTTGCTGGGACAGCCGGTTGATCCCCAGTGGTGTTTGACTGTAGGAATACGTTGCTTTGTTTCGTTCTTAATTTGTTTAAGTCCTGTAAAACAGCCAAACGATCTTTGATATCAAAGGGTTTATTTTCCACCACTGTGCCTACGTTTTCTAAGTCTGGTACCCACATTCTTGTCCCAAATAGGACCTCATATGGAGTGACCCCCCTAGAGAACTTCTTGGCAGATTGTTAAGTGCACGTTGAACTCCACTAAGGTGTTTGACCCACCCGTCACCCGAACCTAATACTCTAGCTGTTATAGACTGCTTTATGTCCCGGTTTTCCTTTCCACAACCGAATTTCCCTCAGGATGGAATGGAGAGGAGTACCGCAATGCAACGCCCAGACTGGCCATGGCGTCTTTGTAAGCCCGAGAGCTAAACGCAGGACCCTGGTCAGAATGTAGCGTGCCTATTGCGTATATGCCGATAAAGACTCGCAAATATTTTTTAACAGTTCGAGCGTCAGCTGAGCGCTGAGGCCATAACCATAGGAACCTAGATTCAGTATTTGCGGGAATGCCTTTGTCCAGTAGAACGCAGGCGCGTAGATAGTCGAATGCTGTCTAACAGTGGTGTCTGTACTGGGCTGCCGCATTCGCAGCATGGTGTCTGGTGGCTCTCTCGCTGTAATTTACAGTCTAAGCAGTTGTTGATGAATATGTGAATTTCTGTATTCATCCCAGGCCACCAGTACATCTCTTTTAAAGTCAGGATAGTCTTAGAGATCCCTTGATGTGACAGACCCTCCCCCAAATGTGTTTCATAAATCAAGGCTGCTCTACGTTCCATGTTTGGTATTACCCTATCCCCCACTCCAGGGATTCGAGCAAAAGGAACGTTGTTCACATCAATTACATAAGAGTACTTGAGTGGAAACTTTTTTGGTAACGCTGCACTGCTGCCTTTGCTTGAAGCATTGACAGCCAACATTATCTCACCGTCTATTTTTGTTTTTGAACGAGTGATCGCAGCTACAGCTCCCCTTTGCGGCTTCCTCAGCCAAGGAATTCCCTGCAACGTGAACGCCATCACGTTGATGACTCAGTGTGTGGATCACGTAAGCCTTTGGTAGTTCGTTTTTCAACTGAACTACTTGTTCCCAAAGCAATTTGTGCTTTATTGTGCCACCTTTCGCATCTTTGAAACCATTTTCAAGCCAGTTTTGTATATATTCATTATACGACTGCACACAGTAAAATGAATCGCACACGATTAGTGTGGGGAATTCTCGATCTGTACTTTCAAGTGCCAGTTTGAATGCTTGTAGTTCAGCTCGCTGAGCTGTACAATCTCCTAGAGACTGGGTTTTAGTGACCATAGGTCTGAAGATGCCATTTCGCATGCGACCTTTAACGATAGCACACGCTGCACTGTAAGCTTGCTTACCCCCTATTGCGGGTTGTGCGGATCCGTCAGTATAAATTATGAATTCGTACTGATCGAGAGGCAGAATTTCAGTGGGCAGGGGACATTCATGTTCGTACTGCAGGAAGGCTTGTGTTTTTAAATCTGGATCAAAAACATATTCAACATCTGTTGCAGCAAGAGAATTAACCCATTGTATCCATCTTGGATGCAATGCCTTAGCATTTGGAATGCTTGCTTTTGTAACCGCTTCTAAAGCAGGTACTGGGGTTACGATAATAATGCGTTTCCCTTGGGCTAAGGCTCTTTCTTTTGCTACAGCGGTTTGAACTGCTGTTAGAATTTTTTCAGTAGAACTGAAGCGCATTTCCGCTTGTGTGTACAAGTGTGATTTATACGCTATTGGTATTTTTTCACCCTCATTGAAAGTTAAGTAGGTGAATCCGCATTGACCCGAAATGATTCGGATCACCAAATTTCGTTCACTTACGCGTGTTTGTAAGTGATTTGTTGCTAACATGTTAGCCTGGAGTGAACGCAAAATTTCTGTGTGTTCCTGTGTCCAGTTTTTGATTGAAAAATCAGGTTTGATTAATGCGTAGAGAGGTTTAACCCTTTCTGCATAGTTTATAATGTATGTTCTTCCAAAATTTAAGAAACCCAGGATTGATTGTAAGTTTTTTAGCGTTTTTGGAGGTTGGAGCAGCGTACACTTTTCTAAAAAGTTAGCTGCCAAGCTCTTGCCTTCACTTGAAAGCTCATATCCTAGAAATAGGACATTGAGATGGGCAATTCTGGACTTTTTAAAGTTGAATTTGTAACCCTCAGAGGCGAATCCCAGTATAATGGTGCTCACCCTGTTCAAGTGTTTTACTAGGTCATTGTCTGTCAGATATATGTCATCGACATAGGACAATGCCTCATTGTCATAAATTTGTAGTAACTCCATTACCCTCGCTGAGAATAAACCTGGGCTGTTCTTGAACCCTTGTGGGAGTCGACAAAAGTGACGCTGGGTCCCCATTATGGAGAATGCTGTTAAGTACCTGCTTTCAGGTGCTATGTTTTGACAAAGGAAACCATTTGAGATGTCTAATGTTGTTTTATATTTTTTACGCACAATGTTATTCATTAATGCTGTGCTATGTGCATTTTGCACTGCAAAAGTTTTAGAACAAGTGTTTAGATGTCTGTAATCCAAAACTAGACGATATGTTTTGTCTGGTTTGGAGACAGGAAACAAAGGATTGTTCATTGAGGAGGTGCATGTTTCAATCACCCCTTGGTATTCAAGTTGATCTAAGATCTCCCTGACCTGTTTTTTAGCTTCCTGCTTAATAGGATACTGCCGTTGTGCAGTTGGTTCATGTTTCAGATGTATTTTATGGTGAGGTGAATCTTCATCCCATCCTTCATGATTTTTATATAATGCTGGGGCCTGGGCCACTGCCCATTTCCTGGCATATGTATATCTTAGATGCATTGGAATATGGTTGGAGAAGGCAGGCATAATTATGTCCTCGCCGTGTGGGCACTCCCTGACAAATTGTGGTGGCCAGTACTTTTCTGCTAGAAGTATGTCATAGCCCTTTGATAGTTTTTCCCAAAAAAGTGCTTTCACCTGTCTAGGTTTGTCTCCCTCCATCCGGAGTGTTATGTCATATAACTTTTGTGGAGTACTAACCCTGGTGTCTACAGTCTCAACTGTGATGTACTCATTCAAGTCCACTATCTCCAGAAGTTCCCTCAGGTTCTGGCGAACTATTGTGACTTCTGCTGCACTGTCCAGCATGGTCTGAGCCCATTCTCCGTTCCTGAGTTGCGTTCTCAGTATTCTCGGCATGTCTTATTTTTAGACCTGCTACTTTATTTTGGGAGAATTGAGGTTTTACTTTAGTTTTTGGAGCGTGTTTGTCGTCTTTCGATGTCACGCGTTCTTCTCTGTGTTCTGTCCGTCCTCTTCTTTCCGAAGTCTGTGGTGAGATCTGAAAGGGACGAGAGGAACGTGTATCAGTATCATGATACCTATCAGGTTTTCTTAAATTATCCCTATTCCTGAGGTTATACCTCCTTTCAGAGGGCTCCTGTTGAGGAGACCTACCTCGGGATTGAGAACGTTTCTCGTTTGATTTTTGTTTAGTAGACTCCCACTTCTTTTTAGAAGATGTAGGAGTTTGTTTTATTGAGTCCTTCTCAGGACTTTCAGATAGTTTTGGTTTCAGTGGTCTTCCACCCAAACTATCTCTGCCTAATTCTGCATAAGATTGTTCTATAATTCTGGGTAGCTCAGTTTGATGTTCTGTAACATCGAATTCCCTCAATTTTTGGCGGATTGCCACTGCTGCTGCCTCCCCTTTAATATTAGATAATATTATTGTTGAGACCTGCTCGAAATTTTTCAGTAACTTCATACCTAAATTTAGAGCAGGCTCTGCCCCATATTCATTTTGAATTTGTTTTAGGACATCAGGTATTACCGCAATTGACGGAACACCATGTGTTTTAGTATAGATGGCAGCAAAGACTGAGCCCCAAGTGGTGCAGTCTTCCAGTTGTGGTGTTATCCCCATCGGTAAACTGATTGTTAGGATTCTGTGTTTCTCATGTGGGCTAGTATTTGGAAATACTGCTTCGATTGGAGTAATTTTTTGAGCTATCCAAAACGGAATTTGCTCACGTTTTGTGGGCATTTTACCCATGACTGAATATAGAGTCTGTGGTGTAATTTTTAGTGTATTTCCCTGTTGGGGAGTTGGGTTTGGATATGTCAATGGTGGTCGGACTATAAAAGTCCGCATGACATATTGGACCAATTGTCTGTAGATTTTTATTAACTCTTTTATTTGAGTATATAATTCCTCATCTGTCATTATATCCAGTTCAGGATGAGGTGTGTAGCCAGCTAAAATCGGCCATGTTGCTCCTGGTCTACCTAGTGGACCGAGCCTGGTAATGTTTTTGTGATGTTTTAGGGCGCCTTTAAACCAGAGCTGATGCTCTTGGTATGTTAATGGAATTTCAATATCCTCGAAAGGAATGTATTCCTCTGGTAGTTCATCTTCTTTGTAGAAGTGAAATGTTTGTGATGTTGGATTGCATTCCGGAAGTAGTACCCATGAATAGAATACCTCTGTCTGAAATGATTCATGTGCCTCTATCACGAAAACTGCTCTACCTCCTCTTGGCGATAGGCCATGTTTTATAAGTTTTAGAGTTATGGCTCTTCTTAAGTTTTGAGGGATGTGTATAACACCCTCCTCAGTTTCATTTAAACCTGTAAGGTTAAAAACTACTGCTAGGGCTGGATCAGCCGCAGTTCCACCGTTTTCGCTGTCATTGTCACCGTCAGGCATTTTGTTTTTTGAAAAATGTAGAACAAGTTTCAAGGAAACAAAGATAAGGTGCACAATATTGTGGAACACTGTATCCTTCAACGTTGAGCAAACCAAGTAGCTAATATATAGGGTCCTTCCCTATGTAGCCTTGGCAGATACCTAACCCTGCCCACTCCAGACGTCTTTTGGAGTATATGGGTAGGGGTCTTTGAGAGAAAATAGCACGGCTGAGTTACTCAGTATCTAAAGTTGAATTACTGCCTAACCAAAACGTTGGGCGCCATGTAGTGTAGCTCCTAATAGGCTCTGCGCATTGGAATAATATATCCTATAGGTTTGACATAGGACTAAGGTCGGTATGTCCCTATCGAGTATATTAAACTTAATTACTTGTGCCAGCTAGCTCAGAGGCCACTAGAAACTCCTTGACAACAAGAAGGGAGTAGTTTATGGCAGCCGCAAAACATGACCAATGTGTTTTCCTTTTAGAATCAGAACGTGTCCCAGAGTCGTGGAAACACTAGATAACTATTTCACTCAGCTCAGTCGTGCATGCTTAGTTTTCCTCAGAGTTACACAGAAATAATAGACGGGCGTTTTCAATAAAAGGTTTATTGAACAGTCTTGTTTCTGGTGTAAGTATAATGTGCTGTTACGATCACAAGACAGTATGCGAGATAAATAATGTACAGGGTGAGCAGTAGAAATAAATAATACTGCGATAGCATTATCTTTTAGTACAAATGCTGTTACGTAAATAACACAGACTAAAAATGCGAGTACTCATACGATGCGGTGCTAAGCTAGTTCTACCCCAGTGTACCTAACCTAACCTAGGTGTAGGAAGAGGGAAGAAGTAGGTGAAGTATTCCTTACTATGGTATACTAAGAGTATGTTAAGTCTAGTATGCCTAGTATGCCAAGAGTCCCTCTAGGTTCTTATCAGCTCCATACCTGAAGAATGAGAGAGGTTGGAATCTCTTTGCCAGACTCGAACTCCAACACCCCGCAAGGGAAGTCAGATCACTGGAAGCTGGGCTCTCTGCGTGCAGGGAATGGCAGCGTCTTCTCAGTGCGTCAGGCCGGGATACGGGCTCCTCTGAAGTCGAGGTCTCCTCTTGTTTACAGGGGCTAGGGAAGGTATATTTATACCTGAGAGTACCTTAGGAACGTTAGCATTGACGTGAGATGGACAACGAAAGACGTCATGAATGAACCCCTAAGGAATAATGGTTCATGCATAATCGATGAGGCCTTGAAGAAATCAATAGTCCTGAGCTAGGGAAACTCCCGCAGCCTAAGGGTCTGTTCTTCATGAACTCGTTGTGACGTTAGGGTGGACGGATGTCAGAGACCATGCCTGTATTTGGAGTGCACGGTTTAATGCCTAAATAAGGCCTGGGATTCTATGCCTATATAAGGGCAGGGCGAATTGTGCCTATATAAGGACATGATATTTGGAAAGCCTGTTATGGACACCCTAAGGAGAATACAACACTTTAATGTTAGCTAGTATTATGGCTGATACCTGGTCGTAGTTATTTAATAACTTCATCCCTAAGTTCAGAGCAGGCTCTGCTCCGTACTCATTTTGTATTTGTCTTAATACATCTGGTATCACTGCTAATGAAGGAATACCATGAGTTCTGGTATATATGGCAGCAAAGACTGTACCCCAAGAGGTACAATCCTCTAACTGTGGTATAATCCCCATGGGCAAGCAGATTGTTAACATTCTGTGTTTTTCAAATGGTGTGGTATTTGGGAATACTGCTTCTAACTGGGTTATTTTCTGAGCTACCCAGAAAGGAATTTGTTCACGTTCTGTGGGCAATTTACCCAATTACCGAGTGTAATGTTTGTGGAGTAATTTTAGTAGCTGTGCTCTGTGTAGGAGCTGTATTTGGTGTAATTACTGTTGGTTGGACCGTGAGTGTCCTCATGACGAATTGTGTCATGTTTCTGTACAGTTTTATCAACTCTTTGTGTTGAAAAAGCAATTCATTATTTGGCATTGTGTCAATGTCAGGATGTGGTGCATAGGTCGCTAATATCGGCCATGTTGCTCCTGGTCTTCCTAATGGACCGAGTCTTGCTTTTCTTCTTGAGTGGGGTAGGGCGCCATTAAACCAGAAATTATGTTCCTGGTAGGTAAGCGGAATTTCAGTCTCCTCAAACGGAGTGTAGACCGTTGGGACTTCTTCATGTATATAATAATGAAAAGTTTTTGTTCTAGCATTTGCTGCTCGGAATGTAACCCATGAACTATACCTCCTCTGGCTGGTACACCATGTTTGAGGAGTTTAAGTGCGAGTGTGTGTCTTACATTGGGTGCAATATGTATTGTATTAGCATCTTCCTCATCTGACTGACCTACTTGTGCCAACGGGTCTAATTCTCCGTTTTCGGGAGTCATTGTGTTAAGAACATGGAATAACTGTCCAAGGAAATTAACATAAGGTGTTTTGCACAATTTTGGGAACTAAATGTCCCTCAAGCTTGATTAACCAACAGCCAATAAATAGGATATCTCGCCTACTCAGCTGTGGCGGAGTTTGTGCCCACCCACTTCAGACGTCTCTGGTTTTTGTGAGTAGGGGTCTCTGATGATAAGCACGACTGAACTACTCAGATTCTACTGTTAAATAAGTACCAAACCAACGTTGGTGGCGCCATGTAGTGTAGTTCCTATAGTACCCCTGCAGGAGCTGCGCTTTTGGATAACATACACTGTGGGCCTGGTGGCAGACTGATTCTGAGCACCCCCACCGCGTATGTTAGCCTGTTAGCATTAGCGAGCTCACAGTGCCACTAGAATCTCCTTTTTATCAGAGAGATTAGTTTTTGGCAACCTCAGAACACGACAACCCTGATTCCTCAGACTCGTGGAAACAATGTACTACTTTTCGCTCAGACACTCGTGCGTGCTCATTTGGTCTCAGAGAGTTACACAGAAGAAACAGTCGGGCGTGTTTACAATAAGAATTTATTGCACAGTTGTTCTTCTAGTATAAAATATATGTGCTGCGACAACTGTTAAACAGTAGCAGAGATATATGATCAGCAGTACAGTGAATAAAAGGGATAGTACAGTTCTGTAGTGTACTTCCTATTTCCCTAATAGGCTCTGCGCATTGGAATAATATACCCTATAGGTTTGACATAGGACTGAGGTCAGTATGTCCCTATTGAGTATATTAAACTTAATTACTTTGTGCCAGCTAACTCAGAGGCCACTAGAAACTCCTTGTAAACAAGAAGGGAGTAGTTTCTGGCAACCGCATAAACATGACAACTTTGTTTCCCTTTAGAATCGGAACACTCTCAGAATCGTGGAAACAATAGATAACAGTTTCACTCAGCTAATCGTGCATGCTTAGTTTCCTCAGAGTTACACAGAAAGAATAGACGGGCGTTTCAATAAAGAGGATTTATTGAACAGTCTTGTTTCTCGTGTAAGAGATATGAGCTGTTATGATCACAAGACAGTATGCAAGATATATAATGTACAGCGTAAGCAGTAGAAAGAAATAATACTGCGCTAGCATTATCTTTTTAGCATATATTCACATACATAAATAACATGAGCTAAAAATGCGAGTACTCATACGATGCTTCTGTACGCTAGTTCTACCCCAGTGTACCTAACCTAGTCTAGGTGTAGGGCAAGGTAAGAAGTAGGTGAAGTATTCTATAGTATGGTATACTAAGAGTCTGGTATGCCAAGAGTCCCTCTAGGTTCTAGTCAGCTCCATACCTGGAGAATGAGAGAGGTGGGAATCTCCTTCCGGATCTCGAACTCTAACACCCCGCGAAGGGAGTCAGAACACTGGAAGCTGGATTCTCTGCGAGCAGGGATGACAGCGTCTCTTCTCAGTGCGTCAGGCTGGGATACGGGCTCCTCTGAAGTTCAGGTCTCCTCTAACTTGCTTGGGCAAGGGAAGATATATTTATACCTGGTAGGTGCCTTGGAATGTTAGCATTGACGTGAAGTCGGACAGAGGAAGACGTCAGGAATGAACCCTTAAGGAATAGTGGTTCATGCATAATAGATGAGTTCTTGGAGAAATCAATAATCCTGTGCTGGGCTTAGGGTTTGGTTTCTAAGAACTCGTTGTGACGTTAGGGTGGACGGATGTCGGTGACCATGCCTGTATTTGGAGTGCATGGCTAATGCCTAAATAAGGACTGGGATCTTATGCCTATATAAGGGCAATGCGAATTGTGCCTATATAAGGACATGTTTCAGGAAAACCTATATACGGACACCTAAAGCGGAATACAACACCCACTCCACTTTCGAATGAACGATAATACTAAATGCTAAACATTAAACTTGAGTACCACAGATTGCTAAAAAAAAACATATTAAAAGAAGTTTTTTAAAAGAACTGTTGTTAAAACATGTAATGCAATAGGTACTGTACATTTTAAAGCATTTTTTCATTCTAGGCATATATCATAAATAAAATGCAACCTGAATGAATAAACAGAAATATATACATATGATGAAATGGTTGACAAGTTTTCAAAAATCAAAGCCATTGCATATCATGGTACTAAATGAAATTTTAGTCAAATAAGGTGACATTGCGTCCCTGAAAGTATTCAAAGAAGTCCGTTTTATATGAATAGTTCTACTGTAAGCAGATTGAGTTGCCATGTATTTTCAAAAAAATAAAGAAAAAGAAAAAGTTCAATTTTAGGAAGAGTTCCAAGTTTTGAAAATATGAAGGCCAAATTCATTGCGTCCCTGGTACACTGTGAGCCGAATCAAAGTCAGGGTATGGGTCTGGTGTAAACATGAAATCATCTATTTCTGTAGCCAAAATATCTTCTACCGATGTTGGTGACATTTGGAACACCTCGTTCAGAAGGTTAATTGCACAGAGACGAGAAGCATCGCCTTCAGCATAAGATGCCGCAGCAATGTTCGCGTCCGTTGTTACCTGTGTGCCTGTTGATCCATCTCGTACCTCAGCAGCAGCAGGAAGCGTCTGTGAGATCTCAATGAATGCAGTCATCAGGATTGGTAGCCTCTGGGGACAACACAGAGCATGGGCCGTTACCGGGTCCAGCAGAGTATCGATATCCGTTGGCATGACTGATGGGAGTGTTAGACAGGTGTCTAGCACGCATTTTTCACCGCAAAGCAGGCTGCGTAGAACAGGTAAGATGCAGTCTTGCCATATTGGTCTAAATGATAGGAACCATGTTGTATTAAGTTCCCGTAGACGAGGCATGTCCAAAAGCTGCACTATGCGCTCACGGCACTTCCGTTCTAGGAGAGCTTTCTCCACGTCGCTCGGAGTGACGTCGGTGGATAGGGTTGCCATAGCGTAATAGTAGGAATAGGAACAGGATTCCTGCAACAAGTGCTAGAATTAATGGCACACCACCAAACACCGAATGTGCGAAGTTTGGGATGATTCAGAGGACTGCCTGGAAGGGTGCTAACAGTCCTGAACAGATGGTCTTAAATACATGTACAATCCCGCTCGTATCAGACATGTTTAAGATACGTTCCATCATTTCTACGAAATGTATAGGGCAGTTTGTACGAATTAAAGCCTGTATCTCAGCCGAAGTCCTTGCAATTTGTAAATCATAGATTTCTTTGGCCGAGGTCAGAGGCACGGTCTGTTGCAAAAGCATGGCTTTCATTCTGCTTAAAGTATCAAAACGTATAAAAGAAACATTCAATGAAGGCCATAGAGGCGACTCCCTGACTGTGTCTATTGGGGGCACAGTACTTGCATACAACAAGTAACCCTGGAGTCGACCGTTACCAGATATGGGATGCCTGGCAACATGCCACAGCAACTCTGATCATTCAACATGAGGTAACTTCCGTTAGAAAGTTGGCCAAACGTTGGATTAATCACAGTAGCCGGTGTACCCTGCTGGTGGCAGGACAAGTTTGCCACAGAATCATTACAAGCCCCGTGTAAAGAAATGTCCTG
The DNA here is from genome assembly GCA_963921515.1 of Calotriton arnoldi. NCBI lineage: Eukaryota > Metazoa > Chordata > Amphibia > Caudata > Salamandridae > Calotriton > Calotriton arnoldi. The sequence continues at coordinate 3,235,774 of CAWUFW010000186.1, forward strand.
ACATATGAGTGAACCGCTTAATGCCGTTTCACAGTTTGTACCGCTTAGAAACACTTCACGATCCCCACTCCAACATCTGTATTCGTAAGGTAAATCCCAGGATGTCTTAATGTATTCTTTACCCAACCTTTCATACTTGCCTGCTTGCATTTGTTTGAGGCAATACTGAAACTGAAAAGTAGTGACAGGCAGAGTGATTTTGCCATGGATAAGCCATTCTGTAGCTGGTTTTTCTGCTACCGTAAATGGTAATTTTTCCAGTTTTTCAATGCTCAGCACTGTATACTTTGCTCCCCCTTTGTGCCAGTTCGATCTGTTTATCTGTTAGATTGTATTCTGCAAACAGAGACGACGTGTTGATAAAATGCCAAGGCACATAGCCCGCATGCAAAGATTGCAGCGTCCAGCCTAATAACATAATAGAACGTAACTGAGATTGGCCTTGTTGTAACATGGCTAAATCTTGTTCCAGTATGTCAATAGCAGAGGATACAATGTTGTCCAATGAATAAATTCTGGATGACAAAGTTGTTAACCCATTGTCGACCACAGAGAGAGTTTTCTCTAAGTTAATACGATCAAGTTCACGTATTCGTTCTGCGGCCTCTGCCTGTGAAACCTTCCATACTTCATTATAAGCAGCATAAATGCCGGCATATATGAAACGTTTTTGACGCGGTTTTCTCGGTCCTAGCAAGAATTCCCTAAGGTCTGCGTCTTCTTTAAGTAAAGATAAGTGTTGTTTCACATCCTCAAGTGTAGATTTTTGTAGCCAGTCGAGGCACAACTTTCCTACACTGTATGTGGTTACTATCCCCAGATGTTGTCGTTGAACATATCGTGGGTCTGGCCTATGTATTGTAAAGCCCTGTCTTCTATTCAGGAATCTTTGACAGTTGTTTGTGTCTGTGGGCCAGAGTAACCATTTATTCCAATCAGGATCTGTTCTGTTGGTTTGTAGTATTGTGTCAATTGTAACCGCTCCCTGTGTAGTGTTATTACTTGCAGGTGTTGGTACAGAAGGCGTTTTCATGTCTTTGATCTTAGCTAAACCAAGGCAAGACGTTTGTTGCACAGTGTCATTCAAAAACATTATTTGCTGAGGGATGATACATGCTCTAAACAAAGCTTCTATCCCCTGTACTTGCCAATCTTTAGAACCCCAGACAGATTTTGTGTCTATTGTGTCTTTCCAAAAGTCAAATCCATGTCTAGACAGTTGGGTAATAAAGGATGCAGAGTAAATCTGTTTTGTATTAGTTAACATAATTTTCTGTCCTGTTTTGTTTACATTTTTATAGTAAAACGTTTCTGGATCAGATGTATTGTACCCTGAAAAATATGGAAACTTTTTAGCAAACGTTTTTGAACTACCCCTTGGTGGTGTAGGACAATGTTCCCATTGGTTAAACATAAACACATTTCTAGGTGTTGCAGATTTGTGCAAGAAATGATGACCATAGTGGTTGTAACAATAAAGCTGTTCGTAGTCTGATGAACCCTCTAAGTATTCATTGTTAGAGAATGCTGCAGACCTTTCTAGATCAGACATCATATCATTTACAGTCTCAAAGTCCCAAACATCAGAATAGGTACTGGAGGTAATAAAATCACTTAATGAAATTTTAAATAAATGTGGAATGTTCAAAAGTTCCGTCAGGCCGAATATATCGAAATCGGTTTTGTCCCACACTATACCATCCTGTATAGGAACGGCTGTGATGTTCACTGCTGACAAGTCTCTTGCTTTACAATGGGATGATTTGTGTGGTTTCAAAAGTAAGTTCACATTTTTACTTTCTGTGTCCATATGGATGTATCTGCCATTTATAAGCACGCTGATAGTCATAACCAAAGCAGAAAAAAATATATTCCAGAAATAATCCATAGTTCAATCCATGGTGAAACCAGATAAGTCTTTTTCAGAAAATAAAAAAGGTCTTGTACTTGCGGTTTGAAAGTTTTTGATGCTGGCGTCGTTTCAGGTTCACTCGGATCCTCAGAAAACGTATCAAAGTTAATGAAATAGCCAGAAGCAGTTCAGTCAATTGTTGGAATTGCATCAGGATATGTTGTAATCGCTGGAACCAGTTGATCACTTGTTACGTTGGTGTAGACAGGTGTATCTGGATGAACTGTTACTTGAGTTTCAAGAGGGATGAGTTCCATAGCATTGTTGCTTAGTCCATCTGTTTCTGCTGAATTCTCGATGGTTATGAGTCTTTCAGTCTGAACCTCTTGGATAGTAGCGAGAGGAGTGCGTCTGCTACTAGGTCGGAGTCCACGAGGCCTACTATTTAGTATTGGCCACATACTGTGGTTTGATGAGGTTGATTGACACAAATCTTTTCTCCTTTTTTCCAGCAAGGGGCGGCAGAAGTACTGTTCTTGTTCCGTGTACGGCTAGGACAGGTACTGGTTGTCTGTAAGAAGGTCCAAATTCCTTCTTGTCCGCAATCTTCTCTCTGACTAGATCCCCAACTTTTGGGATCCAGACAGGCCTTGCTGGGACTGCCGGTGTTTCCCCAGTGGTGGTTGGCTTCAGGAACACGTTGCTTTGTTTCGATCTTAGTTCATTTAGATCCTGTAAAACAGCCAAACAATCTTTGATATCAAAGGGTTTATTTTCCACCACTGTGCCTTTACATTCGAGATCAGGAACCCACATTCTTGTCCCAAATAGGACCTCATATGGAGTGCCCCCCCCTAGAGAACTTCTTGGCAAATTATTTAATGAGCGTTGGACCCCATAAAGATGTTTGACCCACCCATCACCCGAACCTAATACTCTAGCTGTTATAGACTGCTTTATGTCCCGGTTTTTCCCTTTCCACAACAGAATTTCCCTCAGGATGAAACGGAGAGGAGTACCGCAATGCTACGCCCAAATTGGCCATGACTTCTTTGTAAGCCCGAGAGCTAATTGCAGGGCCCTGGTCAGAATGTAGTGTGCCAATTGCGTATGTGCCGATAAAGACTCGCAAATCTTTTATAACAGTTCGAGCGTCAGCCGAGCGCTGAGGACATATCCATAGGAACCTTGACTTAGTATTTGTGGGATTGCATTTGTCCATAAGGACGCCTGCGCATAGATAGTCTAATGCTGTCTAACAATGGTGTCTGTACTAGGAAGGCTACTTCGTAGTCTGGTGTCTGATGGCGTTCTGCCTCACGCTGTATATTGCAATCTATGCAGTCATCGATGAAGATGTGAATCTGTGTATTCCAGGCCACCAGTACATCTCTTTTAATGTTAATATTGTTTTAGAGATCCCTTGATGTGACAGACCCTCCCCCAGATGTGCTTCATAAATCAAAGCTGCTCTACGTTCCATGTTTGGAATTACCCTATCCCCCACTCCAGGGATTCGAGCAAAAGGAACGTTGTTTGCATCAATTACATAAGAGTACTTGAGTGGAAATTTGTTTGGTAACGCTGCACCACTGCCTTTGCTTGAAGCATTGACAGCCAACAATATCTCACTGTCTATTCTCGTTTTTGAACGAGTGATCGCAGCTACGGAAGCCGTCTGAACAGCCCCCTTTGCGGCTTCATCAGCCAATGAATTCCCTGCAACGTGAACGCCATCACGTTGATGACTCAGCGTGTGTATCACGTGAGCCTTTGGTAGTTCGTTTCTCAACTGAACTACTTGTTCCCAAAGCGTTTTATGCTTTATTGTGCCACCTTTTGCATCTTTGAACCCGTTTTCAAGCCAATTTTGTATATATTCATTATACGACTGAACACAGTAAAAAGAATCGCACACTATGAGTGTGGGGAATTCGTGATCTGTACTTTCGAGTGCCAGTTTGAAAGCTTGTAGTTCAGCTCGCTGAGCTGTACAATCTCCTAGAGATTGAGTTTTAGTGACCATTGGTCTGAAGTTACCATCTCGCATGCGACCTTTAACGATTGCGCATGCTGCACTGTAAGCTTGCTTACTCCCTGTAGCGGGTTGTGCGGATCCGTCAGTGTAAATTATAAATTCATACTGATTGAGAGGCAGAATTGAGAGGACATTCATGTTCATATTGCAGGAACGCTTGTGTTTTTAAATCAGGATCAAAAACATATTCAACATCTGTTGCAGCAAGAGAATTAACCCATTGTATCCATCTAGGATGTAAAGCTTTTGCATTTGGAATGCTCGCTTTTGTGACCGCCTCTAAGGCTGGTACTGGAGTTACGACAATAATGCGTTTCCCTTGGGCTAGAGCTCTTTCTTTTGCTACAGCGGTTTGAACTGCTGTCAGTATTTTTTCTGTTGAAGTGAAGCGCATTTCTGCTTGTGTTTACAAATGTGATTTGTATGCTACTGGGACTTTTTCACCCTCATTAAATGTTAAATAGGTGAATCCGCATTGTCCCAAAATTATTCGGATCACTAAATTGCGTGTATTTATGCGCGTTTGTAAGTGATTTGTTGCTAACATGTTAGCTTGGAGTGAACGCAAGATTTCTGTGTGTTCTTGTGTCCAATGTTTGATTGAAAAATCAGGTTTGATTAATTCATAGAGAGGTTTAACCCTTTCTGCGTAATTTTGAATGTAAGTTCTTCCAAAATTCAGGAAACCCAAGATGGACTGTAAATTTTTCAGCGTTTTTGGAGGTTGGAGCAGCGCGCACTTTTCTAAAAAGTTGGCTGCCAGGCTCTTGCCTTCACTTGAAAGCTCATATCCTAGGAAAAGGACATTGAGATGGGCAATTCTGGATTTTTAAAGTTGAATTTATAGCCCTCAGAGGCGAAGCCCAATATAATGGTACTCACCCTGTTCAAGTGCTTATCTAGGTCATCGTCTGTCAGATAGATGTCATCGACATATGACAATGCCTCATTATCATAAATTTGTAGTAACTCTGTTACTCTTGCTGAGAATAACCCCGGGCTGTTTTTGAACCCTTGTGGGAGTCTACAAAATTGACGCTGGGTCCCCATTATTGAGAAAGCTGTTAAGTACCTGCTTTCAGGTGCTATGTTTTGACAAAAGAAACCATTTGAAATGTCCAATGTGGTTTTATATTTTTACGCACAATGTTATTCATTAATGCTGTACTATGTGCATTTTGCACTGCAAATGTTTTTGAACAAGTGTTCAAGTGTCTGTAATCCAAAACTAGACGATATGTATTGTCTGGTTTGCATACAGGAAACAAAGGATTGTTCATTGAGGAGGTGCATGTTTCAATCACCCCTTGGTATTCAAGTTGATCTAAGATCTCCCTGACCTGTTTTTTAGCTTCTTGCTTTATTGGGTACTGCCTTTGTGCAGTAGGTTCATTTTTTAACTGTATTTTGTGGTGAGGTGAGTCCTCATCCCATCCTACTTGATTTTTGTATAATGCTGGGGCCTGGGCAACTGCCCATTTCCTGGCATAAGTATATTTTAGGTGAATTAGATTATGATTGGAGAACGCAGGCATAATGATGTCCTCATCATGTGGGCACTCCCTGACAAAGTTTGGTGGCCAGTCTTTTTCTGCTAGAAGTATATCATAACCCCTTGAAAGTTTCTCCAAAAAGAGTATTTTCACTTTTCTTGGTATGTCTCCCTCCATTTGGAGTGTTATTTCATATAACTTTTGTGGAGTACTAACCCTGGTGTCTACAGTCTCTACTGTGAGGGACTCATTCAAGTCCACTGTCTCCAGAAGTTCCTTCAGGTTCTGGCGAGCTATTGTGACTTCTGCTGCACTGTCCAGCATTGTCTGAGCCCATTCTCCGTTCTTGAGCTGTGTTCTCAGTATTCTCGGCATGTCTGATCTTCAGACCTGCTACCTTCTTTTTTGTGAATTGAGGTTTTGATTTATTTTTCGGAACGCGTTTGTCGTCTTTGGATTTCACGCATTCTTCTCTGTGTTCTGACCATCCTCTTCTTTCCGATGTCTGTGACGATATCTGAAAGGTACGAGAGGAACGTGTATCAGTAGCTTGATACCGGTCAGGTTTTCTTAAATTATCCCTATTCCTGAGGTTATACCTCCTTTCACAGGGCTCCTTTTGAGGGGACCTACCTCGGGATTGAGAACGTGTCTCGTTTGAATTTTGTTTATTAGTTTCCCACTTCTTTTTAGAAGATGCAGGAGTTTGTTTAATAGAGTCCTTCTCAGGACTTTCAGATAGTTTTGGCTTCAAAGGTTTTCCACCCAAACTATCTCTGCCTAATTCTGCATAAGATTGTTCTATTATTCTGGGTAGTTCATGTTGATGTTCTGTTACATCAAATTCCCTTAAGCGTTGGCGGATCGCCACTGATGCTGCCTCTCCTTTAATATTAGATAATATTATTGTTGAGACCTGGTCGAAGTTTTTCAGTAATTTCATACCTAAATTCAGAGCAGGTTCTGCCCCGTATTTGTTTTGAATTTGTTTCAGGACATCTGGTATTACTGCAATAGACGGAACACCATGTGTTTTAGTATAGATGGCAGCAAAGACTGCGCCCCAAGTGGTGCAATCTTCCAGTTGTGGTGTGATCCCCATTGGTAAACAGATTGTTAGGATTCTGTGTTTCTCATAAGGGCTAGTATTTGGAAATACTGCTTCAATTTGAGTAATTTTTTGAGCTATCCAGAATGGAATTTGCTCACGATTTGTGGGCATTTTACCCATAACTGCGTATAAAGTCTGTGGAGTAATTTTTAGTGTATTCCCCTGTTGAGGGGTTTGATTTGGAATGGTCATTGGTGGTTGGACTGTGAGAGTCCGCATGACATATTGGACTAATTGTCTGTAAATTTTTATTAACTCTTGTAGTCGAGTAAGTAATTCCTCGTCTGACATTACATCGATGTCAGGATGAGGTGTGTAGCCGGCTAGAATAGGCCATGTTGCTCCTGGTCTACCTAGTGGACCGAGCCTGGTAATGTTTTTGTGATGTTTTAGGGCGCCTTTAAACCAGAGATGATGCTCCTGGTATGTGAGTGGAATTTCAATATCCTCGAAAGGAATATATTCCTCTGGCGGTTCGTCTTCTTTAAAGAAGTGAAACACTCTTGTTACTGGATTTGATTCTGGGAATACTATCCATGAATAGAATACCTCTGTCTGAAAGGATTCGTGTGCCTCTATCACGAAAACTGCTCTACCACCTCTTGGTGACAGGCCGTGTTTTATAAGTTTTAGAGTGATGGCTCTCCTTAAGTTTGGAGGGATGTCTATAACACCCTCATCGGCTTCATTTAAACCGGTAAAGTTAAAAGCTGTTACGACTGGGTCAGCCGTATTTACACCGTCCTCGGTGCCATTGTCCCGTGTTCGGACATTTGTTTTTGAAAAATGTAGTACAAGTTTCAAGGAAACAAAAGATAAGGTGCACAATATTTTGGAACACTGTATCCTTCAACGTTGAACAAACCAAACAGCTAATCTATAGGTTTTTTGTCCTATTTAGCTTTGGCGGATATTTAACCCTACCCACTCCAGGCGTCTTATGGAGTATGTGAGTAGGGGTCTCTGAGAGAAAAGCACGACTGAGTTACTCAGTATCTAGCGTTAAATTAGTGCCTTACCAAACCGTTGGGCGCCATGCAGTGTAGTTCCTATTTCCCTAATAGGCTCTGCGCATTGGAATAATATACCCTATAGGTTTGACATAGGACTGAGGTCAGTATGTCCCTATTGAGTATATTAAACTTAATTACTTTGTGCCAGCTAACTCAGAGGCCACTAGAAACTCCTTGTAAACAAGAAGGGAGTAGTTTGTGGCAACCGCATAAACATGACAACTTTGTTTCCCTTTAGAATCGGAACACTCTCAGAATCGTGGAAACAATAGATAACAGTTTCACTCAGCTAATGAATAGAATACCTCTGTCTGAAAGGATTCGTGTGCCTCTATCACGAAAACTGCTCTACCACCTCTTGGTGACAGGCCGTGTTTTATAAGTTTTAGAGTGATGGCTCTCCTTAAGTTTGGAGGGATGTCTATAACACCCTCATCGGCTTCATTTAAACCGGTAAAGTTAAAAGCTGTTACGACTGGGTCAGCCGTATTTACACCGTCCTCGGTGCCATTGTCCCGTGTTCGGACATTTGTTTTTGAAAAATGTAGTACAAGTTTCAAGGAAACAAAAGATAAGGTGCACAATATTTTGGAACACTGTATCCTTCAACGTTGAACAAACCAAACAGCTAATCTATAGGTTTTTGTCCTATTTAGCTTTGGCGGATATTTAACCCTACCCACTCCAGACGTCTTATGGAGTATGTGAGTAGGGGTCTCTGAGAGAAAAGCACGACTGAGTTACTCAGTATTTAGCGTTAAATTAGTGCCTTACCAAACCGTTGGGCGCCATGCAGTGTAGTTCCTATTTCCCTAATAGGCTCTGCGCATTGGAATAATATACCCTATAGGTTTGACATAGGACTGAGGTCAGTATGTCCCTATTGAGTATATTAAACTTAATTACTTTGTGCCAGCTAACTCAGAGGCCACTAGAAACTCCTTGTAAACAAGAAGGGAGTAGTTTGTGGCAACCGCATAAACATGACAACTTTGTTTCCCTTTAGAATCGGAACACTCTCAGAATCGTGGAAACAATAGATAACAGTTTCACTCAGCTAATCGTGCATGCTTAGTTTCCTCAGAGTTACACAGAAAGAATAGACGGGCGTTTCAATGAAGAGGATTTATTGAACAGTCTTGTTTCTCGTGTATGAGATATGAGCTGTTATGATCACAAGACAGTATGCAAGATATATAATGTACAGCGTAAGCAGTAGAAAGAAATAATACTGCGCTAGCATTATCTTTTTAGCATATATTCACATACATAAATAACATGAGCTAAAAATGCGTGTACTCATACGATGCTTCTCTACGCTAGTTCTACCCCAGTGTACCTAACCTAGTCTAGGTGTAGGGCAAGGTAAGAAGTAGGTGAAGTATTCTACAGTATGGTATACTAAGAGTCTGGTATGCCAAGAGTCCCTCTAGGTTCTAGTCAGCTCCATACCTGGAGAATGAGAGAGGTGGGAATCTCCTTCCGGATCTCAAACTCTAACACCCCGCGAAGGGAGTCAGAACACTGGAAGCTGGATTCTCTGCGAGCAGGGATGACAGCGTCTCTTCTCAGTGCGTCAGGCCGGGATACGGGCTCCTCTGAAGTCGAGGTCTCCTCTAACTTGCTTGGGCAAGGGAAGGTATATTTATACCTGGTAGGTGCCTTGGAATGTTAGCACTGACGTGAAGTCGGACAGAGGAAGACGTCAGGATGAACCCTTAAGGAATAGTGTTTCATGCATAATAGATGAGTTCTTGGAGAAATCAATAATCCTGTGCTGGGCTTAGGGTTTGGTTTCTAAGAACTCGTTGTGACGTTAGGGTGGACGGATGTTGGTGACCATGCCTGTATTTGGAGTGCATGGCTAATGCCTAAATAAGGACTGGGATCTTATGCCTATATAAGGGCAATGCGAATTGTGCCTATATAAGGACATGTTTCAGGAAAACCTATATACGGACACCTAAAGCGGAATACAACAGTTCTACCATTTTGCAATAGTCATGAACATATACATGAATATAAAATGCTTTTATAAAATAAAGCGCATACTCCTACGATGCCTGTCTAGATGTACCTAAGTGTACCTAGCATGTGAGTAGGTGCGAAAGAAGCCAAGAATCCCGCTAGGATTTAGTCAAACCCCATTACCTGAATAATGAGAGTGTGGGACCTTGTCCTGGTCTCGAGTTGGACACCCCGCAAGGGATGATTAACCACTGTCAGCTGGAGCGACTGCATGCAGGAGCCTCAGCATCTCTGGTCAGTGTGTCGGCCTGGAAGTCTCGGTTCCCTCGAACTACTGATACCAAGAGGTGCTGTATTTATACAGAAAAGTATAGAGTCCCTTTGTCCCTTGTGTCTTGTGTTAGCCATTGTTGGGTATGAAGATGACGTATGGGATGAACCGGTTACATAGATGTTTATGCAGGTGGATCCTAGCCCCTGCCTGGTTTCCTAGAACTCTTATGAATATTTAATCATACTGGATGAGCACATCGAAGATGGTATAGGAGGCCATTGTTTGGGAAAAACCCTCCTTCTGTACTCAAACCCCAGTCTAGATAAGGTTCAGCCCTCAGCGCCCGTTATTGTGGAGAATAGGGAGCTAGTCTAGGTGAAAGATTATGCCTCTATTAGGGCATCTCAAACCATGCCTATATTAGGGCATCTATATGAAACATAACAGATCTTCTACCAATCATCCCTCTGGGGAAAAAAGTATTCTGTAATCCCACCACCTCTTCCTGTTTTTCCTATAGTTTGATACAGGAATTAGGACCACCTTGATGGGGAGAAGGTGGAATTAACTTTGCTGTCCCTCGCCTCGAATTGCAAGGGTCGTCACAAGTATGCATGTCACCTCTGCCGCCAGACTCTTCCTCAACCTCCCACGCTGAACCTACACCACACCAATGGCCCCCATCCAAAAGCGCTGCCAGTTCAAACTTCTCACATGCGCATTCAAATCACTACACAACACGCAACCTGTATATCTCAATCACCAGCTTCACTTCCACCAATCCACCAGACAACTTCGGTCAGCATCACTCGCACATACAACCGGCATCCAAAGAAGCAGACCAGAAGGTTGATCATTCTAAAACCTCACTGCTCCTACTAGTAGGGCTTTTACCTGTTGATCACTTGTTATTTCGTCTTCCCCTTGCACCCCCATGTACTTTTTATGTTTCAGGTACTTCTAATGTCTCCTTATTGTATTGTACTCATGCTGTTACCTCATGCCAACGTTCGTTACTTTGTACAGCGCTCTGATACCCGTTTGGGTCTTTTTCGAACTTTATAAAACTTTTCAAATAAATAATTCTCCTACCAAGCCGCCAATTCCTGGAACGACTTCCCCCAATACATCAGGGCCTCCTCCTCATGTCTTGAATTAAGCAAGAAGCTGAAGACCTGGCTATTCAATTAGTTTTTGCAGGACCATCAAGACCACCTGTATTCAGTCCTAGCCTCAACACATGCCTACACTCACCAACTCAGCGCCTGGATATGCTCACGGGTGAGAAGCAGTGCTCTACCTTACATTACCTCCCATATCCACACTGCAACTTTTGTTTCTTTTTTTCTACACCTGATATTTCAAATACACGTTAGTCAAGAAAGAGTAAGAGGATGGAATGTTGGCTCCCATGACAAAGAACTGAAGGAGCAGCAAAGTTACATCAGCGAATAACCTGTACTTACTCAGTACCACAATTGTTTGCCAGAAATGTGGGAAGCTCATTACAGAGGGAGATGCATTAGAGCAAAATCCATTTCACAACTGAGTCAAAGCATGGCTTGGTGGACTTGGGCACTAGTCCTGGCACTAGCAGTTAAGGACTTGTTTTTTTAAGTGTGGAGTAGCCATGGTAGTTGCTTTGCAGAAAACATCAACCGGAAAATGGTTCTCAAAATGGAACATTACACAATATTCTCCTGCAGCGGGAACTTTAAGGGTGTTTGATCATTGTTTTGTGAATAGATAAAGGGGAGGAAGTGAGTGCATGAATTTCCACCACCAGTAAAGAAGTGCATTCCCTGATGAGGAGACCGATTGTTTCCCATTCATGTTACATAGCGGGGACACTGAGGATTCTCCTTAACCTTCAATGCAAGTTGGGTGGCATACGGTGGAGTATATACCACACGTGGTAAATACTATTTCCCCAGGGTGAGGTATTTATCACATGTGGTGAGAACTTCCTATTCTGGGTCTTTAACCAGAATATGAGGCATAATAGGCAGACTTTTTTAGTACTCTGAAGTCAACATGTTTTATCTTTTTTATGGGCCTTTTCACCCAATAACATTTTGGCAAGTTTGACCTGCTGGAATCTACCATGGGAAAACTGTAAGGGTGAAATAATAATCACATAACTCGTAATTCCAATCCATGTACAAACTCTTGTTTCCACAGGGATCAGAAGATCACCTATACATAACTTGTAACAAGGACCTTAGATGGCAACAGGCCCAGAGGAATAACTACTGGCATCTCGTCCAGATGGAGAACTTGCTTCTATACCCCATTTTGTTTGTTCCTCTTTCTATGTTTCCCTTTAGGTCATCACCAGTTTTGATTCTCAACACTGCTGTTTTCTGAACTTATTTTTGTCTGACTTCGCCGTGATAATGTTGTAAAGCGCTCTGATACCTTCGGGTCTGGCCAACGCTATATAAAACTCTTAAATAAAATAAATAAATAAATAAAACAAACCTCTCTTCTAGGGAGGTTTTGGAATAATTGATTCCTATGGGACTCTCTTTAAACGCCTGACACCAATCTGGGTGTCCTTTAGTTCTAAGCCCACTAGGTTTATTTAGTTGATCTCAAACACAATGCTGAAGCTGGCACCCAAGGATGTCACAGATGTTGAAATGGATGTGAAAGGGTATGTGCTTGCCAACTCAGTAAGTCTCCTTTGGCATGAGAGAGGGCTCAGAGGAAAACAAAGGTAAGCGTGTACCATTTTCATTCTTCATGACCAAAGTCTAGCATTTCCACCCTTACAAGGCTTTGAGGCAGAGAGCAGCTGGTGGCCTTTGTGAAAAAAATATTCAAACCAGCCTGGAGTCTTCTTTTTCCTGAATTTTAACTGTTTTGCATTTCATTACTTGCCAATTTTGTCATGAAACTCAGACAATCAAGACCCCATTAAAGCCCACATTCTCTGCTCATCTTCCTCTTAAACTTGCTATTTCTAACAAAAATGCAGGTGGAAACTGCAGGGAAAAAAATCAAAAAGGGGGGAAAATGAGCACTCCTAACAAGGAGGGCCCAAAAAAAAAAAAATCAATGGACAAAATTATTCCAGCACTTTCTAGATGATCAGGAAAGTGGAATAGGTGTGGGACTAGAGCAGGGAGCTATGCAAGCTAGTGGGCTGGGAGCCTTATGGATGCAGGGTTGTATTAGCTGTGTAGCTGTTAATATTGATAATTACGATGTCGATATATACACCATAATATATGCACATATAATAACAAACTTGCATTTCCGTTGTTAAATTCATCCGATATGACCTCCCCCTCAACCCAGAGTCAGAAATACGTGGACCTAGGCCAGAAGCAACTCATTGACAGATCACATGTGGGTGGACACATAACCCTTAGGCAAACATGCGAACAGGAAAACCCAGATCGATACCACAGATAGGCAGCAACACCACAATGGTCTCAGGAAATTTGCCCCCAATAAAACACGTTTGGCCGGAGGGGCCAGCATTCCCAAAGACCATAAAGTCAGATGCCACATTAAGTTAGGAACACACAGCCAATCAGAACACAGCATGCACATTACACGCAGTGATCACACGCTCCCCAAGTCGGACATCTGGACACGTGCCCAGTAGCTCTGCATTGTGTCCACGCAGGGTCGAAACCCATCTGCGTTTCTTATCAAGTGACTAGATTTATGACTCAGTGACTAGGCCCAGATTCCTGTTATAAAAAGAATACACAAATCGCATTATTTCACTTTGTGAAATGTATAAAATGACGGCCAAAACCATTGTACTTTGAGACAGTATTCAGACCCCGACTCTGTTGACTGATCTCCAGGCCGCTGCATTTAATTAAACCAACTGTTCCTGTTTAATCAAACGCCGCTTGCCTTTCCTTTTTTCAAGGTAAATTCATATTCGAGCAGCAAAGCCTTTATGCAAAGACCACTTAAAATAGAATGCTAATGATTTACTGCATTGTACTTTATTAATTAGTAAAATTTAAAAATAAATAATTACTCTGCAATCCTGCTGGGAGTGCATGAATTTTTTAGTATTCATAAAAAGGATACAAAGAAACAGAAACCATCAAGTTTTGTTACCGGGGCTATTTTGACGGATGAACCAATAAGACATGGTAATTAATGAAGGTACTTTGGATAGGATGCCAAACATTTCTGGGAGCCTCTTTTCTGGGCTGTTGATGAGAGACCCAGGAACCAACTAGAATAAGGCTAGGCTATATGGTAGGAACTTCAATCATGCTATATGGCAGCTTGCTTCAGTTAACTTTCTTTTCTGGACTTGTTCAGGGTTGATGTTTCATTGAGCCATGTATGTAAGCTTGCATGCATTTATTTAGCACGTACCCATATTAGAAGCAACAAAACACTAATCAACAGGAGTGAGAACAGCTAATACTTACTTCCAAAATGAAGGGGAACTCTTCACTAGTGTCCATGTGGGAGAAATAATTACTTCGGAGTGAGGTATTCCTTGAAGATGATGTCTTCAGCTTTATCCCTAAGAAAGAAGTGAAGGTGTGTGGATCTAGTTTAGGAAGGATATCCAGATCCTTTGTTCAGAACAGAGGAAGGCTCACCTTGTGCCATTTTTCTTCTTGCATATCGTTTTTTAAGACCTGGTTACATCCCAGCTACCTGTGTACAGTGTACTGCCAGAGAGCTTGATCTTCATCTGCGGAGTACGGTGGTGAGCTAGTGGTAACTGCCTTGAGACATCTTAGCTTTACGTAGACCATCCATATCAAATATCTGGAGAGGCAATTAATTTTCTTTCTTACCATTGTCCTCAGTGATGAATTCTCAGAGGTGGTTATCTTGAGAAGGAGGGGACTCTGTACAATGACTCATCCAACTTTATCACAAGACTCAAAAAAGAAAAATAGATATCCTAGTTTGTGTTGGGGGGCAGGGGTGGAGGGGGGATTAAATTACATTGCTACCTGAAATGAGGAATAAATAATATCCATAGTTTACTCAACATCCCACTTATTTGAAGGAATATAAATAATGGTACCAGACCAGTGTCCCAGGTGCAATGCTGAAAACACTGGGATTTACAATTTTCATTACTGCTCAATACCGGAAGGTAACTATACAACAACCTGATCAGGCAATAGGCAAAACTATTTCCAATGAACTCTCAAACGGACTTCCTATAGTTTGATGTCATGTACTACAAAAAATAAAACAGATTAGGTGTGTAGATCTGCCAATGCTCCTGGCCAAGTGAGCAATAGACATGCTAGTCAATGCTGATGTCCTGCCCCCACAGACAGGTTAAAGGAGACGAGATCTAATTAAATGGGGAGGCAGAGAGCACAGTCATGTCATCAGATAGTACCGGAAGGAACAAACAGAGACACATTCCTGACTGGGACTCAATCCTGCAGAATGTAAGCAACATAAATGATGACAAAACACCCTCAGCAGGATCTTCACCAGGGAGCAATTCCAAATACATGTTAACCTACACTCCTAAAAACGACAGTGGCAGCCTTCAGGTGGTGCCTCCTCCCATTGTACCAACTTCTAAGGCAAACACACAGCCTAACAATAACAGATGAATAACCACTACCTGACCAAGGGTGCCAAATAAATATCACATCTCCTGCCCTCCCCCTCCTTTTCTAGGTCTTTTCTCGGCCTGATCATCAACGAAATACTAAGCTGTAACACAAGTGTACATGACAAATACAGCACATCCAGGTCTAGGACACACAGAAGAACACCGAAGGGAAAATCTTGAATACCTGGTATAGAGCAGAATGAGAAGTTAACAGTTGTTTCACATTTTGTGATAGATAATCCCATATGTAATATGATGTAAGCAAAGATGTAATGATTTCTTACCTACAATCCTGGTTCTCTCTCAGAAAAATCGCTAGTGAAATCAAGATCCTTGAATTTGATTCATGTGAGCACCCAAACCCAACAGGGAGGCATCAGTCACAATGGTTGGTGTTGGGATGGAAACTAATTCCATTGGGAAGATTTTCTGGAAGACACCACCTGCTGAGTGAGTGCTTCGCATGAGTTGATATGATCAATTTGTCTTCCCATCTGCCTGAGAGTTGGTCCCACTGATCTTCCAGACACTTGCAAAGGTCTCGTGTTCATGCATGCATTCAAAACTAGGAAGATGCATGATGCCACTGATCCTAGAGGAGAGGATATTTGCCTTGCTCTTGGATGTCTGTTCTCTTCAGAATGTGACATTCCAGAAGCATAGATAGTCATATTTCTTCCGAAGGATAAACTTTTGTGTGTACGGTACTCAAAACTGCTCCAAGGTAATGTAGGGATGTACTCGGATAGAGATACATTTTTTGTGATTCATGTGCAAATCCCAATCGATTGACGGAGACCCTCCGCGATCCCTAAATATCATCCATGGTTTCTATGGCAAATCCCTACTTTTAACAAGCTTGGGTGCTTTTGTCGGAACTTGGGAGGAGGTGTTGCTGGAGGATATTAAACAAATTCAAGAGAATGCCCATACTGGATCACGTCCTGCACCCATTTGTCTGTAGTGATTTTCTTCAAGCTGTTGTTGAAACTAGAGATAGAGCCCCTACAACGGCCACTATCCTTGAAACAGGAATGGTATTTTCCAGTGCGTGGAAGCCGTCAATGATGCCTCGAGTCTTAGCCCTTTGTCTGTCCTTTACATTTTGTTGGCAGTCTTGTACAGGACTGGGACTGTCTTTGCCTGTATGGTGGCTGTCGATGTCAGGGTCTGTATTACTGGCAGTACCATTTAGATTGATAGGATGGATATCTGTATGTCTAATATAATCCACAGTACGCCTGCATTCTTCCTCCACCACGAAAGAATTTAGGTCTTTTTTGTTGTAATGCCCCCAAAGATCTGGCCATTTCAGTATCCACTTTTATGTTCTGGAGCACGTCAGCTACATGCTTCCCAAATAGTAACTCTCCATCAAATTGGATGCCCATGATCCATAATCTTATTATGGACTATTGGTCAGAAGGAGTAGCTCTCAGCCACTCATAACTACGTAAAACATCGCCTCTAGTCAGCTGTCGTAAGATAATGTTTGCCACATAGATTACCAAATCGTGCA
Organism: Calotriton arnoldi; assembly: GCA_963921515.1. Lineage (NCBI taxonomy): Eukaryota > Metazoa > Chordata > Amphibia > Caudata > Salamandridae > Calotriton > Calotriton arnoldi. The sequence goes on from CAWUFW010000186.1 coordinate 3,252,620, forward strand.
GCGCCACGGACGCCTTCTTCCCTTCATTCAGAACTGCCTTAACCTCACGTTTCGTTTTCTCTGGTAGAAGGGCTAGATACTGGGAAATATCTGACCACATCTGCCATTCTTATCTGTCAATTATTACAATGACATTGGCAGTCCTCATGGCCATACTGCCATTGAGGAGAATCTTTTGCCTTACATGTCCATCCTGCGGTCTTCTCTATCCGGTGGTGCTCTACACTATGACTGGGTTCCTGGATCACCGCTGCACCACTTGCATGACAAATTTATCTGCTTTGGGGTGACCAGGGAGAAAAGCCAGGAAATGTTCCTGGATAGCATCCGAAACAAAGTGATCTTATGTGCTACAAAAAAACAAGTCACTGACTTTTTCTCACCTTGCAGCAAACATCAAAAACTCCTCAGGGATACCTTGCCCAAATATTTGCTTACTAAAGACAGGGAGGAAACAACATGTATTCTTTCTGCTAGGTACCCAAAAGGAAAAAATAAAAATTAAGGGGGCAAAGTGGGTGAAGTCAAAACCTTGGCACTGATAAATCCACCCTTGCTAAGTAGATCTTTTTACAGTGGCTTTGTGACTACCCTGGGAAAAGACAATGGCAATACTAATCAGTCTATATGTAGGACAGCAAGGATTGGGATACAAGAGTAGCATATGCATCTCAAAGAAAGCTGATTGACACAAGTGTGCCCATGAAAAAGTAATTGTCTCTTCATTTGAAAAGGATGGGAGGCAAAGGGTTGCTGTTTGGATGCCAGCCCAAATCTAAGTCAATGGTTATTTACCCCCCAGTCCTCGTCCTGCGTCGTAGAAATCTTGATTGAAGGCATAATGTTAGAATAATTCCTCATTGACCATGTGGACTGTATAGCACTTTTCATAGATATATTGTCCACTGAAATATCACACAGAGTGACAGTGTCCATATGTCCTCAGGATGCATAACATCCTGAACCAGCCAATCAGAAGCTACATTTTTTCAGGGAAATAAACTGATGAACCGCCAACAAGCAGTTTCAAGAGTGAAAGTATAAAAAGTTTTTAAAAGCAGCCTGATAGGCTTCCATTGAAAACTGAAAGAAATGTTCTGCCTCTAAGATTTCAAGAGCTTCACCAATCCATGATGCACTCTAATGGCAGCTGCCTCACATAGTCCATTCTTTTTCAAACTGAGATATGTGATCTCTCTCTTTTTCCAATGTTCAGCCCTACCTAGCCAGGGAGGTAAGCAGGACATATAGGATTTCAGTGATGATTGCTACAACATAGAAACAGGACTATATGTAACATTTTCTTCTACATGGTAGTATCTTCATTGACAGTCATAAGGATTAAAATACCAAGATATTTCTATCATCCAGAAGGAAGTTGTTGGACAGAAAGGGGTAAAAAAAAAAATCACAATCTTGAGTGTACTTTGAAGAAACCAGTTTCTCTACTTAAAGAGATTTCTCAGGGTTTTCTGAAAAATTGTGTTATCATCCTGCATGTCTGAATCTAGACGGGAGTGTTTTGTACATGTGACAATTGGCCTCCAAGTTGCTGCCTTGCTGATATAGGCAAATGATATATTTCAAACATATGGTGAGGTAGCTGCCTTTCTTATGGAACAGTGAGCCTTAGGCTTCCTGGAAGAGGCTTAATCGCTAATTGAGAAGATAAAGTGATACAGGCTACTATCAATGTTGCAATAGGTTGTTTGGATGCGGCTAGACCAAGCCTGATTTGGCTATAATTAATGAAAAGCTTCATATTCTTCAGATCCTTTGTCAAGATAAGAGCAATGGATTCCTCTAATGTCAAGTGAATGGAGGAAGCATTCTGCTGCTGTGGATAGATTGGGAAAGAAAGTCAGCAGAGTAATAGTTTGATTAATGTGAAAGTCAGAAACAACTTTTGGGAGGAATGATGGACGTGCTCTCATTACCACCTTATTAGCGTGGAAACAGTGCACGGCTCTACAGCTGATAAAGCCCACAACTCCCTCAGTTACTTACCAGATAAGTTGCTGCAATGTAGTCTAGGGTATTGGCTCAAAAGGAGAAGCCACCCGTTTTGACAGAGAATGTTTAATTCCCATGGTGGAGAAGGAGATGTAATTGGAGGAAACATTTTCTCAAGTACTTCAAAAATCATTAACAGGCTTTCTGAAAAATGACAAATTCTTTGGAGATTTCTTGTAGGCTGTATTAGCAACCAAATAAACATCTATTGATGACAATTAAGAGTCTGGCTTGAGCTACATGAAACAGGTAATGTAAAATAACTTCTTCCTGATAGGTGATTGGATAAGGTCTATTATTCTGACCCATTTTGCAGAATCTCTTCCATTTCATGGAATAACATACTAGTGGAGCAACGTTTCGCTTCTTTTAACATTTCCTACAAGCCGGTAGGCAAATGAAATGACAATACTGTCTGACTTCAGGAGCCATGCTGCCACATACAATGATGTTAAAGTCTATGCTGCATTTGCCCCTATGTCTGGTCAGCAGATCAGGTTTGCACGCCAGTCTCCTGTGTGGTTTCATGGACATCTGTAGAAGGTCTGGGTGCAACCAGTGCCTCAGCCAATCCGGGTCTATTTTTGCTGGAGATCTCCGCAGTTTCATTATTACTGAAGGGATAAGTTAAATCAGTGGAGAACTTAAATAAATCGTCTTGACAAACTGCTGAAAAGGGCACTGACTAAAGGCCTAGGCGCTAATCGTCTTGATGTAAAGTTTCCGCTTTTTCTGTTTTGTACTGTTGCGAAGAGTTGTATGGAAGGTGTCATTTATGACTGAGTTCCTAAACACACTCATGAGACTCTTAGTAATAGCAAGGGGAAAGTCTGCTTGCTGATTCATTGTGCCCAGAATGTGAACCTCTGTTAGCATAGGTTTCATGGCTAGGGCCCAGTGGCAAATTGATTGCTGTAAAAAACATCTGCCTTTCCTGTGTGGGCACGTCGGGTTTTTTGCCTTTTGCTGGAACCTATATTTTTGCTGACTTTAGAACCCAGTGCAACTTTAACCCTGCTAACCAGTAGTAAACTGCCTATGCCACCTTTTAAACATTGATGAACTGGCATATTCCTATCTGGCATATTTAACTTGTCTATAAGTCTCAAGTATATGGTACAAAGTGTACCCTGGGCCTGGAAGTTAAATGCCACTAGTGAACTGCAGCGTCTATTATGTCATCAGTTAAAGTGGCAGTGCAAACACAGCTTCAGGCCTACCACTGTAGCCCGACTTTAACAGTGGAAACACAAACTGCGACCTGACAAAATAAACTCCTTTGGCAGTTAAAAACCTTCCATTTAAGCATTTGAAAGTCTCTCCTATATAGGCTTGCAGCCCACAAGACAAGGTGCAGGGTATTTAAAAGTAGGAAATCTAGAATTGTAAAGTTGACAAGGACAAGTCCTTACAGTAAAGCATATAAAAGCTATTTTTCAATGTGGCAGGCCAAGTTGTCTTATGTAGGAAACCAGAGTACAGATTAAAATCCTAATACTGTATCTCAGGATGAGATATTAAACAACTATTTTTTTATAGAATTATTAGAAGGTCAATCCTGTGGTGGATTGGGACTTAGAGGGCTGGTTTATCTGGCCCACGCTCCATTGTGGTCAGCTTCAAATCCGGCCTACCGCAATTGTTAATAATCATCAGGGTTTTGTGCTTTTTGCCCCTATTTCTACTTAAAACTTTTAATATCTCGGATGGTTTTAATATCTGAAACCGAATAAAGATTATTTGATTAGAAGAAAAAAATCTGATACCCCTTATTGGATTTTTGTCATTTGGTGTCATTTTGTTTAGAACATTTTACCGTACTTTTCTAATTTTAACTTCACTACTGTTTTGGTACAGCATAAATACTTTACAAATTACCCTATGTTAAGCCTGTTTGCTCTGTGCCCTAGCTACCAGGGGTACAGGCTAATTCAGGGACTTTGAGGTTCATCCTGACGAGGATTGTGTTTGTTACTCGAGGTCAGTTGTCACCCCGATTAAATAATAACCCAATTTTTTATAATTGCATTTCACGGAAAGCAGTCTCGGTCTGGTACCGCCTTGCCTGTTCAGGTAAAACACAGAGGCGGTACTGTCTATTTAAATATGGATGGGTGATTTATTCTTCTTCAAGCACAGAAGAAAAACCTTGAGGGCTAGGCGGGATACTCTCAGTTCTAGATAATTTGTTGTAGAAGATTCCTTGTCTTCCATTGCCCCAGAACTTCCAGATTTTCTAAATGGACCCCCAATCCTAACAGAGAAGCATCTACCACTAGGAATAGCGAAGGTAGCTGCTTTTGAAAAGCAACTACTTTTTGGACCGGTGTTGAGATCTATTTTCGATGGTTGATTTGAAGACCTAGCCGGTGTAGTAGCTCTGACGTTCTTACAAAGTCCTGCTTCACCTTTGCCTGAGTGGGAGCTTTAAGTAGCCAGTTGTCCGGATAAGGAGAGATAAAAGGATACTATTATTGCCATATATTTTGAGAAAGTGTGAAGAGCTGATATGAGACCGAATAGCAGAACTGTATACTGATGTTGAATTTGCATCATGTTCTGTGAGGTTTCGCTACTCGGATGTGAGAACATACATCTTGCAGATCTATTGCACACATCCATTCATTATATTCCTGGTGCGGATAAATATAAGGTAAGCATTGTGAACTTTTCCTTCTTCATAAACTTGTTAGTGAATCATAGGTCCAATATCAGTCTGCTGTATTCCTCTTTTGGGCCTTTTTTGTGAACCAGCAAGTACCTAGAGTAAACTCCTTGGCCTTTCTCATGAGAAAGGCCAATATAAGGGTTTCTTGGTCCTTAAAGATATTGTTGTTGGGGTTGCAAAGTCCAGTAAGAGGCTTGGACCCCACATTGGAAATACTTCAGAACCTTTATCTTGTAATGCTGCTTGAAGAATGTCTTCCTTTCTTCAAGAAACACTGACTTCAGGGGTCTCTGTCTTGTTTTTTATCTTCGCATGTCATGTCTAAACAAGGTGAATCCTGAATACTGGAGGTTCATTATTTTCAATTGTGCCTCTGGCTTTAAGGTGGTAAGGCAGAGCCAAGAGGAGCTACAAATGGATACCTATGGCAATATCCTAGTAGCTGTAAATTCTGCCGAATCAACTGCAGCACTTATGATCTGCTTGGAGACCAGTGAATTTTCATGTAGCATTTTCAGCAAAATCTTCTTGACAAGGTTTTGGAAGATCTTAGACAAAACTTGTCATGCATTCTCAGATTTCACTTTGATATCTTTCAAGGAGAGCAGTTGCAGTGGCCTTTTTTAGATGGGTACCTGCTGTCTCACATACATTCATTCAAGTTGCATCAAGTCATTTGCTTTCTCGCTCTGGTGGAGTGGTAGTCTACGGAGCTAAGACATACCAGTGTCCCTCAGAAGAAACTCATGATCCTTTTGCAGTGCTCTATATTTTTCAACAGGCACAGAGTAGTTGCATTCATAGTGGCAGGGGTAAGCAACATTTCCTCTGAGATATCAAGTAGGCCAGGTGTTAAAGGCAGCAACGGTTCAGGAGCTGCCCTTGGCTGCAAAGTTTCGAAAGAAGCAGAAAACCGCCGTCTGTTGTGCCTCCAAAGGAATGTTCAATTTAGCTTTTCCACAGGCTAAGACTTCTTGATGGAAAAGACACTAGAGTAAGATGTGCCTAGTGACTCTAGTGTATAAGATGAATGGGTATCATCTGCGACCAAAATAAGAGACCTGGATCTGATGGAAGAGCTGTATCTTTTTCTCATTCTGGTGTGGGACGAGAGAGTGTCAGAGATCTGTGGCATATAGGATGAATGGGTATCACTGATGTCCAAAATAGGAGACCTGGATCTGGAAGGTGATCGCTGTCCTGGTCTCCTCTTTGGTGTGCGAGGAGAGGATACAGATATCTGTGGCCTCGATACCAACCTGAGAGGTGACAGTTGCAAAAGTTGTAAAGGAATTTGTACAGTACCTTCAAAAGAGATTGTTGGTTTTAATAGTCTGAAAGGTAATAGATGCAGATCTGAAAAGATAGGATGAGGCATACCTTGAGGAATCCATGAAGGGCACTCTACTCTCTTTTTTGTGTTGACGAAGAGGTGGAAAAATGTGTTGTCATGAGAGAAGACGTGCCAATTTGATGAGCTGACAGCCTTGACGATGTTGTGGCAACGTCGAGCCAAGTGATAAAATTGATGGCGATGATGTAGCAGTCAAACGTATTGACCTCACGGGTGATGGAGACAACCTTGATTTTTTCAGTGCCAATGGTGATGGGATGGTTTTTTTTGCGCATTTTTGTATTGCTTTTCTAACTGTAACAGCAGGGTCCAAGTGGAAGGTAACTCACAATCGAAAAGAGACAGTTACTTTAAACATTGGAGATACAGAACCTTGTCAATGAGCCATCTATTACATAATGCTGGACTATGACTTAGATGTAATGGTGATGGGAACTTGATGGTGCCTTGTGGAGTTTCCTCTTTGACAATGACGAATGTAAAAACAAGAGATTTTCTGGCTTTGATGAGTGGTGTTGAGAGTCCTATGGACGTCGATTGGGAAGCAGGATTAAATGTTGATAATGATAGTGTTTTTGTCAACGTCGATCAGTGGGTTGTCTTCGAACGTTTCTTTAGGTGTTGGGTGTTTCAAGTGTTTGGCATGTTCTCCATAAAGTCAATGAGTGCTAGACATCGATCCCGGCTACCACCGACAGTAGGTCTGGGCTGATGCCCTCAAAGGCAATACGGTTACCTTATAAGGTGATCTCGAACAACGTGGATAATGAGGTTGTCAGTATCTTTACTTTCCAGACAATCTACTTTTTCTTTCTCCCCTTTTCAGGAGTACGCTGTCCTTTAGAAGAAGATGCATGGAAGGATGGCTTTTATAGTCTCCTTTTCTTCTTCCTTTCTTTCTTTACTCTCATATCTTGCATATTGCCTCTGAGCATCATCCCCTCTCTGTACTTCAAGGTTCTTTTGGACTTTGTTTTTAAACAGATGGTGACTGAACACGAGGTTGATGGCTACACCACACAGGACTTGTGAGGGTCAGAGACAGCCTTGTTCCTCCCACACAAGGGACCTTTTTAAAAAACAGAAGGCATTTCAGATGTGAAATCCTTTCACATAACAGCAAAAAAACACTTCACTGGATGGAATGAAGTAAAAGACGTTTGGTGAAATTGAAGAAGCAAAGATATCTTACAATTTTTAATACAAAACACAGGAGGTGTGAAACCTCACACTTGCTCTGAGATCATACACCCAGGAGCCGGGCAAAAGAACTCACTCTCTGAGCCAGTTGCTAGTAGTATGCATCATGTATAGGGGAAGCTGCAGTAAGTTTAAAGAAACATGACACTTTTTCCTGAGTTTCATATCAATCAGCTTTATTTCCAAACATTTTACACACTGTCACCCCTTTCTTCAGGTGCTGCAATGCAGGCTTGAAACTGCTTATTACAAAACAAGTCCTATGCACACGCACGCGAGTTAAAAGACAGTACAACACAATTGCTGTTGGTTAAGGATGAAGACACTCTTGTCCTTTTAGGTTGTGGTGTTCGCTTTTAATAGTGTTGCTCTACAGGCCAGCCAACACGTGTTTCGTCAGTGGGTTAGTGAACCCGTGACTTCTTCAGGGCTGGAAACAACATAGAAAAGGTTAATAACCTCACCAAAGGTGTTCTATTTGTGTGTACTCTATTGACAAAAATTGTTTGTGACACACGCTTGTTTTCTATGTTGTTTCCAGCCCTGAAGAAGTCACGGGTTCACTAACCCACTGACGAAACACGTGTTGGCTGGCCTGTAGAGCAACACTATTAAAAGCGAACACCACAACCTAAAAGGACAAGTGTCTCTTCATCCTTAACCAACAGCAATTGTGTTGTACTGTCTTTTAACTCGCGTGCGTGTGCATAGGACTTGTTTTGTTTGAAGGCGGACCCTAGGGTCTACATTGGAGGGTTCAGGGGACTTTCCCTCAACTGTGGTACTGCATAAATATTGTTTACTAGTGTATACACCTCACGTTATTTGGTAAAGCGCCATCCTTTTTCCTGTGATAATTAATTTCCCCCTTTCGTTCACATTGAAACTGCTTATTGAAGGTTCATCAGTTTACTTCTAGGAAACAATTTAGCATTGGATAAGCTATTACGGGTGCTGCCAACTGTAAGTATGGAAGGAAACTGACTCCCTATGCAATATTTCAATGGGCATTACATCTATGAAAAGTGCTCCGGGGTTCCACCCACGCAGTGAGAAATGTTAATGTTTATAACTATCAATGAAGATCCTTCGATGCAGAATATTACCACTATGTTGTTTGGCAGGATGGGTGCTGTAAATGTGACAACAGATCTCCTCAGGGTTGATGTAACATCCCAATATATAAACAGCAAGCCTGGGACTGTGGTCTCAACTCTAACATTGTGGAAATGAGAAAAGTCCATCCCCCTTGACGGTTTTTCTATAAAAAGTATTTTGAAGTATGAGGTTTGCCATTGCGGAGAAGGGTATCTGGCGCTTAGAGGGAGTAAAGGGATTCTGGTGTGAGGGAAAATAATGTTTGACTCCCAGGAAGGGCAGTGATGAGTGCAAGATCTCTGGGTGTGGCGGTTAAAAGATCACTGGGACTGGTTGGAAAAAGATCTTGGAGCAAAGGGGCAAACATCTGTAGATGGGGAAAGGATCTCAAAGATGTACGGGAGGGGCCTCAGGGAAGTCTGTGGGTAAGAATTACTGCATCTGAGGAAAAGAAAACTGAGAAACTTGGTTATCTCTGACTTCGGCAAAGTCTCTGGTATAATACAATCTCAGGTTGTGAGATGAGGAATCTATTACACTGGAGAGGGAAGTTCTCTGGAGTTGGGAGGAGGGGAAGGAACTCTAGAAAAACAGAGGAAAGGGATGATTTCTGCTAGTGGGAAATGTTCTCTGAGACTGTGGCGGAAATGCTCTTGAGTGTTGGAGGGGGCAGACAACCCTACTCAATGGGAAAATGGATCACAGTGAGGAAGATTTCATTTTTCTGTGGGAGGCAGGGGGTGGGGGAGAATATGTGTGGCAGTGTGGACAGGGATGCCTTGTAGTAGTTTGAGCGAAAAGACATCTGTGGCTGTTTACAGGAAAGCCATCTCTGCGTTGCATGGCTGTGGTGGAGCAGAACATATTGACATGGCTACCGACAGGAAAGGGATGGGAGGGAGCATCTCCATGTATGCGTGGGGGGGAGAGAGGGGAACATCTTCATGGCTGCAAGGGTAAAGCAAAAGCATTGCTTTGGCAGTGGATGGCAAAAGTATCTCTCCGGCTGCGGTAACTGGGTTAGCGGTGTGATGGAGCATCTCTCTGGCTGCAGAGGATGAAAAGCATCTTCCTGGCTGAGCTGTGGAGGAAAAGCATCTCTCCGGCTTTGGTGAGGAGGAAAAGCATCTCTTTGGCTGTGGTGGGGAGGGAAAGCATCTCTTCAGCTGCAGTGGTGAAACACCCCCTCTCCAGCTGCTGCTAAAAGCGTCCCTCTGGCTACAGGGGATGGCGTTGAGAGCGGTAGCGTCCCTGCAAATGCAAAGAAGGGATTACCTCTCCAGCTGTGAGTGGGGGTGGGTGGCCATCTCTCTGATAGCAGGGAGGAAAAGCATTATTTTCAGGTGCAGGGGAAAAGCATTGATCTGGCTGTTGCAGAAAAACATCTCACTGGCTGTGGGGGGAAAAACACATCTCTCTGGCTCCCCTAGAAAAGAATATCTCCAGCAGCTTTGGAACATCATCTCTCTGGCTGAAGGAGAAATGCAACTTTACAGCCATGGGGGAAATTTCTCTGTTTACAGGCGAAAATGCATCTATAGCTGCGGATAAGTACATGTCTGCACCAGAACACTGGCAGTGGCAAAAAGGCACTTATTTGGCTGGCAGAAAAGTATCAATGTTGCTCCAAGAAAAACAGTCTGGGGGCAAAGTGACACATCGGAGGCTGTACGGAGATGGTAAAGTGTCAGTGGATCCAGAAGGGGAGAACATATTTGTGAAGTGGGAGGACAGAGGCCATCAAGGCCTTCTTAGAGAGGAATCTCTGGAGCAAAACAACCTCTGGTGGCAAACCGATCTCCAGACATTGGCCAAATGGTTCTGCGGAAAGAGGCCAAAAAGTTCTCCAGAGGTATGATAAAAAGACCTAGAGAGATGGGCCGAATTGATTTCCAGAGATGGGAAAAAGGAATCTCAAGAGATTGGTTGTAGGAACAGGCTCTGGAACTGGATAAGGAATAATGTCTTTTTGGCGCAACAGCAAAATGATCTTAGCTTGCAGCTGGGATAAGGAACTATGGGCTGGAATCTGAATGAAGGTGAGAACTAACCAGGGGAAGGATTCTTTGGAGGGGAAGAAAATCAATGTGATGACTGCAGTGCGGGAAAATGTCTAAGTCCAAAGAGTCCAGAAGAATATCTGGGACCAAAAATAGGAAAAAGTCTCTGGGGTCGTAGAGACTGGAGCTCTTGGGGTAGAAGATGCAAGAATTTCTGGGGGATGGTAGAAGGAAAATAACAGTTTCTTACCTGTAACTCCAGTGCTCTCGTAGGGGTATTTCCATAAGTTATAAGCACTGAATAGTCACGCCTGCGCGCAGGGCCCCCGGAGCACTACTTTTAGATACATCTTCTTAAGTGGATATTTTTCACCAGTCTTCAGTAAGGCCTGTAAAGACACTTAAGAGATAGAGAGACAGATAATGCAGCCGAAGTACATAGGCTACACTGACCAAAGTCTTCATCATTTAGTGAAAAAAGGGCCAGTATACACAGAATAAATCTCCACAAAAGCCTTTTTTATGATAGAGATGAATGGGAGTAGGACAGAGTAGCCTCATAGGCTGCCATTATATGGCTCAAAACTAGAGGCTGTACCTTTAAGAACCCAAAGACCACCAGTATCCCAGCATGCACAGCTGGTGGCAGTTGCTTCAGTTGTTTAAGGCGATGTGAGACATATACAGATTGTCTGGACACCTCTGTCTATTCCACTGGGGAGGAGGGCGGGCTGCTTATGACTTACCATGGAAATAACCCTACGAGAGAACTGGAGTTACAGGTAAGAAACTGTTCCTTCTCTCATAGGGGATTTCCATGTATAGTCATAAGCACTGAAGCACAAGTTACTAACTTGTGTAACGATATATCTGTAAGAGACAGTAGTTAGTGACAGATTCCTTACCTTAGAATATCCCCAGGCGTCAGGCTGGATCCGGAAAGTTTTTGCGTAGCAGTACCCTTGCGCGTCGGTAATCGGCGTCGTGCGGCTCCGCGTCCGTTGTCGGCGTCGTGGTCGCCGGGATGACGTCGCGGGCAGTACTTAGACGCCGCCCCTGCGCACTGACGTCAGTTCTGTACACGACTTTCCGCGCCAGGAACGCAGAGCCATGCAAGAAGCTGACATAGGTGTCTGAAAAATACTAGGGCCCTGGAAGGGATGTCCTTAACCCTAGAAATCAGTTCGCAGAACGGGGAGGATGGGTGGGGCGGTAAGGAATCTGTCACTAACTACTGTCTCTTACAGATATATCGTTACACAAGTTAGTAACTTGTGCATCTGAAAGAGACACGTTAGTGACAGATTCCTTACCTTAGAATAGATACCCCAGCAATACCAACCCCGGTGGTGGGTCTGCGAACAAAGATCAGACAAGGAAGTCATGGAGGACAGAACGGCCAAAGAAGCCGTCCCTCCGGACCTGACTGTCAAGGCAGTAATGCTTTGTAAACGTGTGCAGCGAGGCCCAGGTAGCTGCCTGACAGATATCCTGCAGCGGAACACCGCGGCCCAAAGCCGTGGTAGCAGCCGTTGCCCTGGTGGAATGGGCACGCAGCCCAACAGGAGGCTCCTTCTTAGCCAAAGAATAGCAGGCTTTGATACACAAGGTGACCCAGCGGGAGATGGTTCTCTTGTGCACCGCCCGACCTTTTGGCGCCCACGTAGCCAACAAAGAGCTGGTCATCCACCCGGAAGTGTTGTGTGCGGTTGATATAAAAGGAAAGCGCACGTTTTGGGTCCAGACGGTGGAGCCTCTCTTCCTCTCTGGAAGGATGCGGAGGCGGAAAGAAGGTGGGCAAAGTGATGGTCTGCCCAATGTGGAAGGCAGTAACCACCTTTGGCAAGAAGGACGGACGCGTCCGAAGAACAACCTTGTCTGGATGTACAGACAGAAAGGGAGGTTTGCATGACAGAGCCTGGAGCTCACTCACCCGCCGAGCGGAGGTGATGGCCACCAGAAAGGCTGTCTTCAGAGTCAGAAGACGAAGAGGACAGTTATGTAGAGGCTCAAAGGAGCGCACATGAGAAAGGTAAGAACCAAGTTCAAGTCCCACTGAGGCATCACAAACGGAACAGGAGGGAAGAGGTGTGTAATGCCTTTAAGGAATCTGTTAACAACAGGGGACTTGAAAAGGGAGGGCTGATCAGGAAGCCTGAGGAAGGCCGAAATGGCACAAAGATAGCCCTTGATGGTACCCAGGGCAGAACCCTGTTGGGCCAGTGAAAGAAGGAACAGAAGAACCTCAGAAAGAGGGGCAGAGAGGGGATTCACAGCCTTTGCTGTGCACCATGCCACAAACTTGTTCCACCTGCAGGCGTATACCACCTTAGTGGAGGGACGCCTGGCTGCCAGAATCACATCACAAACTTCGGGAGGCAAGTCGAAAGGAATCAACTGCCGCCGCTCAATCTCCACGCAAGCAGGTGGAGGCTGGACAGGTTCGGGTGGAGGACCGTCCCCTGCTGCTGCGACAGAAGATCCTCCCGAAGAGGCAGACGGATCGGGGATCGGCGCTCATACTGAGTAGCTCGGGATACCAAACTCTTCGAGCCCTGTCCGGAGCCACAAGGATGACTTGGGCCCGGTCGCGCCGAATCTTCTTCAACACTCTGGGTAGAAGTGGTATAGGCGGAAAGGCGTACAACAGACCGCAACTCCACTCGCAACGAAAGCGTCGCCGAGCGAGTGCCGCCTTGGAAATTCCAACGCGCAGAACTGATGACATTGCGCGTTCTCTTCGGTGGCGAATAGATCTAACCAAGGCTCTCCCCACTGCAGAAAGAGACCTTGCGCCACTTCCGAGTGAAGACGCCATTCGTGATCCATCATGCACCTGCGGCTGAGGTTCGTCCGCCCTGGCGTTCAGGGAACCTGCCAGGTGTTGAACCATCAGGAATATGCCCTGATGTTCCAGCCATGTCCAGAGGCGCAGAGCCTCCTGACAGAGGGTCCACGACCCCACCCCGCCTTGTTTGTTGCAGTACCACATGGCGGTGGTGTTGTCTGTGAACACCTGCACTACCTTCCCTTCGACAGAGGGAAGGAATGCCTTGAGTGCAAGTCGGATCGCCCGGAGCTCCAGAAGGTTGATATGGAGCCGGGACTCCGCCGGAGACCAGAGGCCTCTGATCTCCGCCTCTCCCATGTGACCGCCCCATCCCAGAAGGGACGCGTCCGTCACAACTGTGTGCTCTGGCTGGGGAAGGGAGAGGATCTGCCCATGACCCATTGCCGGTTCGAGAGCCACCACTGCAACTGTTTTGCAGCCCCTCCGAGATCTGGACGTGATCGGACAGGTTGCCCTGGTGCTGCGCCCACTGGAACTTCAGGTCCCACTGCAGAGCCCGCATATGCCATCTGGCATGATCGACCAGCAGGATGCAGGAGGCCATGAGGCCCAGCAGCCTCAGGGTCATCCGTACCTGAAACCCAGGATAAAGGCTGAAAGATCGGAATCATAGCCTGAATATCCCGGACTCGCCGTTCGGGAGGATAGGCCCGAAACTGCGTCGTGTCCAGAACTGCTCCGATGAAAAGGAGCTGTGGAGAAGGAATCAGATGCGACTTCGGCACATTGATGGAGAACCCCAGCGAGTGCAGGAGTTCGGCCGTAGTCTGGAGGTGGGAGACGACTGCCTGGGACGAGCCCGCCTTCAGCAGCCAGTCGTCGAGGTAGGGGAATACTGGAACCCCTGCCCGGCGCAGATGAGCTGCGACCACCGCCATCACTTTCGTGAACACCCGAGGGGCACTTGTAAGGCCAAAGGGAGCACGGTGAACTGAAAATGCTCGAGGCCTACCGTGAACCGAAGGTAACGCCGGTGGGCCGGCAGGACGAGGATGTGGAAATAAGCGTCCTGCAAGTCCAACGCTACCAACCAGTCTCCAGGGTCGAGGGCAGTCAAGACCTGAGCTAGGGTGAGCATCTTGAACTTCTCCTTCCGGAGGAAGCGATTGATGTTCCGGAGGTCTAAGATAGGACGCATGTCCTCCTTGTCCTTTTTGGGCACCAGAAAGTAGTGGGAGTAGCAACCACGTCCTACTTCTGGGGTCAGAACATGCTCGATGGCCCTCTTGTATAAGAGGGCCGTGACTTCCTTCTGCAGAAGCATCAAGTGATCCCCTGACATGCGGTGGAATTGAGGTGGCATGGCTGTGGGGGTGGTCTCGAAGGGGAGGGAGTAGCCCCTTCGGACAATGTCCAAGACCCACCTGTCCGAGGTGATGGCACGCCAGTGGTGAAGGTGATGGCGGACCCTGCCCCCTACTGGCGTGCTGTGCACCTGAAAGGAGCGACTAGGAGGGCTTGGAGGCCGCGGACGGGTTGGAGGTGGTGGCCTGACCCGCACGCTGGTTGCCCGAACCGCCACGGCGGTATCCACGTCCTCGGCCACGCGAAGACGCTTGCTGCGCGGGCCGGTGGCTGGGCAGCGGACGTGACTGGGTGCCCCCTCCGTGGCCACGAAAGGGGTGAAAAGCAGAGGTTAGCGGACGGCGCACAACAGAAAGGCCCAGGGACTTGGCAGTAGCCCGTGAGTCCTTAAAACGCTCCAGCGCATGGTCTGCTTTGGAACCAAAAAGACCGACTCCATCAAAGGGCATGTCCATGAGTGTATTCTGGACATCACCCGAGAAACCAGATGTTCTCAGCCAGGCGTGGCGACGCAGCGCCACCGTCGTTGCAAGCGATCTGCCCAGCGAGTCGGCGGTATCAAGGCCACAACGTATGGTGTACTTTGCCGCATCCCTACCTTCCGCAATGGTGCAGGTAAGCAGTGTCTGGACCTCCTCAGAACACTGGGGCAAAACAGCCGCCACCGAATCCCACAGGGAGTGGGTATATCGGCCCAAAAGGCAAGCGGTGTTGACGGACCGCAAGCTAGCACTGGAGGAAGAAAAAGCCTTCTTCCCAAATTGGTCCAGGCGTTTGGATTCCCTATCCGGAGGGGCGGTAGGGAAGGCGGTTTGGGAGGCAGAGGCTTGAACAACCAAGCTCTCGGGGGTGGGATGTTGAGAGAGAAACAAGGGGTTGCCCGGAGCAGGGCGATGGCGTCGGGCCACGTTCCTATCCACAGGAGCCCCTGTGGTGGGCTTGGACCAGGTGCCCAAAAGAACGTCAGATAGTGCATCATTAAACGGCAGCACAGTCTCCGATGAGGAAGCTGCCGGCTGAAGCACTTCCGTCAGGAGATTAGTCCTGACAGCCACAGTAGGCAATTGGAGGTGCAAGGCTCCAGCTGCTCTACGCAACACCGTTGCGAAATTTGCTCCCTCCTCCGTAGCCACGGGAGGAGACAGCATGCCAGTGTCAGGGAAGTGTCTAGACCACTGGCATCCCCAAGTTCCTCTGCCCAGTCCTGATCATACTCACACTGCTGTGTGAGAGGGTCTTCCGACCCCTCCCAGCTCTCCTGGTCCTCCTCTGGTTCAAAATATGGAGGAGGAGGGACATCTGGGACCCAAGGTCTCATCGGGCGCCGGAGCCGGTGTCGAGCGGCGTCGGTCCGGCTCCATGTCCGGAGCCGGAGAGAACCGAGGAACGACGCCGCACGGAGCCCCGGACGGCGTCAGGAACGGCACCGGGGACATCGGCGCCGGCGTGGTTAGGTCAACCGGCGTCGATGGGGGTTGCGGTACCACCGGAGCCGGGATCGAGGCCGGGGCCGGAGCCGAGGCCGGGATCAAGGCTGGCGGGACAGGCGACGCCGGGACCGGAGTCGTCAGCGACGCCGGAGCAACCCCATCAGGGCCCGCGGGGCCCGAAGGCGCACCGGAGGGACCTTGAGGCCCGAAGAGGCGGGCCATGGCCGACAGGAATTCCTGTATTTCGGCCGGAGTTGCCCCCGATCCCGGAAAGGACGGGTAATGCGGGGGCGGCTCCACAGGCACGTCCGGGGCCGCGGGGACGGTGCTGACAGGGGCCTCAGCCGAGTCGCGAGACCGGCGAGGCGAAGTCTTAGAGCGATGATGCTTCTTAGACTTTTGTGCTTCGACTTACCCGAGGAGCGCGAAGACTTGGACTCCGGCGACCGGCGGGGGCTCCGCGACCGGCCCTCGACCTCTCCCGGGCCCGGGGCTTGGTGCGGCGCGGAGCCGACTGCCGGACCTCGAGGAGCTTCGAGACCGCTCTCGCAAAGCCTTCGGGTGGAGTTTCCGGCAGTCAGGGAACGACTTCGTGTCGTGGTCTCGGCCGAGACAGTAGAGACACTCTAAGTGCGGGTCTGTGATCGACATCATTCGACCACAGACGTCGCATGGCTTGAAGCCGGGCATCCCTACTGACACCTAGGAGTCGAGAAGACTCGAAAAGAAACAGTAAAAAATTCACCAAAAATTTAGTCAAAAATTGACTAGGGCACTGCTCTTCCCGGATCTGCGCTTACTGGCGCGGAAAAAGAAGAATTGACGTCAGCGCGCAGGGGCGGCGTCTAAGTACTGCCCGCGACGTCATCCCGGCGACCACGACGCCGACGACGGACGCGGAGCCGCACGACGCCGCCTACCGACGCGCAAGGGTAGTGCTACGCAAAAACTTTCCGGATCCAGCCTGACGCCTGGGGATATTCTAAGGTAAGGAATCTGTCACTAACGTGTCTCTTTCAGATTAGATTAGCAAGCCCATCCCCAGAGAGCACAGTGGAGGAGACAGAGGATTATTGGAAAAATGTTTAAGCAAATAGGTTTCTTAGGGAAGCCTACCTACTTGAGCATCTGCCCTAGCATCCGAGTCTAGGCAGTAGTGTTTAATGAATGTATGATCTGACTTCCAGGTCTCCGCTTTGCAAATATCTGGAATGGAATATTGCGGAGCAAGGCGGTAGAGCTGCTTTACCCCTGGTGGAGTGTGCTTTAGGTCCAGCAGAGAAGAGTTTTGTTAGCCTTTTGATAACAGAGTAAAATATATGAAACAATCCATCAGGAAATGGATTGCTTAGAGCTGGCTAAGCCTGTACGAAGGGAGCCATGGTTGATAAACAATTGGTCTGATCTCCGTATATATCTTTTGTTTTGTCGAGATAAAATTTGAGAACCCGTCTAACATCCAGGGATGGAGGGATCTCTCCACTGGATTAGAAGAATTCTGAAAAAATGTAGGCAAGGAGATTGTTTGGTTAACATGGAAATCCGAAACCACCTTAGGGAGGAATTTCGGATGAGTCCTCATGACGACTTTGGAAGAATGAAATATGGTGTATGGCTAATGAGAGCAGAGAGCTTGGAGTTCACTAACCCTGCGGGCGGATGTGACAGCCACAAGGAAAGCTGTTTTCCAAGACAGGTGTGGAAGAGACGCCTTATGTACAGGCTAGAAGGGTTCCTGCATAAGGCATGAGAGAACTACATCAAGCACCCATGGAGGAGAAGGTCGTCTAATGGGAGGGAAAACCTTCTTCAAACCTTCCAGGAAATCTTTGATGGCAGCGATTCTGAAAAAGGAAGTTTGTGAAGGACATTTTCTGTAGGCAGTAAGAGCTGCCAGGTGAACCTTAATGGAAGAAAATTGCAAGCCAGATTGGGTCAAATGGAATAAGTGTGGAAGGATGATATATTCATGGCAAGAGTTTGGGCCTTCATTCCTAGATGAACACCATATGCAGAATCTCTTCCATCTGAGGGCATATGCAGAACATGTAGAGGGCCACTTTGCTTCTCTGAGGATCTCCATGCAGTCTTGCAGCAGGTTCAAGTGTCCGTACTGCACTAGTTCAGGAGCCATGATGCCAAACTCAAAGAGGAAAGGTTGGGGGGTACCATCTGACCTCCGAAGTTCGTCAGTAGATCTGTCTTGCATGGCATCCTGAGATGTGGCTGGATAAACTGGTGAAGGAGGTCCATGATCCACCATTGACGTGGCCACTCCGGAGCTATGAGTATTACCTTGGTCCTCGAGTGAGACAGCTTGATGAGGACTGCCTGGATCAGGGGAACTGGTGGAAAGTCGTAGAGAAATTTACCGGACCAGTTGATCCTTAGGGCATTCCCCAGCATTCCCAGTTGGAAGTACCTCGATGCAAAGCTTTGGCATTAGCTGTTTTCTGTGGTGGCGAACAAGTCGATGTCCGGAGTGTCCCACCTTCTGAAGATGTCTTGGACAACGTCGTCGTTTAAGACACACTTGTGATTTTCTTGGAGCAGCCTGCTGAGGGAGTCGGCCTGAGCATTTGGAACACCAGGGAGGTGAGCCGCAGTGATTGTGAGGTTCCTGGCCAGAAGCCACTCACTTCCAGATTGCCTGGGCTTCTTGAAATAAGGGCTTGGACCTAGATTCTTCCTCCTTGTTGAGGTAATATATCGCTGTTGTATTGTCAGTGTTAACAAGCAGGGAGGTGGAAGTGAACAATGGCTGAAAGGCCTTCAGTGCCAAATGGACTGCGCGTAGCTCCAGGAGATTGATACGGTATGTGGACTCCCTCTGTGACGCCTTGCCCTGGATTTGAAGGTGGTCCATATGGGCTCCCCATCCTAGCAGTGAGGCATCCGTAACTATGGTCTGAGGAGGTATCTCCTGTGAAACGGAATGCCTCATAGGAGATTGGCTGGAGTGCACCACCATCTCAGGGACAGCTGGGCATGCTGAGACAGTTGTATACTGTCATCCCAATTGCCAGTCAGTTGGTTTCACTGATCTTCGAGGAACTACTGTAGGGGTCCCATGTGGAGGCAGGCATTTGGCGTGAGAAAAAGGCAGAAGCCATCAAGCCGAGAGGAGACTTTCCTCATGTTGGATGAGAAATTGTCGTGAGATTCTGAGCCTTCTAAGGATTGATAAGAGTCGCTCTTCCTAAGGACACACACTTGCCTGGAGGGTCTCGATGGAGGCCCCCAGATAGTGTAACAATTGTACTGGGACAGAGGTTGACTTTGCATGGTTGACATGAAGGCCCAGCTGGTGTAGTAGATTGCAAGCCCAATTGTAGTGAAGCTGAGCCTCCTGAGACGTGGACGCCTTGACCAGCCAGTCGTTTAGATAGGGGTAGACGAACACTTTGTTTGCGGAGATGAGTAGCAACCACTGCCATGCATTTGGAGAAAGTCCTGGGCGCTCACTTCAGGTCAAATGGAAGCACTCGATACTGATAGTGGTTGTGCCCCACTACGAACCTCAAGAACTTTCAATGCTTTTTGGCGATTGGTATGTGAAAGTACGCATCTTGAAGGTCAATGGCGCAAAGCCATCCTCTTGGTGTAATTGAGGGTAAATCTGGTGTAATGACAGCATCCGGAACTTCTCTCACCAAATCCACTTGTTGGCCGTTTTGAGGTCGAGAATGGGTCTGAACTCGTTCTTGTCTTACTTTTTGATGACAAAGAACCTTGAATATAACCCCGTGCCTCGTTGGAGAGGAGGTATAGGCTCCACCACCCGCTTCTAAAGAGAATGTTGGCCTCCGACTGTAATTGTTGAAGTTGGTATCTGGATGGTTTCGGAGGTTTGGACGGTGGAGGACTGGTGAACCTGAGACAGTATCCATTGCGAACAATATTCAGCACCCAGTCATCTTGTGTGATGTTTTGCCACTCTTTCAGGTAATGCTGGGTGCTCCCCCCTATCAGAGTGGATAACGGAAGAGGGGGAAGGAAAGATTCTGGGTTTCAATCCTGTTGGTTGCTTACCCCCTTGTGCATGCTGCTGGTTTGATCGTCGTCTAGCCTGTCTTCTTTGAGAAGGCTGATAGGATTGCTGGTACTGTTGTTTTGCACCTGTCTGGCGACTCAGATACCTGCGAGGGGTTTGAACCCTCTGTGGGGAATAACGGTGTTGGAATGGCCTGAAAGATTTGCATTGTTCCTTAGGTTTCACCAAGCAGACTGCTTTCAGCGTTTCCATCTTTGCCTTCATCCTAGCCATCTCCTCATCTGTGTGAGTGCCAAAGAAAGTCGTTCCAGAAAATGGGAGATTGAGAATCCATTGTTGTGATTCTGGCTTAAGAGAGGTAAGACGAAGCCAAGATTGTCCTCGGAGAGCAACCCCATGACAGGATTCATGCGCTGCCAGGACAGAGGAGTCCGCTGCCGCACTAATGATTAGGTTAGAAACCATGAGACCTTCTGTGTGCATTTCATTAAAGTCTGCTCGCTTCTATCTAGGGAAACAGTCCATAAACTGTTGGGTGTGATTCCCACAGCGCTCTATCATATCTGCCTAACAAGGCTGTGGCGCTGGTGGCCGTCATTGTAGTTGCTGCCGTGTTGCAGACTTTCCTACCCACGGAGTCTAGCTTGCGGCTCGCCTTCTCAGGTGGGACTGCTGTGATAGGAGCAGTGGCATGTTGTTTTTCGCAGCCACCACAATGACAGAGTCCGGTGTTATGGACGTCAGTACCCTCTGCCTCGACGTAGATCGGCGGCGTTTCTTCGACGACGATCCGTGGGCTGACAGCGAACAGGTCGGCACCGTACCTCCTCTAGATGTCGACCAGGACCGGCAGCGTTTTTCAACCCTGTTTCTTCTGGAAAGCCCACCAGAGGCCGATGACAGAGCCCTGGTAGAGGACTCGCCCTGAGGTCCCACCTGAAGATTGTCTTCCCCTTTGGCCGTTCTGCTCCCTGAAGGCGAATCCTCTCCCTGACGCTAACAGTGCGCTTGGAGAATGTCCTACAAATACGGCAAGAGTCGAAGCATAACTTTCTGTTAAACAGAGTATACATAATCTGTGAGGATCAGTCTTGGTCTTCTTTCTACCACAGTCTGGACACTTATTAAAAAGCGATGGCATTTTGTAAGAGAAAATCCAACACTTCCTGTCAGAAAAAGACAGAACAAGGTTGGGAAAGACCAAAGACATTGAGTGAACAAGTTGTGAGTGAAATTCAGAAGTGAATTTTGAAGAGAAATGCCACAAATTGGCCAAGCTCAATGCTCCAGGGTCCTGTCAGCACGAGCCGGAAAAAAGAACTGAAGCAACTGCCACCAGCTCTGCATGATGGGATACTGGTGGTCTCTGAGTTCTTAAAGGCACAGCCTCTATTTTTGAGCCATATAATGGCAGCCTAAGAGGCTACTCTGTCCTACTCTCATTCATCTCTATCATGAAAAAGGGTTTTGTGAAAGATTTATTCTGTGTATAAAACATCTCAAATTCCTCTCAAATATATTGTACTGGCCCTTTTTTCACTTCATGAAGAAGACTTTGGCCAGTGTAGCCCATGTACTTAGGCTGCATTATCTGTCTCTCTATCTCTTAAGTGTCTTTACAGGCCTTACTGAGGAAAGGCGAAAATATCCACTTAAGAAGATATATCTAAAAGAAGTGCTCCGGTGTCCCAGCACGTGGGGGGAGGGGTAAGGGGGGACTATTCAGTGCTTATGACTATAAATGGAAATCCCCTATGAGAGAAGAAAGCTTTCCTGAAACAGAGGGGATCTGTAGGAGAAAATGTACATTTCTGCAGATGGAGGGAAACGATTTCTGACAACAGATATATTAAATTCTGTGGCAGGGGAGATTTGTTGGGGCTGAGTGGCAAATCTCTCTTGTGCTGGTTGGAGAAATAGGTTTTGAGTCGATTTGGGGGAAATATCAGATGCTGGTCAGAGTGGTTCTGTTAAAGCTTCTTAATAAAATCTATCTAGAGAATAAACATCAGACATCCAATCAATACAACATTCAGACTATAATAACAGAAAGTTCGAACAATTACCTCAGTCACATCACTTGAAAGATTCCCAACATAAACTTGGCAGGATCTATCAAAAGATACTTGGAAAAGAAAGGACAAATTCAGTTTCAATTTGTTGACATTTTCTCTTATCAACTATGCCATATTTATGCATTTTAACTTAGCAAATATAAAATTCTAGAACCAAGAACAAAAACCCCTCAAATCAACATTTCGAAGTCTGTCAATTTGTTGTAGTTGTTATAATAAGGGCCACTGGAATTCTGTTACTTTACGACTATGGAAAACCTATAATTAATTAATTTGTTTCATTTGTCAAATAATGCATCACCATCGGGTTGTGTGAATTTTAGGAAAATAACATTTGTCAGTTTTACAAATAAATAATAATGATGGGTAAATCAATTAAATCTGTGATAAACGTTCCCTGCCCACCTTTTACCCACGGACTTGATATTCAGAACTGGAAAAGGTGAGAACTTTTCTGCAGATTAATTGCCTTAATGTATCGCCTAACCTATTGATCAGGCATACTATGGTGTTCATTTTCAAACTAAAAGCATGCACATTTAAATACTTTTATATCAGGATAGAGTACAGGATTATTTTTCCCTAATGAGGCTTTAATCACAATCAAACAAAATGTTAGCATGTTCTGTGCTAAGCTTAAACAATTTACTGTAAAGAAGAAAACTATAATGAGCGTAAGAGATAACTACTTTCCAGATTTCTATAATAAACACCAAGATGATGACAGAATTACCTAAAATAATCACAGCGACTGGCGATCACTTAGTGTCACACTCCAGTGCATCGTTTTTCACACACTAAACTACTCTGGACAGAGACCCACAATATTTGTCCAGTTCATCCCAAACTGCCAGGTCTGGTCCTCTCCAAACAGAAACACAAGCAACCCCAGAATGTTTCCGACCTACTTAGGCGTTGTCAGTGAGGTATGCTCGAGTCTTATGGCACTGTGAGAAGGTTATCCAAGTCTGGGCACACCTGTTGCAAGCACAGCATCTCAGCTACTAGTGATCACTTGGGCTGCTCTTTATTGTTTTTCACTCACTATACCACTCGAGACTGAGGTCACAGTCAAGCAAATCAGCCTTGGTAGTGCTCCAAAAGGAACATTCCAGGCTGAACTATCAGGTGACATCACCTCCAGACAGGAACAAATGCAACTCCAGATCTATATGAATCTACTTAGACCTCGTCAGAGAGGTATCATTTGAGTCCTATGACACATTGAGCACGTACCAATGCCAGGTCACACCAGATGCACTTAAGGAGACTACTTCAACAAACAACAAGCTGATGGAAGGAATGGAAAATTAATCTCTACTACTGGTGTTCGATTGGACCCCACTTCAGTCCATCATTGTTTGCCACACCAGACAGAGACGTGATGCTGATTTAGAGATTGGATCGCAGAGGTTAAGTCGGTATGGGGGGGGGGGGAGTACTTTACTCCTATCATAACATGGGTCCTCCGCATACCAAATTTTAAGTTGTCCGCCAGCCCTGTCGACAACTCTGAACATTGGCAGGAACCGCCATTACAACAGTTTCTGTCAATGAAATAAAAGTTTGATGTACGATCCCATCAAAATGATTGTACCATCCATTAAACTTTTAAACATGTTTTTGTTGTTTCAAAAGAAAAACCTCAACATGGGATTTTGTTTTTGGAAAAACAAAAACTAATGACTCTCACACCATAAGAGATGTCACTCATGGTTTGGGGGTCATTAAAAATCTTTACAGTCCCTTACCAGCTCGTTTTTCATGGCTGTAAGGGAGAGCAAAAACTGGCAATTCGACCACCTACTCTAAATTAGGTAGGTGGTCAAATGGGAAACCTCTGACGGCATTTACTTCATTGGGGCATCGAAGGAGTATGTCAGAGACGGAGATGGGGGATTTTCCATGGTTGACATACTTAAGCTCCGACAGTCTGTAAATCAATAGTTGCTCCGCCAAACTCTAAATCAACCCTCAGTCAGGTTTGTTGTCCGAAGCTTCTGTGTCTGATGAGGAAAGATTAATGAACCAAGGATTGAGCTAATATTGTTTCTTTGGATTTGTTCAAACCTTTGCACAACTTGATTGTTGTAATGCCCGTAGTTTTAAAAAGTTGATAAACCAATGTAATTATATAATTTCTTACATTAAGGCATACATACAGAATGTGAAAGATGTTTTAATCACTAGCTTTTAAAAGACTTTCGCTGTGTCAGTGATTGTCCTATAATTATTTTAGACTGCTTTAAACCAAACTCATTGGTGTACCACTATTTATGAACGGATGCAAGTGAGGACTTGCCTAAATGTTGCAATATTGGTAAACATATAGCCAGAAATAACCTGCTTATTTATATTTGTATGTAACATATTTTTAGCTTTTGCGCAGAGATTGCCAGATTCCAAATTTTAGGGTTGGACATTGCTTTGATTGTGTGTCGATTCAAATACTTTTAGCATTATTTTAGTCATTACACAATGTTGTAAAAATAACTAAAAAAACGTTAAAAGGTAAAATGTTCTGCAAGGTAGTTAGTTTCCTTATAAAGTGGCACAACCTGCATCCATATATTTGTCAACACAATGGCCTCAAGGAGACAAGTGTTAGATTAAAACATACGTGTAATGGTTGGAATAAGAGGGTCATTCCTTACATGATGGTAAAGAACATTTTGGGGGCCATCTACTGACTGAGCTTGTTTATTTTTTAAAGTTAATTTTCTAAAACATTTGGATTTTTTTTAGAAACCCATGCATATTAAACAATATATTATATCTAGAGGATAAAGCCATTGGTTGTGTCTGAACAAATTAACTTGTGCAATATGCCACATAATAAGCATCTGTCAGGTCATTGAATTTAACCAGTCTTGTTGCATCATAATTTGGTTACCTTTTGACACATAATTCCAGAGGCCCTGCGGGAGGGATAGAAAAGGAAGAGATAGAAAGTGGAAAACAGAACTAGAGACAGATTCATAATTCTCAAATTCTGCCTTCTTAAAGAAATATTCATCCCATTTTAAATATACTACACAGAAAAGACTTGCTATCAGACATTGACAGGGGGGCATCCAGGGTTCAGATAAACAAGAGAGAAAAGGAGGTCTGCAATTACTCCTTACTTGAGCCTTTCTGTGATTCATATTTCTTGTCCTTAGTTTGCTTGAAGAACTCGTGATCATGGTTAGCGGACCTGTAAAGGACACAAACCACTAATACCAACTTCTTTATTAAAAAGGTATTTGCATTAGAGAATAAGTAAACTGTTTTAGTTTTGAATGGTGGATAGTGAGCCTGCAAGTGAAAATGGCTACAGTCTTTATGCCCCTTCTTGCCCAAGATAATGCTTCTTCAGAAGCCTTCGGGCCCCAAAATTAATGTGTTTCTAAAGAGTTGGATTAAGCCTACAGGGAAACAAGTTTCACACAAGTTTGCAACATCTGAAGGCAGTACCTGAGGCACAGTTCAAGACTACTATTTTCCTACAAGGCAGTTCAAGGCATAGTTCAAGAATACTATTTTTTCTACAAGACAGGACAACTCCAATGTTCCATGATTAGCACAGTAAATTAAGAAAGAAAATAAAATACACAAGTAGGTAATAAACTGCAAGTTTAAGATCAGTGCTTAATTTGAGCCAGTTGTTTACGGTGCTCAGCAACAGCACTTAATTGTCAACACCGGCACCTTTGATAGTCTGCCAAGTGGTGGTGCGGTTTGTCTAATTTAGAAATGAACATAATGATAGTAGTTTATTAATTCAACATACTTAACAGTGACTAATACCTGCCGCCCAAACGATTCTTCTAGCATTCGGGCCTGGAATAGTCAAACTGTCACACTTTTAGGATGTGATGGTTAGTAGTTGTGTTGACTATCATCATTTGCAGCGCTGGCAGGGTCAATGGGAGGTGCAAGCTGCAGTGGCCTTCCGACAATGGCCCTGGCACTTATGATTTTTTACAAATTAAGCACTGGGTAAGATGTATCTCCGAAAATAGCCATCAATAAAGCAGTCTGTAAATACCATTCGAGGGAGCAACAACCAAAGCAAAAGCACAGATGTAATATCATAGCTAGAGGTTTTTTCTGGTTTAATCCGAGCATCCCAGGCAATGCAAAATGTACCATTATGACAATCAAAACAATACTCACATTTTTGCTGTTTCCATTAAACAGGACACCTGTAGAATGAATAATGAAGGATATTACTGGTCGTGAACCGGGTTTAAAAGACACCATTCAGACAGACCTCCACATTAGTATGTGTAAATCCAAATTCTCTTTCTCTGTGGGACAGAGCGATCAATGAGCATGGGGGCTCCCAGACAAAAGTGTGATGAGCAATGGGACACCAAAATTGTGAGAAGCTTGCCATAGGTTGATGGACAGTAGTGAACAGCTTGTACTGCCACCAAAACTCACAGAACTTTCCATCCATAGAAAGCTAGAGGGGATTCATCTCAATGTGTGAAGAAATGGCAGTAGTTTCTTTGCAGTTTTTACATCAGGAGCGCAGGCACATGCATGTCATTACATCAGCACTACCTTTCACATGGCTTTACGTCTGCAGTGTTTTATTTTGCAGGTAAGAAGGTGTTACTTTTAATCCCTTTTTCAATGTATGCATGTTAATATATCAAGCTTAATTTATAGATCATACCATCTGTGTATATATAATTATTTAAATGTATTTTAATAAATTACATTTCATTTGATTTTAAAATTAAATTGTAACATTTTAATTTATATTAATTTTAAAGCACCAATACTTTCTAATTTCCCCACTAACCTATACATTACCCATCTCTGAACCCTAAAACCTCCTTACTACTCCAATACACTACCCATTCGAGCCCAAGAAAACCATTTTTTACCCTATGCATCTTTCAACCCTAAAGATTTTTCACTACCTCTATATACTTACCCAACCAAAAACCTTAATATCCGTATCCCTGTACACTACCGATCCCATGAGAACTAAAAACTACCCCTACAGACTTCCCATCCCAGAATCCTAAAACTTCCTTACTTCACAATTATGTCAACCATTATAAAGGAACTCATCCTCATTATTCTATATGGTCACTGAAAGCCTCAGTGAATTTCAGTATCCTTATAACTGTATTTGTATAGTGTTTACTACCCCCGACGAGGTGTTGAAGCGCTTTTCGGCAAGTAGCATGCGACTCCGAAACAAAAAGATTAGTGGTGGATAAGTCTGAGAAATACAAGTTGTTAACTGGAGATGCGGACATGTGAGCCTGTTAGTTTTATTGAATAGGATAATGGATGGAAGAGCAGAGAAGTGTTATTTGGGAGACCATACGAGTTAGATGAAGTTTGGGATGAGTCAAAGGAGGTATACAGGAAGGAAGAGTTTAGGAAGTGTTACTTTGTGATCATAGTAGTAAAATGAGGTTTGGGGTGGGTCAAGAAAGGATCTTGGGGAGATCAGAGTCCTAGAATGAGGTTTGGGATGAGTCACAGAGTGGAGGTAGAGGCTATATTGAGAGAGGTATAGGATGAGACAGTAGTGCATTGGAGGAAGTTGAGGTTTTTTGTTTTTTACAATGTACAGCAGGGGGAATATTAAATATATATATTACCTACTGGCGGTCGCCAGTAGGTAGTTATAGTTAGAACCTAGTTTCCATAGGAAAAGCATTTTTTGATTTGCTAATAACTTTGGCGTCGTTTGACAAATCTCCGCAAAATTCTCCAAAAAAAAAGTCTATCCAGGTCAGCTCCTATTCTGAAAGTTTGGGGGTGATTCGTGAAGCGGGGACTGAGAAAAAAGGGGGGTCCCAAAACGCGTTTTCCCCATGTTAATTTCCATAGGAAATTTTGGGACGAGCTACAGCCCGAACTGCTGAACGGAATTACTGCAAGTTTGGCAAAAAGGTAGAGCTTGGTTCAGAAAGCGACCTTCTTTTTTAAATGGTGTAAATCCGTTCAGTAGTTGCTGAGAAATTCAAAAAATAAGAGTCAAAAAATCAATTTCCCATAGGAGACTTTGGGCAAGGCTACAGCCGAAACTACTGAACGGAATTACCCCAAATTTGGCAAAAAGGTAGTGCTTGATTCAGAAAGCGACCTTTTGTAAAATGGTGTAAATCCGTTCAGTAGTTACAGAGAAAATCAAAATATAAACATTTATATATCTATGGCCGAGGAGGGTTCGCGAACCCTCCCGACCACAAGCTTTATTCTAATTGGCTGTCAACACTCCAAACCAGGAAGTAGAACCGAGTCACAAGAAAACAGAGAATTAAGCATGAAAAACAAGAAAAGGGGGCAGGGTAAAAACACCCTGACCCCCTAGGCCTGCTCAGGGTGTCCCACAGGGCCAAAAAAAGCATTTTTTTAAAAAAAGAAAACGGCCGAATTCGCACTGGGTGCGCGAATCTGGACGAAAAATAATAAAAAAACGACGAGCGGGCTCCCACGCTTCGTTATTTTTAAGCCCCCGGGTGGGCCAGGTCCCGGGGGCATGCAAAAAATGTATAGCGGGGGCCCCCGCAGCCCCGGGGACCGCCACCTCCCCGGGGCTCTTCTTTAAAATAAAAATTCTGTGTGGGCGGGGCTCGAGCCCCCCTACACGCCCCGGGGACCACCACCTTCCCGGGGCACAAAAATTGGAAATTGGGGGGTCCGTTACGGACCCCCAAGCCATGGGTCCACCACCTCCCCGGGGCTTTCTAATTGAAGGGAGGGGGGCCGCGCGGCCCCCCTCGGGGAGCCAGTGATTGCCCTGGGGACCGCCACCCCCCAGGGCCGGCTCCTACAGTGTCCCGGGGTGCCCACCCCCGGGACACTGCTGTTTGCTATGGTAGGGCGGGAGCCGTGCGGCTCCCGCCCTACCATAGCAAACTCTGCTTTGGATTTTGGAAGTGAGAGCAGGTAACCTGCTCTCGCCTCCAAAATCCAAAGCAGATTGCTTTCTACACGGGGAGCTGCATGTCTGCAGCTCCCCGTGTGGGAAAGCAATGCCGGCTCCCGCAGGAGGCGGGGAGCCGGCGGGACCGTGGGGGAATTGGGGACCCCCCCACGGTCCCCAACGGAGAGGCCAGGCCCCGGGGGATGGGGTCCCCGGGGCCAGGAGTGGCCTGGGAAGGGAGCCACGCGGCCCCCCTCCCCAATAATTTTTTTTTTTTTAATTAAAAAACGAGGCAGAGCCCCGGGGTTGGGGTCCCCGGGGCTAACAGAGGCCTCAGGAAGGGGGGCCACGCGGCCCCCCTCCTTTCTAAATTAAAAAAAAAATATATATATATATATATATCCATGCCCATGGGGATGGGGTCCCCGGGGCAGAAATCGGCCTCAGGGAGGGGGGCCACGCGGCCCCCATCCCGTTTCAAAAAAAAATAAAAAATTAAAAATAGGGGTCAG
The DNA here is from genome assembly GCA_963921515.1 of Calotriton arnoldi. NCBI lineage: Eukaryota > Metazoa > Chordata > Amphibia > Caudata > Salamandridae > Calotriton > Calotriton arnoldi. The sequence goes on from CAWUFW010000186.1 coordinate 3,282,003, forward strand.
GCCCTGAGGGATGGGGACCCCAGGGCCACAAAAAAGGGAAATAAGGGGGGCCACACAGCCCCACTTCTGAAAAACAAAACAAACAAAAAAGCCGGCATCGCGCCGGAGGCCCGCCCCTCCCTGCAGCACTCTGCAAACGCGCCCCCTGGCGCGTTGTAAGATGGGGAACTAATTCCCCTTGAATACTGAGGGTCCCTGGAGGCCAAGTAGCCCACCAGGTACCTCCAGTACGCGCCAGGGAGCTGCGTTGCAGAGAGGTGGTCCAAGGCCACGCCCCTTTACACCACTCTGCAACGCAGCTCTGTGGCGCTTACTGGAGGTACCTGGTGGGCTAGTTGGCCCCAGGGACCCTCAGCATTGAAGGAGAATTAATTCCCCAACTCAAAACGCGCCAGGGGGCGCGTTTGCACATTGGTGAAGGGAGGGCGGGGCCTGATGTAACAAGTGTGCAAACGCGCCCTGTGGTGCGTTGTAAGTTGGGGATTAAGTCCCTTGAATCCTGAGGGTCCCTGGGGTCCAACTAGCCCACCAGCTACCTCCAGTAAGCGCCACACAGCTGCGTTGCAGAGAGGTGTAAAGGGCGTGGCCTCGGACCACCTCTCTGCAATGCAGCCCTGTGGCGCTTACTGAAGGTAGCTGGTGGGCTAGTTGGCGCACAGGGACCCTCAGGATTCAAGGAGACTTAATCACCCAACTTAAAACGCACCACAGGGCGCGTTTGTCACATCAGGCCCCGCCCCCCTCCCTGCACCACAGTGCAAATGCGCCCTGTGGCGCATTTTAAGTTGGGGATTAATTCCCCTTCAATCCTGAGGGTCCCTGGGGGCCAACTAGTCCACCAGGTACCTCTTGTAAATGCCACAGGGCTGTGTTGCAGAGAGGTGCTCCGAGGCTACGCCCCTTTTTACACCACTCTGCAAACGCGGCTTCTGGTGCACTGCTGGTGGGGCGATGAGGTCCTCTTGTGTCCTGAGGACCTCAAGACACAAGTGGACTTCATCCTCTGAGCAGCAGTGCGCCAGAAGCCGCGTTTGCAGCGTGGTGTAAAAAGGGGCGTGGCCTCAGAACACCTCTCTGAAACGCAGGTCTGTGGCCCTTACTGGATGTACCTGGTGGGCTACTTGGCCACCAGGGACCTTCAGGATTCAAGGGGACTTAATAGGGATGTCATAGTTAGAAATTAGCATTTAAAAAACCATTGAAATTCACTGAAAAAAACATAGGTTTCAGGTACGTTATAGTTAGAAATTAGCATTTAAAAAAACCTTAGAAATCCACTGAAAAAACCATAGGTTTCAGGGACGTTATAGTTAGCTGGACATTTCACTCTTACAAAACCATAGAAATTCCACCGTTATAGTTAGTTCAGCTAACTATAACTCGCGCACCCGCAATGCACTGCTCATGACGTCACATATTACATCATTCATGACATGGTCAGTGACATCACTGATGACATCACTGATGACACCTCAAATGACATCACTGATGACATCATCCACGTGAAAATCTGATGCACCTCCTCACACTCTAATATAACCTTTGATACACCCACTGTAAAATACAGACTACCATTTTCTGAATCATTGACACACCAATACCAGTTACTACAAACGCACTCATTGATTCCTAGGTCTACACACACATCCACTCATTCATCCATACAATCACTCATACATGCAGTCACTCATCAATACAACACTATCCTATGCATTCATACACCTATATAGACACTCACACACCGCCACTCATCCATGCAGTTACTCACACACCTAGTCAGTCATGCTAAGAATCAATCACACTCCCATTTACTCACCTATACAATTATACACACACCACCTCACTTATTCATACAGATACTAACGCATACTTTCTCTCTTATATAATCAGTGATACAAGTACACACTTATCCATACAGCCAGTCTCACAATCACTGACTATCATGTAGAGTCATTTATATACTTCAACTCTCACATACACTGCCTTTTACATATGTAGTTACTTTGACATATACCACTGAGACATCCAATCACTCACCAACACACCCATACACACTCACGCACCCATACAGCTGTTTCCACATGCACTCTTGAACCCATACACCCAGTGAATCAACCACTCACACATCTATGCACAGAGTCACACACCTCCCACCCACCCACCCAATCTCCCAAAAAAATACTCAGACAACCAATCAATAACCTATATAGACACTCATGTAGCTACTGACCAACCCATGCAGCAGCTTGCACAACAACAGACAGACTGATACAGACATTCACACAGTTTAGTCACTAACCCATGCATTCAGTAAGACACATTTAATCACTCACTTTTACAGTCAGTCACGCACCTACTAAATCCTCCATCCAGACACTTATACACCCACTCATTCTTCAATACACCTTGGAATATATATAAAACATATTTAAACTTTACAGAAACACACAGTCACTGGATGATGTCATCAGTGATGTCATCAGTGATGTCACTGACCAGGTCATGAATGATGTAATATGTGACGTCATGAGCAGTGCATTGCGGGTGCGCGAGTTATAGTTAGCTGAACTAACTATAACGGTGGAATTTCTATGGTTTTGTAAGAGTGAAATGTCCAGCTAACTATAACGTCCCTGAAACCTATGGTTTTTTCAGTGAATATATATATATATATATATATATATATATATATACACACACACACACACCCTCTACAGTTGTACAGTGTTGACACTGTGGCTTATGGGACAATTCTAATTTACCACAAAGGATTCCATATAAAACTTGTTTGAAAAAAAAGCTTCAAGATGGTCATTGCAGAGCACTGCAACAAACTGCTAGCTGTGATGGTCTCAGACAGATAGGAAGTACATGTGCTCACTACCTAGTGGCTTGAGACCCTAACGGGTGATTAGCCACGCTCTATAAGAACCCTGATTGATTGATACCATTCAAGATGGGAGCACTTCTCGCCACAGTTTGGGGTCAGTTGCAGAAGTGCAGAAGCCCAACTGCATTCTTGATTATTACATGTACCCATGGAGTTTATAAATTTGACCAGCTCCTTCAACCATATGGTATGACTCGCAAAGCTTGAAAGTTTTTCTGTTCAAGAAGTTTGTTATCCACCTAATACATCTGGCAATATACAACCCATATGTTGTCTATTCTCAGAGTACCACTCAAAGACTGATGTCCTTCCTTGACTTTGAGTTGGTGGTTATCATTAGCCTTTCTGCTGTAGAAGCAGTTGCCTCCATTTCTTCTGTCATGGAGGTGGTTGCATGGCTAATGGATAGACACTTGGCAGATCTAATTTCTGCAGCAAAGATGAAGAGTAAATCATACTGCAAATGCAGGGTTCATACTCTGCAAGAAAAGTGGCCATGTAAGCCAAGCCAGATTCTTCCAACTTGCTTCACTTTATACCACACAAAAGGGATTCTGGGAAACTGCCTAAAGTGCAACAGTAAGTTTAAGAGTTAGTATGCCACTTGGAAATACCTAGATATATACCTTCCATGGCACGTTGCCAAACTTGCCCAGGCAGCCTTTCAAACGCCTTCCATCTAAGATAGAAAATCTATTTAACAGTTCACTCTCAGGGCATGAACCAAGGTAACATAGCCGATCAGATGTGTTATTAAGCAGCCCCTGCTCCACCCGTCTATATCCTATAGAATCCTGTGTTACTGACCCCAAGAGACGTAGCTGAATCACCTGAGGGTCGCCTGGAGAGCAGGGCTGTGCCTGAAGACTCACTCGAGCACTGGAAAAAAAAACTTGGCCCCGTCTTACGGATTGCCTTTTGAAAGACTGGTGGCCGAGGCCCACGCATGCCGCAAAGCCTTCAACACCTGGTGGCCAGGAGGAAATGGCAGGGCCCTGCATACAGCGAAGTGAGAACCAGGGGAGAGGCGCCCCTTCTGCCTGCAGGGTAGAGGGTATGAGCAACGCCAGTGCCGAAACCCTGGGAGCAGCACAGCCGTGGGTCGGCAGCGGTGCACAACATCTGGGCTGCATACTGCAGCCCATCAGGTCCCCTAGAGGGGATTTAGAGACATGCGACGGCTATGGTCATGCAGTGGCATTGTCGACTACTGGAAACTTGGTCTGAGCCAGGGGAGAGCAGTGGCAGGATCGTGCCTTGCCTGCTCCGTCTTTGTTGTCCCTGTGGTGACAAGAAAAGGGTGAGGCCCTGTGGGGACAAGAAATAAAGTGGATACATCCCCATAGAGTCGGCAGAACACATGGTAAGAAGGGACCTGCGTGGGACTTTGAGTTGAACACAGACTTTTCCTGCCCGATTGCGGGTGCCAGGTTGTAAGTAGCAGAACACTGGGACAAGGCCCTAGCTTAGCTTTGGGTGGGGACACTGTGAAACAGAATTTTGCTACATAGGGTACTAACCACAGCAAGGAGAAACCCCAACAATGCTCATCTGCTGGGCCTCCTCACAGGAGAGTAAGGGCTTGCCCGCATCGCCAACCTGGGGTCTATGGCAAGGGAGTAGTCAGGATCAGCCATCACCAAAAGAAACCGTGCAAAAAAAGCAGTAAGAAAGAGACCCCAGGGAGATTGTGGAGAGGGATCACTGAATGATTCAATAAGTCGAGGGTCAAGCCAACAACAAGAGGTGTGGGCAAAGACAAGGCCCCAAACACTACAGGACAGCACTAGGATGCAGTACACGACCACGCAGCTCATCCCCAGAAGACAACTAATCAGACAGGAAGAAAATGGGTGACCAGGAGGTAATGGCTTAAGAGCCCTCAAGGGCAGACATGGTGGCCATCCAGGGCTCACAAACACCGCTGTAGGGATAAATGATATGGTGACAAACAAATGGCACAAATGATGACCCGAACAAATATATTGGAAAACAGGGCTGAGGATGCAAGTGCCTATTCCTGGCTGAATAGTTTGAGAGTTCCCGGATTCCTGGAGCTTAGGGCATGGCAACTGAACCGTTTCTGGAAGAGTCGATGTGGCAGGAGCCACATCCTTAAGGACTCTCTGATAGGTTTGTGGGGGAAAGGGCACACAGGGCATTGGTCCCGACTCCGCCACCTGAGGCACCACCTAGAGCCCTCCTAGCAAGGATTTTTAATTACAGTGACAGCATTCTACGAGCAGTTAGGGAAGCTGCACAGCTGTAGTACAGTAGTTTGAGACTAGTGCTAAATACTCAGATTATACCAGAAAGGTTCAAACTCCATGATAATCATACATTGAGGTTATGAAAAAACTCAGGTCAATAGATCTCAACATGCTGTTCCCAGCCTGGCTCCGTGTAGTTTCTGAGGAAAAATATAACTTTTCAATACACCGGAGGATGTCTGGGCCTGGTGGAGATTTGGGGGCAAGGCCGGACCACAAAGAACCATCCCTTTCAAAGATGGACTTGGATGAAGGCGTCACAAGCAGTGGGGATCCAGAGGCAGTCTACGATCCAGAGGCCAACGGTCCAGAGAACACAGAACTACCCTGGTGCAGGAGGATGGGACTATGAAACTAGAAGAATCCTCTTCAGGGAAAGGAAGAGCCCTGGTTGGCTTCTCAGAACGCTCTGCTGCGACAGTGCCACAAACACTGGGTGAGGTGGAATGAGAGGGAATTGTATGAGGTGGAACTTTGTGTGGAGTTTGAAAGTTCTCGTTATGACAAATCTTGTGATCAAGGGAATGAAGATGATATGGTTTGCTTGTGATGTTAGCCCTTGGGCAACATTTAACTTCTTATAAATGGGATTCATATGAGAATAGAATGTATAAAGCTAATTGGACTGGTGGGCGGAGGTAGGAGGTGTAGTCTCTATACATAATAGTTAGGCTGTCCGGTTTTAGGTTTAAACCTATCATAACTGATAAAACCCCACCGAAAGGGAAATAGCCCTCGCCAGTGTAAACATATAAACACTGAAAAAACACCTGCACAACCACAAACTAAATGCCATTCAAAGAAAGGAAAAGGAGAGTGAAGGAGTCATTTTTTTTCTCCTGAAGGGGCCAATACAATGTAACTTTGCTATACAAGCTAGCAGCAAGAAATACTGGGCTAACATTATTCTGCTTAAGTTTTGTTGTTTATGGATGTCACTAAAATATTGTTTCTTCTTCCTTTTGCTTTTTTCAGTTTTGTTTGTCTTTGGTCTAAAGATGCAGGGTTTAGAAGCATGTTTTAGGTCTTGTTTAATTATTTTGTAAACTGTAGAGGATCAGGAAATATCAAAATTATATTTGATGTTTTGGCTGCTTTTGATTCTTTCACGGAGAGGTAAAATGGATGGTTTCATAAGAATCTTTCCCAATATGGACCATCACATTTACCCACAGAGAATGGGTAAAACCCTTGATACATCAGCCCCCGGTAAACATAAGTCACCCCGCATCCGTCACCCCGCATGTTATTACAACGTGGTCGTTACAACGACCGCGTTGCATCAACGCAATACCATTACCCGCCAAGTCGTTACAACGACTTGCGGAGGGGAGAAGGTGTTGGATTTAAAATCCAACACCTTCCCTACTGTCCGCACAGACTGGAGTTGGAATAGTAAATTATACTATTCCAACATCCAGCGCCCCCTCCGCAAGTCGTTGTAACGACTTGCGGGGTAATGGTATTGCGTTGTTACAACGCGATCGTTGTAACGACCGCGTTGTAACAACATGCAGGGTGAGGGAAAGCGGGAAAAGGAGTCATATTCATCAGCCCCCAGTTTCTAGTGAGGCATATTGATAGTAGGTGAATTGCCAACACCTCAGGCTTTAAATATTCAATGCAAGGTATAGTGACAAGTATATGTGAAAAGAGTGCTATCTCAAAGCATCTGGGATAGTGGTGAAAACATGACACCAGACTTTTGGAAAACATGGAACGCAGTGTCACTTGGAATGTTGCTGCAAAAAGGTTCTTTCCAAGTTCAACAAAGATTGGAGTGATATTGTTTGTATTTGCAGTGATTCAGCTACGTATATGAAAAAGTTGTGTGATGGCCTGTCAAAATCGATACCTGAGCTGAAGTGCTTCCCTGTAAGAGATCCTTGCCACTTGTTAGATGGTATGCTGAAAGCATCTTTACAGTCTTCAGAGTTAATGAAGAATGCTATTGACTTTTAGTCCATTCTGGTGCACGGTTTTGTTATGCGCGGGAACTAAAACGCAAATATTTCTCATTTTGTGCTTTGTGTGGCATCCAAGAAAGAGTCATCCCAACTGTGTCACTTAGCTGATGGTTCTCAGTACAAGGAGCTGTGAATACTATATTATCCATGTGGCAACCGTTTACAGAATTTTGCTGAGTGATGATGCCAAAGGCAAGAAATTTGAGGATCTTTGGTCGCATATTGATAGTGTTGTGAAAAAAAAGTACACTCTACTGCATGCTTGGATTTTTACAAAAAAACATAACTGCTGTAGTGGACATAATAAAAAAACTAGAGTCTGCCAATACCCTTGTCTGCCAAGTGTTCAGCATAATTGGTGTAGATGTGAAACATCTCCTTGAGAGTAGGCTGGGCGACACCTTTAGTGACTTTGGCACTGCAGCATGTTCCATGTTAGAGTGCTTGCCACTTGGTAAGCAAAGCAATGTTGAAGAGCAATTCAGGAACTTTTATTTTACAATGTATGAGAAATGGCTTGCAATGATGCATAGAAATGTCCCTTCTCCAACCATGGCATTTGAAGTCAATGAAACCTCACTGTGGTACTCTGTACAAGTTCTAGATCCCTTCCGCAAAGGGGAATTTTCTCCATAGTTTCAAAAGTGCTGCTTCATTTTTGACCGCTTCAATAACTCTCAGGGTATAAGCTCCCAGTTCAACGCAAATGTTGCAGAACCTGCCCAGAGAATCGCAATCTTCAAGTGCACCAGTATTGGCATGGAAAGCTAGGTCAGTGGCCAGATTTAGCAAATTGTGTACTGGCTGTTTTGGCATTGCCCGACTCAAGTGCCAATGTTGAGAGGGCCTTTAACAGAAAAAAAGTTTACATGGGAAGGAAAAAGCGAGCGGACATGACCAAAGACTCACTGAAGAAGTATTGTATGATGTACTGCAATAAGTTTGAAGTGCAAAAATGTATTTGGACCTCATATACACTGTACGTACACTGTCTATATACCAGGCACTATCAGTGCAGAAAGCAAGCAATAATAAAAGCAAAACGTTCCATAAACACCGGAAAAACACTGTTTCTGTTGTTTTTAATGGTGCGAAAATGTGTAACCACTGATAACCACTGTTTTTTAAGGTATTAAAATCACTTGAAAACACTGAAAAAACCCCACCAGAATTTACCAAAAATAGAAACTGAAAACAGGAAAGCCTAATAATAGTTTATGGTGGGGACATCTGTAGATTCGGATTAGCTGGGGAGTTTCCCTCTATAGAGAAGAGCCTCTGGTTGACTGAACACAACCTGCTACATGTACAACATGGTTAGGGGTAGTACTGTTGTTGTCTAAAAGGGAAGTGTGGGAAATTGTGTCAGGCTCCTTGATGGTACAAGCGGGGGATCAGGGAACACTTGGGTGACACCGAGTTGTGGGTATGGCAGTTGCCCAAAGGGAGGCGATGGGGACAGGTGGAAAGTTACCTGTTTTTAGATACCCAGATGGACAGGCCAGGGAGAGATCCATACTTCATGATATGGGGCTGGGAGGCACAGTCAGGCAGATATTGGTTAGTACTTGTTGGAGAGTGGGTGGGTCCTGTCCGGAATTTCCAGCAACAATCAGGGACTAGACCCAAATTTATGGTTGGCACTACTCCCTCAAGTGGTTACACCTAAGAACCACTATAATGAACAACTTGAACGGAGTGTTGGAGGGGAGAATTGTGCCCAAAAATTCAATCATAATGTCCTGAAATAACGTAATCCAAAGAGTATTCTCTGATTTGCATGTTCATTTATTTAAAGCAAATCCAAAAAGTGTAAATCAAAAGGAGGAAAGAAAGAACAGCAGCCGACCCATATTTCGCTCGTAGGGCTAAATTGGCCAAGGGCTTTTTCAAGGCTGTTGGTCACATGGGTGCAACTGTGACCAACAGCCTTGAAAAAGCCCTTGGCCAATTTAGCCCTCCGTTCAAGATATTGGTTAGTAGAATACACCACTTTGAACTGATGTTAGAATGGCAGCTAAAAAACGAACGTGCAGAAGTTGGAATGCACGGGGGTTTAATACACTCCCCAAGATATATAGGGCTTATTCTTCCATGAAAAGATGTGACTAAGTAGCTATGTTCCAAGAAAAGCATTTGTTTTGAGGCAAGGTGACCCGCACGGGGAAGAAATGGAGCGGTCACTTCTATGCTATGAGTTATTCTAACTTTGAGGGGAGTCTTTACATGGATTTCACCGGAGGTCTATTTAAGATACAGGAGGATACACACTGGAGATATGTGGTAATTTTTGGGATCTTGAATGGGGTGGAGACATGTTTTGTGAACACATATGCCCCAAATAGGAATGATTCCCAGTTTTTTTCTCTCCGTCATGAAGGCTGCCTAGCAATACATAGGCACAAGATTTATTTGGGTTGGGGATCATAATTGTGTAGGGAACTGGAGAAAAGATACGCACCTCCCCAGGCCAGGGATAAAGCATGGAATGGAGACGGCATTGGCAAAAAGGACAACAGAATTTGACCTACTGGATAGCTGGATTCACCAACATCCTAAGGGGAAGGTAAGCTCGTTTTATTCCCCGGTGCATAACACATACAGAAAAATAAACTTTGTGTTGGGTAGAAGGGCATATGTGGGCTTGTCTGAATCTCCAGCTTACCTGAATACATTCCTATCTGATGACTCCTCGCTTAAAATAAAACTACTCAGGCCTAAAATCCCTACGTGAGGGATGAGAACAGAAGTCTTAATAGACGCCGCCTTCCTCGCCCACATGAGACTTCACAGAGTTTCTATCAGGCAAACCAGGAGTTCACAAACAGGCTACAGAATGGGAAGCCTAAAAGGTGAATGTATGTCACAAACCTTTGGTGTGGGGACAACTAGAGAAGACTCTGGTGGACTTGGAAACAGTACTGGCAAACCTGGAGCATATGGCTGTTGCAGACCCCAAATATACAAGACGGATGTTCGAGACAAAAGGGAAGATGTAAGATATATGGGCCTAACTAGATAAATACACACACACGACAGACAGATTATTTAGGCAGGGGGATAAATCAGGCCAACGTTTGGCTTGGCTGCTGGAATGCATGAAACCCCACACGCATAAATTATAATTAGAACAGGCAGAAGGAAGGAAGGTGACTGCACAGGAGCGCATAAATGAAATTTGCAACAAATTCCTTGAAGGTGGATACACAACACCGAATATGGAAGAGGACCAAGAAATAAGAACATAGAATCAGAGGGTGAGACTTGAGGCGACACAGAGCGAGATGCTCGAGGCTTCAGTACGGTTGCAAGAACTGAAGGAGGCATTAGGATGAATGACAGGAGAGAAACTCCCAGGGTTGGATGGCATACCATTGGATCAATACCAGGAAATGCCAAAGCTGCTCCTGGATACATTGCTGGTGGCTTTTGAGAAGGCCAAGGTGGTGGGTCAGCTGCCGCCTACAACGAAAGAAGCGGTGATCATCCTAGTGTCAAAAGAGAGAAAAGACCACATTCCAAGGGTCGACCTACTGACCACTATCCCTGATAAAGACCGATACCCAAGTGCTTAGTAAGGCCCTGGCTAGTGGGTTGCAAGGTGTCATTAGATCTGTTATAGATGAGGGCCAAACTGGGTTCATCCCAGGTAGAAGTACGATGTTCAACATAAGACGAACGCACATTATACAGGCCCTGACCGAATGGATTATGATTATGGCCTGACAGCTCTAGAACTGGGATGAGCATTCAACACAGTGAGTTGAAGATACCTTTGGGTGCTGTTGGAGTGTATGGTTTGGGTGAAACTGCTCTATGCTGATCCCACTGTAAGAGTACAGTCAGGAGGTGTGATCTCGGACACAGAACTCAGACAGGGAACCAGGAAGGGATTTTCTCCTTTCTCCTATGCGCTAGCGGTGAAGTCACTGCGTCCTGGTTGCGAGATGATTTGGTGGATTGGGGAATCCAAGTGGGCTCCCAGTTACACACTGTCCTTTTATGCAGATGATAAGTTATTATGTCTGCAGGACCCAGCACAATCAGTGCCATGTATGCTAGCTGAACTGGAGGAGTTCTGGAAAATATCAGCATTAAATACCAATTAGAACATTGGAATGTTGTGAGCTCCATTGAAAACAATGGAGTGCTCCGGGCTTCTAATGGCTGGTAGAGCCACGGAGCTCCAACATTCCAATGTTGTCGTTCACAGCTATTGCTGTGAACAAAGGCCTCACGGAGCCCGAATGGATTTCAATCCCCTCAAGCTCCGTAAGACCTTTGTTTTATTTGTTCGAACATTCTGCCTTTTAGTGGTGGAATGTCAAAATAGCCTTATAGCCCTGCGTAGCTGGGCAATACCGGCATTAAAGTCCTGCTCACTTGTTACAGGCCCTCGCCTTCAGCTCGGGCTTTTAACACTGGAGCAGGTCTTTAATGGCCGGTATAGCCCGCTCTGGGGGCTATAAGGCTATGATAGCGCCACTTGGGCAGACTGTGAAGGGAATTAAGTCAAAACATCTTCATTTGTTGTCATAAAATGTAGCAGATGTTTTTGTAATTATGTTCTAGTGAAGCATAAAAACTGTTTTTGCCTTGTAGAAAAAAATCCAGGTTTTGCTTTTTAATTTTTGTATCAATAAAGGATGTGTTTAATTGACAGAGACAGCCTGCTCTCCTATATGTATATAGATAAAATACACTTTGCAAATTGTCCTCTGAATCACAAATTATGGGTAACCCAATTCAGAATCATACTAATAACCTTTAATCCAAAACTCAGATTCTCGGGTACATTTAAAAAAAATGCATAGGTTTCCTTTATACCCATTTTTCAATTAATCGATTTTAGCTTATAAACGGATGTAGGGCAGTGAGCAATGGAACAGGACTAAAAGTGGCTTCTTGGTTCATGGCTCTAGGTATCTCGTGCTTTTGGACAATCAACAAACAATACACAGCATGCAACCAGAAGCTTATGAAGGGCGTAACTGTATGTTACTATTTTAAATGAGCCACAAGAACAAAAAAATGACAGATGAACACATTGTCATATATTTCTCATGTTTTCCAACTTAATTATATTGTTTTTGATTACTATGATCAGTTTCTTTGGGGAACCTCTACACAATCTATAGAAATGACCCCCCTGCTGAGTTCCGAATTTTGTCAGTATAGGGGGTTACGTACACAGGCGCACTTCAGTAGAATGTTTACTGTGTCAAGGAGTGCACAGCATTTGAGGAAATGCACCTAGAATGGGAGAGAGGTAACAGAAGGACGTTCTTCTGCTTCACTATATTAGATATTTCATGTGTGTGCTTCCTTTTACAGCAATTGACACAATTTACTTAAGAGAAAATTCTAGCACTTTGGACGAGCTGAACGTGATCGTCGGATAACCGTATTTATTAAAAGAAAAAAGAACATTGGGATCTGGCAAAAGAGAAGAGTGGAGAGCACTTTGGAGAGACATTTACTTTGGTAATTATACTATACCTTGGTATACAGTTCAAGGTGGATATCTGTTTATGTGACTAGTTTCTGATTTAATATTTAATCTTTTCAGGATGGAAATTACTCTTTTTATTGCAATTTGTGCATACTGGATCATTATAGTCTGAGGATAAAGCGTTGAGGACCCATGAGTGGTATGGTAAATAAGTATCAGAATGCAGTGAGCACATGGGATAAAAGTATACCCTGGGAGATTAACACACAATAGTGAACTAAAATAAAGAGGTGGTGGAATTCTATAATTATGTGACATGTAGATAGAATTGGCGATGGGTCCACAACATACAAAGTTGGTGAATACAAGCTACACAAGGGGTGTATATAGAGAATCTGGAGGATATAGATTTTTTTTTTAATCCTTGTAGGCATATGAATTATCATCTTAGGAATTAATTCTATATTTCTGGCCCTTACTCACAGAGTGTTTGTATCATATTTAGAACACACTTAAAATGTATGTTGGAAAGAAGACCAAGTGATCTAGGCCCTGAAGAAGATGGTTATAAAACGATTATTCCACCAAAACTTGCGTTGGCGGTTTGTGGAGGTTCCCTGATATGACGTATGATTATTGTGGAAGAAAAAGAGGATGCTCTCCATGTTGGGCAGGTAAGGATTTGTGGGGGTGTTTGGAAGGAGTTTGTGTGAGTGTGAATAGATGGTATGTATAAGAAAGTTTTGAGTAGTGTGTGGGATTGTGATTGATGAAGGTATGCCTATTATTGTATAAAAATGATAAAACTTTTTTTCCGTATAGTACTGTTCACATGACGGATTTTATATTAAGAATTGTTAATAAAAAGTGATAAAAATGATGACAAGTTAAATAAATGTATTAATTAATAGAGCAGGGTCAGTAATTTGTTGCATGATTAAATCTAACAAGAAGAAATACAGATTAAATGGGAACATTTATTGTTTTTTACAGTTATTTCCTCATTGCCTAAAATAGAGCCTGTTTTTCTCCGTTCCGAGGAAGTATTCCTCATCCACAAAAATATATCTACAAGGCATTTGGGCAATGCTACATTGGTGTCCAGAGTGTCTCTCATACCAGAGATGTGTGGCTTTGGCATAAGCTGGAAATGAAGGTGCATTGCTCAATTATCTGTGTAAGAAGGTCCACGTCCATACTGAAAAGGAGCATGGACACTTATGAATTCTATAGTACTGTACAAAATCCTAGTTTACACCTCGATCTGAGTGAACTCCTCCTACTTATGTTGGCTTTGATTCAATAGCAAGGAGCCACTTCCACCCAGTGCTTTGTCGGACACTCTTTTTCAAACCTGTGATGGATTAACAGAGAAGCTAACTGACTGTGGCACAGTGATCTGAGACAGAGAGGAAGCCCCTGTGCACATTCTGCATACACGAAAGACAACTGGAACTTAGGTTATTGTCTTCTGTGTACTCTTGGAGTTTGTTTATGAGCTTGGATTCTTATATTTTACATGGGGATTACAGGTAAAAAGTGGTTTGTATTTAGCTAAGACTATGTGGTGTGATGACGGTTTATTTAGCAGTAAAGTAATTGCTGTCTACTTTTTTTGGGCTGGCAGCAATCCTTGTAGCAAGGAAGCCTCGATCAGGAATGTAGCATCCGCTGCAAATAATGGGAAGAATTCTTTAATCCAGCAAGCCAAACCTGGGTAATCTGAGTTGCTTATCGAACAAACGATTCAGATTCATCGACATGAAGATACTGAAATTAATACTACTTATGAGAGGGGTAAAGAGGACAAACACTGAAAGTTGTAATTCACTGATAGCCTTGCAGGTTTATGAAATGTTTGATTCGGAGAAGCATAGAGATTATTACATTGCAAACATGAATCTACACGTGGATTTTGGGCTTTTTGTTTTGTCCTCATAATCACCATAGCTAGCATAATTTGTTAGACTTCAACCCAGGGCTAGGTGACATTATTTAGCAGATAGGGTAAAAAAAAAGGGAGTATATTGAGGTTTCACTTTATCTGCATATGACTTTTAATAATCAGACTGAGGAACTTTACCATCTGGTCCATGCATGATAACACTTCCAAATTTCCCAACACAATTATCAAGTTTCCTTTCTACCATTGCTACTCTATGAACAACTCTTGGACGAGGCTACCAAGATCATGTAAAACAACAGAATTATTTTATTCTTTAACCTATAATTAAATTCTTGCACCCCAAAAATAATCAAAGTAGCATAGACACTGATGTTCTACCCAAATATTCCATCCTGACTCTCACTCACGCCTAATCAAAATGAGTGACACTTGTGGCAGCTGTAAAACCTGTTTGCCATCTGCATCTACAGCTCTGTATTTCAGACATTATCTAATCATGGGTCCTGGATTCAGTTTAATCAACTTCTTCACGGGCCAGCATAGCCTGAAATGTAATAAAATAATAGTATCTCTTTAGTGCAGCTGGCCGTACCAGTTTGGAGAAAAAAATTCAAATGCTACCAAGTCCTGCACAACTTCAAGGAAGCAAAACTGGCGAACCCCTTAAACATGTGGGCAAAACTTGATGGGAGTCCAAGAAAAAAAAATTATAATTAGTAAAGTATCTATATTTTTTCTACATAAATTAGTACTTCCAACATGTGGACTTTCCATGCAAGTTATTTTAAGGCTCTGTGATAGCCCCTCATTTTAAATTTTGCACTGTCAGTGTCAGATTCCCATGTACATTGAAGATTGTGACCAACAGTTTTCAGTCTGGCAAGATCATGACTGAATCATTTGACAGCTTAAGTTCTTTATTTATCACTCCGCAGCACCAGAGTGACGACCAAGTTGAGCATTGTTGAGATGTTAGCATGTTAAACGATTGTGTAGGTATGGGCCACAGACAGCTGTATCACTGCTGTTATTCATATACTGCACGAATTTGCCACTGTTGTGGCATTGCAACATATTATGTAATTACATAGAACATATGGTCACATTTTGGAGTGTTTCTACTTATTAATTGGTATAATGGCTTTTTTGGTTCGTAAGTTAGTGACTCTACACAGGGGATGTATTAGAGGAAATAAACGAAGGAGCAGACACCAGTGAATTGATTGACCAAGAGGGAGGTAAACTCTAGACTGCTCAAGATTCGTATTCCAACGCAAAACAATGTCTGGGGCATGCATGACTGTGCTTATGTGTGGTATATGTACAAGTTGGGTGAATCCAAATAGTTTCATGTTTTCGGCAAAATTAGAAGCTTGTTGGTTACCTTTCAAGTCAATCCACAGGTAAAAGTTGCCCAGGACAGTGACCTTGTAGCA
This sequence comes from Calotriton arnoldi, assembly GCA_963921515.1. Taxonomy (NCBI): domain Eukaryota; kingdom Metazoa; phylum Chordata; class Amphibia; order Caudata; family Salamandridae; genus Calotriton; species Calotriton arnoldi. Next base: position 3,297,924 of record CAWUFW010000186.1, read on the forward strand.
TAATATGTACGCCTCTAACTAGGTTGAGCACATCTTCCAGAAATGCTGTGTTATAGCCTGGGGTTCAGTAGGTCACTACCAAGATGAATAACATAAAGGCTTTGGTTAAGCAGCTAGGGATTCGGGTGAAGGGCTTGTGGTGTTGGAAGTTTCAGCAGACATTAGGTATTTATGCTAGACAAGGATTTATCCCCCTTCACTCCTTATTGTTCCTCTGTTCTTGCAGATTATGTTAAATGAAGAAGTTAGCATCTCCTCAAGAACCTCTAACGAGTTTGTAGAGACCTATGCCTCTGTAAAATATAGAATAATAAAATTGTTGATTTTATTTTGCTACAGAGAGAACACAGAGTTCTAACTTTGAAAGTGAATGACTGAGAGGAATCCCAATCTCGCTTACCAATGGAGAATGTAATGTTGGGAGTGCTACAAACCTACATTTTAGGTAGCTGTGATGTTACTAAGCAGTGCACTGGATCTGGCGTATGCACTCTCTGACGTGCTGTCAAAAGTAAGCCACAGAACAACTGGTGCATCTGAAAGGACAGAAGGCCTGGAAAACTCGCCTACATGACAGAGAAAGCCTGGACATAGATCTGGCACAACTGCTTCAGACTCACAGGTATTTGACAAGCCCCAATCTGACAAGAAATAATCCAGACCCACTAAAGTCTAGTCAGCTACTGACGGTAGAACGAGTGGCAATGCCTGTGGACTCGAATCAAGCATGTTTTAGAAGTCATGCGAGGTCCAGAAAGATGATTCAGACGCCTTACTCTACAACCGACAGTTACTGCTATCTCCAATGAAAAGTGTCAGCATGTCAGTCTAGAACTGAGTGAGGGTTGTCTGAGGAGGAGAGTACAAGAGCAACACACTTTGGGTTAATTTCCATGACAGTCCTTCATGCCTAAAGAAAATGCCACAAAAGGAAGTGTAGTCCACCTAGTCATCTGTAAGATATTTAAAGAAACTGTGATTAACATATAAGTAGCAACATTATCTTTCTATCGTGGGACAGTAGAGAGATGTTTCCGGGAATACATAAATGGAAAAATTTCAAAGTAAGCAATATTAGCACCAAAATATTTTCAATCTGTGTAATTGTTGCACTGCGCCAACTCAGAACATGTGATTGCCCTTCATTTTCTGAGTTTCATTAAGAGTGTTGGCTACTTTTGAGATACTGAAGTGCCATCTGGGGACATGACAGAAACTGAGCTGCAGAAGATGAAATAGCTTAGAAGCCCTAGTTGGGGATGCTTGTTAAAGCAATCATAGTGATTCACAGCTGTTAAAGCTTCCAATAAGTTCAGCTATCAGCTAGCCCTTGTTTCACGCCATACAACAATTAGCTAGGTGGATATGGCAAATGCAGCAGATATCTTTGTTTACCCCGCAAGTTCCAGTGGAAAGTGGGGGTGAGATAACTCTAGTGGTTAATTTACTTGCTAGAGAGATCAGTGTGCAGCTTAGTCACACGTTTAACCATGATAAAATAGAATAGAGGATTGATGTGCCTCCAGCAAAGCGCAGCCTGTAACATGCTAGCCATTTGTATTTTATGAGGATAAGTCAGAGTGTAACTGTTTTTGTTGTAGGGATCCTTGTGTTACCTGCAGGTCACAAGTTACAATCCTTGTAATATAGCTGAGCGATCTATGAAACGGGACGAAGGAGTTTTATTCATACTGTAAGGCACAAGTTTAGAACCTTTATCAGCGGCTGCTCCTTCGCTATGGCAGAGGTGTCGCCCCCCCCCCCTTGCTGGCCAGCTGAGGGAAAGGAAAAATAAAATGATAATAAAACAGAAATATCATCATTTTATTTTTCCTCTGGACAGTTCCGAGTCTTTGGGGCCATGACGCACAGAAGGGGAGTGGTGGGCAGCACTGCTGTCAGAGCGCATGACGGTGTTAAGACGGCCAAATCGTCATGCGCATTGACATCTCCCCAACCCGAGCTGCATTGCAGGGTGGAGAGAATAGCAGGCAAAGGCTCCCAGTCCCCTTTGAAGTGGAAAATAAGCATTTTCAGGCCAATCCCAGCGCTTCACTCATGCTGGTACCAGCGTGAGCGAAGCACTAAGATTGTCTGTGGGGAGTCTGGGAGCCTCAGCACGTACAAAGCAGGAAGGAGAAGAGCAGCAGAGGGGCGAGGAGCAGGTTAAATTATTTTCTCTTTTTTTGTTTATTTTGTTGTCTGTCCATCCGTCCCATCCGCACCCCCCCCATACCCCTTTTTCTCAAAGATTCATTCAGGGAGAACTTCAATGCACCATAACTGCCAAGTGGACCAAAGTTGCTGTGACACCTTAAGTGAATCCTTTCTTTTACCCAATATCAAACTACATTCTGGAACCTGTAGCTTTGCTGCTTACATTAGAAATAAAAAGGGCTGACTTAAGTTGTCACAAGACATGGCTCCAACTGGCAGCCAGGAAGGTTCCATGCAAAACTGTTTAAACATTGTGACAAATGTTCTTTGCCTGGTGTAATTTTAATAATGTGTTTTATATAGCTCTCTATAAAGCACTTCTGCCATTTCTTAGCTCTACAAATAACGGGTGATACTTTTACGCCATGTAATGGTGGTACTTCATTCACCCAGCCTCTGAACCATTATGCTAGCATACAAATACTATTTATCACACAATTTTCACTATCCTTGGGGTGAAGTTCCAAGGTGCCTGTAAAGCTGTTCTTACCGTTTTCCTGCAAATGTTCATAAGGACCGAAACCATGTCAGACAATATGAATAACCACATTATATGACTTTAAATCGATCTCATATAAACAGTCAACTGAGATTCTGAAAATCTGACCTCAATCCACCTATTTTAGGCACTTGAATCTCAAAAAGTGTCTAGTACAGTTACTAGCCAAGGTACATTGAAATTAACAATTTGCTAGAAACCCCAAAAATGTCTTGAGCAGAAAAGACATTCAATTTTATCTCAGGACATGAGGCGAGGATTATGGATTAACCTTTTACCTTTATTCCTTTGAAGCTAATACAACGTAAGATACAGTAAACGGCATGTCCCAGGAACAAACGGAAATGACCAAATCAATCAGTCCCCCACTCACAGCTCCCTCCTGGGCATAAATACTGCAAACACTCCTTTCTCCACCTATTTCTTAGCTGCTCTACAGCTAAATCATGTTTCACTTTAAATCTTTACGCTAATACGGCCCAGAATTTGTGGCTGCTGTTAACTGTGATCATTAAACATGGAGTTCGTTGCTACTGTTTTCTTCCAGGTGATGGGCTCCCACCAGGGTTGGACTGGGAAGCAAAATATGCCAGGACACCCTACAAAAAAGTGGACCACATTTGAGGAATGCACCTTTTCGCAAAACACAGCTTAAGAGTTTTATGTGTTGTGAAAAGGAGGGTTAGGGTTGTCTAAAAGAGGCATGTTTCTTAACTTCACTGAGAAAAAAAAATGCAAACACTGCCAGGACATTTGTGCAAGGATTAGTTCACACTGGTGAACCAAACCTGAATATAAGTGAGGCCAATTCTGCTCAGGACCCCTGCTCAACCCGCATACGTAAATGGGCCTGCCCAACGAAAGACTGGGAATGATACCTTCGCCCCCTTAATAAAGTTGAGGTAATAGAGGCCCATCTGTATCCGGTAAGGATGCTCAGGCCCCCACTGGGTCGCAGGGGGCATCTGAACAGCACCGACACTGCCCAAATCGGCCTCCTTGATGACTGGAAAACCGACCCACAGCACAGTTGCCAACATTTGAGAAAAAATTCCAGGGACACTTTGCAGCACAGCTATCAATTACTTACTTGAAAATTTACCACACTCACTGCCCCAAAGCCTCGCCCACTCCACTCAACCCACATAATTAGCATAATTTAACTTCTCCTATTTAAAATACTGTCACGGATTGTCACTTGCATTACAAAATAAGCAATGTGCTATTAAAGTTCATACATACATACATACAGTCAAGACCGATAACACCTTCCCAACTGGACAAAACTGTCAATCTCAAACAGCACAGTGATAGACATTACTTCCTCACTCTCTCAGGACCAGCAGATGGCGCCCAGTGCAACAATCTTTTTTGGTGCCCCATGACCTCGTTCTCCACGGCTTCTTTCACAACCACACTGGCAAACAGTGACCCTCATCTCGCCATAGTCCCTCTGTCACAAATAATTTGTTTTATAGCGCTGCTCATACCAGTACAGGGTGTCAGCGCACTTAACATCACAGACACATTACACAGAGACAATGTGTCCGTTACTATTGATAATGGCATTACTCCTAGTCCTACTCCCTCGCCTTCCTTCATCACAATTGAGGCCCCGCCTCCCTCTAGACCCACCCCATAAAAACTCTGCCCGCCCCCACCTCCACCTGTACGTAAACAAGCCGAGCTAGCACTCCGATGGACCGCACCGGGAGGGAGGGTCCTCAAAGGAAGGCGAGGGAGTAGGACTAGGAGTAATGCCATTATCAATAGTAATGGACGCATTACCTCCCATCCCTCCCTCGCCTTCCTTCATCACAATTGAGGACATAGCAAGCAGAAGAAAACAGACGGACAACTGAGTGAAAAAGAACACCAAAATTAATAACGTGCCCCAAACCCAGCAGATCAACATCCCTGGCCCCTCAGAGGACAAGACCCCGTGGCCCAGAACAGTATCCAAACGTTCCAGACTAGCAAACCGATAGCGACGGACAAACGAAGAGGGAGAAGACCAGGTCCCAGCCCTACAGACCTCCACCACAGAGGTACCCTGCAACTCAGCAACTGCAGCCGCCACACTGCTAGTAGAACGCCCCTGAACCCCCACAGGAGGATCCACCCCCCGAAGTTGGGAAGCCAGCAAGACCGGGGACCGAATCCAACAACCCAGCGTAGCAGTGGAAGGCACAACACCCTTTCAAGCAGGACCAAATTCAACAAACAAAGCGTCCCCCTTCCGGAAGGACACCACAACCTGCAGGCACCACAGCAAAGCACGCCGCACATCCAGACAGAGCAAACGAGACTCCGCAGCCGAGGAAGGAGCAGGAAAGAAGCCAGGCAAAATCACCACCTGACTGAGATGAAACGCCGAATAGACCTTAGGGACAAAGGACGGAACCGGCACCAAAACCACCCGATCCGAAAAGACCTTGCAGAAGATAAGTACAAGACAAAGCCCCCAACACACCCAAGCGGCGCACTGAGGTGACGGCCACCAAAAACAAGTCCCAAAAGTCAAGAGACTCAACCCGAGACCCCCAAGGGGCTCAAAGGGAGGACCGGACAGGACATCCAACACCAGCAGCAAATCCCACGAAGGAAAGGACCCAACAGGGCGAGGAAACAAAGTCAACAGACCCCGAAAAAAAAAAAACGAGGCATCAGACCCCAGTCACCCCTCAAAACACGCCAGGAGCCCCGAAAAGCCTGAAGAGCTGCCCACTGCACCCGCAGAGAAGCCACCGACAACCCCAGATGAGCCCCATCCTGAAGGAACTGCAACACCAAAAAGAGGTCAGCAACTGAGGGATCCAGTTCCGTAGCAGCACACCAGGCCGCACAGGCCCACCAACACCCAGCAGAGGACAGCCGAGCGGAGGACCTACGGGAAGCCCGGAAAGTAACATCCAAATGGACAGGAACCCCCAACACAGCCAAGCCCTGCCGCACAACAGCCAGGCCGACAGGTGTAACCCCTGCACGGAGCACCGGGGAAGGGCCGGAAACACCAAAGGGGACGGAACCACCGGAAGGACCCACGCCCGGTTGCAACACAACCCGGCCAGGAGAGGCCCGGAGCAGCGGAAAGGGAGGGAAGGCATACAGAAGACCCCGAGGACAAGGAGAGGCCAGGCCATCGACCCCCAGGACACCGGCCCAGAGAACAAAACAGGCCCACCGTGGCAATGACCGGGTCCGCAAACAGGTCCATCACCACAGGGAGGCCCAACGACACACCAATCGGTCGAACAAACTGGGAAGGAGGGAGAAATCCCGCAACGACTGAAGGCCCAGCCCAACTGAGCCGCCCGCACATCGTCCACCCCCCGAACGCAGAGAGCAGACACACCCAGCACCCAGACCTGAGCCCACAGGAAGACGTCGCAGGCAATCAAGGTCAAGGACCTGGACCAGGGCCCTCCCTGACGACAGACATAGGACTCCGCCACCAGAATGTCAGTAGGAACCAACACCCAATGGCCCCACAGAGAGATCTGAAAGTTAACCAGGGCCAGCCAAACTGTCCTCACCTCCCGCTAGTTCGTAGACCTCGGGAATCCAGCAGGGACCAGCCCCCCTGAACCAGCTCCGACCCCAGCCAAGCACCGCACCAGGACCGGCCGGCAGCAGAAGACACAAGAGGAGCCGGGGGAGCCAAGGAAATCACGCCCAGAAGAAACGCCGGCAGAGCTACTAGGAGAGCCCCACACGGAACAGGACAGACACAGGCAGTGGAGACAAAAGACTCCGAGACCCCGTAGACCAACACCACAGGATCCAGCTGTCCAGAAGAAGAAGGTGAAACGAGCCCAGGGAACCAGAAACATCACAGAAGCCAAAAAGCCCCCGCACCCACAGCCACTCCACTGTAGGGGGAGCCCCCAGGGACATCAAGGCCAGAACCAGCGACTCAAGAGAGACCAGGCGCTGGAAGGACAAGTAACCAGGCCGACCAGAGACCGGAAACGAGCCCCGATGAACACCATGTCTCGAGAGGGGGACAAAGAAGAAACTCCCAGGACACCAAAAAGCCGCGCCCCGGCAGAACCACCAAGGCTGCCCCGAAAAAGAGACCAGTCAGCTGCACGCAGCAAGAGGTCGACCAAGAATGATGAAGGAATACCCCCTCCGTAGGAAGCAGATCCAGGAGAGGAGTCAGGACCTCCGCAAAGACCATGGGAGAGGACTAGAGGCCGAAGAGAAGAACTGAAAACGGGCGCCACCCACCGCGAGCCTCAGAAACACTGAGAAGAGGCGGCGACAGGGACGCGGAGAGGCGACCCCGAAAACCAAGGAGGCAAAAAACACGCCCAGTCAAATCCAAAAAAGAACCGCCGGAAGGGTCAACACACGGAAGGGAACAGCCCGAGCCCAGGAGTCGACCCAACGGAGACCCAGAACGGGCCGAAAACCGCTGGACACAGTCAGCACCGGGAACAGAAAGGAATAGGCCCTGGCGCCGACGTACGCGACCGGAATCCGACAGAAGGCCCGATTGGCAAGCAAACAGGACACCCCATCCAGCAGAGCCACCCTGCGCGGACCGGAGAGAGGCACAGGAGCCAACCGAACCCCAGCATCCGGAGGAACCTGCCAAAAGATGATCACGGTACCACGAGCAACATAGCGCAGGAACCAGCAATCCGAAACGTCCCAGCGCCACCATGGAAGAAAAAAACGGAGCCGGCCACCCACCGGCAGGGATCATCCAGACAGCAGTAGCCGGGACCCCACAGGGCAGAGCCCATAGGCAAGGAGGCAGGGTGCATGGGAGAAAAACGGGGCCAAAACCGCACCCACCGGAAAGACGGACAAGACATCCACTTCGGCGGATGACCGAGAGGCCCCAGTCCAAGGCACACAAGACGAAGCCAAACGCCCATCACAAGGCAAAGCACGCATAGGCTCCATGGCGGCCAGAAGGACAGAGGATTTCGAGCAACCCGAATAGCCACCGCCAGATCCACGAAATCCTGCACCAAGGAGGGCGCAAAAGAAGCAGAGAACAGGCCAGTCCCCAGCGCCAAGGCAGCAGCCGCAAACGCCTTCCCAAGGACAGAGACCACCTACCTATCCGTCGCATCAGACGGGGTACAAACCTCAGGCAGAACAGCCGACTCGCCAATCAGCGCGGCCAGTATAGAGGCCAACTGTACAATGTTAGGAAAGGGGTCGACACCTTCCAACAAGCAAAGAGTCCGGAGGAAGCGAGGGACCCGCAGTACGTCCAGCGCACGCCACTCTCACAGCACCAACTCCCACACTGGGCCCGAAGGGCAAGCCCAACCGGGAGGGCTTAGTGCACCAAGGAAAAGACTCCCACATTCCTCGCCCAGCAGGAAATGAGGAAAACCCAAGCGTCCCGCACAGGAGCCAGAATGACCCACATCACCGCCCTGGAGACATACGCACCGCCAGAGGCGGGAGAAGGACCCTCCCCAACAGAAGGGGACCAGTCGCCCACAGGATCCAAAGGACCAGGACGGGAAGGACCAGAAGGCACCGGCCGAGCCCGCAGAGCACTGGACACAGCAGCCTCAAGCAAGCCATGCACCATTCGTAGACATGAGAGGCACTTCACCACTGAGCCCGGGCGCTCCAGGGGGGACCGGAGAGCCATCAGTAGATGACGAAGAAGAAGAGGACACCAGAACATCCCCACCGAAACAACCTCATGCGACCCAGGACTGCAAGAAACCGGAGACATCACTCCCTAGCAGCCCCATGACAAGGCAGAAATACGACCACGCCGGTCAAGAAAAACCGCCACCAAAAACAGCAGAAAGGGTCCAAAAGAAACAAATAACGGGTTAAAAACACGGCCTACCAGGTCTCCATCGATGTGCACTGGAAAGGCCGCCTTGCAGCCTCAACCCGGAAACACAGCCCCAGCCGCAGGAGGACCGCAGGACTACGTCGCGGCTTCCTGTGCAAGTGTTCCGCCCCTCGCCCCCGAGGAGACCGTGGAGACACAGCACGCCGGGAGAACGCTGCCGAGGGCACCGCCGACGGAGAGAACCAAACTGAAGACTCTCCGGCACCGCCACAGGGAGAAAGCCAAAGGTAAGTCTCACCTAGGGAGACAAAAAAAGAACAGGTGGGGGCGGGCAGAGTTTTTATGGGCTTGGGGTGGGTCTAGAGGGAGGCGGGGCCTCAATTGTGATGAAGGAAGGCGAGGGAGGGACGGGAGGTAATGAATCATACATACATGTGTAAATCAGTCTAGGTAGGAAATGTTAAATAAAACAATGAGGATTACAAGGTGTAGGAGTCACATGTCACAGATACTAGGAGGCAGTATATTTTAAGGGTATTTGGAATGGAGAAGTAGAAACTAAGGTTTAAAACATATCACAGTGGTTGGGGTTAGTTTTACTAATAAGAATGCATTTGTACCCAAACTAACTCCTTTTAGCAACATTAGGTTCTGTGATATGCATGATATACAAGACTTTGCAGCAGGCACAATTAACCCTCTGCGCTGTCCTGCCCCCACCACCCACTCCCCACCATCACTCACAGTCCAGCACCTGCAGCACCCCGTGCAGCGCGCTCAGCCGGATCCGCAGCTGCAGGTAGTTGGCTGTGCAGTGGGTCAGATCCCCCTCGTGTCTCATGGTGCCCTCGAGCTCCAGGGCACTGGAGATGGAAACTCTGCGGCTGGGTTTGGCCTTGCCCTGGCTCGCGGCGAAGGTCCGGCTGATGCCGTCTAGGCTCCGGCTGTCCTGCAGCCTCCCCAGGCTGGCGCGAGGACCTGGTGGGGCTCCGTTCATTTCAGGCTCCCGGGAGCCAACGCTCCCCCTTCGGAGGCGCAACTTGGCCATGACGTGCTGTGGGGGCCCTCCCGAGGGCTCACTGCCACCCCCCAGCCCGGAGAGCACAGAGGCCGCGCCACCTCTCCATGAACCGGCCCAGCAGAGCAGCGGTTCCTCCGGAGCTCCCTGGCGAGGCTTCTATTTGGTCAAAAGGAACTACTCCCTGTTTACATCCCACGCCAGAGATTCGGTCTGAGAATGTGGTCATCATAGAGAGGGTGAGACTGTGCTAGACAAGACCCCGTGACTCTCCTGCATTCTGTGGGTCGGGACATCCTGGCTGTGCTTGTAATCACCATAAAGAGACAAGGCCAGCTTACTTGCGGTAATGCCGTAGAATGACTTAAATTGCGTTACTAATGCAAGATGTGTCACACTTGGCAGGGCTGGAAGTGCAATTGCTGGGACTGTACCGGGATAATGAATTACCCGCAACAGTCTCCAACATTCCAGGACCGTCCCGGCAAAAACGGGACAGTTAGCAGCTATGCCACAGCTGCAACTCTGATACTAGCCACACACTAGGACATAAGTTACAGGAAGCCCGACCAGTCGGTTTGGAGTGTGGTTCCCCACCTCCTTATCAGCACAGCTAGAGGGCACCTGGCGATGCCACTGGTGCGCAGACTGTCCGGTTTCTCTGTCGCCACCTGGCAGCAACGCGATCAATGACAATGTGAGGGCAAGGTTTTCTGCCAGTGCACTCCTTGCCCAAAAGAGAACGGCTTGCCCTGAAGGGATTATGTTTAGAGAGCTGGTGGCTAGCTTCTTACATTAAGAGCACTAGTAAGCAGTTTATAGTGACAATGGGGAATTAACCCTCTAGAAACCATTTTTGAAGGCACAGAAAATCAGCACAGCCCTTGCAGAGATTATCAAACGATCCGGTGCGTGTCCTACCTTAAATCCGGTCTTGTCCAGAGGCATGGACCAAGAATACTCCTAGTGTTGAGTGGTGAAGAAAGGGGAGTGGCTTTCAGTGGACCCAGATATCTATGCAATTACTGAATTTTCAATGTCAAAAAAAAGAAAAATGCTGCACTTAAACCACTCAATGAGCAGCTGCTGATGTTGGTAGCTAGATGGTCTGATTCCCTTCTGGGAGGGGAAGGAGAAATCCTGGGTCACTGGACCCAAATGCTGAACAGTCGTCTAGCTGCCACCCTACTAGCTAAGAACCCCAGAAGGCGTGAAGTGGGGCATTTTGAAGCCAGTGACATGCCGAGAGAATCAGTTAAAAAAAACTGGGCATGCATAAACCCTTAACCTTTTCCAGAAAGGCAGACAAATACAGTGTACATGATAACTCGGCTGTTCCGCGGTTCTTCCACGACGATAGAAACCCTTTAGGAGAGGATGATGGGACAGACGACTGAGATTCATCTAATGATGGCGAGGAAGGTAACAGAAAGATATGTAAATTGTGCACTTCTGGTTTATTAAATATTGTATTCTCAAATAGATGATATACCGATCAGTGTGCTATGCCTCCGAGGCTGCTGCCTAGCACGTGCTACATGTAGAAGAACAAGGCCAAGTTCCAAAGACAACTTGGACAAGGCGTGAACCACTATAACGGGATATACTTTACAGATTAAACAAGTTGTGATCACGTTATTATCATATGATTAACCAAACCACATTTATTTCAAATTGCCACTAGGTTGACATATTATGCTTATACATCGTTGTTTCTGATAAACAGTATTTAAATTCAAACTTCTACACACAAAAATCAACACTGCATTTCGGGACGACTCGTCCCTTCTTCAGGCTACAAGTGGTCCACATTAAACGTGTGCCCAATGCATTTCGGGACGACTCGTCCCTTCTTCAGGGGCTTATCTGTGGAGAAAAAGGAAAACAAACGTACAGACATGGTCGATATGCAATACACAATACACTTACATATCTGTTCTGTTATGAACCTTGATTCCTGAATTCCATCCTGATGTGTTCAAGTACTTTCATGGCACCTGTATCTCACAAAATTCTCGATACGTTTGAACTTTTAGTGAAAAAAAGACCTGAGCACGTTGAATTACAAAAGCAAGAATAAGTCAAACCTAAGTAGAGCAGAAAACAGCACACTTCAATCCTTAGCTCAGAACCCGGATAATGTTTTTCAAAAAGCTGATAAAGCTGGAGCTTTGGTGATGATGGACCAGTCTTTTTATCAGGTCAAGATTAAGGAACACGTGGATGACACATCTATTTACTTGCTTTTGGATAAGATCCCACAGCTGAAATATACACCGTACAGAAGAAAATACTTGATAAAGCACTTAATTTGGACTGGATTGATGAAAACACCAAAATTTACTTGACTACTCAATTTCCACACAGGCCAAAGCTGTATAGGCTTCCAAAAATCCATAAGAGTAAGGTGGATCCACCGTTCCGACCAACAGTTTCTGGATGCGATTCTCTGTTTGAACCTTTAGGGAAATATCTGGATGCATTTTTCCAACCATTTGTACAATCTTGGTGTACATATATTCAAGATACAACAGATTTTCTATGCCGTTTGGAAAAACTTCCACAAAGAGGGGATGAAGAATGGCATCTTTGTACCATTGACGAAGTTTCCCTATATACATTCATTCCCCATTCGTAGGGCCAGGAAGCAATTGAATGGGCACTACTATGGCAACCAATGATGAGAGCTAATAAAGCTTTTCTCCTAGAATGCCTTCATTTTTGCCTGCATCATAGTTACTTCGAATGGGACCATAAGTTTTTCCTTCAATTGAGCAGGACCTCGATGGGTTTTGCAGGGGCACCAGCATATGCTAATACCTGTATGACAAAATTTGAACATGATTACATACTGACAAATCCACAGTGGTCAGACAATTTGCTATTTTTTTGCAAATACATAGATGACATCATCTTGGTAATGGAAGAACACTGAGGTCTGTTTGCAAGACAGCATCAGCATATTGAACACGAGGAACCTGAGGATCCAATTCACCAATACGGTTAGCAGGACTATCTTGGCATTTCTTGGAGTGTGGATTGAACTTACAGAGGACAGACTTAATACGAGTGTTTACAAAAAACCTACGGACAGGAACAACGCCCTATTATTCTAAAGCTTTCATACGTCTAGCTTAGTCCGGAATTTACCTTACTCTCAATTTTTGAGAACTAGGAGAATATCTTCCGATTTTACAACATGCAAAACGACGCTAAAAGAGCAAAAAATAATTTTGAGATTAGATGATAGCCACTGAAATTATTAGAGGACCTTGAATGCCGAGCACTATCCATGGAACGCAGGAAACTCATGCAAAAGAAATCAACAGGCCCATCGAAAAGGGTAGCCTTCATGTCCAAATTTTCCACAAAATCCAGAGAGATCAAAAACATAACCGTTGGGAATTACTACAACATGAACCATTTTGGTGCATCCCAGGACACAAGAAAACATCCGTCTGACCCATTTTGCTAACTGAAACTCCAGTAATTTAATTTACACTATTAAATGCACATGTGGATCAGAATTCGCAACAATAATGTCAATTCCAATCTAGCTGTACATTGGACGGAACACAGACACTCTGTAGCTCAACTGAGGTTCCAAATCATAGAGGTACTTAAGAATATCCCCGGTAGAGATAATTCAAAAATGTTGTCACAACTGAAAATAGACTGGATTAGGAAATTAGACACAATGAACCCCAAGGGACTCAATGACAAATTGGATATGGGATGTTTTCTTTGAAATTTTATTATTTCAGAATAAGGTGACAATGCAGCTAATGTGATGATATCATTTCCTCAGATATAAATCCTCAAATAACTCTCTAGACACATTTCTACTGTCTATCACACACACCAGCACACACCCACTCGAGGGGTGACCTGAAATTTTTTATGTTAATCATTAGAGTATTCTTTGGTGCGTTCAGTCTATATCATTTTTGGTACATCTACGACAAGTTTTTTGCACTATTAGCACTCCGTATGAGTCTTGCAGGTTATGAATCGCTGAGTAATTTGAGGAAGCCTGGCACTTTGAAATCTGTTCAATAGATACTAGAGACATGTAGTGGATGTTATAACATATGATCATGGCAATATGTAGCAGTAACATGATCAGGTCCGTCGTCGGGCGCGATCGATCACAGGGCACTTCCGATGACGGTTGCATTTGTAAGGGACGAAGAGCACCGACATTGACTGATCGACTGACTAAGTTTGGACACCGTACCACAGTTAGATGGAGATGTGATCGGTAAGAGTTAACTAATACTTTGCCAGCACGCTCTGGAACTCGTAGTCGCGGGATAGTAATGTATTTTGCTTTAATTTCAGTAAGCTTTGCAGTTAGATTGTGCGGATACATGCCGTTAAGAAACCTACAGGTTATACAGAGAGAACTGGTTGTTTGAGCGCTCATGGCAGCACGAGGTATGTGCGCTATAAACATTGACTGTATATATGTCATATAATGTTTTCTGAAAAAGTGAATTATCAATGAAGCCCATAGTCTTTCTCCCTATCATTTTTTCAGACTGGTACAATGATCGACAGTGTTGATTGGATAGTCACTCTACGTTACATTAGTAAGTATGCTCTCGTTGCATGCAATGTATGGGATTTCGGAAATCACAGGGCATAATCTCTATATGCTTGGGGCTGCCTGCTATGCATGGTGGTTTGGAAACCGCAGTGATTTAATGCTTGTCGGAATTGGTACAGGACATGTATAAACATCAGGCCTTGATGAAGGTAACAAGCCATAGCACTCTCTGCCTATTCCCTAGGATGGGTCCTCAGAGGATCCCGAATATCAGACATGTTTGAACCAGATCGCCGGTACCAACCAAGATCTTAGGTAAAATATGACAAATGATGGACAACAAAGTCCTAGAGTATGTCTAGAGCCTTGTTCAAAGGGATGGTCATGCTGTTCTCGGATATAGATGCCCAGATGACAAAATTCTTGGCAAAATTTATAAGTCACAGATCTGTTCTCGAAGAACTGTTGGAAGTGGTGGGACCTCTCACCAAAGTCCTCAAAATGGTAAAGGAGGCTAAGGGCTCTGGGTCAGACCTGAACCCAGAGATTGTATCTGGATGGCTCAGATGGAGATATGCCTGCTAGGCAATGCCAACTGTGCTCTTTCGACAGATAGGAGATCACTCTAGATAAAGGTGGACCAAAAATTGTGGTACCTAGCTCCGAAGGAGGCAGCAGTAATGGTGCAAGGAGGCCTGTTTGGGGGATCTGTTTATAAAGGAACTTGTTCACCTCCCCCAATAAGGCACAGACTTCCATTAAGCAGCTCTTTGGAAGGAAGGCTTTCGCAGGGACTATCCGAGTCAGGGAATACTTGTCCGACCGCTTCATGCAGGAAGGTCCCCAGGGTGTACAGGGATGCTGACACTTCTATAGTTGGCAAGACTAGCAGGTCAGCGCCTTTTTCCCTCTCCAGATCCGGTTTTGGCAAGGGTTCATTCAGAAGATCTACCACTACTTCATGAGGTTTCTCTGGTAGGATTATCCCTTTTTTACCCCATCTAAAATTTGATTGGATGTGGGGGGAAAGGTTACGTAATTTTCTCTCCAGGGAGAGAGAAATCACAGGGGACTGATGAGTTCTGCACAGTGCTGGGATTCTGTACTGGGTTTTTCGGGACCCTGCTGCAGCACGTGAAAGCTCTGCCCTATGTTTTTCGGCAATAGCATGTTTCCTCATAGACAAGGAGGTAGCAGAGATGGTACGGAAAGGTGCAGTGCTCAGTAAATGTTGCTTGAGGTTTCTCAAGCAACATTTTCTTGGTAAAGAAAAAGGACAAGGGCTACAGACCGGTCATAAATACAATGTCAATCCAACCGCTACTTAGAGACAAGGAGGTGTTTGTAGAGATTAAGGAGGTGTTTGCAAAGAGTGAGGTGTTGTGTTTTTAGAGAATAAGGTGATGTCTGTAGAGACTGAGGAGGTGTTTGCGGGGACTGACACAGGGGTGTTTGCAGAGACTAAACCAGAGATGTTTGCAGAGACTAAGCCCGGGGTGTTTGCAGAGACTAAGGAGGTTCTTGCAGAGTGGGGTGCAGTGTTTGCAGGGACTAAGGCCTGGGTGTTTACAGAGACTGAGAAGGTGTTTGCAGAGATTGAAGAGGTGTTTGCAGCGACTGAGGCTGGAGTATTTGCACAGACTAAGGAGGTGCTTGCAGAGATTAAAGAGCTCTTCGCAGAGAGTGAGGCGCTCTGTTTGCAGAGACAGAAGCCGGGGTATTTGCAGAAACTAAGGAGGTGTATGCAGATGAGGGGCCATGGTGTCTGCAGAGAATGAGGCCGGGGTGTTTGTTGTGAGTAAGGTGGTGTTTAAAGAGACTGAGGCTAGGGTATTCGCAGAGATTTAGGAGGTGTTTGCAGAGAGTAGTGTTGGCAGAAACAGAGGCCGGGGTGTTTGCAGAGACTAAGAAGGTGGTTGCAGAGACTAAGGCCAGGCAGTTTGCAGAGGAGTTTGCAAAGACTGAGTGTTAGAACGGTGAGGGTTCAAATCCCCACCCGTTGCTACCCAAGGTTAGAATTGGGGGTCCCCAGTTGGCTGAGGTAGGTACCTTAGTCCAAATAGGGACCCTTGCTTCTAAGTCAGGGAAGGGAAGGACACCTTCTCAGATAGCCCCTGCTCACCCCCTCGGTAGCTTGGCACGAGCAGCCAAGCTTATCTCCAAGGCAATGTGTAAAGTATTTGCAATCCCGCTCTCAGTAACCCAATGATGACACCACAAATGGACTCCACACGAGTTTCATAAAAAACAAGTATAAGTTTATATAAAAAGATATACGATGAGACCACACGATAAAAATCCAACATATGCGTATTTGTAATATTTCACCTGGCCGGTTATTAGGCCAGCAAGCCCTTGTAGGTTCTTGCAGTATTAATGAGCAATTCTCAATGATCCAAATGCAGTCCTAATGCAATGCTATGCAGTTCAGTAATGCAAGAATCAGGCACTTCGTAATGTAAAAATAATGCAGTTCGTTATGCCAAAATAATGCGATGCATAATGCAACAATCAGGCAGTTCGTAATGCAAAAATAATGCAATGCGTAATGCAACATCAGGCAGTTCGTAATGCAAAAATAATGCAATGCATAATGCAACAATCAGGCAGTTCGTAATGCCAACAATAATGCAATGCTTAATGCAACAATCAGGCAGTTCGTAATGCAAAAACAATGCAATGCGTAATGCAACAATCAGGCAGTTCGTAATGCCGACAATAATGTACTCCAGCACCGTTCACGGTGCTCTGGACGGACTCTATGCCACTCGTACTGACTCACGGTCAGCTACTGCCAAAATATGCCCCCAACACTGGTCTGGTGTAAACAAAGTGCAGCTCCACACTCCGGCCCCGGTACTGCCACTCCTCAGCAAGTACGGGCCGCGATTCTCACTTGAGCGGGGGCTCGCGCTGCAAGGATGGGAAAGGCAGATAGCGTTTCTCTCCGAGACCGCACCCCGCCCCAGGCGGCGACACACGCACGCTCGCTGAGCGTTACCTGGGGGGTGCGATCTCGCTCTCCTCGTGGCTTGGCCTCCGGGGCGACTTCGTTGATCTCGGGCAGTGGAACACGGACCCCCGACGTGATGGTTTGAGGTCTCTCCTTGGCACAGGCAGGCTCGGGCCGGCGGCACCGCTCCTCTGGGGATGCCGCCCGAGCCGATGGCAAAGATGAAGGTCTCGGGCTGCAACAGGGCACACGCACACAGCGTCGCTGAGACTCACTTGAGCTTCGGGTGTACACGGTCACAGGACAATCCTCACGAAGGTCTCAGGATGCACGAAGCACACGCACACAGCGTCGCTGAGACTCACTTGGACTCCAGGTGCCACGATCACAGGGCAATCCTCACGAAGGTCTCAGGCTGCACGAAGCACACGCACACAGCGTCACTGAGACTCACGTGGATTCCGGGTGCACACGATCACAGGACAATCCTCACGAAGGTCTCAGGCTGCACAAAGCACACGCACACAGCGTCGCTGAGACTCACTTGGACTCCGGGTGCACACGATCACGGGGCAGTTCTTATGAAGGTCTCAGGCTGCAAAAAGCACACGCACACAGCGTCGCTGAGACACTCCTTTGGAAACTTTTGTGTTCCTGAGTTTCCACAACAGGGAGTCAGCTCTCCTCGGGCCCTTGGGGACAAGTTACTTCAGGACATAGCAAAGTCCTTTCAAGCAGGGGGACACAGCACACAGCAAAGTCCCTTCGCCTCTCCTTGGTTAAATCAGCAAACTGTAGGCCAGCCCCAGAACACACAGCAAGGGTCAGTCCTTTCCTTCAGTCTCTTCAGCTGTTTCTTCCTTGGCAGAGGTTCCACTTGACCACGAAGTAGTTTCAATCCTTTACAGTCTTGATCAGTCCATTTCAGTCTTGGACAGTCCTAAGTTCAGGGGTTTCAGCTTTCATAGTTATACCCCTAAATGTCTTTGAAGTCTTTGTGTTCAGGGGGCACTGACCCCTGTCCAAACCAGTTCTGGGTGTCTCCCTTTGATAGTGGAGGTTGGGATCCTCAATCACTCAGCAGGAGATGGAGCCATTGTTTTATGGCAGCAGCCCAGGCCTCTTCACCTCCAGGGGCTACTCCTCCCCCCTACACTCCAGATGCAGGGCAACCTGTTGCTGTCTCACCTCCTCCCCTGGGTCAAGACATTCCCCAGATCCTATCACTTTCAAATCCAGACAGTCAATCCACAGCCAGGCAGAGACACACAGAATTGTGAGAACACAAAAAACCAGCCACTTCTAAAGGTGTGGTTTCTAAACACACAATGCAAAAACCACCTTCACAAAAAGATGTGTTATTAAATTGTGAGTTCAGGCACACCAAACTTCACCTCTCCATCTTAAGCCTCATGGGAAGATAGGCTGGAAACATATTACACAGCCTTCCCCATTCTGTCCTATGGGCAAGATGGCCTTTCAACAGTGAAAAACGAAATGGAGAGTATTTCACTGTCAGGACATGGTACACACCTCAGTACATGTCCTACCTTTCACATACACTGCACCCTGCCCAGGGGTGTACCTTGGGCCTACCATAGGGGTGTCTGATGTGCATAAAAAGGGAAGGGTAAGGCCTGGCAAGTGGGTGCACTTGTCAGGACAACATGGCAGTTTTAGCAAACTGCGCGCAGGCACTGCAGTGGCAGGCCTGAGATCTCTCTTTAAAGCTACTGGTGTGGGTGGCACAATTAGTGCTGCAGGCCCACTAGTAGCATTTGCATTACCAGCCCTGGCACACATAGTGCACTTTACTAGGGACTTTACTAGTAAGGCAAACATACCAATTATGGACAACCAATTACCATTACACTTTACACAGGGAGCACTTCCAATTTGACACTGATCAGCAGGGGCAAAGTGCCCAAAGCATCTAAGTTGGCAACACCATGTCAGCAAAAAAGGTCTAGGGGGAAAGGAAAAAGTTTAGGGAACTTTAGCCAAAAAGGGCCAAGTCCAACACTGAGGTGCTGTGTTTGTAGAGAATGAGGCGGTGTTTGCAAGGACCGAGGAGGCGTTTGCAAGGACCGAGGAGGCGTTTGCAAGGACCGAGGAGGCGTTTGCAAGGACCGAGGAGGCACTTGAAAGGAACGAGGAGGCACTTGAAAGGAACGAGGAGGAGTTTGCAAGGACCGAGGAAGAGTTTGCAAGGACCGAGGAAGCGTTTGCAAGGACCGAGGAAGAGTTTGCAAGGACCGAGGAAGCGTTTGCAAGGACCGAGGAAGCGTTTGCAAGGACCGAGGAAGCGTTTGCAAGGACCGAGGAAGCGTTTGCAAGGACCGAGGAAGCGTTTGCAAGGAACGAGACTGAGGAGGTGTTTGCAGAGACTGAGGAGGTGTCTGCAGATGTTTGCAGAGAGAGAGATGTTTGCAGAGAGTGAGGAGATGTGTTTGTAGAGAATGAGGCGGTGTCTGCTGAGACTTAGGCGGTGTCTGCTAGGACTGAGGAGGTGTTTGCAGAGACTGAGGTGCTTGCAAAAAGTGAGGCACTGTGTCTGTAGAGAATGAGGCTGTGTCTGCAGAGACTGAGGTGGTGTTTGCAGAGACT
The DNA here is from genome assembly GCA_963921515.1 of Calotriton arnoldi. Lineage (NCBI taxonomy): Eukaryota > Metazoa > Chordata > Amphibia > Caudata > Salamandridae > Calotriton > Calotriton arnoldi. The sequence continues at coordinate 3,317,549 of CAWUFW010000186.1, forward strand.
AAGGTGTTTGCAGAGACTAAGGTGTGTTGGCAGAGACTAAGGTGTGTTGGCAGAGTCTGAGGTGTGTTGGCAGAGTCTGAGGTGTGTTGGCAGAGTCTGAGGTGTGTCTGCAGAGACAGAGGCTGTGTCTGCAGAGACAGAGGCTGTGTCTGCAGAGACAGAGGCTGTGTCTGCAGAGACAGAGGCTGTGTCTGCAGAGACAGAGGCTGTGTCTGCAGAGACAGAGGCTGTGTCTGCAGAGACAGAGGCTGTGTCTGCAGAGACAGAGGCTGTGTCTGCAGAGACAGAGGCTGTGTCTGCAGAGACAGAGGAGGTGTCTGCAGAGACAGAGGAGGTGTCTGCAGAGACAGAGGAGGTGTCTGCAGAGACAGAGGAGGTGTCTGCAGAGACAGAGGAGGTGTCTGCAGAGACAGAGGAGGTGTCTGCAGAGACAGAGGAGGTGTCTGCAGAGACAGAGGAGGTGTCTGCAGAGACAGAGGAGGTGTTTGCAGAGACAGAGGAGGTGTTTGCAGAGACAGAGGAGGTGTTTGCAGAGACAGAGGAGGTGTTTGCAGAGACAGAGGAGGTGTTTGCAGAGACAGAGGAGGTGTTTGCAGAGACAGAGGAGGTGTTTGCAGAGACAGAGGAGGTGTTGGCAGAGACTGAGGAGGTGTTGGCAGAGACTGAGGAGGTGTTGGCAGAGACTGAGGAGGTGTTGGCAGAGACTGAGGAGGTGTTGGCAGAGACTGAGGAGGTGTTGGCAGAGACTGAGGAGGTGTTGGCAGAGACTGAGGAGGTGTTGGCAGAGACTCAGGCAGTGTGTTTTAAGAAAATGAGGCAGTGTCTGCAGAGACGGAGGAGGTGTTTGCAGAGACCGACGAAGTGTTTGCAGAGAATGAGGAGCTGTGTTTGTAGAAAATGAGGCTGTGTCTGCAGAGACTGAGGTGTTTGAAAGGACCGAGGAGGTGTTTGCAGAGACCAAGGAGGTGTTTGTAAGGACCGAGGAGGTTTTCTGCAAAGACTAAGGAGGTGTTTGCAGAGACTGAGGGCGGGTGTTTGCAGAGACTGGGGAAGGTGAGGCGCTGGGTGTGCAGAAACAGATACTAGGGTGCTTGCAAACACTGACAGTGGTCTGCAATGAGGGTTGCAATTATCAACACGCCTCGGTGACTGTTACCAGGGCCCTGGGGCAGCGGCTTGGGGTAAACTCTGGGTTTGTTGCCATGCTTTCATTAGGTCTTTAAGGGCAGCATGTTAATGAACTGAAAGCCCCTTCCTGGTGCTGTAATGATGAGCAGACGCCCTTCGTCTCTCGCAGACTGCACTGACCGCATCCAGAGATAGAAGCCCGCCGGGCCGAGACCCACCCAGTGTCCTGAACCACTTTATCAGCTGCCCTGCGAGCCATGTTTAAGGAACACAATGCCCGCCTTAGGAAGAAGGGCTAACCCTTGCCAAAGGCGTGGATAGAGTTCCACCGCCAGTGGAAGCCAGTACCATCCCATTTATTCGCTGACGAGGAAGATGTACGTGTCTCTCAGTACTGGAGCGCTTATGTTTTGAGCACACTCCCCTTATCTGGTCACCTTCTCCAGGCCCTAGGCACATAAAGAACTGACAGTTCTAAGAATGCCCCTTTGATCTGACTCTTCTGTAGGGGCGGGCTCTTGACATGCACGTGCTCCTCGTTGCCACTTTGCCCTCCTTGTGATTGACATCTTAAGAGACGTTTCCCTACACGGCCCTGCTGTGCTCCCTCGACAACGTAGAACCCACTTAGATAAATATAAATGGCTGGCTAATCAGGAATTGCATCCTACTGTCTGTCCCAGGGAAGAAATATCGAGAAAACTCTCAGATGCACATCCCTTTACATCTGTCCAACGCCATCATGTGCCCCTCGCTGTACAACAATGCACGTAGTCCTTCCTGCCACAGGCTAGCAGCTTCAAAGCACTGTAAATATCATGTGTAAAATGACGATGTTTTAATTCCGACCTGGATTACTGTGTGTCAGTCGTGGCTCTGAAACCTCGAGCACAGCCTCTAGTAGAACCGGCCGTACACAGGAAAAGGGTTGGCCATTAGACCTGACCCTGGGAACCCCAGCCTCAAGGGCCGTTTTTTTTTTTTTGATTAAAGGGGAGGTGGGGTGTGTGATCCCCCTCCCCAAGCCTTGTTAGGCCCTGTGGATCCAATCTCCCAGGCCACTTATGTAAATAAAGAGAGGGGGTGCACGTAGCTCCCCCTTCAGTATGATTTTGGCCCCAGGGACCACCATACCCGGGACCCGGTGCAATTTTTATGAGGGGGAGAGGAGCATACATTACCCCCTCCCCGGGCCAATTTCATCCCAGGGGACCCCATCTCTGCAGCCTGATGCACTTTTCAGGGAGAGGGGGGCATGTGGTCCTACCCTCCCAGGGACCCCATCCCCCTGTGCATTTTACAGGAAGAGGGGACACAGGGCCACTCTCCCCAGACCCATTTCAGCCCCGGGAACACCCATCCTCCAAGGCATGGCATGCTTGTTAGGGGGAGAGGGGCATGCAGCCTCCTCCCCAAGCCGATTTTGGCCCTGGGAACTCCAACCCTGGGGCAATTATCAGGGGGGGGCATGCGCCCCCCCTTTTTCTGGGCCAATGTCTGTCCCGGGAACCCCATCCACCGGGCCTTGGGAACCCCATCCATCCACCAGGCCCGGCAGTATTTTTAAGGGAGAAGGGCGCGTGGCCCCCCCTCTTCGGGCCGATTTCGGCCCCAAGGACACCATCTCCTCGGGCCTGCACAATTTGGAATGGGGTACGCGGCATCCCTTCCTGGGCAGGTTTCAGCCTCAGGAACCCCATCCCATAGGGCCTGCCGCTTTAAAAGGAGGGTGCCCTGAGCCTGCCCAGGGCACCCACAATAGACTCGGGGGCCGTGGGGTGGGAACCCCACGGTCCCAGCCAGCTCCCCACATGCAGCAGGAGCCAGCATTGCTCCCACTCACAGGGAGCAGCTAATTACGCTGCTCCTGCAGGCAGAAGCAATATTCAGATCTGTATCCCAGCCCCCATTAGTGAGGGCTGGGAAACTGATCTAAAGTCTGACCCAGTGGACAGGAGCATTTTTGAAGCTCCTGCCAGCTGGAAGTGGAGTTGGTGCTTGCTCCCGCTTGGCAGGAGTTTTAAAAATGCGCCCGCCAAGCGAGAGCTAACACAGGTTTCCCTGTACGCACTGCTGCGGTCAGGTAAACTGCTATGTCCGGGAGGTGGGCTCCACGGGACAAAGCCTGCGAGCCAACCCTGGGGGATGGTGCCCCCAGGGCCATTAATAGTTCAGGGAGGGAGGCTGTGCAGCCCTTCTCCCTTAAAAGAACTGGCCACCGGGTGGACTCCCCGGGGCCTTTTGAGGCTCGGGAGAAGGGCCACATGCCCCCCCCACCCTATTTTATAAAGTTTCAGCCCTGGGGGTGGGCTCCATGGGGCGTTAAGAGACTCGGGAGGTGGGCCACAAAGCTCTCTTCCTCTATATGGAATCAGCCCCAGGGGGAGGCTCCCCAGGGCATAATATAATTATATGTCGCCACTTTTTTCCCAATCCTGCGCAAATATCCCAGGATCGTTAAATTGTCAATTTTTTTTCATTTTGGCCCCGGGGAGGGAGGGGGTTTCCCTCTGAGTCCCTCCCATGAGGTCTAGGGGGTCAGGGTATCCCTACCCGGCCCCCATATTTTTTTAAAGAACTTCTGGACAGGGGACAAAGGCCCGAGTCCTGTAATGGCTGCCAGCAACATTTTTCTCATGTTGCTGGCAGCCAGTTAGAGCGCTTGCTCGAGCCGGACTCCCGCAGGAGAAACGGCCCAATGGAAATAAAGCTCCCTGGGTGAATGAGAACGCTCTATTCTTTATATTGGCGCCCCATGTGGGTCTCTCAAGAGACTCTTGCAAACCCAACAGTTCAAATATTTATTAATATATTTATCTTTTTTTACACTTAATATCTCAAACACTACTGAACAGATTTACACCAACTCACAAAAAGCACAATCTGCAGACCAAAATCTAGCTTCCTGCTAAATTTTGTGTAATTCCGTTTAGCAGTTTTTGCTGTAGCCCGTCTTAAAGAAGTCTATGGAAAATGCATGGGGATTTTGCATTTTAAGACCCTCCCTTTTTCTCAGCCCCCACAAGATGGATCACCTCAAAACTTTCCAGGATAAACTTTTTGGGGGGAAATTTTTGTGAAGATTTGTCAAACAGTGCCAAAGTTATTAGCAAACAAAAAAACACTCAGTCTATGGAAAACAGACCTAACTATAACTACCTAGTGGCAACTGCACTAGGTAAGATATATACATATACAGATGGATTGATAAATATTTGGTGCAGTTGGATTAATCTTCACAAAACTTTCCTCCCAAAAAATTTCAGGGTAATCCGTCAAGGGGGCTGGGAGAAAAAGGGGGGGGGATAATGCAATTTCCATAGGGAGTTTTGAATAGCGTTGACAGCCCAAATCCCAGAACAGAATTCCACCAAATTTGGCAGAATGCTAAATTTTACCCAGATGGCAATCTTTTTGTGATTTGGTGTAAACCCAGTCAGTAAATTTTGAGAAATTAAGCTTCAATATTTATGTTTATCTGAACTGATGTGCTTGTGAGACTCTCAGGGGAGTCTCGCGAGAACGCAAGTTTAAATAACACTGCATTATGACTGACCAAGAGGACCTTTTTTCCAGTCAGCCATCTCACTCCTGCGGGACCAAGAAGCTCCTGCAACTCCGACAGGAGCTCGAGCTCTGATTTGGATGGCTGCAACATGAGGACAAATGTTGTGGCCGCCATTTCAGAACATGGGGACTCTGTCCCTGTGGCAAACACAACAAGGTGATCGACGGAGTGCTGAAACTTTTCAACCACTCACCCCCAGTCAAGAGATCTGGGTTTAATCCATTGTTCTTTTGCTCACTATGCCACCCCAGTTTGGCTCTAACAAGGGCAATCACAGATAACGTGTAAGAAAAACCCATCAGCGACCCCCCAGTGCAGGCAGTTCGTAGAAACAGATCGCCCCATCCTCTACAGTCTTTATGAAACATAGTAGATACGGTCAAAGGAGTTACATTGTATAAGTCGAAGACTGGAGGGGATAGCAAGGAGTCATGGAACCATCTTTGCTGCGCACCAGTCATCACAGGGGTCTGTTGTCAGATAGCTGAAGTCAATGCGAGGGGGTGAAGGGTTGGCCGCATCTGACCGAGCACAGACTCGTGTTCGGGTAACTGTTAGACCTGGCATCATTGGCGCGGGTCTCCCTTCCTCTTTTCTCTTCTGACCTTTTATGTTGGCTGGATTTAGATGCTCTGGGCGCTGTGCCACTGCCAATCAGTGACACAGCGCGAATGCTCCCTGTGTAAAGATAACTGTATGAATTGGAATAATCATAATTGGCTCGTTTGGTTTACCTGTCAGTCCCTAGTATCAGTGCACTGCGTGTGCCCAGGGCTGATAGACCAAATACTGCTGGTGGGCCGGCAGCGCTGATTTGCGCTACCCACCGAAGCAGCTTTGAAAGTATGTCTGTGTAGCATGTTCTAATAGCGAGTTACCCTCCATTTCACTGTTCACTATTGCGAGGCCACCCGCTCTCATAGGCCAGAATGTGCAGGCTGAGTATTGCATGCCTTAATCCTCCCTGCCCCAGGAACCTGATAGGAACGTCGAATTTGATATGTGTAAGCTCAGAACATGGAGATGCATCTTTTAGTAAGGATTATTAGTGTAGCCCGTGTTCGAAAATGCCTCTACTAGAAACGAGGTATTTTATGGTCTGAAGCTTTCCTGTAGGCTTTTGCTAGCGTGTGTATTGGCCGTCTGGTTTTGGAGCAGCAGGGCCAGCTGGGACAGACCTGGCCGGAGAGAGAGATCGGCATTTAGAGTATGGGGAGGGGTGACTCTTTGATCCGAGCAGGGCCGTGCCTGGCAAGGTGAATGATGGCTCCATCTCCCACTGGGCGTCTGATAGCAGACCCCCAGATTCCCAAAGGGCAGGATGTCGCCTCATAAAGCAAGTGCTCCCTGACCCCACCGTACTGGTTCTGACTGGATGCAGTGATTTGTGACTGCAGAGAACACAGACTTTCTAGGTATAAAGCGCTGCGCTGAATCCTGTTTCAAGTGTGTTCCTTCTGGATGTCAAGACGAAACTCTGTCCAAGCGGACAGAGGAAAGGACTTTGAAACTTTCACCAAGCTTGCTGAAGAAACTACCCAAGGGCCTGAATTGAGAGCGCCTCCTGCTGAAGTCTCAGGGACATTAGACTTCACCCCATCAGCCGCCCGAATTCCTTCGCTAGGAATTATACTTGCAGGTGAGGCCTCCGTCGAGTAATCCGGAACCTCTAGTTCTACTGTGAGGAACGCGGACTGGTAACCTTTGTGAACTCTGTGTGTGGGCCGCCGCAGCTAAGAGAGAGCTGCCGCCGCTGAGTGCCCGCCTTAATTTGAATCTGCAGAACCTGCGCTGAAAATGTGTGGGCCGCCGCAGCTAAGAGAGAGCTGTCGCCGCTGAGTGCCCGCCTTAATTTTAATCTGCAGAACCTGCGCTGAAACTGTGTGGGCCACCGCAGCTAAGAGAGAGCTGCCGCCGCTGAGTGCCCGCCTTAATTTTAATCTGCAGAACCTGCGCTGAAACTGTGTGGGCCACCGCAGCTAAGAGAGCTGCCGCCGCTGAGTGCCCGCCTTAATTTGAATCTGCAGAACCTGCGCTGAAACTGTGTGGGCCGCCGCAGCTAAGAGAGAGCTGCCGCCGCTGAGTGCCCGCCTTAAATTTGAACCTGCAGAACCTGCGCTGAGGCTGTGTGGGCCGCCGCAGCTAAGAGAGCTGCCGCCGCTGGATGCCCGCACTCGTGTTAATTGTGCCACATCGTGGATTGTCCTTTGAGCCGCCGCAGCTAAGAGAGAGCTGCCGCGCTGAGTGCTCGCACCGTTGCTAACTTGGCATCACCGTGATTTGTCCTGTGAGCCTCCGCAGCTCAGAGAGAGTTGCTGCCGCGGAGTGCTCGCACCCTTGCTAACTGTGCATCATCGTGATTTGACCTGTGAACCGCCGCAGCTAAGAGAGAGCTGCCGCCGCTGAGTGCTCGCACCCCTGCTAACTTTGCATCCTCGTGAATTGTCCTGTGAGTCGCCGCAGCTAAGAGAGAGTTGCTGCCGCGGAGTGCTCGCACCCTTGCTAACTGTGCATCATCGTGATTTGACCTGTGAGCCGCCACAGCTAAGAGAGAGCTGCCGCCGCTGAGTGCTCGCACCCTTGCTAACTGTGCATCATCGTGATTTGGCCTGTGAGCCGCCGCAGCTAAGAGAGAGCTGCCGCCGCTGAGTGCTCGCACCCTGGTTAACTTTGCATCCTCGTAATTTGTCCTGTGAGCCGCCGCAGCTAAGAGAGAGCTGCCGCCGCGGAGTGCTCGCACCCTTGCTAACTTTGCATCATTGGGATTTGTCCTGTGGGCCACCGCAGCTAAGAGAGAGCTTCTGCCGCTGAGTACCCACGTCTTTGTCAACCTTGCACCATCGTGAATCGTCCTGTGGGCCGCCGCAGCTAGAAGAGCGCTGCTGCCGCCGCGAGCCCACCACGGAGCTGCACGACGAGAGTCATCGCCACCACACGCCCGGGCCGCCGCAGCCGCGTGCTGCTGCCGCTGAGGGCCCGCCTGTCCCAGAGTGCCCGAATCGCTGCGAGTGCACTTTGCGGACCACTGCCATCGAGAACTGTGGTCGCTGGGAATCCGCCTGTCACCATCTCCGCTTCTTCGAGAAGCTACGTGCTGGGTCCCCGTCCAACGGCAGGTATCTGGTGCGCAACGGGTCGCGTGGACCCAGGCCTTGAACTCAGTCAGTGCCACGTTCTGGTGAACACGTATTGCCTTTTTTTAAGTCCCTAATGATTTACATGCCTGATGACTGGTTAAAACGCTTCTGAGAGTCTCGTACCAAACCTTAGATAAAGATACTATTTTTTCTATACCTACTTGAGTTGTGTCCTTTTGTGGTGTCGTTACTGCCTTATTGTGCATGGTCATAAATGCTTCACACACTGCCTCTGAGATAGGCCTAGCTGCTCGTGCTACGTTACCACAGGGTTGAGCAGGGGTTATCAAAGGGGGTAGCCCACTTGCCCTGACTTGGGGAGAAGGGTCCCTATTTGGACAGTGGCGCCAGCCATTGCCAACTAGAGACCCCCATTTCCAACATTGGTGGCAGCGGTGGGATCAGAACTTGCATTTGTGATCCACGTACAATAACTGGTAGACACCACTAGTGAGTACAGACCAAAGCGCAGACACGCGTGGATTTTTTTATTCCTCTCTCCGAATTTTTTTTTAGTTGGTTGTTTAGTATTGAATTGTTGATCGCAGCCATGAGTACTGCTAACATGGGAAAGCCAACCTCCAATGCTTCGGAGGATCTCGCCTTTGAGGAGGGAAGATTAGATACCTATACTGCCAAACAGCTGAAGTCATTTTGTAAGCACTTCGCAGTCCCCGTGATAGGCCTCTCTAGGAAGGAGGAGCACCACAAGGCGCTGAAGGCCTGGTGGGAAGCGAGAGAGTCCGCTGTGGACGAGGAAGAGAATGCTGGAGGGCAGCCGGATGACGCAGTAGAGGGGGGGGGAGATAGAACACCCTCCAATCCAGGTACTAGTGTATCCCAAAGGAGCCTGACCCCAGAAGAGCTGGAGGACAGGGAGAGAGATAGGAGGCATAGTTTGGAGATGGCCAAATTGGAAGGTCAGAAGGACCTTGAGAGTAAGAAGTTAGACATTGAGAAAAATCGATTGTCATTTGATCTTGAGAAAATGAGAATGGTACATGAGAGAATGTTGAGGGAGATAGAGATCAGGGCGAGGAGTGTCCCGGTCTCCCCCTCTGGTGGCAGCATACCGTTAGTAACTCCTGAGAATAGAGTTTATATTCCTAAGGATGTCATTAAGGATTTTCACAAGAGTGAGGATATAGGGCAATGGTTTGCCGCATATGAGATAGCAATGGTGTCCCACCGGGTCCCTGAGCAGGATTGGGGAGCGGGATTGTGGGGGCGCTTTGTGAGTGATGGTAGCGATACCCTGTTGGACCTGCCTGAGGAGAGCAGGATGGTGTATGCCCATATGAAAGAAGCTTTGATGACCCGTTATGGTTTGACCCCAGAAATGTACAGGCAGAGGTTTAGGACCTGTAAGAAGTTAGAGGGTACCACGTGGGTTGAATATGTGTCTTTTTCTGCAGAGCAATGGATCGCTGGGTAAAAGGTAGCAAAGTGGAAACTTTCGAGCAATTGTATGATTTGTTTGCGTGGGAGCATTTGTCCAGTAACTGTTTTCCAGAGCTACGCCAGCACCTGATTGATAGCAAGCTGACTAACCCTAGGAAGCTTGCTGAGGAGGCGGACCGCTGGGTGAGCATCCGGGTCCGCAAAGGTTTTGTGGGAGACTTCGCCAGAGGTGGGCATGGTCCCCAGCAGAAAAGTGGGGGGGACAAGGGTAAACAGAGGGAGTTCCAGAGAGGGCCCCAAAGTAATTCCCAAGGGAACCAAGCAGTGGTGTCCCAGCCTCCCCCTGAGAAGAAGCCAGTGTCCCCGACAGGTAGGCCTGTTCATAGGGGGCCCCTTACTTGTTTCAAGTGTGGTCAAGTGGGCCACCGGTATTATGATCGCCAGTGTCCCCAGAGGGACCCCAATGCATCCCCTTGTGTACCACCCTGTGCACCATCCCGCCAGATTGCCAGTGTAGCCCTGGGGGGGGGGGGAGGGAAAGGAGGTCCAAGGTGGATGAGATCCCGTAGAATTAACCCTTGTCTCACTAGGGAACTTCGAGAAGGTCCCTAACCCCACACTGCCGACCAACACTCAGAAGTACCGGCAGTGGGTGACCATCAATGGCCATAGGGTGGAGGCTCTCAGGGACAGCGGAGCTAGTGTGACTCCTGTCAGCTCCCGGTTGGTGTCCAAAGAGCAAGTTGTCCCCCATGCATTCTGCCCCGTAGTGTCAGCAGACAACTCAGAGAGCCAGTGTGAAGTGGCCCAGGTTCCCTTCGAGTGGGGGTCACAGGAACTCTTCAAGTGGCTGTGAGGGCCGCCATGCCTGTAGACTGTCTGTTGGGCAACGATCTGGAGAACTCCCGGTGGGCTACGGTGGAGAGAAAGTCTCATTTGGAAATGTTGGGGTTGCCTCAGTGGGCGTGTGTGACCACTCGGTCCATGACAGCTCAGAAGGATGTTCAGGAGGGTCTGGAGCCTGAAAGTATGGCCCAGGCCCCTGCCTCACAGAGAAGGGGTAGGGGGCGCGGGAAACCCCTCGCAGTCCGGGTTTCGGGCCAACCACAGCACCGAGACCGCCCTTATCGCAGCCACCGACGACATCAGAACCCTAACCGACAACGGGGAAACAGCAGCCCTCATCCTCTTGGACCTCTCCGCGGCGTTCGACACCGTCTGCCACCGCACCCTAGTGAAGCGCCTCAGCAACATCGGAATCCGAGAGAAAGCACTGGAATGGATCATCTCGTTCCTCGCCGGAAGAACCCAGAGAGTCCGCCTCCCCCCGTTCAGATCCGAGGCCACCGAAGTCATCTGCGGCGTTCCACAAGGATCTTCACTCAGTCCAACCCTCTTCAACGTCTACATGAGCCCCTCGCAGCCATCGCACGCCAACACAACCTCAACATCATCTCCTACGCCGACGACACCCAGCTAATCCTCTCCCTCACCAACGACCCCACCACCGCCAGAGCCAACCTACACGACGGGATGAGAGACGTCGCCGACTGGATGAGGAACAGCCACCTTAAACTGAACTCAGACAAGACGGAAGTCCTCATCCTGGGCTCATCACCCTCCGCCTGGGACGACTCTTGGTGGCCCCCGGCCCTGGGCACCGCGCCCAAGCCAACGGACCACGCACGCAACCTGGGCTTCATCCTGGACTCCTCCCTGTCGATGACCAGACAAGTCAACGCCGTCTCATCTTCGTGCTTCAACACCCTGCGCATGCTCCGCAAGATCTTCAGATGGATCCCCACTGAAACCAGGAAGACCGTCACCCAGGCACTCGTCACCAGCCGACTGGACTATGGGAACACCCTCTACGCCGGAACCACAGCCAAACTTCAAAAAGACTCCAGCGCATCCAGAACGCCTCCGCACGACTCATCCTGGACATCCCCCGACACAGCCACATCACCGGACACCTGAAAGACCTGCACTGGCTCCCCGTCAGCAAGAGAATCACGTTCAGACTCCTCACCCACGCACACAAGGCCCTCCACGACCTGGGCCCCAAGTACCTCAACGACCGCATGACCTTCTACACGCCCACCCGCCAGCTACGATCAACCAGCCACGCCCTCGCCACCGTACCACGCATCCGCAGAGCCACCGCCGGAGGAAGATCCTTCTCCTACCTGGCAGCCAAGACCTGGAACTCCCTCCCCACTCACCTTCGGCGAACCCAGGACCATCTCTCCTTCAGGAAGCAGCTCAAGACCTGGCTGTTCGAGCAGTAACTTACCCCCTCCCCCAGCGCCTTGAGACCCTCCCGGGTGAGTAGCGCGCTCTATAAATGCCGTGATTGATTGAAACCGGCCCCCACGGTTCCCACGGTCCCGGAGGGAGCAGACCTTGAGGGGGATGCCCTGGGACCTACAGGGGAACAAGTGGCCGAACTGGGGGACCTACCGGAGCTGACCCATTGGCAGCAGGAAGGGGGGCCCTCCAGGAAGGAATTTTGCGAGCAGCAGAGAACCTGCCCTTCTCTTGAGAGGGTGGGGCGACAGGTCGCCACCCAGGCAGTAGGTGACCAGACAGGGTCACATTGGATCTATTGGGAGAACAACCTCCTTTACAGCGAGCCTAAGGTTGCTGAGCCTGGGTCAGCCTGTGTGCTGGTGGTACCCCAGCGCTTCAGGACCTTCCTACTGGGGTTGGCTCATGATGTGCCACTGGCCGGACATTTGGGGCAGACCAAGACCTTTGAGAGGCTGGTCACCCACTTCTATTGGCCCCAGATGCGCAGGAGCTCCGATGCTCACTGCAGAACGTGTGAGACTTGCCAGGCAAGTGGGAAGAGTGGGGGGAAGATTAAGGCCCCACTACAGCCCTTTCCCGTGGTGGGACGGGCACTGATGGGGATTTTCTCCCGTGTGGGATTCCCCAGAGAGGTGGTGTCCGATAGGGGAACTAGCTTCATCTCCAAGTACATGAAGTCTCTGTGGGAGGAGTGTGGGGTAACGTACAAGTTCACCACTCCTTACCACCCCCAGGGTAATGGGCTGGTTGAGAGATTCAACCGGACCTTTAAGGGCATGACTATGGGCCTAGGCGAGCACATGAGGCGTAAGTGGGATGTCCTCTTACCATGCCTGTTGTTTGCTTACCGTGAGGTGCCACAGAAGTCCTTAGGGTTCAGTCCCTTTGAGCTGCTCTATGGTCACCGGGTAAGAGGGCCTCTGAGCCTGGTCAAGGAAGGCTGGGAGCAATCTCCCAGGAAACCTCCCCAGGATGTGTTTAGTTACATGCTGGCCTTCAGGAACCAGACTCGGCGTTTCAGGAAACTTGCTGAGGCAAACCTGGAAACCAGCCAGGAAGAGATGAAACGCTGGCACGATCAGAATGCCACTCTGATCGAGTTTCAGCCTGGACAGAAGGTTTGGGCCATGGCCCCGGTGGAGCCCTGTGCGCTCCAGGATAAGTGGACCGGCCCCTTTGAGGTGGTGGAGCGCAAGAGTCCTGTTACCTACGTGGTGGACTTGCAGTCTCCCAGGAACCCCTTGCGGGTCCTGCATGTTAACCGCCTGAAGCCCCACTTTAAGAGGTCTGAAGTGGGCATGCTTCTGGCCACAGATGCTAGGATGGAGGAGGAGAGCGAGCCCCTTCCTGACCTCCTGTGTGCAGGGGAGCGAGATGGGTCAGTGGAGGGTGTGGTCCTCTCCACCACACTGACCCCTGAGCAGCAGGGTGATTGTCGCCACCTGGTGGGGCAATTCAGTGATCTGTTCTCCCTGGTACCTAGTGTCACTGATTGGTGTGTCCATGACGTGGACACCGGGGACAGTCCTCCCATTAAGCACAAGGCTTACCGAGTGACTGACCGGGTAAGGGCCTACATTAAGGATGAGGTCACCAAAATGTTTGCCCTTGGGGTGATTGAGTCCTCTAGCAGTCCTTGGTCCAGCCCAGTGGTCCTGGTACCAAAAGCTGCAGCGCCTGGTACCACCCCCGAACTTCGGTTCTGCGTGGACTATCGGGGCCTCAATTCAGTCACGAAGACTGACGCGCACCCCATCCCCAGAGCTGATGAGCTCATAGATCGGTTAGGGGCTGCCAAATACATCAGCACATTTGATTTGACGTCTGGGTATTGGCAGATCGCCTTGACCGAGGGGGCAAAGGAGAGGTCAGCCTTCTCCACACCCGATGGGCACTACCAGTTCCGGGTGATGCCCTTTGGAATGAAGAATGCCCCTGCCACCTTTCAGAGGCTGGTCAACAGGGTGTTGGTCGGGCTGGAAGACTTCAGTGCCGCCTACCTGGATGACATTGCAGTGTTTTCTCTTGGGAGGACCAACTGCGCCACCTCTGGGAGGTATTGATGGCACTGCGGAAGGCAGGCCTCACAATCAAAGCCAGTAAGTGCCAGATTAAGCAGGGTTCTGTAGTGTATTTGGGGCACCAGGTAGGGAACGGCCAGGTGGCGCCCCTTCAGCCCAAGATTGAAACTATCCTGGCATGGGAACCCCCCCCCCCCCAAGACTCAGATGCAGGTGAGAGCCTTCTTAGGACTCACAGGGTACTACAGGAGATTTGTCAAAGGATATGGTAACATTGTTGCACCCTTGACTGAGCTGACTTCTAAGAAGCAGCCAAAGAAGGTAAACTGGACTGACACCTGTCAGAACGCTTTTGACGCCCTGAAGACTGCCATGTGCACTGCACCCGTGCTTCAGGCGCCCGACTTTTCAAAGGAATTCGTTGTCCAGACAGACGCCTCATAACATGGTATAGGGGTTGTTCTGTCACAGATCAATGAGGAGGGACTAGACCAACCGGTAGCCTTCCTAAGCAGGAGGTTACTTCCCCGGGAACAGAGGTGGAGTGCAATTGAGCGTGAGGCATTTGCTGTGGTCTGGGCGCTGAAGAAGCTGAGGCCATATTTGTTTGGGACTCACTTCCGGGTTCAGACAGACCACAGGCCCCTTAGATGGTTGATGCATATGAGGGGTGAGAATCCCAAGTTGTTGAGGTGGTCCATTTCCCTACAGGGTATGGATTTCACGGTGGAACACCGCCCTGGTACAGAGCACGCCAATGCTGACGGTCTGTCCAGGTTCTTCCGCCCTTAGTGATGAGAACTCCCAAGGGAATGGTTAGTTCTCCCCACATTTCAGCTGGAGGGGACGTGTGTTAGACCTGGCATCATTGGCGCGGGTCTCCCTTCCTCTTTTCTCTTCTGACCTTTTATGTTGGCTGGATTTAGATGCTCTGGGCGCTGTGCCACTGCCAATCAGTGACACAGCGCGAATGCTCCCTGTGTAAAGATAACTGTATGAATTGGAATAATCATAATTGGCTCGTTTGGTTTACCTGTCAATCCCTAGTATCAGTGCACTGCGTGTGCCCAGGGCTGATAGACCAAATACTGCTGGTGGGCCGGAAGCGCTGATTTGCGCTACCCACCGAAGCAGCTTTGAAAGTATGTCTGTGTAGCATGTTCTAATAGCGAGTTACCCTCCATTTCACTGTTCACTATTGCGAGGCCACCCGTTCTCATAGGCCAGAATGTGCAGGCTGAGTATTGCATGCCTTAATCGTCCCTGCCCCCAGGAACCTGATAGGAACGTCGAATTTGATATGTGTAAGCTCAGAACATGGAGATGCATCTTTTAGTAAGGATTATTAGCGTAGCCCGTGTTCGAAAATGCCTCTACTAGAAACGAGGTATTTTCTGGTCTGAAGCGTTCCTGTAGGCTTTGCTAGCGTGTGTATTGGCCGTCTGGTTTTGGAGCAGCAGGGCCAGCTGGGTCAGACCTGGCCGGAGAGAGAGATCGGCATTTAGAGTATGGGGAGGGGTGACTCTTTGATCCGAGCAGGGCCGTGCCTGGCAAGGTGAATGATGGCTCCATCTCCCACTGGGCGTCTGATAGCAGACCCCAGATTCCCAAAGGGCAGGATGTCGCCTCGTAAACCAAGTGCTCCCCGACCCCACCAAACTGGTTATGACTGGATGCAGTGATTTGTGACTGCAGAGAACAAAGACTTTCTAGGTATAAGCGCTGCGCTGAATCCTGTTTCAAGTGTGTTCCTTCTGGATGTCAAGACGAAACTCTGTCCGAGCGGACAGAGGAAAGGACTTTGAAACTTTCACCAAGCTTGCTGAAGAAACTACCCAAGGGCCTGAATTGAGAGCGCCTCCTGCTGAAGTCTCAGGGACATTAGACTTCACCCCATCAGCCGCCCGAATTCCTTCGCTAGGAATTCTACTTGCAGGTGAGGCCTCAGTCGAGTAATCCGGAACCTCTAGTTCTACTGTGAGGAATGCGGACTGGTAACCTTTGTGAACTCTGTGTGTGGGCCGCCGCAGCTAAGAGAGAGCTGCTGCCGCTGAGTGCCCGCCTTAATTTGAATCTGCAGAACCTGCGCTGAAACTGTGTGGCCGCCGCAGCTAAGAGAGAGCTGCCGCCGCTGAGTGCCCGCCTTAATTTGAATCTGCAGAACCTGCGCTGAAACTGTGTGGGCCGCCGCAGCTAAGAGAGAGCTGCCACCGCTGAGTGCCCGCCTTAATTTGAATCTGCAGAACCTGCGCTGAAACTGTGTGGGCGGCCGCAGCTAAGACAGAGCTGCCGCCGCTGAGTGCCCGCCTTAATTTGAATCCGCAGAACCTGCGCTGAAACTGTGTGGGCAGCCGCAGCTAAGAGAGAGCTGCCGCCGCTGAGTGCCCGCCTTAAATTTGAACCTGCAGAACCTGCGCTGAGGCTGTGTGGGCCGCCGCAGCTAAGAGAGCTGCAGCCGCTGGATGCCCGCACTCGTGTTAATTGTGCCACATCGTGGATTGTCCTTTGAGCCGCCGCAGCTAAGAGAGAGCTGCCGCCGCTGAGTGCTCACACCGTTGCTAACTTGGCATCACCGTGATTTGTCCCGTGAGTCGCCGCAGCTCAGAGAGAGTTGCTGCCGCGGAGTGCTCGCACCCTTGCTGACTGTGCATCATCGTGATTTGACCTGTGAACCGCCGCAGCTAAGAGAGAGCTGCCGCCGCTGAGTGCTCGCACCCTTGCTAACTTTGCATCCTCGTGAATTGTCCTGTGAGCCGCCGCAGCTAAGAGAGAGTTGCTGCCACGGAGTGCTCGCACCCTTGCTAACTGTGCATCATCGTGATTTGACCTGTGAGCCGCCGCAGCTAAGAGAGAGCTGCCGCCGCTGAGTGCTCGCACCCTTGCTAACTGTGCATCATCGTGATTTGGCCTGTGAGCCGCCGCAGCTAAGATAGAGAGCTGCCGCCGCTGAGTGCTCGCACCCTGGTTAATTTTGCATCCTCGTAATTTGTCCTGTGAGCCGCCGCAGCTAAGAGAGAGCTGCCGCCGCTGAGTGCTCGCACCCTTGCTAACTTTGCATCATTGGGATTTGTCCTGTGGGCCGCTGCAGCTAAGAGAGAGCTGCTGCCGCTGAGTGCCCACGTCTTTGTCAACCATGCACCATCGTGAATCGTCCTGTGGGCCGCAGCAGCTAGGAGAGCGCTGCTGCCGCCGCGAGCCCACCACGGAGCTGCACGACGAGAGTCATCGCCACCACCAGCCCGGGCCGCCGCGTGCTGCTGCCGCTGAGGGCCCGCCTGTCCCGGAGTGCCAGAATCGCTGCGAGTGCACTTTGCGGACCACTGCCATCGAGAACTGTGGTCGCTGGGAGTCCGCCTGTCACCGTCTCCGCTTCTTCGAGAAGCTACGTGCTGGGTCCCCGTCCAACGGCAGGTATCGGGTGCGCAACGGGTCGCGTAGACCCAGGCCTTGAACTCAGTCAGTGACACGTCCTGGTGAACACGTATTGCCTTTTTTTAAGTCCCTAATGATTTACATGCCTGATGACTGGTTAAAACGCTTCTGAGAGTCTCGTACCAAACCTTAGATAAAGATACTATTTTTTCTATACCTACTTGAGTTGTGTCCTTTTGTGGTGTCGTTACTGCCTTATTGTGCATGGTCATAAATGCTTCACACACTGCCTCTGAGATAGGCCTAGCTGCTCGTGCTACGTTACCACAGGGTTGAGCAGGGGTTATCAAAGGGGGTAGCCCACTTGCCCTGACTTGGGGAGAAGGGTCCCTATTTGGACAGTGGCGCCAGCCATTGCCAACTAGAGACCCTCAGGGACCTCCTCTCCACCGGACTACATTTTCTTTGACTGTGGTTTTACACCACGAGCTATTACTACCACAGGATTATATACATATTTTTTCCTCGGTGAGGAAGCTTAACAGGGACCTTCTCTGCACCTGACTACATTTCTTTGGACTGTGGTTTTACACCACGAGCTATTACTACCACAGGATTATATATATTTTTCCGAACTATTCCTTTTGATATCTATTGGTTTACGGGTGTTATTTTATGACGTCGCGGCGGTGATAACCAAACATAAGGGACGTCTTGACATCTAACATTGAACTGCCTTGAAAAAGTCTATAATAGACGAAACACGCGTTGGCTGAATCCTTGCTGGAAGTACTAAATGAATAAACCAACAAGTTGAATATGAATTGATGGACTCTTGCGTTTGTCTATATTTTGAGAAGAGAAATCATTGACCTTTGAATTGTTCTGCCAAACGTGAAGTTGTTATTTACTATATTTGTGTTGTAAAACTTATCCATGACATGACGGTCAATTGCAATTATTTATGAGAGTGCTGACCAAGGTTCTATTCTATATATAAGAGCAGGAAGCTCCAAGGATTCTAACAGGTACGGGACGCGCCAACAGGAAACGAAGATACACCAGACAGGGGTAGATAACACCAACAGGAGCGAGGACACACCAGCCGGAGCAATGAGTGTTGCAACGCAAAGAAATGAAAGATTCGGCCCCTTATATACCTACAGGCAGGAAGTGATGTAATAGGAAAAGTAATCGCCATCTTGGATAGTGAAAAAGATAGGAAAGGTAGCCATCTTAGTATGGTAAAAAAAAAAACAATTCCAAAGCCTTCTGGGAGCAAGAGAAAAGAATCATGGGACAAAGAAGGCAAGAATGTGGCCCTCAAGCAGAAATATGGCTATTTGAATATCACTTCTCTTTGCCAGATCAGAGGTACAACTGCACTGTTAGAGGTAAAACCTCACTGTTAATTACTATTACTAACAGAGGTCATGGTTCCAGAGCTGAAACCGCGATATCTCCTGTATATTTCAGGCCACCGTATTACACTGCGACGTGCTTGAAGGAGAAAATGCAAGTAGGGCGCCGCTGGACGTACCAGCGACGTTCTAATACCTAAAGCGGGCTGTGGCGGGAGACCGCGATGCACCCGAGCAGAAATGCAAGGCACTGCGGGCGGTGAAATGAGGGACACCGTGGGCTGCCGCACAGCACATGGCTGTGTGGAGTAAGATGCCGGGGCTGCAACACAGCCCGCGGCGGTATGAAGGAAGACACTTCAAGCTGTTGAGCAACTCGTGGAGTAACATACTCAGAGTCAGTTGTAGTTTTTAAGAGTCGAGGACAGATTTACTGATGGCCAGACCATATAGATGAGTGGGATCGGAGAGCGATTTTTGGGCTGATCCCACACATGATCACAGACACCAGCAGTTGGGCTGCAGTGCCAGATGTGGAGAAGTATCTGTTGGAGGAAAGTTAAACCTTCACATCAATTGCCTAGAACTATTGGCAAGGTCATATGTGATCAGATCAATGACTAAGGAAGAGGTGGCGTGTCACATCCTTCTAAAGATGGACAAAGTGTCTGCAGTAAGAAATATAAATCAACTGTGGGTACTTGGTTGAATATCCGGGCAGATCTAGAAAAGGACTTCTTGCACTTCTGCCTGGAGGGCCAGATTTCGGTAATGACAAAAGGTCTTCTGGGACTTCACAATGTGATAATGGACTGGAACTCCAGGTACATTCAGGATTCCAGCAATCAGATTCTGGATTGTGAAGCATTTTCAGTATGGATGTAGAAATAGGGGTCCAAGCAGGACAGATCTCTTAGCCCGACTCATGGCCCAGCTGCAGAAGTATTTTATGCTGGCAACCAGATCCAAATGTCAAGGCAAGGGATCAGTTCCTGTGTATTTTCGAAGAATGCAAGGGTAGCAGCTAACGTGAGGCATCAGCGAGCAAAACAGATTACTCTGAAATGGAAGTCACAGGCATGGTTTCTGTCTCTACTTATTATTATTATTAACAGATTTGTATCGCGCATGGCTGCCCCAGCGACGGGGCGTCCCAGCGCTACCCAAAACAGCATACCGATAAGTGGTGACAGCCTGGTAAAGGAAGAGAGAGTTATGCTGGGAAAAGCCAGGTCTTTATGGCTTTCCGGAAGGCTAGATGATCTTGGAGCCCTCTGATACCAGTAGGAAGAGAGTTCCAGAGTTTGGCAGCCAGAACTTTAAAAGAACGACCACCCGCTCTGGCTCTTAAAAATCTAGGGGTATACACCAGCCCTTGGTCAGCTGACCGTAGGCACCGGTTCGGGACATAAGATGTTAACAAGTTTGATAGGACCGGGGGGGCTTGTTTAGTCAAGATTTTGTGGGCGATGCATAAAGTCTTAAACTGAATTCTTTTCTCCACCGGTAGCCAGTGTAATTTGGGTAGAGATCTAGACACGGAGCAGGTTTTCGGTATCGCTAGTAAGGTGCGAGCTGCTGCGTTTTGTATTCTCTACAGACGCTGAATGCAGGATTTGTTGGCACCCAGATAAAGGGAATTCCCATAATCCAATCTGGATAAGATTGTGGCCTGTACGATAATCTGCCGGACTTTGGGCTCAAAGAAGCCCAATAGAGGTTTTAGCCCTCTCAGAAGCCCAAAGCATGTCCCTGCGACTACTTTGGATTGGGTGTCAAAAGAGAGACCTCTATCCATCCAGAAGCCCAAGTTCTTGACTGCCTCCTTCGGCAAAGGAGCTGGTTTAAGTTGGTCTGGCCACCATTGCTCTGACCACATATCGCTATCTCTTCCAAACATCAAAATTTCGGACTTACTGGCGTTTAGCTGCAGACAATTTGTTGTCAGCCAATTGGCAACCGCCAATAAATCCTCCTTGAATTTAATAAGATTTTGTTTACATTTCTTGGAGAAGGTGATAACTAATTGGGTGTCGTCGGCATAAGAAGCCAACGACAACCCTCTGCTTTTTGCTACCGCTGCTAAGGGTTGTACATAGATGTTAAAGAGCACAGGGCTCAGTATCGATCCTTGTGGAACCCCATGTCTGATCGCCGACTCCTGGGAATGATAGGGTGGTACTGTGACCTGAAAAGTTCTGCCCTCTAGAAAGGAGCGAAACCAGTCCAGAGCCAAGCCCTCGATCCCTATCTCCTGTAGCCTGCACAGTAGTATTTCATGCGAGACAGTGTCGAAAGCGGCACTTAAATCTAAGAGAATTAAGGCCGCAGAATTTTCATCATCTAAATTCCTACGAATTTCCTCCGTCACTGCCAACAGAGCCGACTCAGTGCTGTGGCGGGCTCTGAAACCGTTTTGGGAGGAGTCCAAGATGGCCTTTTCCTCAACAAACTTTGTCAGAATATTATTGACATAGGATTCAGTGACCTTAGCTAGAAAAGGGAGCTGGGAGATAGGACGATAGTTGCCCGGTTCAGATGGATCTAGCGATGCTTTCTTCAGAAGAGGAGTCACTTTAGCGTGTTTCCAGGCTGATGGTAGACACGCTGAGGTTAGGGATATATTAATTAATTCCCTAGCCACTGGTAAAATAAGGTTACGAAATTGGTGGAAATGAGCTGGTCTCAAGGCATCAGCTGGAGAGCCAGATTTAATTTTCAGGCAGATGTGCTCAATCTCGATGAGGGATAGTTGGGGGAAGGAAAGCAGTGTGTCCTCCATAGAGCGTCCCCTGTTTTTGTGTCTTTCCCTCTGATCGATATTGGCTGGTGGAAAGCTGTTATAGATTTTATCTACCTTGTCTACAAAATATCTGGCCAGTTCATCGCACTGGTTGTTGGAAGTAACTCGGTGAATCGGCTTTTGAATTTATACTTTTCATAACTTTAAGAAGAGAAAAATCGTTTTTGATGAATTGTTACTCTCTAAAATTTGACCAGCAATATACTCCGCTCTGGCTCTCCGGATCATCTTATGGTATGCTTTAATGGAGTCGCGGTATTTATTTTTTGCTTCTATATTATACCCATGCCTCCAGGCCCGCTCAAGTTGTTTACATTTTTTCTTTGCATTGATCAGGGATTCCTTAAACCAGGGATTCGGCTGCCCTCTTTTTTGTTTGGAGCTCATTTTTTCAGGAATACAGCTGTCTAAAGCTTGGATTAGCCAGTCCTGAAAGCATGTGTGAGCTAACTCTATATTGAATGGCAGCTGTGGGGTGTGCTTGGACAACAAATCGGAAAATGTATTAGTATCTAGTTTGTGCCAAGGTCGTTTAGACATCAATTGTGGGCGATTCGGCGTTGGCTTACCTTGCCAGCAAAGAGAACAAGCATTTGCAATGCAATAGGTCTCGCATTTGTGCGGGTTAGAACTATTGGCATTGTAAATGACAATGTCAGACCTACCAACTTGTACGAAAATTACACCATGTAAGGAGGGGGTGGGGCCTCTTGCCAGAAGTACCTAAGAGGTACTTTTGCCCCCACCCTGTCCCCAAACCCTCTCCTGAAAAAAGAGGCTTTTTTGTAATCAAATGAAGTGATTGCCACCATTGCACAAAGAGTGCTTATTTATGTCATGGCATCCATGTCTCATAATGCTACCTGTGGTGAAAAGCAGGTTCTTTTCTGGGTCACACAGATTAGTGTTATGTCCTGTGATGTCAGATGTTGTGTGATGTAATATTCAGAGATGTTATCATTATGCTAATTGGTGGTTCTAAACCTTGGAAAAGCTTACTTCTTTCTGGTAGCGCAGTCACTGAATGATGATAAATATGCTTCCTGCAGAAAGAGCAGTCTGCTGTTAACACGCAAGTGTCACTACTCAATAAGAACACGGTAGTGAGGGGTGGGGTGTGCGAGTGTCTAAGTTCATTATTGAGCGAGTGGTTGTGGCTAGGAGGGAGGGCGGGTGTGCATGAGTGAATGAGAGTGTAAGTGAAAGTCACAGTGAGTGAGAGTCAGTGATTGAGGGAATAGATGAATATGTTCGAGAGTGGCCTGAAAATGAGAAGCAAGAGAAAGTGAATTTGAACAATGCTTGAGCTTGGCGAGGGAGTGAGCAGGTTGACCCAGCGAGAGTAACTAAACTGGGAGACTGGGTAAGTGACTTGGAGCATTTACGTCACCTCAGTGACTGAAAACAGTGAAGAAAGCTGATACAAGGCTATTTCTTACAACGTACTTTCCGAGTAACAGCGTTTCTGCCCCATAAACCAGTCATGTGCGCAACTCACACACAAGACTCTTCATATTGGCGACCAAGGAGGTTAGTGTTTCAGAGCGCACAAGGGGTTGGACTGTCCAAACTCATTAAAGAAAACAATTCAAACATGTTTAACTGATCCTAGCCGGGCACCATTGTCCACTTGGCCCTGCAACTTTTTATTTATTAGATTGAATGCCTGTTTTTTATTTATTAGATTGAATGCCTGTTTTTTAAACAGCCTGGGTTGCAAACTCTATACAGGAAAATCGAAACATAAATAAATAACCATGTATGTACGTCACTCGAGTTTATTCTTTGCTCTATATAAAATTATACTATCAACGTTTAAAGTCACAGTGAAAGGGAATAAAGGACAACTTTGAATCAGGGGACATTAGCAAGTAAACATAGGAAGCTTCAAAATCTGTTGACAGTGCCTGCATCTGTTACAGGGAGTAAGCGGGATCGAATGCATTATAGAAAGTCGACTTCTTCATAATAAGTATAATATACGAACACCAGTCCACGATCACGATGTCCGTGAAACACGATTTCTCTAATAAAAAGTATAACGTACGTAAAATTCAAATGGACATATATACACTGTAGCACTTCCATTCCTCTTGCAAGGCCTGAAGCACTTAAGCGTGTACTGTCTACCTATCTACTGCAAACATCCGAGAACCGCCTTTACACCTAAAGTCAAACTTGCCATGCCACACAGCTACCGCGCTGATCAAAGGTGCCTGGAACTGGAAGCATGGCATGCCGTGCTGAAACCAGAAGCACGGCGGCCGTTGATGGCATTCACCACAGTTAATTAATTATTCCTTCAAAAACAAACATAATGCAAGAATCTAATATTCCAATTAAAAAGCGTTTTCCTCACCTGTGTTTTGCCACCGCGTAATTCAACATAAAGTTGTGCGGCCACCATGCTGAAACCAGAAGTGTGGGGGCCGTGAGCTACCACGCTGATTAAATGCTCATGGAACTCGAAGCAGAGCATCTGGAAAGAAGATTACAGTGCAGCTCTGTAGGCAGCACAACAGGCGCAAGGTGAAAGCAGCATGAGCATTATTACATGCACTCACCCAAAGTGGAGAAACCGGGAACACATCAGCGCCGGTGGCAGGCTGTTGTTGCCGCCTGGAGGGTGCAGCCGCCTAATGGGAGAAGGAGGAAGACCCGTGACTGAAGCAGCTGGTGTCTGCAATGAAGAGCGTGCAGTGGCGAGAGAGCTTCAGACTGCAGCAGAGGAGCGGCAGCGGGACAGCCATAGGTCTGCCTCTGAGAAACGAGCACATGCACCATTACTGCCGCTCCAAAATAGTTAGAGAGGGCGGCGGCGCTATCAAAACAAACTGCGACGGGCGGAAGGCAAACACTGGATTCGTGCAAATGAGAACAAACTACAACGGGCAAAGGCAGAAATGTAAAAAAAAAAAATTCAAATGAAAAGAAGCGGGACGGGCAAATTCAACGTTTCTGGGCGGAAGGCATCAATGTAAAAAAAAAAAAAAAACATTCAAATTAAAAGGTTGCGGGATGGCCAAATGCTACGTTTCTGTCAGCGGGTGGTCGAAGGGCGGAAACAGCAACGGACCTAACGCAAGATAAAAATAGAAGGACCCCATCAGAGAGTAAACAAGCATTGGCCGCGCGGCCGTGAAAGTGACGCGGCTGCGAAAGTGATCGCGAGCGATGCGCTTAATGAGGAAGAGATAGGAAAGCCAGAGTGAAGGGGGCGGGCCGCGCGGCCGTGAAAGTGACGCAGCCGCGAAAGTGAATGAGCCATGACGAGAGAGGAAAGCCAGATGGCGCCTCTGCTCGTGCCTGTGCGCGTAACCGCACGCTCTATGCCACCCAAAAAGCTGTGGTCGGCTTTTTAAAGCCCACTCACTAAATGTCTCGCCAGAGCAGCGCATGCGCTGGCTCAGGCGAGACCTAAAAAGGGACAAGGAAATGGTCCGTCAAGGCCATGGGGATCGGAGTCTCAGTTTTTAGGGGGACTAAGTTGGAAAATATGGGGTCCAACAGATGACCTGCTACGTGTGTAGTATTAGGGACCCGTTGTGTTAACTGGCAGGCCTCTAGGGTCTGCTAGAAAGTTGGCAATACCCATATTGCCGCTATCTTCTAAATGCAAATTGAGGTCTCCTAAGATGGTAAAATTTGCTGCCTTACTGGCGAGCACGACAATTTTATTCACTAATTCTTCCCTATATACTTTAGATGGCCCTGGTGGACGATAGATGAGCAGTCCAGAGACTGTAAGATTAAAATTAAGAGTGATTTTAAAGAGGGCACTTTCGCACTCAGGGATATTCTCCTTAATAAGGCTGCAAGAATACAGCTCCCTATGGATTAGTGCAATCCCTCCACCTCTATTTCCGGATCTATTCAATAGTTTCATGGTGTAACCTTGGGGAAGTGCGAGCCAAGATTCTGCAACAGAGTCCTGCGTTAGCCAGGTCTCGGTCAAAAATAATCCGTCCGGAGACTCTTCTGTTAATAAATCAAATATCTCGGCGTGGTGCTTCGTTAGAGACCGACAGTTCAGGCTAAAAACCTGAAATTAGTAAGATTGGGAAGGAGTAAGTCCGTCCCATGTGGCCTGAATTGAAATAAACATTGTTTACCTTTGAAAGAGCCATTTGATGGAGACCAGGTGTGCTTTAAGCAGGAGGAACAGTGAATATTGTATGACATAAGCTCAGCCCGTGAGTACTGGCATATATCTTTCATGGAATGGGCGGAATGTCTGGCGTCGTCCAGGCGCGGACGGGCGCAGACGGGCTTGCCTAAGGCGCGCCCGCTGCGCGTGGCCAGCAAGCCATGTGGTTTAAATGCCTTTCCCCCGGAAGTAACAGTGGCAAGGGGAGGAGCTACGTCCCTCCACTCAAGCGGCCCGTGAAGACCGTGGTGGACCGGGGACCATCCAAACCCTAAAGTGCAGTGTGCAGTTGTCACAGGTACAGCGCGAGTTAGAAAATCTGTCAGTAATTCTACAAGTTAATATTGCCCTTAAAACATAAATTTATCACAATTAAAAAGGTCTAGAACTCTCCTTTCGGCGCACAGCTACTATCTCTCTGCGCGGCCGGCAAGCCATATGGTTTAAATGCCTTTCCCCCGGAAGTAACAGTGGCAAGGGGAGGAGCTACGTCCCTCCACTCAAGCGGCCCGTGAAGACCGTGGTGGACCGGGGACCATCCAAACCCTAAAGTGCAGTGTGCAGTTGTCACAGGTACAGCACGAGTTAGAAAATCTGTCAGTAATTCTACAAGTTAAAATTGCCCTCAAAACACAAATTTATCACAATTAAAAAGGTCTAGAACTCTCCTTTCGGCGCGCAGCTACTATCTCTCTGCGCGGCCGGCAAGCCATGTGGTTTAAATGCCTTTCCCCCGGAAGTAACAGTGGCAAGGGGAGGAGCTACGTCCCTCCACTCAAGCGGCCCGTGAAGACCATGGTGGACCGGGGACCATCCAAACCCTAAAGTGCAGTGTGCAGTTGTCACAGGTACAGCGCGAGTTAGAAAATCTGTCAGTAATTCTACAAGTTAAAATTGCCCTTAAAACACAAATTTATAACAATTAAAAAGGTCTAGAACTCTCCTTTCGGCACGCAGCTACTATCTCTCTGCGCGGCCGGCAAGCCATGTGGTTTAAATGCCTTTCCCCCGGAAGTAACAGTGGCAAGGGGAGGAGCTACGTCCCTCCACTCAAGCGGCCCGTGAAGACCGTGGTGGACCGGGGACCATCCAAACCCTAAAGTGCAGTGTGCAGTTGTCACAGGTACAGCGCGAGTTAGAAAATCTGTCAGTAATTCTACAAGTTAAAATTGCCCTTAAAACACAAATTTATCACAATTAAAAAGGTCTAGAACTCTCCTTTCAGCACGCAGCTACTATCTCTCTGCGCGGCCGGCAAGCCATGTGGTTTAAATGCCTTTCCCCCGGAAGTAACAGTGGCAAGGGGAGGAGCTACGTCCCTCCACTCAAGCGGCCCGTGAAGACCGTGGTGGACCGGGGACTATCCAAACCCTAAAGTGCAGTGTGCAGTTGTCACAGGTACAGCGCGAGTTAGAAAATCTGTCAGTAATTCTACAAGTTAAAATTGCCCTTAAAACACAAATTTATAACAATTAAAAAGGTCTAGAACTCTCCTTTCGGCGCGCAGCTACTATCTCTCTGCGCGGCCGGCAAGCCATGTGGTTTAAATGCCTTTCCCCCGGAAGTAACAGTGGCAAGGGGAGGAGCTCCGTCCCTCCACTCAAGCGGCCCGTGAAGACCGTGGTGGACCGGGGACCATCCAAACCCTAAAGTGCAGTGTGCAGTTGTCACAGGTACAGCGCGAGTTAGAAAATCTGTCAGTAATTCTACAAGTTAAAATTGCCCTTAAAACACAAATTTATCACAATTAAAAAGGTCTAGAACTCTCCTTTCGGCAGGCAGCTACTATCTCTCTGCGCGGCCGGCAAGCCATGTGGTTTAAATGCCTTTCCCCCGGAAGTAACAGTGGCAAGGGGAGGAGCTACGTCCCTCCACTCAAGCAGCCCGTGAAGACCGTGGTGGACCGGGGACCATCCAAACCCTAAAGTGCAGTGTGCAGTTGTCACAGGTACAGCGCGAGTTAGAAAATCTGTCAGTAATTCTACAAGTTAAAATTGCCCTTAAAACACAAATTTATCACAATTAAAAAAGGTCTAGAACTCTCCTTTCGGCGCGCAGCTACTATCTCTCTGCGCGGCCGGCAAGCCATGTGGTTTAAATGCCTTTCCCCCGGAAGTAACAGTGGCAAGGGGAGGAGCTACGTCCCTCCACTCAAGCGGCCCGTGAAGACCGTGGTGGACCGGGGACCATCCAAACCCTAAAGTGCAGTCTGCAGTTGTCACAGGTACAGCGCGAGTTAGAAAATCTGTCAGTAATTCTACAAGTTAAAATTGCCCTTAAAACACAAATTTATCACAATTAAAAAGGTCTAGAACTCTCCTTTCGGCGCGCAGCTACTATCTCTCAGCTGTCCTCAGATCTCCTTGTGTCCATTCCCACATTTCTGTCAATCTTATGAGATTGTCAGGGTAATCTTCCTCTGGTCCAAAAGGGAGGTCTCAATTTGATGGCATGGAGCAGTACAGGTGATGCTGGGCGATCCCTGGCCTTCCGGAGTTTGTTGGCAAGCTCATCCAGAGAGTTTGGACAAACAGAATGGTTAAGAAATATCAATTGGCTTAGAGATGCTGGCTACATTGGAGAGTGGCAAGGAATCTGGATCTCGTGAAGACCGATACTGTGTACATCCGGAGTTTTCTCTCTGATTTAGTTGCAGTATGGCTCATAGAACAATTAATACCTTTAGGTCAGCGAACTATATGGGGTATTTACCGCTGAATGATATTTCAGTGGGTAAGCACACCTGGGTTTGTAAAGTCAGGAGAGGAGTTAGACTGTAAAGACATCCAGAACCTGTGGCATGTCAACTTTGTCTTGAACCTTTTGCTTTCTTGGCAAGATAATGAATTCCTGAAAAAGGAGTTGTCAGCTAAATTAGCAATGCTTATCGGTCTCAGTTTGTGCAAGCAGGTTTCAGAGAGGAGGGCCACAGACATCACTGACAGATTGTTTACTCTAAAGGATGTGACTTTTACGGTGGCCAGAAGGACCAAGATTAACATTAGACATTTTTCTTATCTGGCCTTTCAGAACGGCCCCAAGCTCTGAGTGGTCATTTGCATTAAGACATACCAGGACTTGAAGACACATTGCAGACCAGCAGGTGAGATAGAACTTTTGGTTGCACTTCAGGAACCATATAAAGGGATGTCTTCTCCTTCCATTGTGAGAACTGCCAGATGGTTGATGCAGGAAGCTGGGATAAATTTCTCGGAGGTGGAAGCCCATCTTACCAGACAGGCCTTAGTTTCTAAAACGGACTGTTTTCTTCCGAGGTAGGTTAGAAGATATTACGAGTGCTGCAGACTGGTGGTTAGATTCGAATTTAAAAAAAATCTGTTTTAAACCAATCTGAGGTGTGACTTCAATAGCAGTTACAAAGCTTTAAACATCCATGATCCTTGAAATAGAATGTTAGATGTCTTAGCAAGTGAGAAGAAATGTTTTGATTATACTAAGGATACGGAGGTGAGGATTATTTTACCTTGACATAATTTCAAGATATGATGATCTACCACACATGAAGATTCGATGTTAGAAATAAAATTCTCACACAATATTAATGCAACGTGTGTTCATAATTGTGTATATAGATATATGACTTAGCTGTTAAGGGTGTAAAGAAATTGATAGAAGCTTTATTAGTTTATGTTACAGGAACGAGATAACGGTATTTGTTTACTTTACTAATGTAGAGCAGAACCAGGAGTGAGATAAATCATTGTGAGAGCGTCTTTCTTCAGGTAAAGAAGAGGAGGAAGGATTGGTCTTCTGGACAGAATAAAGCTATGAGTGGTGGACTGATTAGAGAATGTAATTTCCTTTCGTTCCTGTGAAATGTAGTTCACTTATGTTACTGTATAGGCAGCCAAGGAATAAGGCTTGGAAGCCTCCGTGACATTAATAGAATAGGCACTTTCCTTCACGATAGCTAAAAAAAAATTATATTCCCACGTAAAATAGGCCGGTATGCATTTCTGACCAAAGTCATGACACATCGTGGGTGTGAAGTCCCCTAAACGCTCCTCACCAAGATGGCTTATGACGTCTGTCAAATACGTTCACTCTATTAGTAAAATCACAATTATGACTCGTTGGTAAAGTTCTGACTACGACAGACTAAGAGGGTGCGTCGGACAAGGTTGGCGGATTTCACGGTACAGGCATCAGGTTTATTATCCTCCACTCACCTTCCGCTTTGTAATTCACTCTTCTCCGTAGGCTTTCCTCAGAGAAAAGTGCCCATCAGCTCCTCCCCTGCGTATGACGTCACACGTGCGCAATGTCGGACGCCAAACCTTCTATCTGTGGCTATGCGTCACCCATCCATTACAAAAAGTCCAACCCTCTGTTGGGCACGGCCTCCGTAGGACAGGCAGCATGCAGGGGCGGGGCTTAGGAGTGACGCCTATTTACATTTGTAACTGCTTTTCCTATCGTCTGTGGCTCCCCCTGGCTAGCTCATTCACTTAACAGACCCCAATGTTTCCCATCAGAGCATATTTAGGTAAGCTGACGGCGGCTCTTTTCTGGTGTGGAAATAACGCAGCTAGAGTCCCGTTTCTACAGCTGTATATTGCGTCTCCTAGCTGTGGCTAAAGGCGTCTTGCAGCCACGCCTTTGCTCTGCTGCTGCGCCTCCCTTTTAACCGCGCCCACTCGCTGCCAGTTCTGGGCTTGGTCTGGTTTAAATAGGTGATCGGGAATCTGAATCGAGTGTGCTGCTAGTTCAGTGGAGACCTGGGATTTGCTGCAATACTGGCATAGGTATCAATGGAGGTGCCGGGATACATGGAAATATAGGGCATCAGTGAAATACGACTATTTCTCGGCGCTCCGGAGCCCTCGGAAAATAGGGGCTCATTCAAAAACGGAGTTAAAGAAACTGCACAGCATCTGGACCGACCGACCCTACATTCCAACATGGATCCGTAGAAAAGCAGAAATCGGAAAAAATATTTGTATTCGTCTAAAGTACAAAAATACTTTGGAATACCGGGATCTGTCGGAAAACGGGGACCTGTCAGAACACAGAGATCTATTGGTAGAAGCACCAGCGTCTTTCCAACATCGCAATCTAGCGGAAGGTAGGGCTCCCCTGGAGTACCAGAACCATATCGAAATGTACCAGGATATTGGGGTGCAGCTAAGCACCCGGGTGCGTAGGATGACCAGAGTATAGACGAGCTTCAGAAGTAGGCTGAGGTAAGAGACCGTGGGGATGTTGCTGAAACTTTGGCATACAGTGATAGTTGTCTGACTGCACAAAAAAGGATCCAGGTAACTGAGGCCTTAATATCAGTTAGAGAAGATAATGATTGCCCCATCAGATGAGAGTACTCAAAAACGGTAGGACACAGGGAGAAAGCGACTGGGGGTTTGTGATCCATATATCTAAATACTGAGAGCTTAGGGAAAAGAGCACATAATCTGTTAGGGCACTGAAACCTAGAACAGGGGCAGTTCATTGTATTCGGGGTCCTCGCACATACAGCATCAGGTATGAGTACTAAGAACTGTTAGGACATAGGGAGAGAGAGTCGGTTACTGGGGCGCCATATATTGGCATACTGAAAGTTTAGTGTACCTGAGGACATCACTAATTAGGATACTGCACCCAGTCACCAGGGCAGTTCAGTGCATTAGTCTTCCAGGGAACTCCCAGGCAACCAAACGCCCGAGCACGACAGAGCTCCAAGGCTCACCGGGCTTTGACGGTCAACCGAGTCTCTAGGAAGCATATACATAGTGCCTGGAATCTGCTGCACGGCAAATGCTAAAAGGTTCCGTCCCATTCAAAAGCCAGTAGTCTATGACTTCTGTCTCTATGGTTGAATATAAGAGGCCACCCAGCATTACAGGCCAGTAAGCCAGCTCTGTCCTGGGCTAGTACTTACTAGCAGTGCCCTGTACTTGTCACCAAAGCAGATTAGATGCCCCACCCCACATCGATGTCCCAGTTTATGATCTTGTCCCAGTATATCTTATTTTAGAGCTTGGACACCGCTGTTATTAGGTCCAGGTGAAGCATAGAGACATTCCAATGCCCTGACTAGTGCCCCTAAGTGGGGAGGCCCTAAGCCATTTCAGTAAAGAGACAGGTGCCCTGAGAGAATCCAAGGAGGCAACCCATGAGTACCAAAGAGCCGACTCAGAACCAGGAGGGCAACACGTGAGAGAGGATCAGGCAGGGAATCCCAGATGGGAAGCAAAGAGGGGAACCTCTGAGAGCAAACCATGAAGACAGCCTCCGCAAAGGGGCCGAGACCTTTGAGGTGAACTCCCAAGAGAGGCCATAGAGGGGAATTTCTGAGGGGAAAAAAATAAGGAAGGGAACCCCTCACCAACAACATATAGAACATTATAAAAGAAGCCCTAGGAGAGTTTGAAGGGTAACCCATTTGAGAAAGCACCTAAGATCCAGAAGAGAAAACCATGAGAGAGAGGGCCATAGAGAGCTAAGAAG
Organism: Calotriton arnoldi; assembly: GCA_963921515.1. Taxonomy (NCBI): domain Eukaryota; kingdom Metazoa; phylum Chordata; class Amphibia; order Caudata; family Salamandridae; genus Calotriton; species Calotriton arnoldi. The sequence continues at coordinate 3,349,262 of CAWUFW010000186.1, forward strand.
AAAACCACTGTGAATCCCCAGACTAGGAAGTAAACCCTTTAGAAAGAGCTGGCACAGGGATTCCCTGATATTTAACTAACGAGGAAAACACTTACCGGGAGCCTGGTGAGTAACACACTAGGAGAACGTGCAAGAGGTAGCCCCTGTGATAGAGAGTCAGATGAAATGCCGAAGACAGTCAGAAGATTACTTCTGAGGGTGTAGAAGGTGAACCCCCTTAGGGGAGACAAACAGCGCTATCCCTGAGAGAGAACAAGAAAGGAAATTCACCAAAGAATACACATATATCTTGGAGGGGGACGCCTGAGAAAGAGGGAGGTGATGTACCTGTAAGTAGGCACCCAAAGAGGGATGTCTCTCAGGGAGAAAAAGGATGAAACCCCCCTGTGAGAGGGGTAGCCTACTGGGAGCTAGGAGAGAACAACTGAGAGAGAGCCCAGGGAAAGAAGGTCCTAAGAGAGACCATAACTCTTCCTACTTGATCTTGATCACATGTCTTCAGAAGCAGTCTTGATAGTTTGACTTACAACCTCTGGTCATGATACTTCTAGTCTTACATCTGTATCTAATGTAATTGAACCATTGACTTTGGCTGGTCTGTAGCCTACTGCATAATTCCCGATCTTGGCTTGTTCATTGGGGCAGTATTGAGGGTCTCTGGGCTGCGGAAGAATTCTTGGCCTCAGTTGATCTTTTAGCTATAGCACTTGTGGGCTACAGCAAGATTCTTTACTTTTACCATTCCGTGGGATAGGGCAGGAATATTAACCCAGGTCGAGTTTTCTACGTTGGAAGGATTTTTGTTGTTGGTTTCTTTAAGAGCTAGGGCAGGATTCTTGACATCTTTGGGCGAGAGTAGCATTCTTTTCTTTGCTTTGTCTCTTGGTTGGGCTAGGTCATGATCCCTCTCGATCTCATGGTAGGGCAGGATTTTTATCATCTTTACTGACCGATGAACTAGAACATTGTGGATCTCTGACTAGGACAACATTCTTCTTTGATCTATACATGGGGCTGGGCAGAATTACTGTATTGAGTTGAACTTTAAGCTAGAGAGGTTAGATCAAGAGTCAGTGTCTTGGCATCACTTTCAGGTTACTGTAGGACTTCTGCATCCTCTTTTGATCTCACACTTTTAAGGAAATATTGAAGGTGGAGGCCAGGCCAACACAGCAGATGGCGAAGTGGTTCAAGGAGTTCCCCATGAACCTAAAGACCGCTTCAGAGCGAGGAAAGGCCAGCCTTGCCGGAGTGAAGCCTCACCCCAGAGGCTCCAGCAAAACACTCGGCCCAGAGGCTGCTGGCTCAGTAAAGAACAGAAAAAACTCTGCTGTAGAGTTGTCTGCAAGGAGCAACAGAGATGGCCGCCTGTCTCGGGACAGTCTGCCAGGGATACTGCCCAGCAAGGGCAGGAAGAATTCCCGAGCTGAGGGGTACCCAGAAGAAAGCGTCATGCCCCGAGCACCCAAAGGCTCTAGCTACATTAGCCGCCTCATCAAGGTGGATCCAGCCCTTCAGGACAAGAATGGCAAGAACTTCTCTGCTACTACACCAAACTCAAGTGGCCACAACACTGGGGCCCCGGCATCCCCTTTAAGCGAAGCTGACAAGATCAAGAACCTCGGCCAAGACGTGGTAAGGGGGATTGGCACCTGAACATGGAATGGGGTTGTGGCCTTTAAAATGTTGTCCACGGGAGAAGTAGAGTGGCTTACATGGGTAATGATAAATATTATGTCAGCCCCATACCTCTAGAAGGCCCACTGGGATGCGTCAGAATGGGACAGTCAGAGATGACCTAAAAATGTCTGTCTTGGGAAATATTCTGTAAAAAATGCGAGCAGGTATGTGTCTTAATGTATCCTAACCCTACTAGCTTTTCAGAGGCAATGGCCCGATATGATTGAATGCGTCTCAGTCCTACCATACTCGTAGAGGCACCAAACTTTCAAGGAAAAGTTCAATTTCACCAGCAGACTACTGTTGAGCCTGGATAGATTCGTAAGCACTACAAGGGGAGGGGTGGTCCATATAGTGGCATACAGTGATAGCAAGTGGCACGTTTCTGGATAATTAAAAACATGTTCTTTATGTCCCTTGTACTTCACATTGTGACCAATAGCCATCTCCGACACCCCATTTATTAGATTGGGATTACGTGTGAATGACTACTCCCTTTCTCACACTGTCACACTTGGTATCACTAACGCCCAAGTCGTATATTGAGCGTCCTGTGTATTACAATCCCTGTCTTCTGTGTCACTTACCTTCAAGTCTCACATGAGTCCTTGTGTGTCTAATCACCACATGCCTCCTCTACTTGTCATATAAGTGTTTTAATAAACCTATGAGTTTTATGCTGTGTTCTCTTTGTGTAACTACTTCATGCCCTGTTTTCCCCGCACTGGTTTCGCCGGATAAAAACTGGTGTTTTGTTGCCACGCATGTTGTGATCCCAGTTCTGTGCAAACTGCTCTTTCCACCAGAATCTTTATTACCATGGGATGTAGATTGAACCCCTTAGAAGGATTTCATCATGTCCACAACAGCAGCCAACCATACCATCAACATTCAACATCAGGCAATGTTACACATCTGTACAGGACCCTTACCATCTACCAAAGATAGCCCACATAGGCCCGCAGATGGATATCAGTAACCCCTACCACCACTCAATACCCTAAATTAATTCATAGACTTACAAATGCAACGCCTTGTCAGGGGTAGTAAGCGCTATGTAAAATTTAAAGTCATTTTGCAATTCGTAAGCCAAAAAAAAATAAGCGCCTACAACAGCATAACATTAAACATCCTCACACTGCGTGAGACTTAGCACAGCTCACAAACAACACCAGACATTGGTCTGCAATCTAATCTTCGAACCCAGATCCGGAACAAACCCAGTGGCAACACTCGCCATATAACTAAGTATATCATAACACAGCATATCTCCCATTATGAACTCTGCGTGAAATGTTTAACTATTTCCTATGCCGCACGTTGTGTACTACCACCTAGGTGACTCATATTTTACGCATAATTCATTCGTCGCGTTGTCTCGCATAGATGACGCACTTATACTACTAGTCAGCATGCATTTATCATCCCTATGCAACTACCTCCACGTCAGCTCTTACTCACCAAACGATGTAAGCTGCTGCTATTATTGTGGCACCCGTACTGCCATGACAATGAGAAACCTGGGTTTTACACGTCTGAATCCGTGTCCAGGGTGACAAGATGGCTCCATGTCACCTGGACACCTCTTTTCCATTCCTGGATTTTGCTTTCACATCTCATTGCATTTTAGGAGGCGTAGTCTTCATCACGTGGCCCATGTATCATTTCTTGCATTTTGGGACCCATGTATTACTTTCTTTATTTGTACGACCCATGTATCACTTAGTCACCTTGTCACTCTTGTGGTTTACATTATCATATTGAATCACGTGTTTTCTTTTATCACTTTTACTTTCTTTCCTGGTGACCCCTGTGTCTCATGTGCTGTCCCACATTTCAGACCCGGGTGTCACGTTTCTGACCCATCTTTTGATCCCTGTGTATCAGTTTTTGATATGTCTTCACTTGTGCATCAAAGTTCCACATTGTGAGTCCCTATGCATCACTTTTCACATAATGATCCCTGTGTCTCAGATCATTGAGTCGCCCCTCATGTTCTTGACCCCGTGCCTCATTTTTCCCCATTGTGACCCCTGCCTCTCTGTATATCTAACAGTCTATCATTCTTGGCACCATGTCTCATTCACTCATATTGCACCCTCTCTGTATCACTTTTTCACCCTGAACCACGTGTATTACTTTCTTACTTTCTAACACGCCTCAAACTGTCAGTTCCCCACATTGTGACCCCTCTTTCACACATTGGACCGATGTTTCACATTGTTGAGTCTGTGTCACACCTTCTCACATTGTGGACTATATGACTTGCATTGTGTTACCATGTGTCTAACTTTGAGGGCACCTTGTCTTACTTTCTTACACCTTGACTTCCACTGTAAGTAACCCTGTGTCTCACATCATGACTGTTGTCTTGAAATGGTGAATCCCTTTCGCACCTTGTTACTACTGTTTCCCACATTGTGACCCTTGTGACTCTCATCAGGCTCACTGTACCTCATTTGGAGGACTCTGTGTCTCATATACTCACTTTGTGACCCCTACGTCTCAAGTTGTAACATATCCCAGCTTTCTGGCGTATTGTCTTTATTTCTCACATTGTAGAATCCTTCTTCTTAGGTTCATGGTTCCATATCTCACTTTCCCACATTGATTGTAACTATACCTTGCTGGCCACTCTTTTTCTTCTTGCTGAACCATAGTCGTGTTCTCACATTATTATGATTCTTATATCTCACAATGTGCCCCCTATGTTCACACTGCTGGCCGTGCTCCACATTCTCTCATCGTGAATCTGTATTTCCCATCTTTCTGTTCGTGTGTCTCACTATGATATTGTGATCCTTGTATCTCACGTTTATGCCTCCTGTCTCACTTTATGATATGGACTCTTGTATCTCAGGTCTCTGACCCTGTGTCTCACATTGAATGTGAAGTGAACCGTGTGTCTGATGTTGCTGACCCTCTATGTCACTTTCTCACAATGACTGTGACATTTTTTCTCACATTGCTGACACTGTGCTTCACTTTCTCACGTTTATAGTGACGCGTGCTTCTCACTTTTTGATAACTGGGACTCGGTGTGGCTCCTCTGTCTCTCCTTTCTGGCCCCTTTCCTCACATTGTGACCCCTGGGATTTACACTGCAGCATCCTGTGTTTCACGTTGCCACCACTTGTCTCAGGTTCTCACACTGCAGACCCTTTTCTGGCGCTGCTGATCCTGTGGCTCGCTTTTTGACTTGATTGCGACCCCTGTGTTTCTCCTTGCTGACTCCCTGTCGTACTTTCTGATATTGATTGTGACCCCTGTGTTTCTCCTTGCTGACTCCCTGTCGTACTTTCTGATATTGATTGCGACCCCTGTGTCTCACAGTGCAGATGCTGCCCCTCGCTTCCTGTCACAGGTCAGGCCCCCTGTGTCTCACATTGATGCCCTGTGTGTTTCATTTTCTCGCTCTGTTGGCCCGTTTCTCACCTTGCTGACCCTCTGTGTTGCTTTCTCACTTTGATGGTCACGTTGCTTACCATGTGTCTCACCTTGATTGCGACCCCTGTGTTTCACTTGCAGGTCATCATCCTTGAGGACTATGCAGATCCCTATGATGCCAAGCGCACCAAGGAGCAAAGAGACGCAGAGCGCCCAGGGGAGAACGATGGCTACATAGAGCCCTATGATGCACAGCAGATGATTACAGGTACCTTCAGTCCAAACCTCCTTCCCCTGCCACGCACCCTTTAGAGTACCTCCCTCCCTCTTGCATACCTAGAGCAGCCTGGTTATCTCACTCCTTTCCTATTGCGTGCCCTGTACAGTCTGATAGTCTCATGCACCCTGTAAAGTCTGGTGGCCTAGTGGGCTAATGCATCTGCTGCCGTAGTCTGCGTTTTACCCCATGGCCACAGGTTATCTAATCCCATGCCTCAGCTCAGTCCGTCAATCTTTTGAAGTTCATAGAATCAGTAGCAGTGAGTTGGGTAACAATAAATATGCACTGTATGTCATCGTATACATGCTCGCCACAAAAATGACTTATGTTCTTTACCCTATCGGGCACCCGTAGAGTCTGATAGTGCGATCCTTTGACCATCACACGCCAAGTACAGTCTGGTAAGCTCATTCCTTCCCCATACCAGGCCATGCAGAGCCTGTTAGTCTCACTTCTTCTCTAAAACACTTCCAGTAGCCAGTACATGCTGATAGTTTCACTTTTCCCCTATCCCACACCCCGTATAGTGTTATGGTTTCACTACGGCCTCATCACAGGCCCAATACAGTCTGATCGACTCGTGCTTCTCTGTCCCAGTTCTCGTATTAAGTTATTCTTAATTCTCTCTTTTGGCAGTCCCAGAAGTCAGGTAGTTTCACTGACATCTAGTCTGCAGGGGTCTCATTCCTTCACTGTCACCTTTCATGTACATTCTGATAGTCTGAATCCTTTCCTTTGTGGCTTTGTATACTCTGATGAAGTTTCACTAATTCCCACCAAAGGTCGCATTCAACGCGTGTAGTCTCACTATATGCTCATCGCAGGCTCTCAATGGTCTTACGGAGACACACACTTTACCTACCACAGGTCATGTAAAGCATAATGGATTCTCACTCCTTCCCCTTCGCACACTGTACTTTTCTGATAGGATCACTTCCTTTGTGCAGGCTAGTGTATCTCAATGTACTCTGTCACCAGCTGTCTAAAGTCTGATGAAGATATTGTACTCTCTCACGGTTGATCCAAGTCCTCTGAAAGCCTGGAATTCTCACTTCTTCAGCAATTGCAAATTGTGTACACTTTTAAGATTATATGGGCCACACATTTTCGTATATGACTCCTACTGCACATCATTGTCAGGAGCAGCTTCTCCAAGCTCTCCTCCTTAATTGCATGGTGACTGTTGCACAACATTTACAATGTACAGAGTCTGAAATACATACACTGGTAAGGTATCCGTGAGGGGTTAGAAGAGTCTGGTAGAAAACAAGTGGCTGTGAAAGACAAGCTTGTGGTTGGTGAGAGTTGCTTGTGGTAGGTGAGAGGTGTGTCGAAGGCAGAAAATATACCTTTGTTAAATGAGAGTGCCCCCGGTGAGGTGCCTGTAGTAGGTAAACAAGTTAGGAGAGAGATGTCTCTGGTGGGTCAGAAAGATAGGTCAGTTATGTCTTTGGTAGCTAGTAGTGGGTATACCCAGTGCTTAATTTGAGCCGGTGGGGCCCACCAGCACTCGTTTTTGGAGTCCAGCACATATTTTTCTTCATCAGACATTCACCGTTAGCAGGAGAGGGTAAAAACATACAAAGGGGAAAGAAGTAGGAAGAGAGACTGAAAAACCATTGCAAAGGGAGAAAGCAGGAATCGGGATGAGTGAGACAAAGGGGCAGGGAGTGTTTTACAGTGGATGGAAGAGCCTGAGGTCGATTCAAGACTATGCAGCCTTGGTATTAAGTGCACTGATATTTAAAAGCACCGGCTTCGGATTTCTCGGCAGAGTTGCATGTAGTAGATTTGAAGTGCATGCATAGTTGAAATCCGTCTGACGTGGATGGCAGGCGTCTGTGATAGACAAGAGACATCTGTGTCTGAAGGTGATGGATAAGAGTTTTCTTTCATGAGCAGGGTAGCCAAGGTGTGTGTGATAGAAAAGAAGTGCTTTTTATGTTAAGCGTTTGGTTCAACATTTGCCAGTTACTCGATTTCCTAACAGATGTGATGTGTGAGAGGTGTGCGGAAGGTGAAAAGTGTCCGTGGTAGATCTTGAGAGTTGAGGTGTTCTTGTACTATAATGGTAGCAGCCTCCCATTTTTGGCCTGTGCTGTCCAGCCTGGTTCCATCGCCTGCTGTCTCCTGTGTACTGTCAGCTGCTGACAGCACACCTTTGGCAGGTATCTGTTGTTTGTTGCATGTAATGAGGACTATATGTGTCTTTGGTTGGAGAGATGTGTCTGTGATGAGTAGCGGAATGTGTTTGGTTTCTGTGGATGGGGTAGTCGAATGGGCCAGATGGTGTGTGAGATCTGTATGTGGTAGGTAGGCGAGCTATGTCTAGTTGCCAGAAGAGTCTGTGGTGGCCTGAGGCGTCTGCGGTAGGTGAACTGCGTTTATGAGTGAAATGTTCATGTGGAGAATGAAGAGGTTAGTGAGAGGTGTAAAATGTGTCTGAAGAGGTGTCTGTGAAAGGCAAAAGGTGCCTGTGTGAGGGGAACAGTGTATGTGGTAGAAAAAAGAAATGTGAGTCTCCAATAGGCCTGGGTAAGCAAGAAGTACTTGTGGTCAGTGAATGTAGACGGACAGATGTGCCTGTAATGCAAATCTTGACTTCACTCCTGCAGCATCCTCTTCTGGTGAAACCTGTCTGTGGTGACTAGTAGTAGGCGATGGGCATGTGTTTTGTATGAGTTCTCCTGTCAAGATATGAAACCATCTTGCCTATTTACATTGTCTACCCCTGCCTGTGGCTCCATCCCTCCAGTAGCCTTCTGTCTACTCAGCGGTCTGCTTACCAGAGGAAGGTAAAAGGTAATGTGGGGAGCTGATGGTAGATGAGACGTCTATGCAAGTGGTACCTCTCAGCCTGTAGAGCCTCCAAGGAGGGTGAATTCAGTTGTTTGTGGCAGGTAATGCCCTTGAAGTCAATACAAGTGAACAATTTTTGGATGGAGAAAAGGTTTGCAGGGCTGGCGACCTCCATTAAAGTCTTTGGGAAACATTTGACATGTTGAGAATGAAGGTATCTGTTATAGTTTCCTATGAGAGCTGTTTGATAATTGGTAGGTACATTTGGTAAATGATATACAGCTGTATGCATGTGCCCTATATAATAGGCAGGTATGAGGTGTCTGTGGTAGGTCGGGTGGGGCTGGTGACTGTGTAGCAAACGAGGGGTTCGTTGGTATGAGGGGTGCATTCATGTATGTGAGGTGTGCATGTATGTAGATGTGAGTATATGAGAAGGGCCAATATAGAAAGTGGAATTGGAACATGTGGCAGGTGAGAGAGTAATCCTCACAGAGTGAAAACTATGGGTATTTCTCACCATTCCAATTACTTGTACTTTCTTCGCGTACGCAACCACAAAAATACATTGAACACCCAACAGGAAATAGTTTTTTCTCATAATAGGGCTTGGGTCGGTGTTACTTTGACGTAGTGAGAGTTTTCTACCCTGTAACTGAATGATTCTTCATGGTGGTGTGAATGCCCCCATCCCGTGTGTGTTATTCACCCCGAGCGCCATCATTAGTCCGGGCTCCTGTTTATTATCAGGCGCCCTCGGCGGGCCCGTGTTTTCCGTTCTGGTGAATGGTTGCTATCAGCCCGCCTGGGCACAGCTTCCTCGCCGTTTCCTGCCTCTTAGGAACATATCCTCCCGAGCCCAGAGTTCGCCAGGCTCCGTCTTCTCCAGACCGGAAACGTCAGCCCCTGGCTGTGAGCTTCAGCTTGTAAACATGGCGCCTGAGGCCTGTAGGGGACAGGGCCTAGTTGCCGAGCGGGGGCAGACCTTAATTCTCAAGCATGGCGCCTGCGGTCTGACAGCTCAGTGGTCGGTTTTGTACGTCCTGTCGGTGAAAGGCAGTGTTTTTTTAAGTGCAAAGTTTATCTATCCCAGCGTACCTGTTTGATACGGAAAAGGGTAGGGGAGGGTATGTTTGTGAGTAGTATGTGTCAGTGATATGATTGTTGGCTGCATGTATGAGGTGTAAATCTGGGGTAATGTTTTTGATAATCAAATTAAAGTTTTTTGAAGTTGTTTTAATTGTAAAAGTGCAATATAAATCGTATTTTTGTATCAAATGACTGTGATCAAAGATGAATAATAATGGATATACAGTGTTATAGTGTAAATTATGAATTTGATATATGTGTTTTTGTGTGATATAAATAATAAAATGATGGAAAAATAACAAACAGATTTTGAAGTGGAGAATTGTTAAGGATTGATCAATGACCCGCATGTAAGCTACAGGTTAGCTAACAACAAAGAAATTTAGGTCACGTGGGAGGTCTTTTTGCTATATTGGTTTTTTCCCCCTTACTCCCAGACCTTTTCGACGTTGTTCTCAGGGGGGTGCCTTTTCAAAAGCGACCTAATGGCTTTGCCAGTGCTTGTTTTGGGAGGCTGCAGATTTCAGGAAGCTGTTCCTACAGGCCCTTAAGTTGATAAGAGAAACTGTTTTGGATATTTCAGAGTCATACTCCTCTACTTTTATTAGCCGTGCTACTTTACTGAGGTTTTGGTGATTTTTATTTTATTTTTGATTTTTTTTAATCATTGGAATTATGTCACTTATAGTGTTATCAGCAATGTCAAAGTTGTTGTTACATCACTCACTATGATGTCATTAACTGTTGTTAGTACTCACAAGAATTTAAAAAAATTGAGGGACTCTATAAGTGGGTAAGGTTTTGGGAATGACAAGGGTCGATAAATGGGTTAAAGGTAAATTCAGAAATTTTCCGAAAAGCTGGCATTGGATTGTTAGGATTAAAAAGCGTCAAAGACAGACTTTCAAAATTGGCATTGCAGCACCATGTGCAGCTCCGTGGCATGATCATTATCCTCAACGTTTAATGTTATGCCATGTGTCTGTTTCTTTTTCTAATCATGATGTAATATGTAAGACAAAGATAGAGACAATGGCACAGGTGCATTCCAGCAGGCAGGGAAATAAATAGACAGGGCGGGCCCTGCCCTCAGTTTCTGTGTCTTTCACATTGTGCTAAATCCTATTGCTTACAAGCGCCCTTAGAATCTTAGACTGTAGTGGACAAGTGTGGGCACTTGCCTTTTGGGAACCACACTTACGCCACTGATTATTGCACATTAATTTAAGTACAACTTCAATAATAATTTAGCTTCCAAAAAAACACCAGATAAGTAAGATTTTCGTCTACATCTAGATGTGAACCAATGATCTCTCAGAGGAAGACTCGCTTACACTAAGGCAAAGAAGGGCACCCACTTGGCACCGGGCAGTCTGGAAGATAGACACCAGTTCTAACCTCCTCCTTTCCATATGTAAGGTGTTCACTTTTGCAACCTGGGTCTAGCTAAGAGCATTCTGTGGAGCCATCTTGCAAATAGAGGGTAGAATGTGCTTCAGAGGGAAATGTAGGATAGACTGGCACGTGGCAATTGAAGCCAATCGGGCACAAAAGTAAGATTAACCATATTAGGATCCTGGTGGCAATAACTAAACTGGCAGGAGTGCCCTGGAGACAAAACTGGCATGTTAGCATAGCGAACATGGTACACGGACCATGGAAGCCATACAGGCTCGTGGGGAAGAATGCCTTACTGGCAGGTGGACATTGGAAGCCACTCTGGCATATGAGTGTGGGCACTAGAAGTCCAAACTTAAATTAGATTAATCTATATGGAAATGTGTGACCAGTATAACAAGGGTTATGAAAAGTTATTTCCCTTTTGTGTAGAACGGCTGACATTTTTACAATTTGATTTTACTGTGACGAGACCCGCCGTGGCACTTACTATAGCTGGAAAGATGTAAATCGAGTGCTTTCTCTGGATTAAATAGAGAGCCGATTTAGATTTTCTGCTAAATAAATTATTTTACACCCATGATTTCAGTGCTTTTCCAATTGAATGAGAACAGCGATTTGTTCTAAGACGCACTTCAAGATTGTAAGACAGGAACATTCTTCAAGTTTGTCTACCTACATTTTTAGGTCTCGCCTGAGCCAGCGCGCATGCGTTGCTCTGCGAGGCTTCTAGTAAGCACTTCGAACTCGGACCACACGCTCGCGCGTGTGGTTTTTTTTTGGCTCACAGGCTATTGGCCTTTGCGTGCGTCTTTCTAAGAAAAACCGCACGCAATTGGCCAAAGGCGGGTGCATGTCCCGCCTTCTCTCTCCCCTGGCCTAGGGAGCTCGGGAGCGAGCAGGGGCGCACAGGCTGCCAGCTGGCTGCCAGCTGCATTCCTGGTGTCTCAGAATACACGTGCGGCGCCGCGCTTTTGCTTGTTGAAAGTCTGGTTGTCAAGGACTTGGTTGTGACCTCTTGTATGTTTGCTCGTCTTTCATGTGCCGAGAGGGAATCAAATCACTCCACGGATCAAACAGCTTGTAAAGCAATGCTCAGAGTTGTCGTGTGTATATTTTAGAAACCCGTGCATTAGCATAGTTCATACTTGTCTGACTGCTGGTGCTAATAAAATAATCAGTATTGCATTGCCTGTATGACTATTACTGCCTAACCCACCTGTAAGGGTGAGGAGGGTTGGGGCGGAATCATTCACTTATGTGCTTAGTGGCTGCATGCCAAGTGCTGAACACGCAGTCTGTTTTGGCTTCTTAGCAAACACTTCACGGCCACCAAACTGGGAAACACCACCTTAAGAGAAAGAAAGCACAACTACAAGTCCCAGAAGACATAGTGCTTCTGGCTAAAAAAACCCGGACTGGCTGAAGGCATCGCGCGTGAAATGGGCAGCTAGGCAGCTCAGCGGCTGTCCTCCGGGATCATGTCTGAAGGATGGACATGCCTGGAGCAGTCTCTTTCATGCCATCATTTCCAGTGGCAGGCTGCCAGAAGCAGGGAAGAGGGGTCACGTGCAAGGATCTCCTGGAAAAGACCATTATCGCGTGGCAACTGTGAGTCGTGTGACAGGTGTGACAATAAAAGGCTGGGGGTGGGTTGGTTCAGATTCAGTCACATCCGTCTGGTGAACGAATGATAAGTAGCACTGGACACCAGGCGCGCAACGCCCATTGTGCTCAAAGGGCTTCAGCCCCCCCACCCCCGTCGTGTGTTGCAGCCCGGGCTGAGACAGCTTCCCGGGCACACACACAGCCGCACCCGAGTACTTCACAGGTCTTTAAAAGACCATTTGCTTGTTTTTCTTCCCGCGTGGCAGCAAATAATTAAAGGTGAAAGTGCTTGTCAGGGGAAAAGCAGCCCGTGTTCTCCCAGCCCACTGAATGCGGCTGTTGTACGGGAGGCTGAGGTGAGGGTTACTGTCAGAGCACGGGAGTGATGGATGGGCCTGAGTGCCGAGGGGCGGGGAGAGCCCCAACTGTAGGAGCTGCTCAGCCAAAGCCCCTCAGCCTAACCAGCTGAACAGTACTGAGAGCCGCCGAGAGCTATGCCAGAGCCCCTCAGCTCTCTACGGCTCAGCACCGCCCACCCCCCCCCCACCCCCACCCCCAGTCCGGTACTGAGAGCCGCCGAGAGCTCTGCCAGAGCCCTCAGCTCTGCCAGATCCCTCAGCCCTCTACGGTTCAGCACCCCCGCTAGTCCAATACTAAGACCAACCGGCGGTTCTGCCTCAGCCCTCTACGCATCAGCACCCCCGCGAGTCCAGTACTGAACCCACCGGTGGTTCTGCCTCAACCCTCTACGGTTCAGCACCCCCGCGAGTCCGGTACTGAGAGCCACCGACGGTTCTGCCAGTCCACCTCGACCCGCCATGGTATATCTTGACTCAAGCATCCCTACTGCCGTGCAGGGTTCATGCCACAGAGCTCGGCCGCGCACGTCACTCTGGCTATTCTCCGGCACTCAGACACAGGCAGCTCCGCCAAAGCACCTCAATCCTTCCCTCCAGTCTGGGTCAGAACATTGGAAAGGGTGCGCTTCCCTGCCCTGCCAGCAGAGTCCGGGTTACCCGCTCGGTTCCCGCCTCTGCCTCAGAGCCGCCCCACACAGAAGCCCCGCTTGAGCAATGAGGGGTTACAGCTAGGATGGGGCGACCACACTGATGTCGATTCACCAAAATGCCAGGGCTAGCGGACGTGACGTCACACCTTAATAACACCACAGAAAGTGACATCATTTGACTTTTGACCCTGACTATCCCCATGGAGTGGTATAACATGGCCTGAAGACATTGATTACATTAAGTGTCATCACTAAAATCCCATACCTGCATGATTACTATAACACAACAATCAAATGTCCATTTTTAGAAACCATGACCTTTGAAAGTGGTGGGATGTAGTACTTGCCTCAAATTGTTTACAAGCCAGACCTCTTCTAGGAGGCCTAGGCTTCTCCACCTGAGAAAATGTTAAGTTCATGGGGATCAAATAGTGTATTTAAAAGCACCATGGTCACATAATTTTGCTATAAGCCATAGACTCTGAAAGGACACTCATTCATATTAATAAAATAAATTAATATTCAAGTCCTTTCATGGTGTGCCAAGGCAATGAAACCTGATGCTAATGAGGAAAAGACCCCATTATTTTCAGCACGTGCTACGGGTGCCCCCACGTGCCAAAGTGTACCTCCATTGTGCCAGGTCCAGCAGTTTATCATGCAGGCCCCTCATATGCCATGGATGCCCCTTATGCCAAAAATGACAAACAGTATACCAGCGTCAGAATTTTGCAGTTAATTCCATTAATACATCGTATGTCAAAGTTTCCTCTAATACGCCAGGGCCAGTATTTTATCCGGGTGCCCACCCCCTCCATATGCCACAGTTTCTCTCTTATGTTAAGTATCTCCAATGAGCTAGCTCCGAAGGTGCCCCAATGCCATAATCTTCCTCAAGTATGCCAGTGCCAGCATTTCTCCATGGGTGCCCCCTATTCAAAGAAGTAGTTCTGGCATGCCACTGCCAGTATTTTACTTAAGGGTGACCATTATGCCAATAATTACCCTCAGCATGCCAGTGTCAGTATGTTGTCACAGGTGCCGGTCATGCTAACAATTGCCTCCAGTTTGGAAGCAGCAGTAATTTTCCTGCATGCCTGTAAAAGCCAAGAATTACCATCAGTATGCCAACGCCAATGGTAGACACTACATTCGTACCCATGCTCACTTACACTCACTCACACCCCCTCGTTCATTCTTACTTACTTGCACTCATTCAGTCTTATTCAGTATCTTGCACTTGCCCTTACTCACTGTCTCTCAATCATCCTCGCTCACTATCTGCCACTAACTCTCTCTCACTGTCACTGAATCTCGTCCACTCACTCATGCATGCTCACACATATAGACATATGCTCACAAACACACACTCTTGCACACAAACACTCAATCACCCTAGTTCGCTATAAGTATAATAAAACATGTGCAGAATTTTGTGTCTGTATTTATTTATTCAAGGAGTTTTCTATAGCATGGACATGTCCTGTCCGGGTATCGGAGTGCTGTTCAAATAGCAAAACAAGTTAAACATAGAAAAACACAGGCAATAAATGTGATTCTGCTCCAGTAAAACAGTGGTTTTATAACTCGGACTTCTCCAACGAGAAGCTTGTGAGCTGCTGGTAGCTCTCCAACTGCCTCTAAGGAGCTCTTCTGCATGCAGCCCTGTCTACTAAATTAGAAGCTATTGCTTGGTTGAATTTATGTATACCAAAATTGAAAAGTGTGTATTCGAGACAAAAATGTGTGTTTATTCTGGACTGATAACCTGATGTTTGGAGAAAAATGGTTACATTTCGAAATATATTTAATGCTAATTTTTGATTGGTAGATCATACTGCGTTGGAAAAATGTATTGCTAACACAATTACCTTGGTACCAGGTGCATTGCAGCTATGGCTGGTATGTGTTACCCATGCCAAAGGCATTCCAAATAGATAAAGCTTTTTTTTTTTTACATTACCACTGTCAGTCCTGCCTGATGCACTGAGGTGATCACTGCTGTTAACCTTGCACGGGGTGGCCACTAATGTAATTGTGTCTGATGTGGTTACAAATAGTAATCCAACACTAATAATACTAGTAGCTCGGGATAATTTTCACTGAGCGTAAGCAGCTCGTAGAAAAGAAAAGGTTGGAGACCTCCGATCAAACTTGATTTTCCTTGGGTTTGCCATGGAGTTTATGACCTGAAGCACAAAACCTGTGCCCAGTGACTCATCCAAATAGTTAGGGTTGTCCCTGCATCGACGCCAGATCTTTCCCAACCTTATTCGCCGTATTTATGATTTTGTTACCTCAACAATTGAACCTCCTTTTGATAAATCCTCTAACGGGGGAGGAGATCTGCCCAAGCGGCCAGAGTTGCCGACCTTGGAACTGGGGGTCCAGGTTTTTCCCAACCTTATTCGCCGTATTTATGATTTTGTTACCTCAACAATTGAACCGCCTTTTGATAAATCCTCTAACGGGGGAGGAGATCTGCCCAAGCGGCCAGAGTTGCCGACCTTGGAACTGGGGGTCCAGGTTCGAATCCCGGCCTGGGCTCATAATTCTGTGATCCTGTGCAAACCACTTAACCTCCCCCTGCCTAAAAAATGTGTAACGTACTTTGGTTCTTTTGTAAAACGCTTTAATGATTTTGCGATAGGTTCGCACTCTATAAAACTGCAAATAAATAACTGAGAAACTAGTGGAGATGTAATGTCACTTGTTTCCGAAGGGCTGATATATCAAATGGATTTAGTGACAGAGAGGGTAAAGGGAGCTAAAGACACTGTGGAATCCAATCAAACCGGAAAAGGTTTTCCCAGTGAACCCAAGAACACAACAAGCATTGGCATAGCCAATAGGTCTCGCCTTTGGGAACTAATAATTGTTTAGGCAGAGATATTGACTTTGTGTCTGTTTTTAAGCTGTGTTGTATAGAAGTTTGCAGTATGCTGAAAAGTTATAATAAAGATGTGTGAGAAGCATTTTTGTTACCTTAGATATGACCAAGAAAGTATTCTGTACAACAGAATGACTATATTAAAGTATTAATAATAATTAATGACGAGCTTTTTTGATGTTTGAATGCTGGCAACTTGTATCTGCCTGTCCCAATGGTTGCTTATTATGGTTTTTATTGTTGAAGGGGTGGGTATAAATAACATGAGTGAAGGTTAGTTAGTTAGTGAGAGTGATAGATTTAGTGAGTTAGTTAGTGAGAGATAGTGAGAGAGTTAGTTAGTGAGAGTGAGAGATTTAGTTAGTTAGTGAGAGTGAGAGAGTTAGTGCATGTAATTGTGAATATGTGAATACGTGCACTGGTGTATACATTTGGCTATGTGTGTTTGTGTGTTAGTAAACTGTCTATCTACATATACTTTACCTGCGTGATATTTTTGTTGTCTGTATTCTTGCTTCAATATTTTTCTGCCAGGATATTTTGGGCTCATTATTCAGGTGGTAAAGCGCCAGCGGTGACGTGAAGGCTAGCACAGGCACTTCGTTCATTACAAACTGCTGCCAGGTTCAGTAGCACCAATTAATGCACAAAGTGCACGCCTATGTGCATTTCAATATGAAATAGACTTGTGTCGCGCAATAACATACGTAATCTCAAACGCATGTTACTGACAAAGAAACTGTCCACTCAAAAAGTCGCTAGAAAGCAGCCCAGCACGTGCTCCTTTTAGCGGTAGATCTCGTGCGAGAGATTGTGTAAGCATGTGTGTGCATGTAATTGTGAGTATGTGAATACGTGCACTGGTGTATACATTTGGCTATATGTGTTTGTGTGTGTGAAAGCACAAACACAAAAGTTAAAGCACGAAAGGAAAAAAAAAACAGATGGCCCCTGAACACGCCGCTGATCCAAAAACAACAAAAGTATAAAAGCTCATTAGAAAATAAAACAGATGGCCATGTAATTGTGAGTATGTGAATACTTGCATTGGTGTATACATTTGGCTATGTGTGTTTGTGTGTGTGAAAGCACGAACACAAAAGTTAAAGCACATTCCCCCCCAAAAAAACAACAGATGGCCCATGAACGCGCCGCTAATCGAGTATTGCCTCATGGACCTGTCGACACCTGGAATGTTGGAGTCTATTGAAAGTTTCCCAGTGGATAAGAGACAGTTATTTGGGGAGCTGGTGTGGACTGTGACGAGGCTTCCTCTGGCCCACGAGATCTACATGTGCCGTGGAATTCCTGCTCCATCTGACAGCGAAGGTGGACCCGGCAAGACTGCATCTACCTGACACTTGGAATTTACAGGTTCTTATATCTGGGAGTTATGGAGCAATGTGCTACATGACATTTGTGGAAGTCTGGGACCTTTGGCTGACAGAGGTTGACACATGGGACATGCAAAATTTAGATTTTTCACAGCCTGGTGGGCAGAAAATCTGGATTTTATTAAGGACACGGAGGCTAAGATTATGCAAATCTCCTTTATTGCCACCACAGCAGTAACAATGAAGAGAATATAGAACTTTAAACAACATTCCATTGTAGTATATAGAGCATGAGCACACATCCGTCTCCCTTCTTTGTGTTAGTCCGGTGCTGCGAACAAGAAACATAACCTTGAAATGACGTGAAGTGCCTCCTTTAAGTAATAGCAAACCACAGACGATTTATTCTGGAAGAAAAGAGACACAATAGGTCAAAAGGTAGAAACCCAGGGAGGGTTAACAAGTGGTGGGATAATCTTAGCCTCCGTGTCCTTAATAAAATCCAGATTTTCTGCCCACCAGGCTGTGAAAAATCTAAATTTTATGGCATGACACGGAGGCCAACATTATGCAAGTTTAAAGTGAGTTAAGTACATTGTCAATCACATTATTGATTGGTCTAAAGTAACATTTTTTAAACATACTTTCATTTGACCAGTCAGCGGCTCCAAGAATATCTTGGAGTCCTCCTCCTAACATAAAGGCTTTAGAAGCCGATGCGCCTCTGAGGGAGTGTGCACCGAAGATAGACACATCAACACCACTCTCTCTCATCACTTCTTTCACCCATCTTGCAAGCGTGGGAGATGAAACTGCTTTATGGGGGGATCTGTGAGAGATCAGTAGTTGAGATCCAACACCTCGCAAAGAGGCAGTTCTCTTTTCATACTCTTTTAGGCATTTGACAACACACAAAGTTTCATTCAAAGAGAAGAAAGGGTAGAAAATTGAAGATGACATAGTTTTTGTCCTTTTCTTAAGATAAAAACAGACTCCCTCAGGTTGGTAAGCTCTGCTAGAAACATCTAAAGCATTAACGTCAGAGGTTCGTCTAAAAGAAACTAAACAAAGCAATACAGTAAGTTTGTAAGAGATACGTTTAAGAGAAATTTTAACATTGTCTCCCCAAGAGGATATAAGTTGTAAAACGTTTCTTACGTCCCATAAGGCCGAGTATTTAGGGGTTGGAGGATTAAGAACTCGCATACTTCTCATAATTTTCTTTGTTAAAAGGTTTTGACCCACCGAGACGCCATCAACTAAGGAATGACCCGCAGCTATTGCTGATCTATAAACATTAACAGTTCTGTAAAAGGCCAGAAGCAAACAGTTGCGATAGGAAGTTAACAACATGAACTAAATCAGTTGAAACGGGATCGAAGTGTTGTTGAATGCACCAGCGAACCCATTTGTTCCACGCCAGTCGATATGCCTTCCTTGTTCCAGGTGCCCAAGACTCAGATAAGAGTTGGAAAGCATCCTGCGAAAGCCCTGGGATTTTCCATTGTCGCCTGAAATCTTCCATGCCGTTAAAGTCAATAGACCCTGGTCTATGAGAGGGTGAGATTCGCCCTCTGGACCCTGAAGTATTTGCTTGAAAGGGGGTATTAGGATTGGGAAGTCTACAGTCATCTCTAAAATGACCGGGAACCATGCCTGCGACCTCCAAAGAGGGGTTATCACTACCATGTTCTGTAAGTAACGACGGGCATGTAAGAGAAGACGTGGAAGCATGACAAACGGCGGGAAGGCATATGGCTTTAAGCCCCGCCAGTTCTGGAGGAAGGCATCCACCCCTGATGCTTGAGGATCCGGCTTCCAGCTGAAGAAGCTCTTCAGCTGGGTGTTCAATCTGTCCGCGAAAAGATCTGTCCCGAACGGACCCCATCTGTCTTGGATTATCATAAATACTCCCTCGTCTAGTTTCCAGTTGCTGGAATCCTTGAAATTCCTTGAGAACCAATCCGCTACGCCGTTGTTCAAACCAGGAATGTGCTCTGCTGTAACAGAGAGTCCCTTGTTCAAGCAAAAGCTCTGCGAACTGCGAAAGAACCCGCTAGAAGTTCCAGGCAGTTGATATGTAGTTGTTTCTCGAGTTGAGTCCAACGACCCCCAATTGATGAGACGCCACATGTGGCACCGCATCCTTCTAGGCTCGCATCTGATTCTATTATTAGTTCTGGGGCTTCCCCGAAGATGGCCCTGCCATTCCAGGCTTCCGCATTCTTCAGCCACCAGGTCAGTTCCTCCTTGGAGTCTTGGTCTAGAGATGTTATTTGAGAGTAGGAGAGATTCGTTCTGAGAGCTTTCGCTTTCAGTCTCTGAAGGGCTCTGTAATGTAGAGGTCCTGGAAAAATTGCCTGGATGGTCGAAGAAAGGAGTCCCAGGATCCTGGCCAAGAGTTTCAGGGGAAAAGATTCCCTTGATAGTATCTTCCTGAGCTCTTTCCGAAGTTTCTTTATCTTTTCCCTTGGTAATTTCAGTTCTGCATCCAGTGTGTTGACCATGAAACCCAGAAATTGAGTTTCTTGGCTTGGAATTATACATGATTTCTTGGTGTTTATTACAAAGCCTAAATGTTGAAGTAGGCAGATAGTAAGATCCGTGTGACGAGTTACCGTCGGTTTGGACTGAGCCATTATGAGGATATCGTCCAGATAAATAATTAACCTTACGCCCCTTTCCCTTAGCCATGCTACAACCGGGCGCAATACCTTGGTGAAACACCAAGGGGCTGAAGAAAGGCCGAAGGGGAGGGTGCAAAATTCCCAAAGTTTTCCTTCCCATGAGAATTGAAGGAATCTCCTGTGTGGGTGCCAAATCGGGATAGTCAGATAGGCATCCTTTAGGTCTAGACGTGTTAACCAGTCTCCCTTTCTCAAAACGTCCCTTAGGAGGTGTATTCCCTCCATTTTGAAGTGGTGGTACGTTACCCATTCGTTTAAGCTTTTCAAATTTATGACAGGTCTCTGTCCTTTGTTTTTCTTTTCCACTAGGAAAATGTTGCTCACAAAACCAATCTGGGAGCTCTCTTTTATTGCCCCTTTGGCTAACAGATCTTTCACTTCCTGAGAGACTAGTTTTCTGTGTTCTTGAGAGAAGGTTATTTCTCGAGGTCTTTGTGTTTGGATGGGGGTGTCGAAGAATTCTATTTTGTAACCCTTGACTGTATCTAGAACCCACGGGTCTTGTGTTATCATAGTCCAATTCCCAGAGAAAAGGGCTAGTCTCCCTCCCACCTTTATAGGGGTATCTAAAGGGTCTTTCAAGGTTCTTACCTGTGGAGAAACCTCTGTTTCTTCTCTCTCCCGGAAGGGTCTTGTACGGTTTCTCTGTCTTTGCGGGAAGAAAGATTGGCTTCCATAAAAGGATGTCTGTTGGAATCTTGAGGCTCGTCCCAGGAAGGGTCTAGAGGATGATTGTCCACGGCCGGGAACCGACCCCGCATTCGCCCGGCCCTTCCAAAATGTTGTCTTGAAAAAATACTTTTTTGATGTCGCGTTGCGACTTCTGGATAGAGTTGAAGGCCCCGACATATTTAGCCTTGTCGCGAATAAACTCTTCTCCAAAGAGGAGTCCTTGAGAAGAGGGTCCTCCTTCTTTATTCGCTAGTTCAATTAGTTTTGGGTCGATTTTGAGGAGGATTCCTTTTCTCCGTTCGTTAGAAATGGCAGTATTTGCGTTGCCAATCAGGCAGATTGTTCTTTGGACCCACTGGCGCAATTCTTTAGGGTCTATAGGTGTCCCTTCGACGTAGGCGTTTCGGCTAGTTCAAAGATTTTTGTTAGTGGGCCAACTGTGTCCAAGAGGCGGTCTTGGCATGATCTTAGGCTCTTATCAATCCCTTTCCTAGGGTCTTTGGCACCCCTGGCTATAAAAGCCACAACCTTAGGGTCAAGTTCAGGAGTCATAGCGATTTTGTCGGGAAGGGATGGGCGCGGGCACTCAGACCTCAGTCTAGATCTGACTTCCTTAGGGATTTCTTTCCTGAGCCAGAAGGTAATGTAGTCCGCTACATGTTGGGAAGGGAACCATTCTGGGGACAAGGGGTGTTTGATCAGTAAGGGGTCAAACATATCCTCCCGAAGGGGTCGGTGATGCCCATCTTTGAGCCTGAGGCCTTACTTGCCTCCTCAGAGCTTGCCGGTGTTTTGACTCCTATGTTCTCATCATCCGAGTCAAAATTTGATGAACAAGAGAGGTCTATCTCTGCTTCATCGTGATCGTCGCTGTCAATATGTATAGGGGGATCAGGGTCTGTCTGTTGCCCTTCTGTGATGCCCGAGACATCATTCTGGTCACCGCCTGAGAAGCGTGAGTGAGCCGCCTTCCCTGTTTTCTTGGTCTTTTTAGCGCTTTCAACAGGGTGTTTTGCTGCGGCTCTTTTCTTTGGGGCCTTAGCTGCCCCTTCTTTTGCGCCAAAAGTATGCGCGGTAGTAGTGGAGGGCCATGCCCTTGACAGCATTTCAAATTTTCTGTTAATGGTCTCATTAAATGAGTCCATAACTTTATCCATGGCCTTGGATACCATGGATTCAAGCTTACCTTCCAAGTTGGTATCGGGGTTAAGGGACATTATGGGGAAGTGAATATAATACTAAATGAAATAAAATGTTGAGTTAAATCTCCCACTCTTTTTTTTTTTTTTTTTAAACAGTTTTGTCTATTGTATAGAGGTCAGAATGGTGATAAGAATCCCAAGGGTTAAATTAAGGGCAGAGAAAGGGTTAACTTCCTTGAAGTTCGTCGAGTTCAAGTAAACGTGAAGAGAAAAGCTCCTTTTCGACGAGTCAGGCTAACCGCCGTTGTTGCATGGTGTATTCATGGCAACCACGTACGTCTCTTGCGTGCGTGGTTGCCGCGTATGGCCTTTCCTCTAGTGCCTCTCTCCTCCGCGTCGCGCATTGGAAATGCGCATCGCGATGAGGAAAGAGAGGGATAAAGGCCGCTGCAGTCCCGAGAGGGAAAAGGTAATGGGAGGACCCGTGTCTAAGCGCAGGAGTGCCCAGAGCGATCGGAGGCAGCGGGGGGTGCGGCCGGGTTCCGGTCACCGGAGTTGCCAGGCAACGGGGGAACGCGGTCGCGTCTTTTCAAAGGACTCAAAAAAAGAGAAGTTAAAAATAGGCTCGACGTCGGGGGTAGAAGCAAGTGGAGAGTAATAACCAAGATATTAACTTGCCGTGCGGTAGGAGCGCAGCAAAACTTAGCTCAGGAGAAAGAAGGGTTGTTCAGGACCCAGTCATGTTGTCAGAAGGTGAAATGAAAAATACAGAAAGGGGGGCACTTTCAGTCAGGAAATGACAAAGACAATCGCATGGTAGGATCAATAGGACCCAGCCATGGAGCAAACAGATAGAAACAAGTAAATATAGGCACTGTATAAGCGCGAATAAAATGAGGGTACTTATCTCTTGAGCAGCAGCAACAAAGAAGGGAGACGGATGTGTGCTCATGCTCTATATACTACAATGGAATGTTGTTTAAAGTTCTATATTCTCTTCATTGTTACTGCTGTGGTGGCAATAAAGGAGATTTGCATAATGTTGGCCTCCGTGTCATGACATTTGTGGAAGTCTGGGACCTTTGGCTGACATGAGAGGTTGACACATGGGACATGCAAAATTACGACTGCTGACGTTCAGATGATATCTAACCCCTGGGAGATGGACATGTGAGAGCCAGGAGAGGGAGCGAAATCAAACACTTGGGAAAACTTTAGGTTCCGGCGCTTATTCTTTTACAAATGTAGCACTGGGAGAGACACAAGTGAGTACTCCGGAGTATGCTATACAGAATTATAACACAAAGGAAAATTAACATGAGACATCTGCTGAGCTGAGTAGAAGGACCAGGCCTGAATTCCTCCTTTCCGAGATTCATCCATGGATTATTCCCAGTGTCAGCTTTCTTGCACCACTCGCCAAAATGCCCTGCTTGGGGCAATCTGATGTTTTGGCAAAGCTTAGGTATCTCGAAGTTATCGAAACGAGTGGTACCTGCCTCACAACTAATGGCGAAGTAGCGGATTTAAAAGGCTGAATACAGTACATTTTACATCACTGGGGTAGAAAGGAATCCACGGCATTCTGTACATTTTGAATTTCATCAGCGTGTTTCGCTCAGCCCTGCCAATAAACGAGGAGGCGAGACCTCGTACTCATTTTCTGCCCTTAACGGCCATGTAAATTTGCTGAACTTCCATGAGTTCAAAATGCACTTGCTCAGAAGAGAGAATGCGCCCATCCACAGCCACAGGGCGCAACCATACCCTTTGCCCAGTTCTCCTCCCAAGCCGCCCACTGAACACAGACTATCTTATGCACGGCCGTCATTCTACAACTAATCTTTTTATAATGAAGCTAATCCAGTTAGCGCTAGAGAATGGCTGCATGTCACTGAAATTGGATAACAGCCTGAGATTTTGTAATTATTTCATTATCCGGGCAGAGACTGTTCAGACCTGCACTCCCACTGACTGACATCCTCCAAGACCGGCCGGGTGTAGGCCACGGAGGCAGCGCGAGCACAAGCAGCCATTGTCTGGGCCCGTCACAGCACAGGCCGCCGCTGTGCGCGTGCCGCAGCCGCCGGGCTGTGTGCACGCGGCGAGCGCCACAGACGCCTGCGCTGATGAACGGGCTAATTGATACACACAGCTGAGTTAACGGAAAAGCGAATTCGGAGTTTGATACCAGAGTCGTTTCACTTAAGATTGCTTTGTTAGGCTCTACTGCAGAAGCATGGATTATTAGCCACTCTTTTTGGAAGTAGGAGGCATTTGTGAAGAGTTACTGTGACACAAGCGCGGAACTGACAGTAGCAAAATACTTAAGCCGCACAATTGTGCCATGCTTAGCTATCCATTTCAGTTCCATGCCCTACACCAAATGATTGAGTTACTATGATTTTCAAGGGCCGGCCACAAGGGGGCAGAGAAGGCGCAAGTTGCAAACAAACTTGGCTTGAATTCAACACATCGTCATTGTATTGAGAACACGTCTGCACCAAGCATCCTTATCCAGAAAAATATGAGTCAATGTGCAATTAAATGCTTTCTGAAAATGGTGCAGCGTTGCAATTCATGTGAATATACTTTACACATTTCTGCTTAACTGAAATACCCTGCATGCTCTCCGCGACGTTCACATCATAAATACTGAAAAAGCTACGCACTTTCCAAAAAGCTAATAGCCCCTTATTTGTATTTTTATAAAACATATCCTTGTGCAATGAAATTTCCAGCGGTCTGAACGACAATATTTACTAATAAAGCAGACACATAAAAAACAAGCCCGGGAGTGGTGCGCGCGCTAAAAGGAATTTAAAGAAAAACTCGCGAGTGGTGCGCGCGCACTGCAAAGAATTTCAGGGATGCAGCAGGCACAGTGCGGGGCTGCTGCTCGTTCCCTAGGCCAGGGGAGAGAGAAGGCAGGACATGCACCCGCCTTTGGCCAATTGCGTGCTGTCTTTCTTAGAAAGACGGCGCTAAAGCGGGAAGCATTTTTGACCCTCAAATCTATATTTGAGAATCGGGAGTCAAAAGTACATCATATATTGGATACCTTATATTTATGTGCTTTCACCAACTCCGAGACCAAGCATACTTGACAATAATTGCCACAGCGATGACTGCTACCACCTTAGACAAGTATATTCCCTTGTATTTTGGTGCTGCCAAGAAGTTGGTAATCCACTAATGAAAATTGCTGAATGCTATAACAAGAATGGGGGTTGGGATGCCAGACTAAAATCATACCATACCATTTTGAGGAAACTCCACACTAGGCTAGGTAAAGGGGTCATCAGTCAATAGCTGACGGAATGGCACAGGTGTAACTAAACTGGCACTAGACAGCGGGTAGAAAGCTTTCACTCTGTATTGGAAGCCAGATTTGGGCAATCTAAAATGTAATGAGTGCAATGGAAGACAAACAGTGAAAGTAGAAGGAGGCGGAAGACAGTGCCAGTGGAAGCAAACCATTGCATGCTTTGGAAATTAAGATGATGAGAGAGAAAGAAAAACTGGCATGTGGCAAAGTAAGTCTCATAGTCACTCCAGATTGTTAGAAATGGACGACAACATAGCACTTCAAAAATGGAAAGTAAAGTGACACTTGGTAAATGAAAGTAAGCTTAGTGGCATGTGAAGAAGCAAAGCAAGACTGGCATGTGGGCATTACAGCCGAACTAGCAAATTGGCAGTGAGAGCCTTCCTTGCACATATTCAGTGGAAGCCAATCTAATATGTGGGCAACTGAACCAGACGCCATTTCGGCAATGGAAACCACTCTGGCACGCGAGTAGTGGAAGTTATGCTGGCACACGGGCAGTGCAAGCAGCATTGGAAGCTATGCTGGCACATGAGGTGTGTAAGTTACAACAAGCATTTGACAGTGTAAGCCAAGCAGGCATGTGGGCGGTGGGAGCATATTTACTTATCATCGGAACTGCTAACCTCTGCATAGCAGAAACATTGATCCATCGATGACGAGTTATGTTGTTGCGGTGCTTAGAATAAAGAAAAGACGCAGGGCGAGGTTACTTTAAAACGCAGCAACCTTTTGGCAAGAAAATGTATTTACATTCTGATTTCTATGGCAAAGTACAGTGGTACTGGATTCTAGTTTTACAGCTGGAAATGAAGCACAATTAGAGGAAGTTATTGGAACAACTGATATTCAGCGCTCATAAATACAGGGCTGCTATAGGATCGCCACCTGTAATCCTATGTTTTTCAAAAGCTAATGTATTAGCCATGTTATTCAAAATTCATTTAGCAGAATAAATAGGTCAAATTTGCACTTGCAATATTTTTTGGTCAATGTCTTTTATCTTTGAAATTTAGCACTCTTTATTCTCTAATACATGGGTACTCGCAAACATTTTCCCAGGGGCCGAAAAGTTTGGTCTTTGGTGTGACCGAGGGCCGCACTGATGCCAGCAGGGTGGTGGTCGAGTGAGGGCAGAAAGTGGGTGCAGGGGAAGCGAAGTATGTACATCTAGTTGCTGAACTGAATTTCACAATGTGGAACCAAAAAACTTGGGATGAATCCTGGCTTCCCCACTTGACCAAACGGCGTGATCCTGGGCAACTGTTTTATTTCAATTTCCTTCCTTTCTTCACATGCAAGAGGACCTCGAAATACATGACAGGATGCGCTGTACAAAACCATCTCCTGTGTTTGGATTTTAATCACTAATGGCATTATTGTCAAAGTGGGGGGGGGGGGAGGGGGCATGAACAGTTCTTAATGAAACGGTTCTGCAGGTTAATGAAATACACTTTTTGAATTTTTAAGAGATTGTCATATTTTTACACATCGGGTCCTATCAGCAAAGGAGCAAGGGGTGGTAGAGGGAGCTCAGAAAATGGGCAGACGCAGAAGGGACCATGCTGCACCGAGAGGTTAAATGAAGGGATGAGGAACATGGGCTATGCAACAGCCTCGGATGCCATAGTAACAGCAGTCGAAAATGACCAACAGGATTAGTCCCTACCCCCAGCGTGATAGCCATATGAATAAGCGACATGCGATGTTTCATTTAAGACTGCATTGAAAGAATACCTTGCAACGTGTTCTGTCTCTGGGTACAGTTAAGGGGTCAGTTCCATGGTATATTATTAATATTGTGCCATGGGATGTTTCCACCCCCATTCAACCTTTCTGGGACTTTTTAAACCTTGGACTGTCCCTTTAATTATAGATGAAAGATTTCCATTGGAGTTGGTATAGCTAGCCTAATAGAACATAATGTAGAAACATCATGTTGGATATCAAAACCATACAACTTGACTACGTTTAATGAAAATTATGTTATCAGGCTGGTTTAATTTGAAGCGTTCAGCTAAAATAGGAAACTAACTGCTGTGGGCGGCCTAGGAATGGTGTAACATGTTACTAATACAGCACAGGGAGAGTTTAAACATTGCTTTCATATAAGTATTCATGAGGGAGAATGTTGGGTTGAGTGGGAAAGATTGAGAACTGACACAAAAAGATCAGCCCTTGTGTGGTTGGGAACCTATGTACAGTTTGGCTCTTGAATGCAGGTCAAAGCATGTTGGAGAGAGGAGCCTATGTGTGGGCTGTTAGGTTTCACATAGACTTCTAGGTGAATCAACCTCAATTCATCCTTTGTCAATAAGTATAGATGAATGAAACGTAGATGAACCATCTACTTCATACAATCGCGAGTAGGGTAGCAGAATACAACTGAAGTTCAGCAGTTAATTTGAGTATTCAAGTTTTTGTCTCTGGAGAGTGTTCTATCTCCTACGGAGAAACTCCCATCTTCCATAAACAGCCCCTTATCTTCCAAAGGCAATACCTAGTTTTGCACAGGCAATCCCATGTTTCCCATAGAGAATCTTTTGTCTCCTAGAGAAAATCCTTGTTCTCACACACAGAATATGAGATTCCGTCTGCTCCCACAGAGATTCAACAAAAGGAGGGACGACAACCCAGCAGTAGATTGTATTGTAATTTATTTATATAGCACTTGCTACCCCTGTGTGGGGTGCTGAAGAACTTGTCTACATGGATAGCATGCTACACCTTGTAGGGTGTGTGGTTGGAAGTGTGTTGTCTTTGTTTTGATCCTGTGATGGAAGTGTTTCTGTGTCGTGCGTGAGGATAGCCGAGGTGCTATTATTGTGTAATGGGATGCAGCGCTTAGCAGTATGGTGAATCAAGAAGTGTGAGATGGGTACGATGGACAAAGCAAGAAGGTAATGTGAAAACACTCCAGTGGAGAACTAAATGTACAAACAAAACCACCAAATTTCACATACAAACAGACGTTGGGTAAGAGAAACTTATTAGTAACATTGAGAAGATATGCATATTCCTTATTGAAAAAGAAAAAATGACTAGTTTCCATGCAGATAGAACAACAGACAAGCTTGGCAGCCATTCACTGAGGAACATCCAGTCATCCTTCTCTCCAGACAAGTTAAATCATGCAAAAAATAAGATACATTTTATACTTCAGACCATTTTTATATGTTACATTGAGTGTAACTAAATTATCATGTCAGTCAATATATATTTTGATATGTATAACCGAAGACTCATATCAAGATATTCCAAAGCACTGTGAGAAGGAATAATGACAAAATTGCAGATTTTAGTCACTTGTTCTTTTCGCTTAGACATAAAAAAATGGTACCTGTTATTCTGAAATTACTTTTAACCGCAGATAATGTATCTGTGTAGGGTTCCATTCCCTCATTTTATTGTATCTTTTCTGGGATGTTGCAGATATGGATCAATGACACAAATCAGTATTAGTTGTCAGAAAAGGGGGTATCCCTAAGCAGCAGATACGTTCCTAAGTCAGGGCAAAAATACAAATTGTACAAAAAAAGCACTTAGGAACCTATTGAACTAGTGGACCTTCAAAGATTCCTAAAGAAATATAGATACAATCCAGGTGAATATTTTATCTTCAAGAACATTTATTGATACAAAATTACGATAAATTAATTCTCAATAATTACATATTTGTACATGATAAACTGAAAACATAGTTTTGTTCTGAATCCACATCTCTAGTTTTATGAGTTTTCAATATACTCTTCATTCATACTCCCACATTCATAGCGTATGTAGCATTTCCATAGCTCCTCAGATAATAAATGGACTGTAATGTTATACTTATAGGTACATTGATGGTTTATATATGTTTATCTTTATCCGTCCTTTTGTGTACAATATTACATTCATTAATACTGTTTTCTCAATAGTAGATGATTTTTCTGCCACAATATTCGATATGTTATTTGAATGAACCAAAGGGGATGTATTATTTGAATTAACCAAGTAGGGTAACAAAATGGGATCAGAACACAATATTTTTATCAATGAAAAAATAAAACAAAGCAACATTCACATGGCTAAATAGTCGTGTCCTACACGCGTTTCGGCTGTGAGCCTTCGTCAGGAAGCCATGAATTCATAAACACCTGAAATACATTGGAGAACATCTGGATTACATATAATCGGTCCACTCAAACTACAATTTAAATTAAGTGTGTGTTGAACAAAAGGGTGTGTCACAGGAATAAATGAAGTCCTTAAAAGCTTCAAAAGATCTTGAAGCAAAATATTTTAAAACCATCGTACGTATTCTAGTCACCATACGTGAATGAAGCGTGTAAACACACCGCCACTGTGTTTGAGAGGGTATGTCAGAAGAGGCTAAAACCCGTGCACATGCTAAAAACATGCTGTTGGTGCTCAAGATCCTTAGGCCAGAGGTTTCAGAAAGAGAGGACGGGAGAGGAGAAGAATGGGGGGGGGTGTAAAGAAAAGAGAGGGGGGGGAGAAAGAAGGAAAAAAGGGGGGGGGAACGGGGTAGGAAGGGGTTAACCTATCGCCCCCTCTTTACATGCAGTTATCTTGCCGCTGCAAGGATTGCAGAATGCACGGCCCGAATTCCTCAAAGGCCGTTCTTTATTTGATCAAGATTTCCAGAACTTAAAACAGAAGTAGAGTTAAAATATCTCTACGGTCCTCCCTCGCCAGAGTAATAGTTAGTACCTGATATAGGTCTTGGATCTTACCCATAATATGGAGATGGGCGATTCAAAAGGTTAAGATGCAAGACATTGAAATGTTTCCTGAAGGGAACAGAAACGGAAGATTTTTAGCTCCGATCATTCAGCGCCCAGCATATTATATTAAAGCTCTAATGGGATGTCTTGCTAATCACGACTCCCGCTCTCTGAATGGGGCATTACCTGACTCTCGCTGTGTTCCGTAATTACATCGGATGCAGAGAAATTTCGTTGCTCAGCCGAGCTACAAAGTTCTGAATGCCCGATCCCGGGCACTACACTGTCTGCTATCTTGTATTGGAGCAGCTGCTAAGTGGCTGTGGTCTGTGCACAGGTTAGTGCAGTCTTCCTCCTTGCCGACCCAACCACCGCCATTTAGTTGCTGAAAAGGGTTCAGAACCCCTCCGAGCCTTGTTATATACTTTTCCTGCAACTGATCTTCCGTGCTCAAATGGATTCAGGTGTGTGAGCAATAAAAACGCGTATTCGCTCGTATCGCAAACAAATGCTACAAGGTGGCGGCCATATTGAAATAGATAAAGTGAAAGTATATCTGCATTCTTTTGCTGATGTAGGCATCCCTAGGCATTTGAACTACTAAGCTTACAGAGCTTGGGTGTCAGCTGTTTTCACACATTAATGTGAAGGCCAAAAATCTGTACCCATGAGGGTAAAATCTGCCTTCTCTTGCACTTTCATGTGAATACGTGGGTGGCTGCCATCTTGAAACGGTTTAGGATCTAAAAAATACCATTTTAAGTACATCTCTATATTATCGATGTACTTTGATGTACTTCTGAACAAGGTTAAGTACTTATTCGAATATTAGGCGAGAGCGTACTACAAGCTTTGACATAGCCTAACTTAGATATATTACACTCTACATACCACATGTTCTTCTAGTTTAGGAATTAAGACCCTCCTCGACGAAAATGAAGACCAAAGACAAAAACAGAACAAGAACATAATGAAACAAGCATTTGCAATGCAATAGGTCTCGCTTTTGCGAGAGTTTGAGCTATTCGCATTATAAATGGCAATGCCTTTTATTTATCTGTTTTGAAAACTTGCAAGAGGTGCGTAAACATGCACTCTGTACTTATAGCCTTTGCTTACGAGAAGCAAGGCTGGCAATAACTGCTCCTCTTTACTGCCAGTCTTGCTTCTCGTAAGCAAGGACTATCTGTACAAAGTGCGTGTTTACGCACCGCTTGCAGGTTTTCAAAACACATAAATAAAAGGCAGAGTCATTTACAATGCCAATAGCTCAAACTCTTGCAAATGCGAGACCTATTGCATTGCAAATGCGAGACCTATTGCATTGCACATGCTTGTTTAAATGGGCACCAAGTTTACACAGGCGTACAGTTTTAATCATACAAACTACGTATCGCACAAACGGTGTGGGAAACTAGTTTCAGTGAATATTCATCATTTGCACACCACAATGTGTCATGATCAGATCACAATCTTTTACATCCCTTATCAGAGCTCCAAAGATATGCGTTTCATTTCTGCAGATATATTTTGCAGGTAGTCAAATGTTGTGCGCTAGAACAAACCACTACATCGTACAGCCTTTCCTTTCACACTCCCGGTACCCAGCTAGATTGCCACCCTTCACTTTAAAAACTCCCTCACTTTACAGCCGGAAAGAAAAGCGAGCACCGTCGCAAGGTTGAAAGATGAAGCAGCAACGTGTCAGAAGACAGGCCAACATTTGACCTCTGTCCAGCAAGAGGGGGTGTTTCGGGGATCAGTATTACAGTTACTCTGGCTTGCATCGGAGGTCGGTCGGCACCCTACAGAACCTTTTGGTGCCATGGCGAAGGGTGGGGTATGGACACAGTCAGGAAGCAGCGGTGCTCATGGGGCAGCGGGGAAGAGGACTTGAAAGGGCTGGCATAAGGGGACATGGGCATAAGTTATGCAGTCTTTGTGCCCTTAGTTTTCATCCTTCTGAGGCAGGTTGGATGGGTGGCAATTCCTACGGGTGCTCCGGACACGCGGGGGAGGGGTTGGGCGCTGTCTGGGGAGGGGTGTCATTGCGGTAAAAAGGCGAGGGAGGACCGGGGGTTGTTGGCGCAGGTGGTGCAGGGCAGACGGTCGCCTGCAAAGGTGACAGGGCATGAAGTGCAGTGTGGGGAGCTGGGGACACTGGGACAAACAGTATGGGCAGTTCCGCCGGAGTGGAGGGTGGGGAGGCACCCGACGCTGGCACAGGTGCCATTTGGCGGACAATGCAGCGGCACGCATGGAGGGCAGCATACCTTTCCTTTGGTCCCATCCCCCACCCACCACCCCTAGGGTCAGCCGGCAGCAAGAGTGGAACAGCGTGCGGGGATGGGGGGGTTGCATAGGGTAGGCACGGTAGGGTTTGAATAAAAATGTGTAGGGTGGCTATTGTTAACGCAGGTCAGGTTTGGGCGAATGCTGGTGAGCGGGGGGACGAGGAGGGTCTGGGCGCTAATTTGGATGGATGACCGATGTGGGGAAGGTCACACGGCACGGGAAGAGAGCAGGAGGTATGGGGACAGGGGTGCCGCTTAGGGAGGGAAATTGTTTCCCGGACTGCGGGAGGCTCACGTTGGAGGGTGCGGATGGCAAGGGGGGATCAGGAGCACGTTGCTGTGGGTAGTGGTGGGCAGAGTCGGGGTCCCGGGGAGGCACTGGCTTTGTGTGCAAATTGGTTGGCTTTGCGGAGTGGGGAGGGGGTTCCGGTTTCGGGGGGGGGGGGATCACCATATGTTGGTCTTGGGGCGCAATAAATGGTCTTTGGAATAGGACGGAAAAGGGGCATTTGTCCAGGGGTGAAGTAACGGGAATACGGTAGCGAACGCATACACACGGAGTAGGGTTTGAGAGAGACAAAAGCGCGCCAGGGGGAGCGGCAGGGGTGGGGGGGCAGGGGGCACTAACTTAGGCGGCTGGAAAAGAGGCAGCGTCCGCTTCAGTTACAAGGTGAGAGGAGAGATAGGGGGCCGTCCGAGGAAAGGAATTTCTTAGATAAGGAGAACAGGGTGGAGCTGGCTATACCCTATTGGGCGGTCCGGCAAAATCTGGTCTGTACCTGGTGGTGTGGGGGGATGGGCTGCTCCACCAGGCACGGCAGGAAGCGCCACCTGAATGAAGGGATTGACGCCATGCGCACAATAGCCGGAGTCCTGTAATAACGGCAATATACATAGCTGCCAAGGTTTCAGAGTGCGTAGGTGACATTTAATAATTTCACTTTAAGTATCAGTGGCATTCAACAGTTATCAGTGACACTTTATCGCAAACAAAAACAAGCAGCGAAGACAAGGGAAACATTAAGTTCACAAATTACACAAAGTTAAGGAACAATAACTCGAACGCGATCTTACAAATGCTTGAAAGCACCGGAAACCGAGGCCGCCAAACGCTTTTGCTTGCACCGCTACAGGGACAAGTATGTTTGCAACAGGGGAGACTGTTCTTGGACTGCTGGGGGCTCACGGTGGGGGTTGCGGATGCCAGGGGGAGACCGGGACCACACAAAAGAAAGTGAAAGTGCGCCATGCGCGCCTTGTGCTGAAACGCCGCCAGCCATACGCGTGCACATCTCCCGTCCTCCGTACGCGTGTGTGCACATCTCCTGTCCTCCGTACGCGTGCGTGCACATCTCCTGTCCCCCTTCCGAACTCAAGTCGACGACAATAAGTCTCGCTAGCGACAGCGCTTCGCGCTGCGTCGCTAGGCGAGACCTAAAAAGGGGGAAAGACCTCACATGTTTTGCGGCTGCAGGATGAATTGCTACAGCGACTTATTTATTATTGTATTTAATCACCTGGTCCCATGGGATCTCGCTATTCGTTCCATTTTTATAAGTGTCTAAGATAAACATCCAGTACACCTCTCTGCATTTCCGAATTTCTGTACTCAAATTGCCTGTATTAATATGGATTTTCTCTAAAATGAGCCATCTTATGTCTTGCGTGGTATGTTGTGCCTCAATGTAATGTTTTACTAGAGGAGCATTGCCTTTCTTCGTTCTAATGGCTGACCGGTGTTCTGTTAGTCTGGTCGCCATGGTACGAGAGGTTTCTCCTATGTATCCCTGATTGCATGGACACAGGATTAAATAAACAATGTTGCTGGTTTTGCAGTTAGTAAAGAGTTTTAGACTTAATGTTCACTCCATTGAAGGTATATGTGTTGGTTTCCATAGGAAATTGGCATGACATACATTTGTAATTGCCAGCCAGAAGTTTCTTGCCCATGAGTGACGTCTGGGTAGTAACTGTTTGTGTAGTTGGCATACGTGATATAACTAGTAGGTCCTTCAAATTTTTATTTCTTCTGTGGGCAAAAAGGGGTTTCGGTATATAGTTCTCTTTCTCTCTTACAGCATTTAGGATATGCCAATGTGAGTTGACAATATATCGAATCTTTCATTTAAAGTTGAATGTCATGTAACAAACACCAATCTGGAGTTTTCTTTGGGATTCCGTTGGCTCAGTAGATGTTGTCTGTCATAGTATCGTGCTCTTTATAAGAGTCACGTACTAAACGTCTTGGATATCCCCTAGCAATAAATTTAGCTTTCATATCTATGGCTTGTTGGTCAAAGTCAGTTAGGTTGGTACAGTTCCTGCGAAGCCGCAGGAACTGACCAAATGGAATACTATTTTTTTGTGACTGAGGATGGAAACTGCTGAAGTGTAAGAGTGTGTTGCGCGCTGTCGACTTAATGTATAGGTCTACTTCAAGATGTTGCTGGTTATGCCTGATATTGATGTCAAGAAACTCTACACTGATGTTACTAGAGCAGGCTGAAAAATAGAGATTGCTGTCGCATAAATTCAGCCAAGATACAAATTCTGGGAGATCTTCACGGTTGCCCACCCAGATAAAGAAGATGTCGTCTATGTATCTCGACCAATTTGTTATGGACTCACTGAACGGAGCCATCTCATTGTATACATATTTCGATTCAAACTGGGCCATGTAGATATTCTCAATCGTGGGGGCACAAGACGCCCCCATACTAACGCCCTTAGTTTGTTTATACAATGACCCGTTGAATTCAAAAGTATTTTCCTGCAGGATAACCTTTAAGCAGTCCACAATAAATATTCTTGGGCAGTCAATTTGTAGTATTTCCATAAACCGTACAACTGCCTCAATGGCACCTACTTGGGGAATGTTGCTCTAAAGAGCTTCTATATCCATGGTAACCATAGTGTCTTTTACAGCATTGAAAGGTAAATGTTCCACTTTACTAATTATGTCTCGTGTATCTTTGACATATGATTGAATTTTTGGTACATGAGGTCTAAGGATGTCATCTACATATTTTGACAGAGGTTCTGTTACAGACCCAATGGTGGTAACTATGGGTCTGTACGGTGGATCTGTATTATGTTTATGAATTTTTGGGACCCCGTAAATAGCTGGCATTTTGGGATTTTCCACATTTAGGTATTCCCATTCCTTTTCGCAGATGCAGTTCTTTCTAAGTGCTTGAGTTGTGATGTCTAGCACTATTTTTTTAAGCAGCGCTTAGCAGTATGGTGAATCAAGAAGTGTGAGAGATGGGTACGATGAACAAAGCAAGAAGGTAATGTGAAAACACTCCAGTGGAGAACTAAATGTAGAAACAAAACCACCAAATTTCACATACAAACAGACGTTGGGTAAGAGAAACTTATTAGTAACATTGAGAAGATATGCATATTCCTTATTGAAAAAGAAAAAATGACTAGTTTCCTTGCAGATAGAACAACAGACAAGCTTGGCAGCCATTCACTGAGGAACCTCCAGTCATCCTTCTCTCCAGACAAGTTAAACCATGCAAAAAATAAGATACATTTTATACTTCAGACCATTTTTATACGTTACATTGAGTGTAACTAAACTATCATGTCAGTCAATATATATTTTGATATGTATAACCGAAGACTCATATCAAGATATTCCAAAGCATTGTGAGAAGGAATAATGAAAAAATTGCAGATTTTAGACACTTGTTCTTTTCGCTTAGACATAAAAAAATGGTACCTGTTATTCTGAAATTACTTTTAACCGCAGATAATTTATCCTGTGTAGGGTTACATTCCCTCATTTTATTGTATCTTTTCTGGGATGTTGCAGATCTGGATCAATGACCCAAATCAGTATTAGGCTATCCCTACAATGACAGTCCTGCCAAAACTGCAGGGTCACTCCCCTCTGAAGAGGAACACAGGAACCCCAGACACTTGTGTAAAATAATTCCAACTTTTTCGCCCACAACTTTTTAAAATGAGGTTTTCTACAGTTTTTAAATGCGTTTTCATTTGCTGCGTGCAGGTCTATTTAATGGTGCCAACAACTAGATCTGAAGATCTCTTGCAAATTGTCATTGTGCTTTCATCGTTTTGTAAAAAAAAGAATATTTTGTTGCAGTTCTCAAATAATGAAACATAAGTCACAGAACTCTAAAGGTTCTCTAGTGAAATTTCCTCAATATAATTAGGACTTGATTTAACAGTTTGACGGACAGGGACTCTGTCACAAACGTGACAGATATATTGACCACTTTATTACAAGTGCATTATATCCTAATGCACTTGCAATAAGGCGGGTGAGATATCCTGTCCCCTAAACTCTAAATCAGACCCAATGGCTGGCAATATGAAATAGGTTAGGTTTATGTAGGAATTGTGGTCTGCATAGACATTTTTTAAATGTTTATCAGTTTCATTTTTTTTATCAGAATCCTTACTAATTGTTCACTGTTAAACTTGATGACAGCTATCAAAAACAGGGCCAAAGGTACAATTTAACAATTACAAATGTATTTACTGTAATCAACCAAAATAATTTATTGGTGGGTGTCCCACCTTGTGTGAAATATGGGAAATTCTGTTGATGAAGTCTTTGAAAAAGTTTTATTTTTCTGCCTGTTCCCTAACAGATAAATATATCATAAGAAATGACACCATTTGTTGATTTCTTTGGTCTCATGGGTACTGGGATAACAGCCGAGTGGGTTTTCACCTGAGATGTGATCCCCACAGTCAGTAAATTGTACTCATTACAAGTAACTAGTTGCAGAACAAAGTCAAAACAAAATGCTGGTTTCTATTTGGTGACCGTTGCTTAGGCATTAAAGAAATCTCAAAAATATATTTTCATGAGAAGTCTATTGGTGATTGCAAGGCAGCACTCACCCAGATTGACAGTCCACCATAACTTACCGATGTATTGAAAAGATGACCCTTTTGTTCAGCATTCCTTTCACAAGATATGCCCGTTGCAAATATCAATCCAGATATGCATTTCACTAGTTTTGGCGATACCCAGAATGTATAGGTTTGCAATTGGATGCATTGCAGGGTGAAGATTTAAGAGATGATTGAAGCAACAATGTTGGTTTGACGCTCTTGTCCATTGGTAACAGATATCAAATCATAGGCTTTAGAGAATAACGTCAAAAACATATTTTGTTTTATCCTATAAACCATATACTTATTAGTGGTTGGAAATTTCCCACACTTTAATTGGATTGCTTGGAGACTGCACTGAAAACAGTTTTCAGCTTTTTCCCCAATAAGTCCCAAAATATAAAATTTCCATTCCACCTCCATGAATATTATTAACATAAATAATCCTTTGGTAAAGGACAATCCAAGAATTTGTGTTCCATTGGGTTACTTGAATGCCATAATACATTGCACTCGTAAGTGCACATCCAAGCTCTGGTTTTTACTTCTGCATAGTCGTTTCTTCCTCCCTCTCCTGCTATGATGCTGGATACTATAGAGCCATTTCCTTCTCTTACTTTGGTGAACAACCCCATGACTGTGGGAAAGCACAATAAACCACATAGTTGTTAAGTCTTCACACCTTAAGGAACGCATCAGTGGGTGGTCGTTGCCTCTGATGAGCTGGCCAGGAGGCAATGCTGAAAATAAAGTTTGTGTTTTTCTGGCAATCCTATAAACCTAGGCTTTTTGAATACATAAGTGAAAAATATAATAGGATGTTTGGCCTTCAATTGCATAAATTGCCGCCCTCCCCAATAAATTATTCTGTTGGATCCTATAACGGCCCTAGTTCGCTGTTTCTTTGAAAATGGCGAAAAACAACACAACGGGTATTTTCTGATTCTGCCCAGCAATCCTGTCTAAGGAGTCTAACCATGGGTGGTGGAGTTGCTGTTTGTGTTATTTGGCTAGCCAAAATCATCAGGGAATATGGCACTTTCGTAAATGCCATGCAGAGATAAAAGATCACCATATTTTTGTTAAAAATTGCCAGCAAGGCAATCAAGAACTTCATAATAAAGCACTGTACATTTCATATAGTGTATAGAATCGATAATGTATGGATTGCCAGTATTTCCTATGGTCGTGCGGGTGTTGTTTAAAGAAACAAAGGGGTATACATCAAATTATATCAACAAACTTTAGAAGGAGCCATTGTTTATATACAGGTGAAGGCTGGTACCAACTAGATGTATTGATGCATGTCAAGAATATTACTAATCAGAAAACCTGCGGGAACAAATATCTTGGCTTATCAGTCTCACTAATAAGTTTCTGCAATAGGGACGCTTTGGAACGGTCAGTGCGACGGAAGAGCAATAAAAATAGAAGGACCATATATGGTTTGGTCTCATTACCAATCATTCAGGAGGAGCAACAAAATCTAATACCAACCATATTTACAGTCGAAACAAAATCAAAAATGGTCTACTTTTGGTCATTGTCTTCAGAAACAGATAGCTGTGGCATACATGTCCCCTTTCCGAAGGTACACAGTGGAGTAATTGTTTTAATGCAGGTGAGGCCAGAACCCACAAGCAAACTTGTGGATTTTGAGAATCTACAAACAGCTGACCGAAGGGCACAGATGTTTTGCTAATGTGTTTTCGACATGAATGAGGCTTCACTCTCAGTTCTATAGACATTCAATTCTGAGAAGCACAAACTACATTTTGCTGTATGCTTCAAGACAGCTTGTAAGGGTTATCATGGCCCACTTCTTTCTAACTAATTCTAGCAGAAATTAAAGATTTAAGAAGTTGGTATTTTTCCCTCCTTTCCTGGAGTGGTTTGGCCAATAAACTAAAGTGGTGAGACCGACATATAAACTATCCAAGGGAACTTTAAAATGATCTATTTTGTATTTTCGGGTGGTTAACCATATCTGTCTGTTATTCGCAAACTTGGGACACTCAAAGGAAGAGTTATGTATAATCACTTTCCCTTCTGACATACAATCAACAACACACAGACCTGTTCACGTACTGGAGAGGTAGAATGAAACATCACCTTTGTGTTTTTTTCTGCATAAAATATTTTAGAGTTATTATTTTTATCCTGCATCCTACCACATAAACATACCTTGGAGTAGATGATTCATGGTATTTCTCCCTTTATCTTTCCTGGCAGTCCAGCTACCGAAAAAGTTTAGGTGTCAACAGTGGCTCTGATCTCAACTTCTAACTAAACAAAGACTCCTAATCTCTTTGTGAATGACCTCTGGCTTTTCTGTTTCTGGTTTTCCTCCTGTGTCCTGACCTCATTCTCTAATAAATACACATAATTTCCCGTTTACAGTAAGCTTACATCTTTTGCAGTTTAATTACCAGATGTTATTGCCAGTTCTCTTCTTAGTATACACAAATGCAATCTCTCAGTTCCCACTAATCACTGTCATTTTTCTATGTTGCAAGACATCTCTAGCATCTACTAGAAGTGAATTTCAGTTTGCCTATTTGGCCACTCTCTAACTTCCTAAGTCTTTCTAAACCAGTGCTTCCCATACATTTTAGAACCATGACCCGCGACCCACCAACCTTTAATGGACATGAGGCGGGATTTTTTTTTTAATGTAACTAATGCATCGTGTGCTTGACAGACAGCACATTTTCTGTTGAAATTACCACTAAATTTGCACAGAGATACAGTTTTACTAATAAAAACTTTATAGCACAACAATGATAATGTGTGGATATTAAGTGTCTTATTTATCAGAGGTGCATAACAAAGTAAAGGGTCTTGATTTGTTTTGATCCAATTAAAATCTCTGTTTCCGATTCACTTTAGAATTAATTGCAAAAGAAAGTGCTTCATTTTTGCTTTCTTCTAACTACTGAGTGCATACAGTTCTTTCAGAGGTATTTACATTTTGTTGGGTGTTACAAAA
This sequence comes from Calotriton arnoldi, assembly GCA_963921515.1. Classification (NCBI taxonomy): domain Eukaryota; kingdom Metazoa; phylum Chordata; class Amphibia; order Caudata; family Salamandridae; genus Calotriton; species Calotriton arnoldi. The sequence goes on from CAWUFW010000186.1 coordinate 3,389,453, forward strand.
AACGACATCCTAAAGCCTTTTCTTTCACACTCCCTGTACTCCAGCAAGATTGTCACACAACTCACTTTAAAAACTCCTCTCACTTTGCCGTCAGGAAAGAAAAGTAAACAATCCCCATGTTAAAAGAATAAGACATAGCCTAATATTTGACCTCTGTCTTTGAAACACAGCAAATGAGACAAGCTAAACACAGAAGTTAAAGGCATCTTTATGTATTGCTCAGTCTTTCCCGACTCACCAAAAATCGGCCATCAACATGCCAGTTGGTCGTGACCAAGAGTTGGCGAAACCCTGTCCTAGACTATTTATATGTGTTGATGTCATCAGTGATGTCAGCCGCAATGAAAAAGACCCAGCGCTAGAACGCTTTCCCATACTGGTTCCTTCTGTCAACATGCACCTTTGCTGTCAACTGCAGATTTCACCTGCATGCTATACTCCTATTCCTCATGGCTGCTCAGCTTTTGCTTCTGTTTATCACTTTCTTTCTTTTGATAACTTTTACATTCTTGCCTAGGGTTGAGACACTACATTAAGTTATTAGTGGCTGCTAATATTATGTACATTTCAATTAATTATTCAGTTAAAGGGTCTGAATTCACCATTATGTGTTTGAATGCTTTGATTGACTCTACCTTAACCCAATCGATATTGGAAAAACCTAATATTTCCACTAGCTCAACTAATCCCCAGGTCCTAATGAAATTTCAGTGCAGATTTGCAAGGGCAAGTTTGAATTTTGGGTGAAGTTGTTTACTCCTATGTTTAATAATATTCAGAATCACTGGGTTATCCCTTAACCACGGTGGAGGTCAATCTTACATCCCATTTTTAAGAAAGGGGGTTATAAACGACAAAACATCTACGGGCTTATCGCACTGTTGGTTACTGGTACAATTTTATTTTGCCGAAATCATTCCAAGAGAAATCCAACGGTGGCTGAATATTCAAGATCTCCTACATCTTAATAAAACAGAATCCTAGAAAAATAATGTAACCATGGATAAGGTACTTGCCTCAATGGCAGACCAGCAGTACAAATTAAAGGAAGGATCCTTATAAATTATACTGTCATCCTTGTTTGATGCAAGTGATCCGAATAGCCTTTGACAAAAATTGAGTTGGTGGGGTCTGGACTGTTCATTGGTAAATGTATTCCTGTAGATTGGAATACATACCAACGTGTGGGTTTGTGTCAGCAGTGGCAAATGCCACCAGTTAACAGGTAAAAGTAAAGCCCTCCAGGGTCTTAAACAAGCTTGCATCTAGGCACCCTTCTATGAGGATTACAAGTGGGCGATGGGAAAACACTAAAAGTAGCAATACTGTATTTCTCCTAAGGTGGAATTGACTCATGTTACTTATAGTATGTATGTAGACATAACATTGAAGATAGGCTAAGTGGGAACATAGGGCCAGATGTATCAATATTGGGAATAGCGATTACCTAATTGCGATTCTCTGCAAATGGCAATTAGGTAATCTCTATTCCTGATGTATGAAATTCATAGAATTCCATTTAGCGATTCCTAGTGGGTCGCAAATTGACCTGACTAATGAATATTATTGAGGTAGGTCGCATTTTGCGACCCATTACGAATCGCTAAAATCACAGGGATGGTGGCCTGCTGAGATCAGCAGACCACCATGTCTGTGATTGCTTTTAAATAAAGCAATCTTTTTTTTTTAATGGAGCCTGTTTTCCTTAAAGGAAAAAGGGTTGCGTTTAAAAAGAAAAATGAAAAGTTTTCTTTTAATTTTTCAACAGTAGGCAGTGGTCCATAAAACCACACCTGCTCTTAAAAATTGTTGGCGCCCACATTCACAAAAGGGAAGGAGTCTACTTGAAGTAGGTGATAAAATGCAAATGTTTAGCGACCGCATTTCGGTCGTGAAACATTCTTACATACCACTGCGATTCGGTATTAGGAAGGGACGCCCTAAACACGCCCCTTCCTAATACCGAATCAGTATGTATTCTTAATTCCAAATTGTGATTCAGTAACATGTTACCGAATGCCAATTTGGGAATGATACATACCAAAATGGATTTTTCCGGTCGCAAACGGCCCAATTCTGTGAACCGGGCCATTTGCGACTGGAAAAATGCTTGATGCATCTCTTAGCATCCGGGTGCAAATTAAATAGACAGCTGGTCACAGTATATCTAGTTGGGCATATGATACCCATATTTAAACTGGACTGGACTATCCATCTCGTTGGTAATTGGACGAAATCCAATTTGCTGGCTTATTCTTTGTTGAAATTCTTTGCAAAACTGCCTGACCTTTCTATTATGACTGTTATGATCCTTTGTAAAGTTAAACATGTACCCCTTTATGTAATAAGGTTTTACTATGTCTAATGAAAGACCAAATAAGCTGTGAAATGTACTTTTTTGTTATGCATGAAGCAAAACATTTGGTTAAAGCAAAGCTGTATTGCAAGCCCAAATAAAATTGATTTTGGCCTATCCAGTTTTGCACGTTTGGCAGATGAACAGTTAATTAATTTCATAGCCAGGATGTTGCGTATCGGAGGTGGTGCTTTAAAAAAACTTTATTGCGGCAGGAAATTAGTATAAAGCAAGGACAATGTCCTAACCAATAGATGACATCTTGCAAGTCCTTTTTAGTCAGACTTGATATTTCCAACACATGCATATCTCAAGAGTTCTCTTTACACATGTTGAAGATGAAATGTAAGATCACTGAAAAACATTGAGTTGAAATACAAAGGAACATTGAACATTAGCATCAATAGAACTTAGGAAGACATTTAAATTTTGAGTCTGAACTAAAAAAAAAAGAGAACAGGAACAATAACAAAATGAATGTAAACAAATAAAAATCTACAATGTATTCCTCACCCTGATATGTATGAGATGCATCTGCCGTCAGTTGCTGATAGTGGTTTTAAGAGTATATTAAAAATTAAATGCCAGCACCCAAAGGTCCGCAAAAAAAGAAAATATGGTTTAAATATACATGCAGACAGATACGTTTTTGTAGTCTAATACTACAATGGCAATTGTTTTTAAAGCCAAAATGTATTGGTTAAAAATCATGAAAACCAGACTTGTTCCATTTTGTTTTGACTGTTGCACCATTGTGGCCTCAATGTGGTGTGTGCTACAGTTACTATATTTGTAAGAGTCAGAAATTGTAATGTCTAATGAGAACCTTGTCCCATGGTTAACTCTGTGTTTTAGCATCTGCTTTTTTTAAGGTCGGGCTGCATCTTTGTATTTCATTTACCTTATTATATTACGTGCTGTAAACATTTTTTTTTGCTGATATACTGTAACATAAGTAAAGGTTATTATTCATATATAGTGCACTTTTGTTCCTGTCTTATGAATATTTCACCTCAGGCATACTGAGGTAGATGTATTAGTAGAAGGGGCATCCTCCAACAGAGTGGACTTCATTTCAGACCAGAAGCCAGTCGGTGTCGATAGTATAATTATTCAGTTTTTGTGTTAATGGGGAAAGGGGCACCGTCGCCAGCTGAACAGTAGAACATGGCCCTGCCAAGCCCAAACAGGCATCGCATGGGCAGAAATAGGAGGAGAAAAAACTGGGAGTAGTCCCTATTATTTACATTCCTCCTACCATTTCCCAGATTGTGAGTTTTTATTGGGGTGGAAATTGCATTTTCCACTGTGTGACCATTCGCTACTCCACGTTTGCATGTACGTGCTCGATCACAGTTTGCACACACTTGAAAGTTTCAATTGAACACTACTGTTGGAAATGGGTTATCTAGTTGGCAGTGGTGTGCACCCTGTCCAAGTACGGACCCTCACGCTAGTCAGGGTAAGGTAGTCACACAGCTAAGATGACCCCTGCTCACCCCCTTGGTAGCTTGGCACACGCAGTGAGGCTCATCTCAGAGGCAATGTGTAAAGCATTTGTAAACACACACAGTAACACAGTAAAAACACTACAAAAGAAGTCCACACCAGTTTAGAAAAATAGCCAATATTTATCTGAATAAAACAAGACCAAAATGACGAAAATCCAACATACACAAGTTAGAATATCACTCTAAAAAGATTAAGCGAGTTTAATCCATAGAAATCAATAGATGCGTTTGTTTTAGCACAATGTACCTTAGATATGTTAAAAATCAAAGATGGTGCAGGGCACAGGGGAGGTGAGGTGCCGGAAAAGCAAAGCGATGCGTCAGTTACTTACTCCACAGGAAGGTAATGCGTTGGTTCCTTACTGGCAGGGGAGGTGATACGTCGGTTCCTTACTGCTAGGCAGGGGAGGTGATGCGTTGGTTCCTTACTAGCAGGGGAGGTGATGCATTGGTTCTTTACTGGAAGGGGAGATGATGCGTTGATTTCTGGACATGCGGCCTTGGTTCCTTACTGTGGCGCGGTGTCAATGAAGAGTCTGCGTCAAGGGACGATGCATAGAAAATCCAGACGTGCTTTGTCGATACAGCAGCGGAGATTCAGGTACTGCGTCGATTTTACAGCTGCGAAGCAGGCCCTGCGTCGATTTCTCAGGGTGCCACGAATGGCAGTGACACAGTGTTCGGGACTCACGCAGCAGCGATTTTTTTTTTTTTTTTTTTTTTTTTTTTTCTGGCACACTGCGGCGGCGAGCTGGGGCCTGCGGTGTAAGCCATGGCTGATGCTTCCAGCAGGAATCACTCTTCGGTGCAAGCAACGGCGATGCATCGATCTTTTGCAGCGGTGCATCAAGAAAACAGGCGCTGGGAGTTGATGCATGGATTTTGTCCTTAAGATCACCAGATTACAGTTGCAAGGGTCCAGAAACTGTATTTGGCACCCCTTGGCACCACTCAGCAGAAGAGCCCAGGCACGGGTAGGTGAAGTCTTTAATGGCCCTGAGACTTCTTAACAGCAGGCAAGCACGCACAAGCCTTTGAAGAACCTTGGAAGCAGGATGTAGAAAGCAAAGTCCAGTCCTTTCACTTCAAGGACAGACAGAGTGGCAGTCCCACCTACAGCATCCAGCTCTTCTTCCTGGCAGAATATCCTCAATGCAGAAGTGTTCTGATTTTGGGGTATCAGAGGCCCAATACTTATACCCTTTTCTGCCTTTGAATTAGGAAAACTTCAAAGGAAAGTCTTTGTAGTGCACAAGACCCTGCCTTTCTCTGACCTGGCACCAGCCATACTACAGCAGGGTGGAGACAGCTTTGTGTAAAGACAGGCACAGCCCTATTCAGGTGTCAGTGACAACTCCACCCACCACTCTAGCTCAGGAAAACCCATCAGCCTGCTGATGGGCCATCAGGATATGCAAGGCACACCTCAGCTCCCTTTGTGTGACTGTCTGGAGTGAATGCACTAGAGCACAACTGTCAGCCAACCCAGACGTGTATTTTACAGACAGGCAGAGGCACAGAATGGTAAAGCAAGAAAATGCACAACTTCTAAAAGTGGCATTTTCAAACACGCAATTTTAAAACCAACTTCACCAAAATATGTATTTTTAAATTGTGAGTTCAGAGTCCCCAAACTCCAAACCTCTATCTACTCCCAATGGGAAATTACACTTAAAAAATATTTCAAGGTAATCCCCATGTTAAACTATGGTAGAGCTAGTCCTTGCGATAGTGAAAAACAAAATTATCAGTATTTTACTATTAGGACATATAAACACCGCACCAGTACATGTTGTACCTTTTAAATACACTGCACCCTGCCCATGGGGCTGCTTTGAGCCTACCTTAGGGATGACTTACATGTAGTAAAAGGGAAGGTTTGGGCCTGGCAAGTGGGTGCACTTGCCAGGTCGATATAACAGTTTAAAACTGCACACACAGACATTGCAGTGGCAGGTCTGAGACATGTTTGCAGAGTTACTCATGTGGGTGGCCCAATCAGTGCTGCAGGCCCACTAGTAGCATTTGATTTACAGGCCATGGGCACACCTAGCACACTTTACCAGGGACTTGCTAGTAAGTCAGATTTGCCAATCATGGATTAACCAATCACCAATACATTTTACACAGAAAGCCCTTGCACTTTAGCACTGCTCAGCGGTGGTAAAGTGCCTAGAGTTCTAAAACCAGCAAAAACGAAATGCAGCAAACAGTCAAAAACAGGAGGTCAGAAGCAAAAAGACAAGGGAAACCACTGCAAAATATGCCAGTTCTAACAACTACCTTGTCAGTTTCCTGTGTACAAGCACTTGTCAGTTCCCAATGTGCACAAATGTGACTGTTCCAGGTGTGCAAACACTTGCCAGTTCTCAGTGTTGACACCGTTTGCACACATTTTCAGATTGGCATTAAAAACTCATTTGCCACTGTACACAAGCTTGCCAGCTCCCATTCTACACACACTTATCGTGTCCTACTTTACATAGAGTTCCCACATTGCAGTGTCAAATATCGAATACTTCTCAATTTGCATGCTCACACCAGTTCCTAGTTTGCGCACACCTGTTGGTTACCAGTTTCCATACAATTGCCAGTTTCCATTATGCACACCCTTAGTAAGTGTGTTCCCAGCATACCCAAGGTGTGAACCACTTCTCTTCGGTTCAGAGGACTCGGTGCATTAACTGCAACTTCCAAAGGACTCTAGAGGGAGTTCCCCTTCCTTGTCCCAAAGCCAGAAATGGATGGCAGGGAAGGGCTGAAAGAAGTAGTCATTGCCCCTAGCTCCCCCCAACATTTAACAACCACCTTAGCTTGTCTTTCTTCAATTTAATTTTTTTTTTTTTTTTTTTTTAAATCCTCATTCACCTCAGACCTTAGTGAACATACGAGTCGCCCGTACCGTTACTCGATCACAAAGAGGTGTAGGCTATTGGATGGGGACCAGGAGGAAGCGCCCGCCTACCGGCACTGCAGCAGGCTTGGATGACACTAACCCCATAATAAAGGGGAAGGTCACTCTCCCAATTGGTCCAGATGACCCTGGAGACTGTTGATGTTGGCAAAGAGCAGATGGGAAAACTGGGACTGCCCAACAGCACAGCCTAAAGAGTTTTCAAGAAGGCGTAATCATTGGACCAAAGTTTTCTCATAAATCAATATCAATACATATTGATACATATACATTGATAAATAAGTAAACAAGAAAAAAAAGAAAAAGAGGGAAGAGGGCTATCAAGTCTCCCAAACCTAAGCATTGGACCAATTTAGTAAGAAATCCCATAGTGCTCTCTTTTTCTTGCCTTGAATTCTACAGAGATCTCTCCTAGATGACGAAAGCAAAGAGGACAGCCAGTCACAGTGCAGAGGAGGAACAACTTCTACCCATCTCCTACATATTTCCCTCCTGGCCAGCAGTATAGCATAGAAAAGAAAAGATCTAGCATGGCCTACAATTTCACTGGATATTCCAAAAATTATCAGGATGAGATTTATTTGAATTGGGAGGGCTAGAATGTCCGTGATGGTGTTCCCCACTCTTTCCCAAAAATCTGCTATGGCCGGGCACTCCATAAACATATGCACATCAGAGGCTCTCTCCATATTACATTTTTACAACTAACTTGAGGCCCCCTAGACATTTTAGTCAACCTTAATGGAGATAGATAGGCCCTGTGAAGCGTGAACAAGTGGTTCCTCCTAAGCCAGGCTGGTTTAACAATGTCAAACAAGATGTTAAAGGATGTTTGCCACAGATGTTCCCATTGTTCATTTGGTATAAGACCCCCGCACAGTTCTTCAGCCAATTTAAAATCTCCATCCACTGCCTCCTCGATAGCCCAGTACAGGAAGGAGACCTCCTTCCTTCCTATCGGTCTTGTGACTAGCTGCTCCTCAAGAGTGTTAGCTATTCCTATGGGTTTTTTCAAGTTTTGGAACCAGCTCTGCAACTGAATGTATTTGAATTTAGACAAGCCCTCTTCCACCCTGTTGCATAATGATGACCAGGAGAGAAGCATGCCCTCATGAGCAAGGTCTCCCCACGTCTTCAATCCTGCTGCTCTAAGTGGAAGAGCTAACCTGTCCTTCAGGCAATCTGGTGCGCCAAGTAAGTCCCACAAGGGGGCCCGGTTTGAGAAGTAATTTAGGCCCGTCAACCTTTTAATACTGGCCCATATTCTAGCCATTCCCTGCAGGACTTTTAGCTTGATCTTTTGAAGAATTTTGGTTCTCCAAACTTGAACAGGAATCCCTCCATAGATAGACCAGCCCCTTTATCATTGCAGAAAACATGGCGCCCACCCCTGTGTTGTCCGGAGTTTTTAAAAGCATCCTGGAATGCGATAATTGAAAGGCCCATGCGTAGTATTGCAAATCCGGCAGTGCAAGTCCACCCTTTTCCCTCCTGCGTCTCAATTTCTTCCAGGCAATCCTGGTACCTCCATATGCCCAGACAAACGAATTAATAGCCTGTTGTAACTTAACTATATCTCGATTGTCAAAGTGTAATGGAATGGTATTAAAAAGGAAGGTGATTTTTGGGAGCACCACCATTTTCACCAAGTTAATCCTCCCTAGAATGGTTAAAGGGAGGTGTGCCCAGGACTTCATAAGTTTTTTACACTCCTTTGAAACATTTACCAGGTTAATGGCTGAGATCTTATCGATTTCTTGAACAATTTTAACCCCCAAATATCTCATATCGCGCTTGGTCTGATGCCGACACCCTGCCAGATTCCAGGTCATGACCTCAGTCTTCTCAGCATTCACCTCATAACCGGATACCTGCCCGAAATCTCTGGCCAACCTTATAACCGTAGGGAAGGTCCTAGCGATGTCTGCGGAAAGGACCAAATTATCATCGGCATACAGGGCAACCTTTCTCTCCCAAGCCCCATATTTAAATGGTAAAATGCTAGCCTCCTCTCTTAACCGCTGGGCAAAAGGCTCAATATACAGGTCAAAGAGAAGGGGAGAAAGAGGGCAGCCCTGCCTAGTACCCCTAGTGATCTTAAAAGGTCTTGTCAAGCTGCCGTTTACCAAAAGTCTAGCTAACGGATCTTGGTAAATCAGCTGGATTGCACGACAGAACTTTCCCCCAAATTGAATTTCTCCATAACTGCAGATAAGTACACCCAGTTGACCCTGTCGAAAGCCTTAGTGGCATCCAACGTTATTGCAGCAAGGGGGAGCGAGTAGGTTGTGGCCAGATCTATTGCCCCGATAAAATCATAGGTCAGGTCCGATAAATTCCTACCTTTAACGAAACCTTTCTGATCGATGTGGAGTATATCTCCAACGACCGAGCCCAGCCTACCCGCCAGAATCCTGGCAAAGATTTTATAATCTGCATTCAGCAGCGAAATGGGCCTGTAAGACCCACAACGGGCTGGGTTCTTACCCGGTTTCAAGATCAAGGTAATGGTAGCTTCCCCCCATGAGACTGGAGGCCTCACACCTTCAGATATGAGCTCATTAAAAGCTGTACCAAAATGGGAATTACCACCTGTCCCAAGGATTTATAAAGTTCTATTGGCAGCCCATCTGGGCCGGCAGCTTTCCCACTTTTACAGGCAAGAATAGCCATTCTCACCTCTTCCTGAGAGATATCCTGCTCTAGGTCCTCCTGCTGAAATAAATTCAAAGGGGTAAGCTTACTCCCATGCAGCCACTCCATAGCCGTCATTTTATCCACCGGGCTATCTTCTTGATACAGATCCTGAAAGAAATCGAAAAAGGCTCCCCTATCTCCTCGTCTGTGGACAGAGTAGTAACCCCACCTGTGTTGTCAATTTGTTTGATCAGATTACGCATCCTATCAGACTTCACCTTCCATGCCAGGAGCTTGCCTGCACCTTCTCCATATTCAAAGTGGGCAAGCTTACTCGCCTCCCATCTTTGTGCAACCCTAGTCTGAAGGATGGTATCCAACTGATCTTTTAATCTTCTTAATTTGACCAAATCTTCCTGCTGTTTCTCAGAGTCCGTCTCCTTATTCAGACCCAACTCTACTATTTTCAACTCTGTCTCCTTGCAAGCCACCACTTCTCTATATTGTCTATTCCTAAAACAGACCCTGCTCTTGATCATGCCCCTTAAAAAGGCCTTTAAAGTATCCCAAACCACCAAAGTTGCAGCAGAGCCTACGTTGACACCCAAAAACCCTCAACCTCCTGAGATAAATATTTCATCTCCTCACCATCGAGAAGTAGGGTCCGATCAAACGTCCAGCCACTAGGCTGCTGACCATCTGCCAGGACAAGATCCATCCATACTCCTGAATGATCGGACAGATGGGGAGTTAGATATCCGATATCCTTAATCTTACCCCGCAAGCTATGACTAACCAAAATATAGTCGATTCTCGACTTGTGGCCATATTTACTATTATAGTATGAGACACCCAGCCGAGAACCCGATCTATCTCTCCAGGTGTCACAGAGTCCCGTCTGTGCCATAATGGATTGGAGGTACATTCTAGATCTAGAGGGAACCTTAGCTCTACTACTTGCTGACTTATCCAATTTCGGATTCAAGACAATGTTAAAATCACCAGCCATGATCACAGGGTCTGAATAATCCAGGAGATTCAAAAAAATAGTTTTAAGAAAGGAGGGGTCATCTTGGTTTGGGCCATAATAGCCCACCAAGGTAAGTGGATGACCTGAGATGATCGCCTTCACAATGACCCACCTGCCACATGGATCAACCAGAAAATCACGAATGCGGGCTTTTGCTTGTTTTTTTATTAATATAGCAACACCCCTTATATTGGCACTCTGATTAGAGCAGATTAGATGATCCACCCATTTTTGCTTTTTAAATACTTCAGAGATCTCTTCCTTCAAAAGATGAGTTTCCTGAAGGATAATGACCTGCGCGGGAGAGTCTTTTATATATTGAAAAATTTTTACCCTTCTGATTTTCACACGCAGGCCATTAACGTTCCAGGATAAAAACTGGATCGTCTTCATGGGGGTTTAAAGGTACATGCGAGATTTACAAGACTGATGAATCGCAGAAGGAACCAACACCAGACCAATCGCAACACAACTAAGGCAGTACGAACAAACATTAAGGTGAATGAGGACATTTTTTATTTTTTACCCCTATACTCCCCGCCCGTGCACCCAGCCCCCTTCCCAACAAACCCTCCCAGGAGAACCCCCTCATTTACCTGGACAAGTGAAGTCCAGTTTCTGCTCCCCGGGAGCCACCCGTGCAGTACCTTTATAATAATGAAAAGAGAGTAGAAAGAGGAAAGGTTTTGAGCCCGGCCCTTAACTCCCACTAACTAAGTATCCACATATAAATCCCTATATAGCGGGTCTGTAACTACCTCTCTAATACTATTTTTGAAAACCAAAAAAGAAGAGAGAAAAGAGTATATTTTGAAAAGCCCTACTAGTGAAATCTACTATGTTTGTTCACATAGATGGTTAGCATAGATGAGCGCCCAATCTCCAGAGATAGGCCTACCTACTATACTTCACCCTTCCCCAGACTTCCCAATAACTCATCTGCCTCTTGCACCGATCTAATATTGTGCATTTTGTTATTATGCATAACTTTCAAAGTCGCTGGGAATTTTAGTTGAGCCACAGCCCCAAGCTTCTTAAAATCATCCAGCTTCCTGCCCAACTCCCACTGCCTGTCAAGGGTAGCTCGGGCCAGATCTGAACGTATTTCAAATGAAAAGTCTCTGGCCTTCAATGATTTCCCCTTTAAAGCCATATTGAGGATCTTTTCTTTCAGGGAGTAGGTATGAAAGTTAGTGAGGATTTTTCTGGGCTTTATTCTATTAGGGTTTCTTCTAAAGGGGTCTCTGTGGATCCTCTGTATGTCCTTCCTCAAATCTTCTTCTGACTCTTCCATCTGCAATGATTCTTTTAAAAGTGAAATCATATAGGATTTGAGGTCATCCCCCTCCCTTCCCTCCGGGACATTCAAAATACGAAGGTTGCTTCTTGAGGAGTTGTTCTCCAACATCTCAAGCCTATCTCGAAGAACCGATTCCTCCTTCTTGAGAGACAGTATGTCAGCTTTTGCCGCTCCAAGGTCATCTTTCAGTTCTCCTACTGTATTCTCCAAGGTATCAGTTCTATTATTTAGGAGATCAATTTTCTTCTCCAATGTCTCGCAAAAATTCCTAATCTCTCCTTGATTGGCTTCTGAAACAGAAAACCCCTTTTTGATATCCGCCGAGAGAGTGGAAAAAAGAGCCTCAAGAGAAGCCACTGATGGCCCCCTAGTTTCATAATCTTTGGGACCTTTGCCCACCTCCACCTCTGCGTCATGCCCAGCTTCCACCCCCAGTGATGCCAAGTCCTTCTGCCCTTCAGTATCCTGTCCTTTACTCGGGGCCCCTGTTAAACTACTGTCGGTAGTTAGAGTTGAAGCTAGAGTTGATACTATAGGCAGGGGACAGCAAACAACCTCCTTCCCCTCCATGTTGGAACTAAAAACAGGCAGGCCTACTGATCCCCTTCTGAGGGCCTCACCCTGCCTCACAATATCTAATAATGGTGGTTGTACTTTAAAATATGTCCTTAATGAGGGAGTGATTCTGACTTTAAGATCCAAAGGATTGCCTTTAGCCTTTCCTGCTTTAATGGTCCTCCCTTTAACCTCACACCGCTGGAAGGGAGAACAGCTAGCTTCTGCATCTACACTAATAACAGTACTTTTTTCTTGCTTTTCCCCAATAGTACTTATGCCAGATTTCTCCTCCGGGGGCTGTTTAGTACCTTTATTATCCGGTTTTGTTTTTACTGGCCCATGCGTAGCCCCCGCGCCTCCTACCTTTCTTCAACCCCTTAATTAAGGGCACTGTGCTTAAATCCACCTGGGGCGATGGACTCGCCCGCTTCGCCTGGGCCCCCTGTACCTGCTCCTTCAGCTGTAAATGCGTGGGGGACCTCGGAGAAACGCCACAGCCTGGGTTCCGTCCCTCGTCGAATTCCCCTCCGGTCTCAACCCACTCCAGGACGGCGAAGGCTCGACTGGTGCTGCCGCTGCCTGTGCTGACACGGAGGTGCCCCCGAGCCACTGCTCTCCGGCCCCTCCTCAGCTCCAGGGCGGCCAACACCCACCGAGACGAGTGGAACAAAACAGCGGGCGCCGAGGCTCCACAGCACATGCCCGGCGGAATGGAAAGAGAACGCAACAGAACCAAGAAAGAACGAAGGCCAACTGTTCAGCACATTGAAAAATATCTCTAATGCAGGTATGCCGGGTCTCCGCTTCCCCTCATTTAGCTCGAGACGCTAGTGCCTCCGGGGAGCAAGCGGCTGCTCAACTAGCGGCCGCCATGTTCTCCCACGTCGTTCTTCAATTTAATTCTTGTCTGAATGGAAAAAGAGGTATAGTGGACAGGATGGACTAGTAGTAAAATGATTGTTCCTGAATTTCGTGACTTTCTGTATCATCCTCTCTGTTCTTAGGTATGTGACCTAATTGAAAAGGTTTTTGGAGGGTGGGGAGCTTCATGACCATTACCATTCTCTCACCCAGCACCAATTCAATACAAGTTCACCTCTCCCTCTGCAGGTAAGGCTGGAAGTAGTATTCTCTTATAACAGACCCTTCCCAGGCTGTATCCATCCTTTATAGTGTACAGTTGAGGGTCATCATGGGGGGTTGGGCCTCCTTCTAGGCACACCTGATAAGCAGCTGATCTCACTGTGGCGTCGGCTACATATCAGTAAGGTATCTCGGAAGCAAACACCTGGCTGCCTCAGGAATTATCCACGTTACTGATCCCAGGATGGAAAAAACCAGGCTCAGATTAACTTTCTTGCCACCAAGAAACAGACTGTCCTCACTCGGGAGCACGTTAAAAAATGCTGCCTACAAAAATCAAAAAGTCTGTATTTACAATCCCATATGAAGTAAAACATGCCTAGTGCACGAGAGTGTATAAATGGATCTACTTATTTATACATTATAGTTTTATAAAGAAATGCCTTTTCAGATAAACCACTGCAGAGAACACATGTTAAAGTATAACCAGTACAAAGAATCTGCAGCTATTTTTCAATTAACATTAAAAGGACTCCTAAAATGAAATTGCTACAACATCCTCCCGTACAATTGAAAGTAATTCATCTACTCTTGCCTAACCTAAGCCTATCCCTAATACAAAAAAAACCTCTAAACTGAGCAGATACAATAACTCTTACCACTACCCGTACCTGAAAACTAACCATAAGCTGAACCCACACAGTCCACTTTCCTTAACCATAAACCAAGACTTTTCTTGAACCCTGTCTTTACATTGCTCTATACCCTTAACATTCTTACACGCCTACCCTTTTTTGTAGCATCTTTGCCACTTTGTTTGAAACCTCTTTTTGATTATTAAAATAAATACTTTTTTGAGGGTTTGATCTTTGTTTTGTAGTAGCAGCATAAAAGTAAGTTTTCTTGTAATTGCTATTCTCGTAGTGGTTTTTGGGTCTTGCCTACTAGACAGCGCATGCACTGTCTGTTGCAAGAAGTATTGCCTGCTTACAGTGGGCTTAGAGCTGGCTTAACACTTACCATTGGTTGTCATTATTGTTACTCATTTGCTTGCTTCTTGTTTGTTAGCATGTGTGGGCTTTACTTCCTCTTCTTGTGTTTGTCCCTCCACCGGAGCATGGGCACATTACTTGTGTCCTTTCACTGCTAATCTTTCAGTTTCTATGTTTTTCCTTTTTGTTTGAGCACTCCTCAAGAGTCCATGTGTTTTCCAGCTGTCTATCTTGTGTACTTCTCTCCCTTCGCTGCACCCATGTTGTTCTTCTCGGCTATGTGCTCCCCCTTCCCCCAGCTCCATGTTTTTCTGTCATCTGTTTGCTTTACCTTCTCCCGCTCCACATTGCTCTCTCGCCTGTTTGCTTTCCCCTTCTTCACATTGCTCTGTCTCACTTTGCTTCCCCATCCGCACCCCCATGTTCCTTCCGCCCCCCCATCATGTTTTGCTTGTGCCCGCTGCACCTGTTGCTTCTGCCGTCCCGCTTTGCTTCCTCCCACCCACTCGCACTATTTTTTTTCTTTTTGTTTACCAATCAAACCTTGATCGGTAAGCAAAGTGAAAAAGAAAACTGATTTAATTTTGTAGATAAGCACCTTCTTGTTGTGTGCGCTTTTAAACTGACATGGCCAGCCATGTCATAGAATTTTCTTCCTCTTTTTTTAGCCATGCTACACAGCATCAGGAATGCTGTACAGCTGGCTAAAACCATTGGCAAAGCCGATAGGACCAAAAACTAACACCTATTTGCTTTGCCAATGCTTGTTATGTAAAAGTATTTCACTGAGACTACTTTTCTCAGCTGTTCTTTCTCTTTTAACATTTCTCTGAAATAAAATTATCCTGTATAAGCGTGACTTTAAAGCAGTTAAACTGAGAGGAGGGTGGCTACATTATTTATGTTCATATGGTCATGAGCCAAATTAGTGGTTCCACTGTGCTGAGTAATCTTCAGATTACTTACCAGTTATCTTCATTTATCCTTGGACCATCTCCTTCGTTTCAGGGAGAATGGAAAGTTGTAAATATTGGGATAGGGAAAGAGGCCTAGAATATTTCCTCCTGGTGCCGGTTACATATTCCATTCTTTGCTTGTGGGGCTATATTACACATGCCTGATTCGCACCCCACTGGAAAACTGAAACATGCCATTTGACACACTGCTGCTCTATCACAAGTTAAATGTATTCAGAAATCAAAGACCCATACTTTCAAACAACTTGAGCTGCCAGTAAATCCTTCGTCCCAAACTTCAATTCTTCTTCCAACCAAGTGCAGCTGATAAAGACAAACTTTAGAAAATCCCCACTGGATCCGATGTGAAAAGAACCTCTTCACAGCTTACAGGTCAAATAAATCACTGACCTTATCTACTGGTAAAAGCCACCATAGGCAGAGACATATGGTGGCAGATCCAAAATTCAGATAGAAAGTGTTACAATGACTACATTCTGTGGTTCTTTTGAGATAAATCCTAATAAGCCTGAGATCATCCAGTACATGTAGAGATGAGGGTAATTTTCTGCCTGTTTAGATACCGATGGAACTTTTGGTATATAACTAGGCCCCTCTGTAACACTAGTCCATCTGGAAAAAGCCAGATATATGGTGTTCAACACAGCATAGTATAAAATTTCCAGATGATTTGCCTGAGGTTATTGCCAGGAGTACGAAAATCTGAATTGGAAGAAAGTTTAACACAACTATGTCAAGGTTGAAAGAAAGAATCATAGAGAAACGTCCACTCTATAGCAAAATCCCAAGGTGTAGCAAGCTACTCTGGGTGAGGATTATTTTATGAGCTAGCCTTCAGGAGGCAAATGTCATATTATCCCATGAAGGCTAGACCTGGGATCCTTCCTAAGTGGCCCATTAGTAGACAACTGTACCCTAAAAATAGGTACTGCTAATCCCTTTGCTAAACCATCCTGAAGAACTGTAATACCTCTCAGTTCTAAAGCCATATATACCCGACACCGATGGATGATCATAGATCTTCAAAGTATATTGGTGTCTTCAATCTTGAATTCCATTTGCTATGTCAGTGGATAACCTCAACCTCTGTAGACCTTGTTCTTCAAGTGTAAGGTACAAAATGGATGCCCAGAGGTGACTTTGAGATGAGAGAAACCACTCCCTCGCTCCTGCTAGCTGACAGAGCATGGATGACGAGAATATGCACGTCCAAGACTTGGATATCATTACCATAGGAAATAGATGTAGAAGATTCAGGGGTTTGTTGCATGAGAGAGCATTAGTTCTCCATGACCACTGCTCTCTGACCAAGATCGAAAGAGAGTCAGTAATGTATTTTGACTGGAAGCATAGAGGTAAAACACAGGGGTTTGAACTATCTGCATAGTTCTTTAAAAATGTGACAAGGTAAACAAATGGCCTGTGATGAGAGTTGAGGTTGTCCTTCAGATAAATGTCTAGACCTCTACAGGAAAGGTCGAAATACATTGATATTGACCAATGCTCTTTTGCCTGGGCTTGTAGTCATGTTGGACAGCCTGTTAACCTTTGTACCACTCAAGCAGTTGATTTACGCCTCTGTAACTGCCTTGTTTGACAAGGATTGGATACTTTTGAACTGGCCTTGCCATTCTGTCAGCGCTCACTGTACCATATCTGCTCTCTTCCACATGGAAGACCATGGAGTACTCTTGCAGCCCGTGGCAGTTCTAGAGCTACAGGTTGAACCACAGCCACGAGAATTCACTTTAGTGTCTTTGGAGAATGAAGTCCAACTCCACTTCTTTGATAGCCTTTTGATAGCTACTAATAGAACTACTTTTTGCGTATGCCCCAAAAGAAGACAAGAAGTGCAACAGATGGTGGACCAGGAACCACAGACCCAGCCAAGCTCATGCAACAAGAACATGAGATGTGTACATATTCCCTTGGAACCTGAGCCATGCCCATGGAGCCAGTCTACTAACCTTGAGCTGAAGCAGACATTCTCCAGATCATGCTTATCTGATTCCTGAATGCCGAATGGACCACCCATTCTTCAGGGTTGGGGCGAACCCTCTGCTCTTAGAAAGAATTGCTACCATGAGAGAAGGCTTTTAGAGATGACTTGACTCTAAAAGGGAAGACTGTAAACTGTGATTTTACTACCCTCTCCTGAAATCTCAGGGAAAGTGGATGAACTGGAATGTGTACACATCACCGAAGTCTAGAGAAATCAAGAATGCTGTCCTTAGCAAGACTTTCTGTAATGTGTCCACCATGAAATGGACCACTGCAGTAATTTGACTTCAATTAAATAGGTTGGCGATTACATACAAATCCATTGGCTTGTTCACATGGAAGAGAGAGGGAAAACACCCTGATCCCATTGTGGAGGAGAATTGTTATAGACTTCTTGTGCAGCGAGTTGATCTTGTCCTCAAATACATTTCTCCATGTTGGATTTCTTGAGTAAGACATTTCTCCTGTGTCTGGCAGTACGGATTCATGTGGTCCAATCCCAGCCCAGATTTAACAAGTGCTGCACACCCAGTCACCTGGACTCCTACCATTGAATAGTAAAAAAATGAGTCCTCTTGTACAGTAAGTTCTGTCATTCACCAATGCAGACGTCTCCCTTTCCAGTTTTTAGTCAGATCGTCCTGTCCCCCAGTATCACGTGGCATTTCCATGTTAACATTTCCAGGTCATAGAGATGGCATTGAAATCTTGGGATGGACGTAGTGCCACATTCTGCCATTCTTTCTGAAAGAATCTTTTAATGAGCTGATGGAAGGACGCCAGGGACGGCATCCAGATATAAACGACAAAAAGTACCAACAAGGGAACAAGGTGCAGCCTCTTCCTATGAGAAGGTCAGGCTCTCCAGTAGGGGAAACATCCATTACAACGCAGTCATTACAATGCACTACCTTTACAACGCGGCTGTTACAACGCAACAGCCTTTACATCGCATGCCATTACAACGCAGCCATTACAACGCATGTCACTACAACGCATGTCACTACAACGCATGCCATTACAACGCATGTCACTACATCGCATGCCATTACAACGCATTATATGGTAAGTAATGGGGATTTTTTAAGTTTTAGGGTGGGTATGGGTTTTGGGGTACATGGGAATAGTAATTTTTACCCCTCCACTATCCAACACTAACCCTACTGTTGCACTCACTGGAGTGGGAATAGTAATTTTTACCCCTACACTATCCAACACTTACCCTACTGTTGCCCTAAAAGTATTATGCGTTGTAATGGTATGCATTGTAATGGAATGCGTTGTAAGTGTAGTTTCTAAAAATGCGTTGTGATGGCATGTGTTGTAAAAATCATGCGTTGTAATGGATGTTGCGATGTAAAAACTGCGTTGTAAAAGCATGCGTTGTAAATGTTTGCGTTGTAATGTCATACATTCTCCAGTAGTTCTTCCATATGTATTCTAAGGAAGTATTTGCCTCTGAAGTATTCTAATGCAGATCTCTTGGACGGAAGGAGGACACAAGGTTTACAATTAAGTAACAAGTTCTCTATATTTCATAATGTGATCAACAAATATTTATTTTATTGATTTCATTTTTGGTATGGCGTGGTACAGTGTGGACATTATCCCAAAAAACGTTATAGCACTTTTGAGAAACTGTAGCGTGTATAACTTATACTTTCTGTAGTCGATAACATAAGCATGTACAAAAAACTTAACATTTACAATAGTAAGTGGTGAGTTCTGGTTTGTGGTGGGAAAGTTCTAACTTGAGGATGAATGGAAGAGAAATAACCAAGTGTAACACAGTTGAACGTTATAGTTTGAAACATAAAGATAGGAAGCAGTTGACAGAGGATCTAAATGAATTAATAAAGGAGTTACCATGATGAGTGGAAATAAAATATAGGATAGTGAGGGAAAATTAAAAAGAAGCACATAGAAAATCCTAGGGATTAGGTAATCCATAACGAAGAGCAGAGTAATGGGGTGAGCAAGAAACTGTGATCTGAGTGGTCTGCTCTCTCTTAAATTCTTGTATCATGCGTTTCTGGTTAGTTTCATGAAAAGCTAAACTTATTCCTGAGGATATGGTTTTCAAACCTGCTTTAGAGGAGAAAACAAGTTTGGCCTTATCTGGATAAATGCAAAAACAACAGTTGATGGACAGAATGCAGAACAATGTCATACATTCACCCCAGTACAGAGATTTGGGCCTAAATCCATAGTTTTTGCTCACCATGCCATTCCAGTTTGAACCCAGCCATATGCAAATCAGTCTTGACCCTGTGCCTCATGGGAACAGTCCAGCCCGAACTGCCAAGCCAAGTCCTCCCTGGACTGGAAACAAGCATCCTAGGACCGGTTTCGGGTTTCACCCTCTTCAGCCAGGATAGCTTGATTCCAGTGGCATGGAGAAGCATGGGACCACGTCTGGGCATACCCGTCCCACTCGGGGTGACAAATGCAAAAACAACAGTTGATGGACAGAATGCAGACCAATGTCATACATTCACCCCAGTACAGAGATCTGGGCCTAAATCCATAGTTTTTTTGCTCACCATGCCATTCCAGTTTGAACCCAGCCATATGCAAATCAGTCTTGACCCTGTGCCTCATGGGAACAGTCCAGCCCGAACTGCCAAGCCAAGTCCTCCCTGGACTGGAAACAAGCATCCTAGGACCGGTTTCGGGGTTTGGCTTGGCAGTTCGGTCTGGACTGTTCCCATGAGGCACAGGGTCAAGACTGATTTGCATATGGCTATGTCTGAACTGGGGTGGCGTGGTGAAGCAAAATAACGATGGATTAAACCCAGATCTGTGACTGGGGGTGAATGTTTGCCAATGTGCAGCATTCCGTCCATCATCTTGTGTGTTTTGTATTTCGCCCTAAGTGGGAAGGGTATGCCCAGACGTGGGTCCCGTGCTCACTACGCCACTGGAGTCAAGCTATCCTGGCTGATGAAGGCTGATAGCCTGAAACCGGTCCTAGGATGCTTGATTCCGGTCCAGGGAAGACGTGGCTTGGCAGTTCGGTCTGGACTGTTCCCATGAGGCACAGGGTCAAGACTGATTTGCATATGGCTATGTCTGAACTGGGGTGGCGTGGTGAAGCAAAATAACGATGGATTAAACCCAGATCTGTGACTGGGGGTGAATGTTTGCCAATGTGCAGCATTCCGTCCATCATCTTGTGTGTTTTGCATTTCGCCCTAAGTGGGAAGGGTATGCCCAGACGTGGGTCCCGTGCTCACTACGCCACTGGAGTCAAGCTATCCTGGCTGATGAAGGCTGATAGCCTGAAACCGGTCCTAGGATGCTTGATTCCAGTCCAGGGAAGACGTGGCTTGGCAGTTCGGTCTGGACTGTTCCCATGAGGCACAGGGTCAAGACTGATTTGCATATGGCTATATCTGAACTGGGGTGGCGTGGTGAAGCAAAATAACGATGGATTAAACCCAGATCTGTGACTGGGGGTGAATGTTTGCCAATGTGCAGCATTCCGTCCATCATCTTGTGTGTTTTGCATTTCGCCCTAAGTGGGAAGGGTATGCCCAGACGTGGGTCCCGTGCTCACTACGCCACTGGAGTCAAGCTATCCTGGCTGATGAAGGCTGATAGCCTGAAACCGGTCCTAGGATGCTTGATTCCGGTCCAGGGAAGACGTGGCTTGGCAGTTCGGTCTGGACTGTTCCCATGAGGCACAGGGTCAAGACTGATTTGCATATGGCTATGTCTGAACTGGGGTGGCGTGGTGAAGCAAAATAACGATGGATTAAACCCAGATCTGTGACGGGGTGAATGTTTGCCAATGTGCAGCATTCCGTCCATCATCTTGTGTGTTTTGCATTTCGCCCTAAGTGGGAAGGGTATGCCCAGACGTGGGTCCCGTGCTCACTACGCCACTGGAGTCAAGCTATCCTGGCTGATGAAGGCTGATAGCCTGAAACCGGTCCTAGGATGCTTGATTCCGGTCCAGGGAAGACGTGGCTTGGCAGTTCGGTCTGGACTGTTCCCATGAGGCACAGGGTCAAGACTGATTTGCATATGGCTATGTCTGAACTGGGGTGGCGTGGTGAAGCAAAATAACGTTGGATTAAACCCAGATCTGTGACTGGGGGTGAATGTTTGCCAATGTGCAGCATTCCGTCCATCATCTTGTGTGTTTTGCTTATCTGGATAGGCATATTGGACCAGATGAACTAAAGGATTTTGCAATCCCGAACCGCTCAATATGCAAAATCACTGGATTTGAAACCACAAAATTTCTTTTTGTAATATGCATAACCGAATTTATGAGTTGGAATACTTTTCTGACTCGTAAAAAGACTGTTGCAACCCATATCAGGATCGCAGTTTCAAAGGGGCGTGAAAGGGGTGTTCCTTCCAAATTGTGATTCGTTGTTATATGTGTCAATGGTTTGCGACTGCAATCCTGGTTGCAAGCCATTGAACTGTTACCAACTCCTCAAAGGAGCTGCTAATGATTCGCAAAGAGGAGGGATACACTTGTGACATCTTCCCCTTCGGAACTCCTGTCAGCATTCTCGGGAGGGGGTGTAAGTCCTTGATTTAATACGTTACTGTTCATTTTTAGGGCGATCGGCATGAAATCTGCATATTGGTAGTAAGATAAGCCAAACTTTTTAACTATTTTTTTTACTTTTTAACTATTTCACATAGAGGTTTAAAAAGATAGGAGCTAATATTAATTTTTGGTGTGAAAAGGCCCAGGTATGGGCTGTGAATAGGTGTTGTTTTTCTTAACTGTTCGACATCTTTCATCAAGGTTTGACTTGAACCTTTTTAGTGGCTCTGTTGTGACTCATTCTTCTAGAGCTCCTTCGAGGTTTCTGGCACCATCTCTGTGAGGGAACTATTAGATATGCGCCAATAATCCCTGTAGGACCGAACCCCTCTTGAGAGAGTTTACTGCTGCTTGAGGCTCCACCTGGTCCTAGAGACAATTCTGCTGATACTTTCGGGTTCTGTTTCTCATATTTTGTCTCAATGTGTAATCACCACACATGAACTGCAGCCCTTGTGCTGTTATTATAGACCTTTCAAAAGTACATTGGGGCAACTCAATTAACTGTTTCATAAGGTGATCACAACATAACTAAGAAAAGAATAGGATGGGGAAACCAACATATGAGTAATTTGTGGTTGTGTGATATTCCTAAAATCACTGAGAGTAAACTGTAAGATTAAAGTTATTGGCCAAAATCAATCTACTACAAGAAAGGAAGTGGGAGCAGTATTAAAAGATCTTTTTTGGAGAGCTTTGCTCACTGTCGCTATAGTGATGGGCTGACCAAGATATAGAAGTCATTGGTTGTGACCTCGAACAGATTTGTCATAGCTTTATGGGATTTGGCACCATGACAAATGCAGCGGAAATACACACCAGTCACAGAGTCAGGCATTTACCGTAGTGACTGCTGATTTACTGTAACAGTAGCAAAATGCTGACCTGGCCCTTTCTCTTCCAAAGAAAATACCAAATTGGAGTCCTGTCATTTTCTTGAAAAATACATACGAAAAATACTGTTTCCTGAGTGTTCACTGTATGGAAATAACAATACGATTTGGCCTGACATGAAAACTTGGACTGCAGTCCTGTTTAAAACTTGTGTTCTGAGGCTGGATGGGAAGCATATTTTCGCAGCACTCCATATGCACTAATTACATATGTACTCAAGTTTAGGTTGACCTATCACTCCAATGGGAATCACATTTTTGCAACTTTGATCATTTTGGCCCCCTTGTCCAATTTGAACTACCTTTAGGAGCAAATGGCCTTCAGAATTCTAACTTTTAGCATGCCAAATCACACTCGCCTGACTTACTAATGTCCGCAAACACTGAGCGGAAACAATGCAAAAAAATATAATAAGCAATACTGTTGAAGAACCTTTGCAGCTATTTAAAAAAATTATCCACCTCTCCCCCTTGTAAATTGTCCGGGAGCGGTGGAATACCCCACTTTGCTCTGGGAGCAGAATATTTAAAGCCTAACCCTCCACCAGCCCTTGGGCCTTGTAGAGGCTGAGCTGAAAAACACCCCTGCTCTTGGGGAAGGCAAAATAAGAGCGGGATCACAATGGTAAGGCAAAATAAGAACGGGATCACAATGGTAAGGCAAAATAAGAGCGAGATCACAATGGTAAGGCAAAATAAGAACGGGATCACAATGGTAAGGCAAAATAAGAGCGAGATCACAATGGTAAGGCAAAATAAGAGCGAGATCACAATGGTAAGGCAAAATAAGAGAGGGATCACAATGGTAAGGCAAAATAAAAAAGGGATCACTATGGTAAGGCAAATTAAGAACGGGATCACAATGGTATGGCAAAATAAGAACGGGATCACAATGGTAAGGCAAAATAAGAGGGGGATCACAATGGTAAGGCAAAATAAAAAAGGGATCACAATGGTAAGGCAAAATAAGAACGGGATCACAATGGTAAGGCAAAAAAAGGGAGGGATCACAATGGTAAGGCAAAAAAAGGGAGGGATCACAATGGTATGGCAAAATAAGGGAGGGATCACAATGGTATGGCAAAATAAGAGCGGGATCACAATGGTATGGCAAAATAAAACGGGATCACAATGGTATGGCAAAATAAGAACGGGATCACAATGGTAAGGCAAAATAAGAACGGGATCACAATGGTAAGGCAAAATAAGAACGGGATCACAAAGGTAAGGCAAAAAAAGGGAGGGATCACAATGGTAAGGCAAAAAAAAGGGAGGGATCACAATGGTATGGCAAAATAAGAGCGGGATCACAATGGTAAGGCAAAATAAGAGCGGGATCACAATGGTATGGCAAAATAAGAGCGGGATCACAATGGTAAGGCAAAATAAGAGCGGGATCACAATGGTAAGGCAAAATAAGAGCGGGATCACAATGGTAAGGCAAAATAAGAGGGGGATCACAATGGTATGGCAAAATAAGAGCGGGATCACAATGGTAAGGCAAAATAAGAGCGAGATCACAATAGTAAGGCAAAATAAGAAAGGGATCACAATGGCAAGGTAAAATAAGAGAGGGATCACAAAAGGTAAGGCTTGGAGGCAAATCACCCTCAGCTTTGGGCAAGGCAAAGGGTTGGGGAAAACATGCTCTTGCCCCACCTTTGTTCAAGGTGGGTACTATTAAAGGCACTCCTCCGCCTTGAGCAAGGTGTGGGTGCTAAGATTAAGACTGGTGCAAAGACAGGTGTCAGGTGTTCCTGGCCTGCTTTACTCACATTTGTTTAGCTTAAAGTAGGCATGAGACATCTGACATCTGGTCTATTCACAAGTGCGCATAGGTGACCGGGCAGGTGTTAGCCGCCCAGGCATCTTTGAGTCTTAAAATGGTGCAGGCCAAAGAGCAAAGGGGCTAATATGAGCTGGGTGCTGGAACCTCTTTAATCCTCATTCTTCTGGCCTGGGACAGTTGACAGGTGCCCAGTGCTGCAATGTTGATTCTGAGGCAGATGCTGCCTCTCCAGAATTTCACTTGACTGCAAAATGATGTGAGCCAAGGAAGACTGGCAGATCTGACACTGGAATTGTTAGAAAATGTTTTCATTCAGCGCAAGAATTGTGGCCTGTATGTATCAAGAAAAAAAGTACTGACAACTCCCCCAGTGCCTTGGTTGCAATTGCAAACATAGGACTGGAGCAGTTGTCGCCTGATATGAGACTCTCATTCCATAAATAATGCAGGCTCTGGAGAACCAGAGTCACTGACTCATGCCCCGGCACCATGTTTGCTTTTGTGCACATAGTGACAGAGCAAATGTCAGCTGTCCCCGGTGCTTTTTTTCACCTTTATTTGCTTAAGCATGAAGGAACCAACAGCTGCCCCCCATGCCTTGTTTGCAGTTGCAAACAAATTACTGGGTTGGTATTACTTGCCCTGGGCTGCAAAAGGGAGCAGCCTAAGTAGTACCGGAGCAGCTGTCGGCTGTCTCAGGTCTCTTTCACCCTCTTTTTTCTGTGTAAAAGAGGGCTGAGACATCTGACAGCTGGACCATTGCCTTGTTTGCAATTGCAACAGGGCTCCGGACCTGGTGCACCTGTCCAGGGTATCATTGGGCACAAAACAGTGCCCACCAAGGAGATTTCGGGGAGCTAGTATCTGTCCCAGTGAGTAGGAAAGTGCCCCTTTTTAAGATGGTCACCCCCACTTTTTGCCTGGTAATTGATGCAATTCTGACAGAAGTGCACTGGGTTCCTGCTATCCAGGTCTCCAGTGCCAGATCTCTTTCCCTAAAACTGTGCTATTGTTCCCCCAATTGGCAATACCTTTAGCACCCCTGCAAGTCTCTAGTAAATGGTACTCCTGGTACCTAAGGCATGGGCACTAAAGAGGGTCCCTCATGGCTGCAGCGTGTATTGTGCCACCTTAAGGGACCCCTCACCACACTTGTGCCAACTGCCTTTGCAGGCTGCGTGACATGGTGCAGACAAAAGTGAATACATGACATGGCACACCTCCTGTGCCATGCCTGCAAACATTGCATGCAATATATGCAAGTCACCCCTACAGTAGGCCTTACTGCCCTAAGGCAGGGTGCATTATATTACATGTGAGGACATATCTGCATGAGCAGAGATGACCCTGTGATGTCCAAGTCCATTCTTGGACATTACCAGTGAATAAGGAAGCCATCTTGAGTATATGTACTGGGCTCTGGTGATTACGAGTTCCCCAGCTACATGATTGCATCACTGAAACCAAAGAGGTTTGGTGTCAAACATCTCTTATTAATAAACTCTCACTGATTCCAGTGATGGATTTATTAATACATGCACCCAGAGGGTATCATAGCCTCCTACAGCATCCAGCTCTTCTTCCTGCAGAATCACCTTTTAGTCCAGAAGTGTTCCGAAGTTATGGTGACACAGCTCCACTACTTATACCAGTTTCTGCCTTTGAAGTAGGCAAACTTCAGAGGTAGTGCACAAGACCCTGCCTTTCCCTGGCCTTGCTCCAGACACACTAAAAGGGGTGGAGACAGCTTTGTGTGAGGACAGGCACAGCCCTATTCAGGTGTCAGTGACAACTCCTCTCACCACTCATGCTCAGGAAGACCCATCAGCCTGTTGATGAGCCATAAGGATATGCAGGGCACACCTCAGCTCCCTCTGTGTGACTGTGTAGAGTGAAGGCACAGACAGCCCAACTGTCACCCTCCCTCAGACGTGGAGTCCACAGGCAGGCAGAGGCATAGAATGGTATAGAAAGAAAATGCCCACTTTCTAAAAGTGGCATTTTCAAACATGCAATTTAAAAATAAACTTCACTAAAAGATGTATTTTTAAATTGTGAGACGAGGGACCCCAAATCTCCATCTCTTCCCAATTGAAAGTTACACTTGTAAGAGGTTACAAGGCAGCGCCAATGTTAGCCTATGGGAGAGATAGTCCTTGCAATAGTTATAAATGAAATTAGCAGTATTTCACTATCAGGACATGCCAAACACACCAGTACATGTCCTACCTTTCAAGTACACTGCACCCTGCCCAGGGGGCTAACCTGGGCCTACCTTAGGGGTGCCTTACATGTAATAAAATGGAAGGTTTGGAGAGGATGTAGCCTTACGGCTAGAGCGGTCGACCTCGAAGCTGGGGAACCGGGTTCGAGTCTCGGCAACGACGCTCAAAATCCTGTGATTCTGGGCAAATCATTTAATCTCCTCGTGCCTAACAAAAATGAATGTGTCCATCTGTAACGAAACTGGTGCTCATGTAAAGCACTCTGATACCCGATGTCTCGGGTCTAGTTTGCGCTATATAAAGCTCTTTAACAAAAATAATTAAAAAAAGGTTTGGGCCTGGCAAGTGGGTGCACTTGCCAGGTCGACAGGGCCATTTAAAATTGCGCTCACAGACACTGCAGTGGCAGGTCTGAAACATGGTTGCAGGGCTACTCATGTGGGTGGCACAAAAATTAGTGCTGCAGGCCCACTAGTAGCATTAGATTTACAGGCCCTGGGCACACACAGTGCACTTTACTAGGGACTTACCAGTAAATCAAATATGCCAATCATGGATAACCAATTACAAATACAACTTACACAGGGAACACCTGCACTTTAGCAGGAGTGGTAAAGTGACCAGAGTTCTAAAACGAGCAAAGATTAAATGCAGCACGCAGTCAAAAACAGGAGGTCGGAAGCAAAATAAGACATGGGAAAAATGCGCCAAAGATGCCAGGTCTAACAGCAAGCACATATGAGTTGCTCTCTCCATAGCTCACCTATGATTCAGTACTATTGTCAAATTGGTGCTTGGAGCATGGCGGACAGCACGATTTACGGTGGACAACTTGAGTTACGGCATGTGTTGCGCGCATTTGTAACCGTAATTGGCAAATTTCAGTGGTTTTGCACATTGGAGCCAAAACCATAACTCCGTTTTTAACCCTGTTTTTCTCAGTGAATATGCTTTCCTCATGCATTACAATGCAGGCACCCCATAAGCAACGGAAATGATATACCAAACAGCCAATAGCATGAGGTAGGGCGATATTACTTCCCTGGTCACAGCCAATGCATGCTGTATGTACATAGTAAAGTATTGGTAACAATTGGAAACAGACAGTTGTGCTGTAAAGCCAGACCTCATCATTGTATTCTTTGTTGTATAACCAGATACACACACCCCACCGTAATACCCTTTCATTAGTCTTCTCATCAAAAAATACGTGATAGACTTTTTCAACACAAAAGTAGATTGAATCATCAAACATTACCTGCTTAATATTAGAGATGCATCATGTACAGCAGTTGATAGTTTTTTTGTTTTGTTTTTTCACTGCAGCAGGTTTTTTTCTTGTAAAATACAGAATGAATTATGCAGAACCTATTGACGGTTGCCCTGGGCCCATAACATGAGCCTCCACTGTAGCTTTGTCCTTGGGTCCTGTCGCATTTGTTTTGTCGATACCAAACTTTTATCATTGTTTTTTCCTTTCTCTTAATGAGAGCAGAGGTGCCAGGCACTTGACAGGACAATGATAATGGGTTTGAATGGGCAGTTTACATTGTCTGGCTTAGACACTCCCATCAGACGCCACAAGAACCCATAAGAATCGTGTTTTGTTTTTTTATGTTCCGTTGCTATTGTCTACTGAGAATCATTGTTCCAACCTCGGACTGTCCGTGTGAGTAAAAGGGTCATGTTAAGGCGTCATCCTTTTCTTAGGAGTGATCGGCGTGCTCGTAAATGCACATTATAGACCTGGCACGTTTCACATTGCACGTTTGCTTCCAGGCACAGGGAAGCAGGATGTTATGGAAGCCTATAGGATATGGATCTATGGAAAAGAAAATGCGGTTGAAAGACATCCTGTCTCTTTAGGAAAAACAATTCACTCGGCTCCTCTTTGAGTTCCCTCACAATGAATCTCTGCCCTGTCGAGCTGGGCTTCGCAGAGCACAAGCAATGTCTGATTAGGAAGGCTCTCGGTTTTCCATTATTACTGATTTTTATATATAAATTCATTTGGAAATGGACCCCATTTACAACTAAAGTTTGTACCTCTCCATGTAGATTACAAACCTGCAGATCGAGTTCTTTACCAATGCCTGCCTATCTTTTCAAGTGTAGATCTACGCACACGTAGGTATTTGAAGTAAATGGATATGGGTCTGGAGGAGTAGTGGGGAATAATGACTTCATAAAATAGAGTAAGGCTAAGGGAAAATTATTGAGGGGGTTGGGTGGGACTTGCCAGTATGTACACACGCACACACTCACACCTGAGAGTATTGGTGTTCACAAAATATACCTCTGTAGTTACTACAGTCCCAAAATAGGCCCACAACCATACAAAAACAGTGGAGGCAGGGAATTAAGCTAACAGCCCATATACATCATATGCTAAATTAAATACATTAGTTATTTAACAAATAAGTATCATTATTGATAGGTTTCATTATTCGTTTTTAAATGTAATAAAGCACTTAATTTAGGGGAAAAACTAACCATTTAAAATTATTAAAAAAATTAAAAAGTGTTTACATTAATGAAATACATAACTTGTAACCATGCTTACTGCAAATGAAATAAACGTGTTAGTGAGGGTAGGTAATTATTTTAAATTATTGTTTAAACACTCATTTTTTTACATTAAATTAATATATTTAAATTATGTTACCAATAATACATGTTTAAATATGAGTTAATGTGCTGTAAATTTTATTGTATTACTTCCAGCAGGTAAACTTTAACTTAAATTATTTTACACTTATATTTTCATTGAAATAAATATAATCTTTTTTTGTTTTGTTTTTTTAAATAAATAAACTTTATTAAATTTTCTTATACCTTCCCATTGGGAGATATCCACCAACAGGTGAAAATTTATTTCTAGTAACTTTACATTTGTAAATTAATTCGAGGAGGCCACATCCCCTCATTTGTGGGTGAGGAGACATGTAAGTCTACACCTGGGTGTGAATCTCCAATCGTAAATTATAAAGAGCAAAAAAAATGACGAGTTACACCTAAATGTACACACGAGTAGATCTATACGTTTGAATTTACCATAGTGAGCTGAGACCAAGTGTGTTTAAGAAGACTGTAAATGTATTAAGTATGGCTATTTATGTGAAAAACATCTAAGAACTGGTGAACAATGAAGACCGATACTATGAACAACATTTATTTTTTCACAGACAGAATGAAAAAAAGATATAAATAAATACCAATAATATGAGAAAAATAAGTATGATAAATGTAGGCAGAAATATAAAACACTAAATAGCAAATCTTAGATGTGGACAGCTGCCATTTTTTTTATTCAGCTCACTTCTTGGAGTCAATCTCTTTGATTCTGCTTCAGATCTCAAGCCTCCCTAATCTGTAAGAAAACACTGAGAAGGAGGTATGCATTGTAGGAGGAATGCATGGTGCCTTATTTGAATTGGCCATACTGCCCATTCTATATTGTGATTTCCTTTAAAAAAAGCAATTTTTAATTTGGGAGCTCAGATTTGTTATAGTTCTGAACTGATGCCTAACTTTGTGAGAGCTTGTGTAATTCTTTATTATGAAATTAACATTACTAAGAAATTTGTAAATGATATAACTGTTATTCGAAAGACATAACAGGGTTGTCTGATGTCGCCCATATTATCTGCTGTGTTTACTGAATCACTGGCCACTGCACTCGGAAAGGATATCAAGTTAGTTTATCCTCCTGCATCAAAGTTAAATTATATGTGGGCAATATGTTATTAATGCTACAGGCTGAACTAAATTATATGCAACTAGCGCTGGACACTATAGCAGAATTCACTGGGCTAGCGGGCTATAAAATAAATCCAACAAAAATCAAGGCATTATTTTCCATGCTAGGAAGGAAGACCTATCTAGCTACTCTAGCTACTACATGCTATAATAAACAAGCATTTACAATGCAATAGGTCTCGCATTTACGCGAGTTTGAGCTATTGACATTGCAAATAACAATGCCTTTTATTTTTGTTTTCAAAACATAAATAAAAGGCATTGTCATTTACAATGCCAATAGCTTAAACTCGCGTAAATGCCAGACCTATTGCATTGCAAATGCTTGTTTTTTAATTACTACCGGGCCTGAGACACGCTTAAATCCCTGCTGATTAGGCATCAAAGCGCTTTACGCTGTTCAGCACGCTGCAGGTTTAGTAGTTAATCCATCAGTTGTTGGGATTAGTTTCTGTTTTGTGCTCCCAAGGATAGCAATGCATCTAGTTTCTTTGTGGCAGATTAAATTAATGTGAGTTCAGTTTGATCGTTAGTGGGGGTATGTGAGTTCATGCAGACAGTACATAATAAACAACTCGACATAACACAAAACTTAACATAAAGTACAACAAAACAAGAAACACAACAGAAAACCCGGGGCAATGCCTAACAGCACACACAGCAAAACAAAACGAGGCAATGCCTAACACCACACAGTAAAACACAAAAATAGTTCATTAATAAACCGAAACCCGGGGCAATGCCTAACAGCACACACAGCAAACGCAACGAGGCAATGCCTAACACCACACACAGTAAAACACAAAAAATAGGCCATTAATAAACCTTCTGGGATGTTATTTTACAGTACGCATTTATGCCACTCCCGCTCGAGTTTTACTAGGCAGCGAGCAGTCACCCGCACGTTTTGTTGTAACAAAATGCGGTCATATTTTTAACTTCAATTACTACAGGGCACTGCCAGAGGCTGGAACATGTCTGGGCAGACAAGCAGTGGGGGAGGGAAGACTCACTGAAGCCTTCCCGCTTCGGTCCAGGTGAAGTGTGCTGTCCAGGGGGCAAATCGCAGGTCATGCACAACGGCAACGCTCACCCTACCCCCTCTCCGCCCCCACCCATGCTTCAGGCTATGCGCAAGCCTCCGTACGGCTTAAAATGTGACCTGACTAAACCCACACTGCGAAAACGTACCGTGCCTGACGATTTGTACCGACACAATTAGAATGTTTCAGCCTGGAAACTGACAATGTTTTGGCAGACATGGAATCGATAATGCTACAATCGCGGCACCCGCGCTTTACTTTAACATGGTTAAAGGTAAAGCACGGGTGCCGCGATTGCTGCAAAAGTACAGAAATAGAAAAAAAATCTATTTCTTTACTTTTTCAACAATCGCGGCACCCGCGCTTTACTTTAGTTAAGCGTGGGTGCTACGATTGTTGAAAAAGTAAAGAAATAGATTTTTTTCTGTTTGTTTACTTTTTCAACAATCGCGGCACCCGTGCTTTACTTTAACATGGTTAAAGGTAAAGCGCGGGTGCCGCAATTGTAGCAAAACTAAACAAATAGAAAAAAATCTATTTCTTTACTTTTTCAATAATCGCGGCACCCGCGCTTTAGCTTAACATGGCTGAAGGTAAAGCGCGTGTGCCGCCAAAGTGAAAAACAAAGTAAATAAATAAATAAAATAAGCATTAGACAATAACGTGAAGCGGGAGCGGGCTTGCTAAAGCAGAATGAGCACAAAAGAGTGCTTACCCACTAATAAAGGAGACACTGTACCGCCGCAAGCGAAAGATCCAGTCCGGATGGGCCGTCCCAAAAGGAGACAGGGCGGTAACAAGGAGGGACTAATAAGCCTCATTTTCAATCGAAAGCCAGCGTTTAGCATAAACGATGACGCCAGCCAATAAGAATGATGGGCGGGGCTTCAACTCCACTTTAGAAATCTCCTCGATTACAACAAGCCTCGCAGAGCGAGCAGCGCATGCGCGCTGCAACGCAGGTCTGCGAGACCTAAAAACGTAAGATTTTTTTGGGTAGCTGGATCTCTGAAGATTATCGGGATCTTTATGAACGAAACAACGCCCCTTTATTAAAACAAAAATAAATATCCATTAGAAAGATGGAATATTTTATCTATTACACTTAATAGTATCATTCATTCATTCATAAAAATGAACATACTACTCCCATGTCAGTTTATCTTCTCCACTTAGCCATGCTTCCTATGCAACATAAATCGAAAATTAGAGAGCCCTAGTAGTTCCTTTCTATGGAATAAAAGAAATCCAGAATTGGCACTAAAAAGCTACGTTTGCCCATGGAAAATTGGGACTATCGCTTCTGGATCTTCTGAAATATTACTTGCCAATTAACATCATATTTTTTACTAGACTCACAGAAACAAGTCATTAAGAGAACTGCTTCTTAGACTTGCTAATTGACAATAAACCTACAGCTTGCTTTTTCAGAAAAGGGAACTCCTTAACCCAAAGCTGGTACAATATTGCATATTGAAATCCCTGCACAATCAATATATACAGATAATCAAATGTCTGTAAATCCCACAAATACATGCAGAAATACCATTAGGTAACATCTGCCAACATAGAGGCGAAAGATGTAAATCCTTGGAGTCAATATGATATGGGGACATTGGTATTTGGTTCTTAAATAGGAGCTTCGCTTAGTTCATTAGAATTCAATAAGTAATACAATACAAACTCAGAAGGGATGGTTTAGATTTTCTTACATGAAAATCATTGCAGTGTTATGCAGACTACCAAATATACAGAAAACCCACAGCATTATAAATAGTTTGTGGTCTGCAAAAACAAAATATGTGGGCTTAGGGCAGCGGGCAAGATATATCTCTAATATCAGTAACACCCAGGATGAAATTATACTTAAAGTATTGGATAAATGGAAAACAAAGATGGATCTTAGAATAAGTATGGAGAGGAGGAACAAGACATCCATGCACAATCATAAGTCGCTTAGAAGACAACATTTAAAAAATAATGCAGCTTTATGTGCACTGGCTTCTATACTCTAATCCTAAAGCCATACATTAACAGAATATCAACATCTCAAACTTATGCCCCAGATGTATTGGTACATGGAATCGTGTTATGTTTTTGACTTGCCCATTCATACGACAATTTTGGCAATCAATATTCACTTGCATTTATAATATTCTTGGTATATACATAACTATACATAACTAAAGAAAGTACATTAGTGTTTTTGGGATGCTCTTTATTCTTAGGAATGATAGACAACGAATGAGGAAATGGCTTTTTGTACTATTTTGATTGTGTGCTCTATCATAACAGAACACTGGAAAGACAGCGGTGCTACTCAGTTTGAAATATGGATTACCAGAATAAAAAAGATAAATGCAAAGGAAAGAGTGTTTTTTAAAAGAATGTATTTGTTGCATAGATATGTTAAGATCTGGGGTCAATTTGGATACTTGAAATATGAATGTTTATAATGATCAAATGTCAGCACAATGTAATTTTTTCCTCTTGTTTAAAAAATAATAAAGAAGCAATTAACATCCCACAGAAGAACATAAATTCTGTGTGAAGATGCTCCACAATAAAGTAGATAGATAGCCAATTAAAGAAAGTGTTGGTTGGGAAAAATACGCCACAATAAAATAGGTAGTGAGACCTGTGTGTAATCAGTGCCTAACTTGTCCTGGTGGTTGCAAGTGGTCAGCCCTGAGGCTTATTTTTGGACATGAAGACTTATTTTTTATATTTATATTTTGACTCTGGGCAAAAGAGAAAAAGGCAGAAATGGTAGAATAAGAAAAGAAAGATGGAAAAACAGTTGCAAAAGGAGAAAGCAGAGTTGAAAAAGAACCTGTAAGAATGAGTTAGAAACAGGAAGTACAGGCTAGTGGATGAAAGAGGCAGGAAGCGGATTGAAGACTAAGAAGCTGTAGGATTCGGCAACACCAGCACTCATTATCACAAGTTCACTGCACTTATTTTTATTTACAAATTAAGCACTGTGTGCAAACCACAATTAATAGGTTTGTGTAATGGCCGATCGTATCAGTGCTTCACAGTAAGTGGGTCAACCAGGACCTTTGTATGAAACAATTGATATTCCTTCTGTTAGAAGATTTTTTTCTTCACTTTGTATCTATCATTGTTATAACAGAGTGTGCACTGTGCATAATGAGTGAAGCAGTACTCCAAATGTATGCTTAGAACCAACATCAATCAACCCTGCTCTTTAAACTATACTTACAAAAGAAGTAGATAGTTGGCCATTCCAAAATTGCTTTTGACCTAGTAAGGGGTAAGAGAGCGCTATGTAAATTCCATTAATATACAGTACCTTAATATGAAAGATCACAAATTGTTGCCTCCTAAAACTTGAAGTATTTTCTCTGAAGAAATTCCTAAATGAATGAAACATCAGGTCTTATCCGTCAGCTATATTTCTAGGTATTGTTTACTTCTTTTATCTCCAGGTTACTCTAACTAATGAAGTGCTCAGCATCAAGAGGTGGCTGGCATATTTGGGTGCAGCAGTTTATATATTTCTGCATTACCTCATTCTATATAAAATATATTTGATTTTACGTTGATGTATACTTTTATGCTTATACATTCATATATAATAATATATATATATATATATATATATATATATATATATATATATATATATATATATTCACTGAAAAACCACAGGTTTCAGGAACGTTATAGTTCGGAATTAGCATTTAAAAAACCTTGAAAATTCACAGAAAAAAACAAAGGTTACAGGGATGTTATAGATAGGCTGACATTTTACTCATACAAAACCAGAGAAATTAGCCATTGTAGTTAGCTGAGCTAACTATAACTTGCGTCCCCGCAATGCACTGCTTATGACCTCACATATTACATCACTCATGACATGGTCAGTGACATCACTGATGACATCTCAAATGACATCACGGCCTCAGGAGGGGGGCCGCGCGGCCCTCCTCCTCCAAAAAAACCAAAAAAAAACCAGCCCAGGAAAGGGGGGCCACGCGGCCCCCCTTCCTAAAAAAAAAAAGGCCCCTCCGTTAAAAAAGAAGCAAAGGCCCAGCCCCGGGGGATGGGGTCCCCGGGTAGAATTCGACCTTGGGAGGGGGGCCGCGTAGCCCCCCTCCTGTTTTATTACAACAACAAAAAAATGGGTCAGGCCCCGGGGAATGGGGTCCCCGGGGCATAAAACATCAAGGGAAGGGGGGCCACACAGCCCCCTTCCTAGAATTAAAAAAAATAGGAAGCCGGCAACTCGCGAAGGCCCCGCCCCCTTTCTCCACTACTCTGCAAACGCGCCTCCTGGCGCGCTCTTGGTTGGAGGATGAAGTCCCCTTCATTGCTGAGGGTTCTTAGGGGCCAACTAGCCCACCTGTTACCTCCAGTAAGCCCCACACAGCTGCATTGCTGAGAGGTGGTTGGAGGCCACGCCCCTTTTTCCACCACTCTGCAAACACGCCTCTCGACACACTGCTGGTGGGGTGATGAGGTCCCCTTGCCTCTTGATGGCCTCAGGTGTAAAGTAGACTTCATCTCCCAAGCAGCAGTGGCCAGGAAGCGCGTTTGCAGAGTGGTGGAGAAAGGGGGCATGGCCTCTGACCACCTCTCAGCAATCGAGCTGTGTGGGGCTTACTAAAGGTTTCAGTAGGGCTAGTTGGCCCCCAGGGACCCTCAAGAGGCAAGGGGACTTCATCCCCCAACCAAGAGCGTGCCAGGAGTCGCATTTGCAGGTTTTTTAAATGCTAATTCTTAACTATAACGTCCCTGAAACCTGTCGTTTTTTCAGTGAATATATATATATATATATATTCCTAATGGAATCAAAAATACACATCCTTCATTGCATTAGACGGTGTTTTTGGATGCAACATCACTTAAAATATGTGAGCAGATTTTGTAAAACGATAGTGTTCAGGTTTTAAGAGAGGTGTGTAGGGTAAGAGTATGAATCTTAAGGAGGAGCAATGTCAGTTACAGTGTTGTGACAGGAGATATTCCAAAGGTGTGGTAGCATCATTCTTCAAAATTGTCTAATGGTACACCTAGAAGTAATACGGGCATCTCTTACAAGTGCCTCGTAAAATTTTGACATCCGTGTAAACCGGTGTTTGCACAGATGTTAGAATTATGAGTTTGTGATATTTTATGGCATTCAGATTTTTCACCTAATACATTTTAGTAGGCCACACCTGCAGAAATTTATCGGGTTAAAAAAAAAACCCAGTAAAGAAATGGTCATGCAGATTTTGGTGCAGTAAGCTGCAAAGTGTGCATGTTTGCCTCCTTATCAGGGGAACACTCATAATTTCAGTAATTAACGCATCTTACAAACAAAGATGTTATGTTAATAAGAGCTTATAGAGCCCATGTCCACCATAGGTCTCTTGGCACTAGCTTATAGAAGGGTCATAATCTGATATTCAATAAGTCCCATACACTTGTTCAAAAAGCAAGGTCTTTGGGATTTTTTTGAAGTAAGAAGTATCCGTCACAGATCGAATTGTACTCGGCAAAAGATTGCAACTGGTAGAGCCTGTAACCGAAAAGTTTCGGCCACCAGATCTACACTTTCTATATCTTGGAACAATTAGCAAATTTGAACGTGTTGGCCTTAAGTTGGTGACGGAACATATTTCTTAATTTTGTCTGAAATAAATTCCATAGCTAAATTATTTAAGCTCTTAAAACCATGTAACAAAGTTTGAATTGTATTCTTTGTTTAACTGGGAGCTAGTGTAGTTCTTTTAACAAAGGGGTAAAGTGTATGTCTAGGCACCCTAAAGACCAGCCTAGCAGCTTTGTTCTGTGTCACCTGAAATCGATGCAACAAGACATCAGGTAAGCCGGCCTACGTTTCATTTGCATAGTCCAATCTCGACAAGATGAATGATTAATCCCCAAGGTATTGCTATTTATAGGGTCTGGTAAATAACGCTTAATTACTGAGGTATTCGTAATCTAGGCCTGAGAGTCAGTTGCAGAAACGTCTACATATACACAACACTTGGCCCAGGTATGTGTTCCATCTTTGTGGCCTATCTTTGTGGTGATCTGTATGTGCCCCATTTTGGCCTTGCAGTTAGCGAGTGGAACTCGGGGTTAAAGGCAACGTATTTCGTATCCTGCTCTAAATCAGTTAATAGCGCTGAAACGGGTGCAAATACTGTTTTCTCCCCAATTTAGCACCATTATAGGGTCTCAGTGGAGGTCCAGATGTATTTGGGCCAAGTGGAAGCTACTACCTTCCTTGTATAATAACATAGCATATGCAGTTCTCATCCTTAACATACATAACAGTGGTAACCACAAAACGGGATTTGTTTCCTTCGACCCTGTATTTATAGAATTTAAAAGTGGCAGGCTTACATTCCAAGTCTTTCATTTATTTCTAGAACTATGGGTCCATGCAGTTTAGTTCTGATGAAAATAAATATAAATATGGGTGCGTGTGTTTTTTCTGATTTCTGCCGGAGAACCAAGATATCGTACAAAACTTACAAGGAAAATGTACATTGTTTTTCTCTACATTTATCGGAAACATACCAAAACACACTATATTAAAATAGAATGAATGTGTTTCTTTTATCTTCATTTGCCAGTGTTTTAAAAAGCAATAAATTTGAAGTATTTAAGACTTTATTAGCCTATCTTTGTTTGTTTGCCTTGATCGTAAGGCCTCTGAACCCCACCCCAACAGTTTATTTGGTGTCTAGGGTCCTGATGCCATGGGCTTCATTTTCAAATATTTACAAAAACAATGAATTTGAAGTATTTAAGATCTTGTTTAGCCTACCTTTGTTTGTCTTGATCCCAGGACCTCTGCGGTAAGGGGTTAGTACTCCTTATTTTCATCTCTTATCAGCTCATTTTTAGTCTACTGAGGTCAGAGCCTCCATGTCTCTCAAAGACTTCCTCA
The DNA here is from genome assembly GCA_963921515.1 of Calotriton arnoldi. Taxonomy (NCBI): domain Eukaryota; kingdom Metazoa; phylum Chordata; class Amphibia; order Caudata; family Salamandridae; genus Calotriton; species Calotriton arnoldi. Next base: position 3,428,004 of record CAWUFW010000186.1, read on the forward strand.
TCACCTTCCTTCCTCATCCAATTGTGCTAATGCCATGGCCTTTGTAACCCTCATGCACTTCTCATCACCCTTCCTCTGTGTACTGTTATTAAAGTCTTCATCATCCACCCACCACATACATGCCAAGCTGTCTCTCTATCTGCCTCACAGCCCCCTGTCTCTAATTCTGTATTTGTGACCATTGGAGCATGCCCAGGCCTCTAAACATCATTTCAAGTATTTCAGTCATAGGTCCTGCAATTTGGCAAATACATGATTTACAAACTTCCCAGGGAATCTCAGCCTTGGCTCCAGCCGGGTAATTTTGCATACTTTCCAAGGATTTCATCTTGTCTTAGTGCCGCCCTGAGAGATGAGACGTGGTCATTCCCAGCAGGCAGACGTCTGATTTTGTTTTTTAAACAATATGGGGCTTCAGTTAGAATTTTGTAGAGAGGGACTGCACCTTAAATTGGCGGTGCCTCTGCCCAGCCAAAATTGTGGTTTACCTGCCTCTTTTAGACGTAAGCGAACTGCTGGCTTTCTGAAGAAGAAGCATGTGCTGGTTCCTCCACCAGAAAACCTTAATTGGGTGACCTTTCGGTCCACAATGGCAGAAGACCTGCCCTAAATATGAGCATACAGATTTTTTTTTTCTTTGGGACCGTCAAAGAAAGAATGGCTGTCCCAGAAAGGAGAAATGTCCCTGACATGCAGGGAGAAAACTCGCTGTGAGTCAACAAAATGTTTACGTTTATTTTTTATCGGCTAAGCCCGGATTTGGGTATTTGTTGCTGAAAAGCAAAAAAGAACGCACAGCAAGCCCCCGCCCCCCGAAAAAGCAGCCCTTTTGGCATTCAGCAGTCATGAAAGTGAGTGCACTACACTAGCGCATACACTTTCAGCATTGAGATCCCTAACAGGTAGGCAGATGTCTCTATCTATTGCGGGCAGTCCTATTGGATCCTTAAGAGAGGGCCCTCTCCAACCAACCTAGCTTGTTGGCAGCCAAACAAACAGTAAATAAGCCCTTAAGAAGCTTTTATTTTTATTGTGGGAAAAAAGAGTAAAAACAATGTTAGAGTGATCTTTTTTTGAAGGGTGCATAGTTTGAGGCCCCTATACATCAACCATCGTACGTGGCTAAAAAAAGTTTAATGTGCGGCTGCGGTTTGAAAGTTCGTTTGCAAGTTAGTTATTGGTTTTTAAGACAAAAGTTTTTAAATAATTCAGTGTTGTTCAGACTTACATAAAACATACTTGGTTCCAAGTGAGGACTATGGAATATAGGCCCTGATTTAAAGTTTGGCGAATAGGGTATTCCATCACAAATGTGAAGGACCCCCGTCCCCCAAATTCTTGGTCCACCTGCCATATTTCGAATCAAGCAGATTGTCAGTTTTGTGTCAGTGCATGAGTCATCAGGCTCTTGAAGTCACAAACGTTGCAGATCAAACTCCGTGGGGTTGAAGTCAGGAGCTCCGGCAGGATTCAAGGCTGCAGTATGGCGTGCAGCGTGCAATGCCCTCAGGTCGAGGTTCAGGCAGTGGCTCACTGACTGCGTTCAGCGGCGTTGGTAAGACCAGGGCTGCGGTGCATAGTAGAGCAGTGCTCGTCACTGTGCTAGCAGGTCATGGTGCAAGCAGTGGAGGCATTGTTGCTGAAGTGCTGTCGTCGGCAGATGACCTGGAGTTGATGGCGTCGGTAGGCCAAGGCTGCGCTGTGGACGGGCGGTGCGTTGATTAACTTACCAGCAGTGCCCCCAGGCCACGGTGTAGGCAGCGGCGTTGATGTCGGCGTGGAGTGGCGGTGTCGGGGATACCAGGGCGGCAAAGAGAAGCAAGGCAGTGCGAAGTGCAGTGCCCTCAGGTCCCGGTTCAAGCAGCAGCTCGGTGGCGGCATCGGTCGTCATCGTCGGTGAGACAGGGTTGTGCGGCGAAGCGGAGTGGTGCTCTCTGCGGTGCCAACAGGTCATTTTCAAACACACAATTTAAAAACCACCTTTACTAAAATATTGGTTATCAAATTCTGAGTTCAGAGAGCCTAAACTCCATTTCTCTATCTTTTCCCAATTGAAATTTACACTTGTAAAAGGGTTACAAGGTTGCTCCAATGATCACCTATGGGAAAAACAGCCTTTCAATAGTGAAAAACGAAATGCTCAGAATTTCACTATCAGGACATGAAAAACACACTACTGCATGCCCTACCTTTCACATATACAACACCCTGCCCATGGGGCTACCTTGGGCCTACCTTAGGGATGACTTGCATGTAAGAAAAGGGAAGGTTAGGGCCTGGCAAGTGGGTACACTAGCCAGGTCGACATGGCAGCAAAAACTGCGCACAGACTACAATGGCAGGTCGGAGACACCTTTGAAAGGCTACTTGTGTGTGTGGTACAACCAGTGCTGCAGGCCCACTAGTAGCATTTGATTTACTGGCCCTAGGCACACATGTGCACATTACTAGGGACTTAGTAGTAAATCAAATAAGCCAATCATGGAAACACCAATCCATACCACAATTTTCATGGAGAGCCTATGCACTTTAGCACTAAAAGTGCCCAGAGTCCTAAAACCAATGAAACCTGGGTCAAAATCAGGAGGGCAAAAAGTCTGGGGATAATCATGCCAAAAATGCCAGGTCTAACAGACTGGAACACACTTAAGGATTTGATCAGAGAGACAGAACATTTATGGTGATGCTGCTGTGGCCACAGGCCTCCTCTGAGGCTAATCTTTGCTCACATTTGCAGCTACTCTTACATAGGCATGTCCAGGTCATTTACATTCAAAGTCGTTTTGGAAACAGTAGCAATGCATTCTCAAATCACGTCTATTTACTGTACTCATGTTTATTTTTGCCAAAAGCCTCCAGGTGTGGGTTTCACTTTGGGTTTTGTGAAAGAATAAGCTCAATCCATTGGTTTCTCGCAGCCCTATAAGGTCAAGACGGATCTCCCTGTTACACTCCAACACAAATTCCCCAAGATGTTTCATCAATACATCTGTCATCTGTTCTATTTCCTGTACATGGCCGAATCAGAGCTAAGCATGGGGCAATATTTAGTTTGGACCAGCTTACTATGTATTCTTTGAAACCAAAACTGGCAGAGGATTTAATTTCTCCAGGTACTCTAAGCAAGGTTAACCGACGGATTAGATCTATTCCAAATTAGAAAGCTTAAGGCGAGCTTTACAAACTCATGAGTAAGGAGCTGAGCTTGCTAATGCTCCAGTTACGAAAGGATATTTGTCTGTGCTCAGTTGTGCCACCATCTGGGGGCATGGTCTGCATTACTGTAGTTCTTAAAAGAGATAAGCCTGCTCTAGGTCCTGAGCCATGTAGGCCCATGTTACTGGCAAATGTGAAACTTTTTGCTCTTATTTTAGCTGATCACCAGTCTAGGTTTATACACAGTTGATATCTCCCGGGCAACGTACATTTGTTCTCGAGAGAGACATGCAACAATTCAGAGTGATTATAAAAGACATGGAGGTAAGGTTTCCAGGTATCTTCCACCTTAACTTGCTAAATAGTCCTAAAAAATGGCTATGTCCTCTAAATAAATATTTCCATGTGATTTAATAATATGAGTTATTTACCTATAAAGAAATCCACTCATGGTTGTTTTTAGAGGCTATTTACTTAAGGGAAAACGTTACAATGGAGAGGAATGTGACCCCTCATTGAGAAATCTCCTCAAAGAACAACTCCACCAGGTTTGGCAGCCCGCCTCTTCTCTCATCTCTAGGGTTTTTGGCACTACTTCGCGAATCCTCCCCCCCCCGCCCTGTTTTTCAGCTACACTTCCTCCTTCCAGTCTCTTCCCATTGGTTTCACCACCTCTCTGCTCCTTCCATGATCGTTGCCCTAGTCTTTCATCAACGCACCTCCCAGAATCGCGCTCCAAATTTCCATAGCACATTCTGTTGTTCCACAATGTTGCTTTCCTCATCTTCCATAAGGTTCCTTCAGGTTTTCATTGTCTTCCTCTGATTCCGAATCTTCATGCTTACTTTCACTATCTCCAATTTTAATCTAAAATCTTCCCATGAATTTCCAACTGTATTGCTTTTTTTCCACATTGATTCTCCCAGTTTTCATACTCCTTCCTCTAATTCCAGATTTTCCCTCTGGGCTATTATCATCACACCTCTTTTTCTGGAAACTCTAACTACTTTTTTACTGCTTCTGCTGTCCTTGTGTAACCTTCATTGAGGTTTTTACTACCACTGTTCTCTTCCTCAGATATCCGCCGAAGAGGCTCCAAGGACCCGCTAGTGAAAGTCAGCCTCCTGGTGGAAATTGACAGCCCAAGTGAGGTCGCAGTGACCGGCGCCAAGGTAGAGAGGCGGGCCTCCCGAGATCTGCTGGGGAAAGGAACCCAGCTCTATGACACACCCTATGAACCAATGGAGGGAGATGTGGAAGTTGGCCCCAGGCTTGATGCACTGGTCTCCTCCCCTCAGGAGAGGAGGCCCCGCACCAACAACGGAAGACTACCTGAGAACGACGGGAGGCCAGCAGCAGAGTATGAGCAGCCGTGGGAGTGGAAAAAGGAACATATTGTGAGAGCGCTTTCAGGTAAAGAAAAGGGAATTGGCCCATTTGTGCTGGGATTTAAATATAGTCTGACACATTACTGTGCTTAAAGTTTAACCATTTTTTCTGACATTCATTCGCAAAATTACACCACAATTTCTTGTAGTGATGCTTTGCTTTATAGCTACTGTGAACATGTCCCTGTGCATCACTACACCTCTTTGTGGTTCCAGTAAGCGAAACAATAAACTTCATGGAAATCAGTCGTCCGGCACAGTCTGGTCCAAACTACCAGACCGTTCCCTCTGTGCACAAGGTGACAAGCAAACATAGACACATTTCCGACATTTTGACCTTTTATCAGTGAGGAGCATAAGGCAAGCAAGCTAAAAGCTCCAGTCTTGAAAAGAAAAGCCTTCCTAACTAAGGGTACAAAACAATATGGCAAATTACAGTGATTATGAAAAGCACCTCAGGCTAATATCTATGGGGGGGTGGGACTGACATCCTGAATGTAGATGGTTGGGTCTCTTGTAATGACATGAATGAGCTAAAAAGACGGAATGCTGTTACAAGGTCGTGCCTCAGAATCTGAGAAACATATTTGGAGACAATTCATCTTAAAGTTGGAATCATGTTTATGTGTGTGCTCTGGACAGTACTGTGATAAATAGTCCATGTGATGTGATGGTCCTTGCAATTAGAACTTATAAGCTGGGAGTTTTCACCATCCACTCTTGAGGATAGAGATGTTTATTAGTTCATGGAAGGGATTTAGTTATCAACCTGTCTTTGGTAAAGGCCTGCCGTTGGTAGTGGAGATGTTATTCACTTCTCAGCGGTACTCTTTAGGATATTATCCTTAAAAGTCTTTGCATTCATCGTTCGAAGCCTGTCTTGGGTATTAAAGTTGTTAGGAGCCTCTATTAGAAGGTAGTCTTCACTATCTTGTCCTTAAATGCATTTGTGATGAACTCGCTATCTTTGCAGTTCAGTTCGACGGACCCGAGAGGTCGCCATTGAAGGAGGAGACGATGAGGCAGCAGCGGAAAGTTCTGCGGCAAGTGACACCCGACCACAGTGACAGCGAGAAGGTTATCCCCCTGGAGAAACAGCCGTAAGTCCAGAGAGAGCACAACGTTTTCATATTTAATATAGTTGCACTGTAGCACTCGGCCTGGGCTCTCTAAAAAGAGAAACGTCCACAACATCACTTCCCATTGCCATATACAAGCATCATAACCTGGGTGCAAGAGAGGTCACAATTCCTTTAAATACAAGACTCTATGGATGTGTCAGATTCACCTCAAATAAGTCTTTGTGTCATTCCACAGCCCTACCTGCGACTTTTAAAGGAGATAGGTATGCGATAGGTGTGAAATGCTTCTAACCACCTCCACCAGCGCCCATTTCCACGGGCATAAGAGAGCTGGTGCGACACAGGTCACACATTCTTTAAAAACAACTCCGTGCCATACACCACTGAGGTATCACAAATATATCTCACATTAGTTATTGTGTGATCCCATAGTCCTACCTAGGACCTAATTAGAAGATATATCTGCATGCCAAGAGAGAAAGATCTCAGTCTGAATTAATTTGACCAAACCATAGATATCTAAGGATTTGTTCATAAGTGTCCTTCGACACATAATTACACCTATAAAGGATGCTACCATAATCTTGTGTCCTTGATGAAGACTATCCTCTTAATTAATTTCTGGGGTCGAAACACTGACATACTTAACCTATTGTCTGCACATTTAATGTGAAAACTAAAACCTTAACTAGCTTTGTGGATTACTATTGTATAAAATAATTATTCATGCAGCCAGTAGTGTATATACCTTTTCCACTGTTTAGTTGCACACTTCTACACTTATTTCGCTACTCGCCTGCACTGCACCATCACACACAGCACCTACCCACTTGTTTAACTGAAATTTATTGGGGAAAAAAGAACTACGTTTTATTTGTTTTTTAAAAACTTGTCAGCTTTGTGGGGTCTGTTGCACGGGTAGGCACCTCCCAAGTTGACTGCATTTTTTCCTTAAATAAATCCAAGGGAACAATCGTAAATATTAGTACAGTTCTACCCAAGTTTCTAGGCATACAGAGTCACCCATTGTTTTTCTCTTATTTATCCGTTTAGCATGCACCAGAGTACCCTAAACCATGGTGGAAATCAGGGTGCAAACCTGTATGAGGCCAAACAAATACACCTCTCACCATCCCTGATGCCACCCTATAATCTGGGTTTGAGAACCTCATAAAGAAATACTCAATTATGTTTTTCCAATTTTTGGCCACATAGTAATTCAAGACCTGAAATCTCCTTCACATATGTGCTTAAAAAGGCACCTCATTAGTCCATGCACAACCAGAGGAGACAGGGCCTGCAAATGTAAAAAGATATATCCATAGAGTGCTGATAGGCGAATTCAGCCCCACTTCAGGAAATATGGTCTGAGATCTCTTAGAAATGTCCCACTCCCCTTCAGTGGGTCACCTCACTAGCTAGTGCACTATCACACAAGGGTAAAGGATTAACATTGAGAAGGAGTTGACGCTGGCCACCTCGTTGGGTCTTGGGTACCACTATGAAGGAAACAGTGTGTTTGATTTCCATCGGGGACTGTCTGGAACACTCCTATGCGCTATTAGAAACAGTGCATAAGTAGCTTGCCACATGAGGAGATGGGAAACCTCACCAACACATTGATTTAAGAGAGTCGCTTTTCTAGTACAAGGTCTTAGGATGTTGGTTTCTCTGCAGCTGGTACCATGGAGCTGTCACTAGAGTGGAGGCTGAGAGCAGACTGCAGCCCTGCAAGGAAGCCAGCTTCCTGGTGCGCAACAGCGAGTCTGGAAACAGCAAGTACTCCATTGCACTAAAGTAAGTACAATGAGCTACAACCTGAAGCTCCTCCTCCACGACGCGTATCTTAAGGCCATGATGGGTCTGCTTGTCGCTCCCAGACACCTATCAGCCTTACTCATCCCTTCAGGTTTCTTGTCTACCTTGCATCCAAGCCTCATGCATGCTCTGCTCATCGACCGTGATTCAAGTCTACTCTATAGCCCTACTTGTGGCTGATCTTCTCTGTTCTCATGACAACACTCCTTTCTCCTGTGCACTCTAAGACTCTGTTGGGATCTGTACCAGACCCCAAGGCTTTTGTGCTCTGTACCTGAAGTTTCTGTGTGCTGCACAACCCATAACTTTTTGCTATGCTTGTCACCTGCAAACGCTGTTGTTTTCTGCACCCCAAAATTTGAATTTGTATCTTACTCACTCCAGGATCCTCCTTGCTCTGCACTTTTAAGTGTCTGAAGCGCATTTCACATAGGCTCCTTCCTCGCCCGCATAACGCAACAAGGCATCTGTCTGCTATGCACAGGTCTCTATATCCCAGACTCCTCACTGCCTTACTTGCTATCCTCAATTCCTACATTTGCTCTGCACCTGCAAGCTTCTGTCTGCTGGGCCTTGCTCCCTCCACCAGACTCCTGTCTGATCTGCTGAGCTGCCCAAGTTTTTTTGTACTCTGGACCCTAACCTTATGTTTGCTTTGCCTTACACCCCAAGATTTCTATCTGCACAACTGTGCAGCCCCAGGTTATCTGTGTACTCTGAACTCCAAGCATTCGATCTGCTAATCCGTGCTCAGCAAAAGTCCCATCTGCCTTGCTTGGCTGCCCCAGACTTCAGTAATATCTGCAGCCGAAACCACTGTCTGGTCACGTTACGCCCCCAAGACTCCAGTAGATTCTGCATGGCACACTCAAGTGTCTGTCCACTTTGAGCTACACTTCAAAACACCAGTGTGCCCTCTTCATCACTCCCTTCTCTCTGGGATCTGCATCCGCAAGCCTCCCCTCGGTGCTCCCAGATCGTTTCAACATTTTACACAGATACTGTACACAAACTATCTGTATAATTCATAACACAATAACACAAAACGTGTAGAAGTCTTATCAGGATGTCTAACCAAATAAGTTGAGGGGCCTGCAGTAACCATTGCCACTCTACTAAATGTGTCACCTGTACACACTCACTGTGACTGATACAGTTCCTTCTTCAAGCATGTGTTAACTCCAGGTTTTGCTGTAGAGTTGTGTATCACAACCAGATAATTGGAAAGTACTTGTAGTTGTAGGAGAACTTTACAGGCACTCCAAACAAAACATACTAAGGCAACTTACTGAATAGCATGAAATGGAATAGAACAGAATAGATAGAATAACTTTATTTCATTTTAATAATAAAGAACGTTATAAATGTTACAAAATAATGTTCATTCATTAATATCAGGAATTGAAAATCTGATTTTAAAGCAACTTAAATCCAAAATGTATGTACAACCCGTTCTTATTAGAGAAAATATTTATTTTATTAACCAGAGTTATCATACAATCACACTTTCCATTTTATTTTGTAGTACCTTCATACATTTTACAAGCCCACTGACAATTTGCCTGTTTGTGCCATTGGAACATCATGCAATGTACGAATATCCAACTTAAAAAGGAGGGTCTTAAAAACTTTCTTTACTCCTCTTAGCCGGGCCGAACTACACACAAGATGTGGGCCACGCATAAACCATGAATCCAGAATCCCTTAAATTTGGACTTACATTTGCAGTTTTGCCTTGTTGAGAAGCCCAAATCTGAGACTCACAAACTCTTTGTATGTGTATCAAAAAGCATGATTCAGCACCCACTCATTGTCATAGTTTCTGATTATATGCAAATCAAATTAAGGTGTGGAATTAAGCAACCGCGGAATCACATAATGCACAGACTCAATAATGATTATTTCTTTAAAAGTTGATTTTTTTTATTCTTGATTTTCTCATTTTTTTTAAAAACATATTTTATTTTGCAGTAGCTAACGCATTTTATCCCAATGGGACTTCTTCAGTGCTTTGGTTAGTATTTCTTGTGTGTGATGTAGTGGCCAAGCGAACCTTCCCTACTTTGGAAGAGAGAGACACGCCTTAGACCTTTGAATACTCTATGTTCTTCCCTCAAGAACTTCCTGTGTGCAGAAGTGTAGTCCCGAAAATGTGAATCCTTTTGTAGTCCTTAGATAAGTATTTCCTCAATGTCGAGGTGACGAAACAGGAGCAGTTTGTTTGGCAATTGCAAAACTGTGGAGTTCAGGACCCTCTGTGTCCTACTTTAATAACCCTCAGTGTACATAATTTCAGTCCCATGTAGGAAGGTATCACTTACGGTCCAGTGTACTGGTTTGACACTTTGCCAACAACAGGGACTTTAAATGGTCCCTTCCTACATGGGACTGAAATTTTGTACACTGAGGGTTATTAAAGTAGGACACAGAGGGTCCCGAACTCCACAGTTTTGCAATTGCCATATGAACTGCTTCTGTTTTGTCACCTCGACATTGAGGATATACTTATCTAAGAACCACGAAAGGATTCACCCTTTAGGAACTACACTTCTGCACAGGGGGATTCTTGGAGGAAGAACATAGAGTATTCCAAGGTCTAAAGCGTCTCTCTCTTCCAAAGTAGGGAAGGTTCGCTTGGCCACCATATGACACAGGGGAAATAATAACCAAAGCCCTGAAGAAGTCCCGTTGGGACGAAACATGTTGGCTACTGCAAAATAAAGTACAACGTTTTTTTTTTTTAATTATAAGATCAAGAATAAAGCAATCAACTTTTAAAGAAATAATCATTTTTGAGTTGATGCATTATGTGATTCAGTGGTTGTTTCATTCCACACCTTAATTTGCCTTGCTCATCAGAAACTATGACAATGTGGGTGCTGAATCATGCTTTTTGATAAATGTTGATGGAGTTTCTCCTGTGTGGAAGATTAAGACGACTGGTCTTCCAGATTCGTGCACCACTATATTCGGAGTTAAACTATAACCCACTACACAGATAAGTGCGATATCCTTTTGCCTCAGTCTCTCTTTGTAAATCACTCTCTCTTTGTGTAATGACATAGCTTCTAGCAGATACAGTGGATAAGATTGTTGGCTGTATATGTTAAGCACAACGCCCTGGGACTTTCTGTTTTTGGCAGCCTTAGAAATTTTCCTTTAATTTTTTTTTTTTGAGAAAGACACTTAAGTTAAACAACCAAAACCAAATACTGCAAAAAATACCAGCCACAGTTGACACTAGACCTAGCAGAAGTTACACACACACACACACACACACACACACACACACTTACCAGCTTATTAAAATGCTTTGTGATGTGGTCCACAACAGCCACCAAAGCGGATACCAAACATTCCCCAGAAATGTGGCTTTGAGCATCCATACCCAGTACTGCAAAAACACACAACAAAAAGGTTAAATAGGAAGGCTTAAATAATAGCCTAGAAATGCAGGAACAAGCAGCCATAGAAAAGATCCACTGCAATTGACTTATTTAAAAAAAACATTGCATTGCAACATATTTGCAAGACCTGGCAGGCTTAAAACAAGTTACGCGAGATATGAACTGGACCTGGATGGCGTAGAACAAGAGCAGGTGGGGATGCAATAGCAGCCTCTGCACATGGGAAATCAATAAACAGCGTAACAAAGCGGGCTTACAAAGCTGTCAGGTTTGGTTTGACACCTTCCGCTTGCCCTAGATTTTTAGCCAAGAGCACTTTGCATTCTGGGATAGCAGAGCAGTACTTATTTTTAGAAAAGGGGAGCACAAGTCTCACGAGGCAATATACCTTTCTGAGATTGTGTGAAACAATGTTGTGATCATAATATTGAGCTGCAAAGTGATCTACTCCACAGTAACCGCTCCCTCTGTGTCTTAAAGGCTATTATTTGTATCGAAGTATAATTATTAGTCCTAACTCCGTATCTGCTGACCATGAAAATATAGTGGTAGTCGATATTGTGGAGTTAATATTTTTGCAGGTCAATATTAAAACCACAGTATTGTGCTATAACGCCCTCTTCGTTAAAAAGTCTGGATGCCTAAAATTGGCACACATTGTAAGTACCATTTGGAGTCATCGTGCTTCGGTGGAACTAGGCAACAGATGCTAGAAGAACATTGTTTGACATCCGAGTTGAAATACAACTTGCACTGAGAACACATTCACGAAGGGCCAATGAGACTTGGCGATGGGCTGTTGTCATTGGTAAACCTTGCAACTTTAATCAACTGGTCTGTGCACAAGCTAAAGGTGAGAGGGTGCGGAGGCATCTCGGTGTGGATTTCTCTATTCTCTGTGGTCTGTATCCGACTGAACATTCTAAATCCTGGTCTGCATCGCCTTTCTGGATCATGAACTTTATGGGTCCAATTTACTCAACCATTTCTGCATCCAGAATTGTATTCCGTTTGTTGAATTCATGCCACAAATGCAGTTTTATTTTATCACTAGGCATATTATCCTTTTCAGGATCACCAAGAATATCAGTCAGTGCCACCTTTGGGATGTCACAGAATGACATCCCGGGAGGTTCCCCACAAAGAACTAAAGATGGTGCACCCTAGTCTCAGAGATGTGGGAATCAGTGCTCAGTAAGATATAATTAACCTGTGACACATTCGGGTACCAGACCTGGCTCAGTGACATTATTTACTCACCATACTACTAGGAACTGTTAAATGAGCATTGGCAAAGCCAATCGGTGTTGGTTTAACGTACTAACAGAAGTAGGGTTAGCATATTAGAGTGAGACACACAGGAGGGTGACGGTAAAGTAGTCCCTCGCGCAGTTCAATGCAGGCACTCAAGTGGAGGCAGAAGGATACAATTAATTAGCTTTTGTTGGCAAATGAATACTCCACTAGGCTGAGCCAAGACATGATTGGCAGAGTGTCAAGCCAATGGCACAAAGAAGCCTGGTCATAAAGGCCTATGGTTGAAAGGGCGGCCCCAAGTCGACTCTCTGTATATTGCTAGCCGAAGGTCTGTTTGACAGCTGTGCTGTAAAGATGCAGACCCCCAAAAAATATATATAATATACATTACACAACTGTAGTATAGAGATGGGTCCTGAAAGACAAAAGTAGTTCAGGTGAGACGTGTGAAAATAACGCTCTGTTGCAATTCAGACCTGGAGAACAGATTCACTCTGCCAGGAATGCACATAACAGGGTCGACAGTCAAGCAGAGAAACGGGTCTTGACAGGAAAAACCAAAGGTACTCTTATTGGAAGATGTGCTGAGGAATCCTGAGCAGAGTTTCTTTAGGACATCAGAGGAGGAATACTGGGGAATCAGTGTGGGAAATCAAGAATGCGAAATAAATCCTCTGGAGACAGTCAAGCTTCCTCTGGCCAAACCCCCAAAATGATCCAGAGGAACCCACGGCAACACCCTAGCGATGGACCAGAAGCCATACTCTGGGATGTAAACACCTCCCTTTTAGAACCTTGTGGGAAATACTTTCGCTGGCTTAAGCTAAGTAACATATCTCTCCCTCCCACCAGAAGACAGTGGGGGAAGCCTGTGCTACTTGTAGGGTAATGGAGTGCCCTGCAGGTGCTCTCACAAGCAGCCATCTACTCTTGTGTTACTCCTCACCCTGTGCTGTTGTGGGGGTGGGGAGAAGACACTGTAACTGCTTAAAAGAACGTTACAAGAATGGCAAATGTTGCACGGAGTCTTAGTGAGGAAAGAGATTTCAATTAGAGGAATCAGTTGTGAGGGCTGATGAATTCAGATTTTCACAGGCCTGCGGTCCCATCCTTACAGCATCAGGACCAATCCTCATCTCTGCTTTTATTCCGCCCAACGCCTCCCTAGATTCTCACAGGCCTGCGGTCCCATCCTTACAGCATCAGGACCAATCCTCATCTCTGCTTTTATTCCGCCCAACGCCTCCCTAGATTCTCACAGGCCTGCAGTTCCATCCTTACAGCATCGGGACCAATCCTCATCTCTGCTTTTATTCCGCCCAACGCCTCCCTAGATTCTCACAGGCCTGCAGTCCCATCCTTACAGCATCGGGACCAATCCTCATCCCTGTTTTTATTCCGCCCAACACCTCCCTAGATTCTCGCAGGCCTGCAGTCCCATCCTTACAGCATCGGGACGAATCCTCATCTCTGCTTTTATTCCGCCCAACGCCTCCCTAGATTCTCACAGGCCTGCAGTTCCATCCTTACAGCATCGGGACCAATCCTCATCTCTGCTTTTATTCCGCCCAACGCCTCCCTAGATTCTCACAGGCCTGCAGTCCCATCCTTACAGCATCGGGACCAATCCTCATCCCTGTTTTTATTCCGCCCAACACCTCCATAGATTCTCGCAGGCCTGCAGTCCCATCCTTGCAGCATCGGGACCAATCCTCACCTCTGCTTTTATTCCGCCCAAAGCCTCCCTAGATTCTCGCAGGCCTGCAGTCCCATCCTTACAGCATCGGGACGAATCCTCATCCCTGCTTTTATTCTGCCCAACGCCTCCCTAGATTCTCACAGGCCTGCAGTCCCATCCTTACAGCATCGGGACCAATCCTCATCCCTGCTTTTATTCTGCCCAACGCCTCCCTATATTCTCACAGGCCTGCAGTCCCATCCTTGCAGCATCAGGACCAATCCTCACCTCTGCTTTTATTCCGCCCAACGCCTCCCTAGATTCTCACAGGCCTGCAGTCCCATCCTTGCAGCATCAGGACCAATCCTCACCTCTGCTTTTATTCCGCCCAACGCCTCCCTAGATTCTCACAGGCCTGCAGTCCCATCCTTGCAGCATCAGGACCAATCCTCACCTCTGCTTTTATTCCGCCCAACGCCTCCCTAGATTCTCACTGGCCTGCAGTCCCATCTTTGCAGCATCAGGACCAATCCTCATCTCTGCTTTTATTCCGCCCAACGCCTCCCTAGATTCTCACAGGCCTGCAGTCCCATCCTTGCAGCATTAGGACCAATCCTCATCTCTGCCTTTATTACGCCCAACATCTCCCTAGATTCTCACAGGCCTGCAGTCCCATCCTTACAGCATCGGGACCAATCCTCATCCCTGCTTTTATTCCGCCCAACACCTCCCTAGATTCTCACTGGCCTGCAGTCTCATCCTTGCAGCATCGGGACCAATCCTCACCTCTGCTTTTATTCCACCCAACACCTCCCTAGATTTTCACTGGCCTGCAGTCCCATCCTTACAGCATCAGGACTTTCCTCTCTTCTGACTTCACTGCACCCAGTACCATGCTAGATTCTCGCATGCCTGCAGTCCCATCCTTACAACATCAGAACCTTTCCTGCCCTCTACCTTCTTTGCGCTAAACACCATGCTAGATTCTCACAGCATCAAGACTTTCCCTCCTCTGACTTCACTGCAACCAACACCACTCATTTCTGGTAGGCACATGGAGATTAAGTGATTTGCTCAGAATCACAGTATGTTGAGCAGACGCCGAGACTCGAGCCTGGTTCCCCAGCTCTGACCCGTAGCACCACATCCTCTCCCCTTGTATGGCACCCGCGGGTTCTTACTCCAGGCTAGCAGTACTCCCATCCTTGTAGCCACTGGCTACCCCCGTAGGACAGGGTACCCCCAGCTCTACACCCTGGCCTGCTGTCCCGGGCCCCCCGCCCAGGACCCTTGTCCTCAGCCCGTCCTCCAGTTCCAGGCGATCATTGTTGCCGCAGTGGCGGCCTTTCCTTCCTCAGGAAGCTGAGCCCGAGCGCGAGAAACAATTGAGCTGGAAAAACACCGGCCCTGGGAGGCAGCCAGCGCCGGGGGGCCGCGGGCCGGAGCAGCGAGCGGGGTGGGGGCAGGACTGTGGACACTCAGAACAAGATGGTGTCGACCAAAACAGCCAATAAAGAAACCCCCGCCGCGTGAACTCGCCAGCACACGCACCCTCCCCCGAGACCATTAAGGTACCGACCACCACTGCGCCAACGTGTTTTTGCACAATTATGTAGAATTCAGCTACATGAAGTACGATTTTTTTCCTACTTAAGCCACATATCACCCGTGCCCCTTACTGACCGCATTGTACATAGGAAGTGGAGAATGGGTGTGGTTCTAGGCACATGCCTAAAATAAAAAAAATAAAAATTCTGGCTCTGTGTAGTGTAAAGCGCTCCAATGCCCTTCAACCGAGTTCACGCCATATACAACTGTATAAGTAATACAAATAATTTAAAAAAGATTATTTAACTCTATGCTTGTCACTCCAACCTGCTCGCCTCACCCATTTGTCTGCCCACTCCTTTTAACCCCCTTGATTTATGGACATTTCACTGTCTCGCCTGGTTCCTCAGTCATGCCAGCTACCCGTACTTTACCCTCCCTTTTCTGGGTATTTCATTCCCACCTTCAGCCTCCTTGTTTCACCTATCCTTCTATCGCACCTCTTTTCGACATCTTTCTACCGCCTGCTGATAACAGAACAATGTCTCTTTCGGCTTCTTGCTTCCACCTGCAGTCACCTCACCTCCCTGTCCTTTCACCCGCCCTCACTCCTGCTCTGAAGGGCCTCACTTTAACCCAGTGGTTCTTCACCTATTGTCCGCGAACCAGCAGGGGACCTTGAAGCTTACTTAGGGGATCAGCAACTGCTTAGAAAATTAAATATTAAAAAAATTAATAAAGTACATGTAAATAAACAAAGCAAAATGTAAAGATTTAAAATGCTCTGTAATGTGAAGGAATTTGAAATTAGCAGCTAAAAATTAAGTTGGTATCCTTAAATCTTGATTCGTGAGGCCAGTACAAGTACAGCAAAAGGAATCTACCATTGACGATGGGTGGCCCCTAATGAAGCAGCACTGGTATGCGCAGACAAAACGAGAACTTGCACCAGGAAAAAAAAGACAGTCATACGCTAGAATTTGGTATATTGCTTAGTCTTTCAAAAATAAAACAAAATATTTAAAGCTCCAACCTTCTCATTAAAATTCAAATTTACATATCTCAATTTTTTTTGTTTACCAGTTATATAAAATATTTCATCATTTGCGTATTTGTTTGATGTGCAGCTGTTTATCTATTTTTCTGTATTGAATTGAGGTTCAAATAGTAGAAATTTCTTAGGCGGGGTCCCCAGCTTCTAGTACTTATTTAGAGGGGGTCCACAGAAGTCAAAAGTTTAAGATTCACTGGTTTAACCCTTTCTCATGTGCTCGACTATCAGGGGCCGTATGACACAAGCGCCCCGGGGGCACAATGGGCATTTACGCCCACTTGATGGGCCCCTGGGGCTCTTTATTACAGAAGTACTTGTGCAGCCCCTTTTGAAATACAGATAGCGCTGGCGCACATACAGCGCCAGAGCTATCATTAGAGGGTGTTCCCTCATTTGCATGGGGCTTGTCCCCATGCAAATGAGGCAATCACATCGCCTCTGCGCCCGTTCCGTATTACCGATGTGGGCACAGAGGCAATCGTGCCTTTAGAAGGCGCACTGAAAGTGTGCCACAAAAAGTGTGGCACACTTTTAGTGTGCCTTCTAAATGCAGCCCTCTAAAGGGATGAAAGGGGTCCCATGGACCCCCAGACATCCCCTCGCAGGCGGGTGCAGTCACTCACTGCACCCGCCTGCAACGGAATCTCGAATCCCTTTTAAAAGTGCAGGTGGGTTGCCGCCTGCACAGTGAAAATCAGAGCAGCTTTTAAACAGCTGCTCTGTATTTCACTTGAATGCGCTGCCCTGGCGGCAGCACAACTTCGTGGCTTCTCCGAGGGTAGCGCATTCTTCCTAATAGGGTGCACTTTTTATGTTTGCACCCGACGCACCTGCTTTAAGGTGCACCGTGGCGCAAATATGGAAAGTGCACCCTATCTGTAATACGACCCTGTTATTCTATACCCCACCCATCCTTACTGGCACTCATCACCCTTAATTCTTCTTCTCTTACTTTAGGCTTCTCATCAGCCATTCTTTCCTGTCTCCTCCGCTCCACCTTTAGTCTCCTTAGCCCACAGACTATTTCTTGTTGTCTCTCTTTATTTCTCCCCGTATTACCCTTTCTCATCTTTTCTCTCTCACACATACAGTTGCTCCCAGGGCCGACCTTGGGCATAGGCTCCAGTATTCTGAGGTGCGCAGCAGGGAGCTGCCTAAATTAATGTCATGCAAACAGCAGCTCGTCCATCCCACTTGGCCTCAATCAGTCCCGTTAAAGACTTTATCAGCCCTTAGTGTACTTCAGCATTATTGTTATCACCCCATCAACCCCTTGACCTCCTCCCAACTTCCTCACACCTCCTGCTGTCTCACCGCAACGAACCCCCGCCACCACAACAAACCCCTTTTTCTTTTCCCACACAGGGCGCAATCGCGTTCAATCCGATTTAGGGCCGGCCTTGGTTGCTCCCGTCTCCCAGCTTCATTATCTTACCCACACTTGTCTCTCTCTCTCAGCCTGTTTCTACACATAACCTCTGTATCCCACACACCATCTTTCTCAGGCCTCCGTATAATCCTTTCTTGCGCGCCCGTTCTCTTAGCTTCACCACCCCTCAAGTCACCCCCTTTCTCCTTTTGTTTCCCTGTCAGGACCAGCCAGGGCTGCGTGCACATCATCGTGGCACAGACGAAGGATAACAAGTTCACGCTGAACCAGAGCAGTGCCGTGTTCAGCAGCATCCCGGAAGTGGTGCACCACTACAGCACTGAGAAACTTCCCTTCAAGGGGGCCGAGCACATGAGCCTGCTGCACCCCGTTCACTGCACGTCACACTAGCATCGCCAGAGCCTGGACAGCTGCACGCGCTGCACTTGTAAGACAATCTTGAGGCGTTCTTGCACTTTATTAAGGCCTCTTGGTGCACCGCTCTTTTAGTGCAAGAGCCTGCGGGAACATGTGCACTGCACTATGTGACACCAGAGCATCTGGACCTCCAGCAACAGCATTAGAAATACAAGAGCTCGAGGAACCGTGTGCAATGCACTATTACACAAGAACCTGAGGCACTATATGCACTGCAGTAGAAATTCAAGAGCCGGAAATACTACCAGTAAGACCAGAGGTGGAAGGCCTTTGTACACCAATAACACTAGAATTCGAGCACATACGTACAGCAAAATGAATTATACGAGACCCAGAGGCACTGTGAGCCTGGAGCACTAGCGATAAAGCCAGGACGTGTGGCCTTTCACCCTTTGCACTAGTAAGAGAAGAGCCTGTGGCTCTGTGTGCACTAGTACACATGACCCCAAGGCCCCCTGTCCATCTGTAACACAAGAGCCCAAGGCCTTCTGTAACACAAGAGCCCGAGGCCCTCTGTCCATCTGTAACACAAGAGCCTGAGGCGTTCTGTAACACAAGAGCCTGAGGCTCCCTGTCCATCTGTCACACAAGGGCCCGAGGCCTTCTGTCCTTATGTAACACAAGAACCCGAGGCCCCTTGTCCATCTGTGACCCAAGAGCCCGAGACCCTCTGTCTTTCTGTAACACAAGAGCCCGAGGCCCCCTCTCCATCTGTAACACAAGAGCCCGAGGCCCCCTCTCCATCTGTACCACAGGAGCCCGAGGCCCCCTGTCCATCTGTAACACAAGAGCCTGAGGCTCCCTGTCCATCGGTCACACAAGGGCCCAAGGCCTTCTGTCCTTATGTAACACAAGAACCCGAGGCCCCTTGTCCATCTGTGACGCAAGAGCCCGAGACCCTCTGTCTTTCTGTAACACAAGAGCCCGAGGCTCCCTCTCCATCTGTAACACAAGAGCCCGAGGCCCCCTGTCCACCTGTAACATAAGAGCCTGAGGCCCTCTGCCCTTCTGTAACACAAAAGCGTGAAGCCCCCCTGTTCATCTGTAACCCAAGAGCCGGAGGCCATCTGTCCTACTGTAACACAGAGCCCGAGGCCCTCTGTCCGCCTGTAACACAAGAGCGCAAGGCTCCCTGTCCGTCTGTAACACAAGAGCCCGAGACCCTCTGTCCTTCTGTAACACAAGAGACCGAGGCCCTCTGTCTCATCGGTTACTCAAGACCCTGCAGCCTTCCATGCACCAGTAACACAAACCCAAGACCCTTCATTGGCAGCACTAGTAGTGCAAGAGCCTGCGTCCCACAGTGTGCTGCACAAATACCTCACAGGCTGTGGTTCCTCCCTACACTAGTAAACACAATAGCCTGAGCCCATTGGTGCAGTGACAAAAAGGCTGGAGACACTGTACATTGCACTAGTAACATACGAGCCCCAGGTTCTCATCCACCATACCAGTGCACCAATGTGCACTGCATCAGAACACAAGAGCTCAAGACTTTGTACATCAGTAACAGAAGGGCAACATGCCGCCTGTGTATCAATGCGCATGAGGCTGTCTATGCAGGGTACCTCCAACACAAGAGCTAAGGTCCTATGCACATTGCACCAGTTATTCAAGCACCAGAAGCCCTGTGCACCTGATGCCCTTCGTGCACTGCACCATGAACAACAGAGCTGAGAACCTCTATGCACCACATGAATAACCACAGTTCCAAAGGACGTCTGTGTACCATTGACACCACAGCTTTGTCATACTGTGTACAGTACAAGCAGTAAGAGTCTGAGGTCCTCTACGTGTGGCTCCAATATTCCAGGGTCATGTGTGCACTGTGTTACACAAGAGTCTGATGTGTTCTATGTACTACACCAGTAGCATGTTCTTGAAGCTTCCGTGCACTGCGCAGTAACAAAAACCGGAGACCCTCTGTACATTGCTGTAGTAACACATGAGTCTTAGGGTGACCTATGCACTACTTCACTAACCGTAAGCCTGACTTCTTCCGCTCACTGGCTCATAAGCCCATCCTGAGGGCTTTCATGCATTGCACGAGTAACAAGAACCCGAACGTGCCCAAACACATTACCATGTACTGCAAGAGCCCGGGGCAGTCTGTGCACCGTAGCAGTAACTCGAGAGCAAGTCTCATCGATGCATCATTCCCACACTAGTCGCAGGTCCCTGGCCCTACAGTAACACAAGTGCCTGATGCCCACTGCGCTCCAGCATGGAGCAACCCAAGAACATGAGGCCCTGTGAGCACAGCATTCATAACGTAAGAGGCCAAAGCCCTGGGTGCTCTTGAGCAGTATCACAAGTACTAGACACTCCGTGCACTGATCCAGATACTGGAGTTCTAGGCCGACTGTACTCTTCACCACTTACAATTGAGACAAGGCCTAACTGCACTACACTAGTAACAGAAGCAAACGGCTGTCCATGCAACAGTAACACTGTAGCCTAAAGCCATCTGCCACTGCACCAGCTCTCTGTGCTAGGCACCATTAACTCAAGACTCATTGCACCAGTTACAGAAGACCATAAGGCCTCCAAGCACCGCACCACAGTAAGCGTGAAATAACGACTGCGGTCCCAGGTGTACCAATAGCACTAGGGACAGGGGGCCTTTCAGCACTGCACCGGCAGCACAAGCCAAAGAGATGACAGCCGCTGCGTACACTCCAAAAAGTGATATCCTGAGCAGTGACGCTGAACTACACATGGACAAAATGGGCATCTTGATGATAACTGCATGGAAGGCACCCAGAGAGGGGACAACTACACCATCAACGCTTTGACGAAGACATACCCTCCAAGCTGAAAATACATGGGCCAAAATGGTGTCAGGAGAGCTGACAACTAAACAACACCTTTAGAACAGAGACATTTTGAGAGGGGTGCAACAATACGACCCATTGAAAGAAGAGATATCTCGAACGGTGACAACTACACAACACGTTGAAAAACACGCAATGCAGGAGGAAACAACTGCTTAACGCAAAGGCACAAAGGGCATCCAAGGAGGTGACACCTAATCGACAAACACTATAAGAGAAGAAATATGTGGTGAGATGACAACTGTACAGCACATTGACAAAATGGACCTCTGGAGAGGTGATAACGTCCTAATACAGTGAGAGAAGAGCTATCCAAAGTGGGGACAATTGTACAACTCACTGTCAAAACGGGGGTAGCAACTATTTAACACGGAGGCACAAAAGACATCCAGAGGGATCACAACTTATTGATTCACATTGACCGAAGAGATATCCGGTGAGGTGACAGCTGTACAACACATTAACCAAAGGGCAACTGGAGAAGTGACAACTACACAACATATTGATGGAAGAGACATCCATAGGGGTGAAACTACAGAACCTATTGGGGTAACAGATAAACCTAGAGCTGACAATACTCAACAAACTGGCAAAACGGTTTCCAGGAGGAAACAACAACTTAACATGTAGGCCCATAAGATGTCCAGAGATATGACAACTACTTTATCAACACGTTGAGAGAGGAAAAGAGATATGTGGTGAGGTGACAGCTGTACATCACGCTGACAAAATGGGCCTCTGGCAAAGTTCTAACTACATAATACACTGAGAGAAGAGCTATCCGAAGAGGTGGCAACTGTAGAAAACACGGTAAAAATGGAGGTAGCAACTACTTAACACAGAGACAGGAAAGACATCCGGAGGGGTGACAACTATTCGATCGACATTGAGAAAAAGATATCCAGTGAGGTGACCTCTTTGACAGTACACGATTCCGGAAGGTACCAGCTACTTAACACATTGATAGAAGAGACATTCAAAGAGGTTACAACTACACAACACCATGCAAAAGTGAATGCTGGAGAGAAGGCAACTGTACGAAACAGACAAACGAGCATAAGGAGAGATTCTTGCAACATATTCACAAAAACAAGATGTGGGATGGAAATCACTAATAGTGTTCAGAAAAAAATGTATTGCGAGATCTGATCACTATATGACTGACAAAAACACTTCCTGCTTCTTATATTCCATCACAAGACAACAGTATATGCGCTTCCGTACTTTGCTGTCCACCTCTCTGCTCTTCCATGTATCCCGCCTTTCACATCGACATATGTATTGAGTTTTTTCAGCCTCGGTGTATCCTGTTTTCCAGTAACACTAACTGTATAATGCATTGTTTTTTAAACCAGACTCCTGAACGTTCAGACATCAAAAAGCAAAAACAGTCTGTCATCTCTGTGGGGGTGTATTCGTAACCAGTTGCTTCGATGTCTGGTTTTTTGTATTTATGAGAATTTATAAAGGTTTTTATCATGCAAGGTGGGATACGCACACTGCTCTGCCTCAATTTCTAATGTTATTTGTTTTACTGTGAGTTGCAATAAAGTTACCTTGGACTCCAGTGTGTTCATCTACCTGACCTAGGCATCCGACGCTGGCTGAAGTGGTCAGTTCTTCTCTGAGATCCAGAGCAGTGAGTTTCAGCGGTGCTAGGGGAGTCCCTCTGGGTTAACATACCAGTAGGGTTAATTCTGTGGCGATATCCGTTGGTTGCCAGCTTCAGTCAGTCTATGAGAAGGGTTCTCTCAAGGTTAAATTCTGTGGGATCCTAGTCGTGAATTGAGTTTGGCAGCACTCAGCCTCAGGTTTGTGAGGTGGGGACTAGCCGAGTAAGTTTCTTTGAGTCTTCCACTTTGCCTAGTTCTTGAAGGAGATTCCACTTGAGTTAACACTGCTGTTCAATTTCTTCTCCTTAATCAGTTGTGGAGGCTCCAAAACTCCTTCCTCGGGGTTTCAATCCAGGTTCCTGATGGTGGGTTGTAGTAAGTGTTATGCATTCTAGGAATTTCCAGCCTCCAACCTGAGCAGATTCTCACAAAGTGAATCACATTGGATTCTATGGGCAGGATAATGTAAGGAGCAGTAGCTTCTGATTAGTGGCGTATAGGTCCAGTGTCCGACGAAAGTACTTGGCCATTAATGATTCTGGAGGGCTGAGGGAGAAAAAATTGCAGATGGGCAATGCCTGCTAGCTGAAGCGCTGCCAAATGTTAGGGCAGGGCCAGATTTGCAAACTGCCCACCTTAAAAATCAGGCACGACCCCTTGTAATGTTAGCTTTCAGGAAAGTAGCAGAAAAAATGCCAAATCCAGTCTACGATATACAAATAAAGTTAGTAGATATTTTCCGCCAATCAAATAACTCAATCAATCTCCCCTATGCTGTTGATATGTAGTTCCTGTCAAATCCTTCAGAACATAGGCCACAACTTGATTTCTCCGAACAGATCGCATTTAGCCTTTACTTGGAAGTGTAGGTCCATTTAACCTTCTGTACTGAATGTTCGTCGTAGCCCTACCAACGATTGCTAAAGGGGAGCGAAACACGTATCTGCTCAATTTTTTGAACTGATGTGAAATATGTTTGTACACAATTAATAAATAAACACAGTATGCCAACGGCATGACGAGTTTTGTTAGAATTATCTGATTAAGGCAAAGTGAAGATCTCCATCACCGTTATTTGGATATTATATTCAGAATTTTAGCTTTTCTTCTACTAAGTTTCCAAAACTCACCAGTGTCCCTTTCCAAGTGCAAATGCCCACTGTAGAGGTATTACCATTAGGTACCAGGGTATTTTGGACCAGTCGACCAACAAGAGAGAACATCCACCAGCATCACACGTCATATGTAAGGCCTTAAGGCTACCTAGCAACCCCTTACAGTGCCAGCCACACAGACACATTTAACCTATGGAGACAGGTTTTTCAGGGCATTGGTGCTTTTTTCAGGAGGCAAAAGGGCACAGTGCCATGCAGAAGCACTGAATAGATAGACGGCCACTGAGCCCCTCATATCTCACAGATATATTGCTCTTGGGCTGAGTAGCGGCATCCCCATGAATGGCTGGGTGCCCCACTGTGCCAACGTTGCCAGTGTTATGCTCCTGATTGCAGTATGGGACTTACGCCAAAGCACATGAGCTCCCATTTTGTTTTCCTAAACCAAGACGTGTGGCTTCTCAACTTTGTAAAACATAAAGGAGGCTAAGCTAACATTGTGCCCTGGAGGACACATTGCAATGGACGCAACATTTCTTCCTAGAACAAATAGTGGACCAAGGGGTCCCACTAGGAACGTGGAGTTTCTCAGTCCACAAAGTCTCAGTACCTTAATTTGAATTTAATTATTTCAGATTTATTAAAACTCATCTGTGCATAATCTAAAAACACCTAATCCAATCATTGGTGATTAAAGGAATCCATATCAGGATACTTTTAGCCAACAGCCTATAGGGAAATAATTACTTTCTCATAGTTTTTTAAGTTCTTACTTTTTAATTTAAATAAATGATTTATTCTCTAAATGTGTTTATTTCATCCCACTTCAGAAAACCTAATTTTCGGATTTTTCTCAAGACATTTTGCTTACTAAAAGGGATACAAACATTCAATGCATTTCAGAGATAGGCTCTTCACCAGGAAAGTATTGCTTCTGTAGGTCTTAAAAGTCACAGTGTCTGCAGAGAAAAACACAAAAAAACATTGTTCCCATAAGTGTCGTGCTTATTTGGAAATACCATGTGTACGCGGATAGTACTCCGCTCCTATGAGGTAGGTGCAAACTCATTGCGTATCTCAGGGTCATCATTGGAGGCAGAAGAACTGACCGAATGGCAAAAAAAAATACTGCTGATGGGGGTCCATTAGTCCGACAGATCTTCCTTTTCGCTGGCCAGAGCCTGTATGCTGCACCTCCCCCCCCAGCCAATGGAAATAACTGCAACCTGGGTGCGGTGCTTGACAACAGCCTTTCTTTTATTCCTATTATAAACACCTACTTCAAGGTATAATTCCTGTTCCTCATCTCACCCAGAAAGTAATCATACTCACAATGGTGATTCCTGCATCATCTACGCAACAGCCTCTACACGGGGCTCCCCAATAAATCTAGTCTGAACTCCAAATGGTCCAGAATCATGCTGACCGTCTCCTGTTTGGTATGAACGACTACAACCTCATCTCACCCGACCTACAGTCACTCCCACTGCCTGCCAGTGAAGATGAGAGGCAACTTCAAATCCCTACGTGTCTGCCAAGTAGTTCCTCCCTTGACCCCTTCCAGCGCCTGGGATGCTATACAGCATGTCTAGAACCATTTGAAAAGCCAATGGGACCTGTTGGCTCTGCCAATGCTTATTAACATTCTTGTTATGCCACAACCCATCTGTATGCCTATGACAACTATACCTTGTCAAAGTGAAATTTTTGCTTTCGAATGTTAGCTGCTGTAAATCAGCGAGATCTTGTAGAGTGGGCATGAAAGGTTCAGTTGTTTAAGACATACAGGGGCAAAATAGCATTTTTAGTAGCATTGTCAGCAAAAGTATTACATTTAGACGCGCCTTCTACGGATTGGTAGGCAGCACACTTAACAATTGCTACTGTCTTTGACAGTTGGGGGTCTTCAAGCAACTCTGTTATCTATGGTCCATTTTTCAGGAAGTGACAACGGGCATGGACCATGCATTTTCTACAATGAATGGACATACTCCAGAGGTCGTTGGGGCCTGAAGAGACTCGTGGCCTCTGTCCTAACTCAAAATAGTGCAATTACGGCGGCAAAGCCTTTATATCAGTGCTTCCCAAACTTAAGACCCACTTTTTAGTACGACAAACTTTCGCAACTCACCGAGCTTTAATAAACATGACGGGTAATTTTTTAATGTAACTAAAGCATCATATGGTAGTGCATTGTCATTTACAGACAGCACATCTATTGAAATGGTCACTAAATTTGCACAGACAGTTTTACCGATAAAACTATATTTCTCACAAATGATAATGGGTGGAAATCGGGTTTCACTGAATATTATTTGTGCATCACCAAGTAAAGTTTCTTGATTTATCCTGATCCTTTTAAAATCTTAGATTCCATTATGCTTTAAAATTACAAAAAAAGTGCTTCATTTGCTTCTTTCCTAACTTCTGAATGTGTACAGTTCATTTACAGGTATTTTCATTTTGTTGTGTGTTACAAAAAAGACACCCTACAGCCTTTCCTTTCTCACGTCATGTATCCCAGCAAGATTGACACATAATTCACTTTACTTTTCCTTCTCTGATTGCAGTGTGAAATTAGTTTGTAAACACCAGTCCCCATGTTAAAATATTAGCAGCAGAAGACATAGCCTGACATTTTACCTCTGTCTTTGTAGCAGATGTGACAAGATAAATACAGGATTTAAAGGCATTTTATTGCTTGGACTTTCACGATTCACCAAAAATCGGCTTGCTACCCACAGTTTGGAAAACACTTCTCTATTTGTCTATCCTTGGAGATGGTTGAGAGGCTGTATTTCGGAAGAATGATATCAGTGACTTGTGATCAGTTCTCCTAAGAATTATTGGGCTTGTAGACACTGATGGACACGTTGGCAACCTCATTTA
This sequence comes from Calotriton arnoldi, assembly GCA_963921515.1. NCBI lineage: Eukaryota > Metazoa > Chordata > Amphibia > Caudata > Salamandridae > Calotriton > Calotriton arnoldi. The sequence continues at coordinate 3,454,650 of CAWUFW010000186.1, forward strand.
TAGCCATTGCTTCACATTTAGTTTGGGAACAGCAGGTCTGTTTTCCAAAGTGCCTCATTGGCAAGCAAAATGGGGGTCCTGTCACCAACCTTTTTTTTCTTGTTGGAGCTGGCAACCAGTACCAGCTCACCGAATTTCTTAAATCTAAATATTGCATAGTGGCATCCTCAGTAAAGCGTCTCTTCTTTCATAAATTGCTTTGCCTCTCTATCCATGCCATGGGGCTCTAATGTTTGTGATAACTCATAGATTTGCAGCGTGAATCTTTTCTGGATTCACTATGCTGTGCATTATTCCGCCATCTAGTGGTTGGGTCCGGAATTGTAGTATTTCTTCTTTTTTTTTCGTGGCCAGTGGGCGTCGACATACCACCATTTGGTGTCCTTCTGTGACGTCGACGTGCTTCCTCCGGAAGCTCCCACCTTTGGTCGCCATCTTCAGATTCTTTGCCGTTGGGTCTGGATCGATACGGAAGGAGCTCCAGAACTTTGGAGAGAAGAATCGACGAAAAATAACAAAAACACCAAGAAAAGAACTTTATTGACGTACCGGCCTTCGAGTTGGTGAAGCGGGACACAGCGAAGAGGAAAAAAGACCAAATCTTCGACGTCCTACGGAGAATGCGCATACGGGGGGCTCCATGTGCGCGGTAATGGACAAGACACCATTCAAGTTCTGCGACAATTGTCACCACAAGTACGCACAGAAGGATGAGCATCCGGTCTGTAACCTTTGCCTGCCCCTGGACCAACGAAGCGAAGATTGCAACGCATGCTCGGCGTTCACCCCGAAGACTTTAAGGGTGAGAGAGAGGCAGAGAAGAGCAAATTACAACATGCAGGGTCAAGGACCACCTCCGTCGCTTCGAGACCAGGTCGAAAAGAAGACTCCGAAGGAGGTAAGAGAAGCATCGACCCCCAAACAGTCAGACGACCCACGAAAGAGTGACTCCAAGTCCTCGAAAGGAGCCTTGGCGTCGAAACATTCGACGACCGCAAGTGCGTCCAAGGACAAACAGTCTGTCGGTTCCTTTGACAAGGACTCCCAGACGGCGAAAACCCTAGAAAAGACAAAGTCGTCGAAGAGCAGTCACGAAAAGGACTCTTCGACGTCAAAAAAAGAAAGGGTTAAACAATCTTCGACTTCGACAAGCTCCAAAAGAAAGGCAGAAAATCTCGACGCCGAAACACAAGCGTCGGAGTTGGAAAAGAAAAAGAAAAGGCTCGAAGCCGAAATGGCGAGTATCTTGCAACGCAAGAAGGATTTCGACGAGAAAATGAAACAATTCAAAATTCCGCCGAAAATTTTGACCGAAGCCGAAAAAGACATCGAAGAACTAGAGCTGCCGACAACGCCAGAACCGGTCGAGGAAGAGGAGGAAGAACAGTTCTTCTTCGAAGCCAAAGGAGAGAACCAAACCTATCACGGTTCGGCGACCTCGGAGGCGCAAGACATGCAGTGGCAAGATCTCGACGCCGAATCACCAGAAGAAGGGGTAGACTCATACCCTTGGAGGCCCTCACCACCAGATGACATTGGGATGTACAATCAGGGAATAAAGAAGGCTGCAGACACTTATGGAGTGCAGTTATAGGAGGAAAAACTGCAATCCTGTTTTCTCCTAGAGACCTTGCTGCCTACACAAACAAGGAGTCAACTCCTTCCCATGCTACCAAGTGTGCTGGACCAGGGTAAGGAAGCCTTTAAAGAACCTGCTACATGCAAGGCTGTAACACCAAGGGGTGAGAAAAAATGCAAACATTCCTCAAAGGATCCTATGTATATCAGGGGTTCAGTGCCAGCTGATTCTATGATAACTTCCACGGCTAGGAAGAGAGCTAATGTACCCACTAATGTGGGGCCACCACCAGACAAAGAGAGCAAGAGAATGGATCTCATGGGGAGAAAGATGGAACGAAGTGTGGCAATTCAGTGGTGCATCGCAAATTCAAATGCATTAATCAATAGACATGCATACCAACACTGGGAAGAAGTAGGTGAACTACTAAAACATCTGCCAGACCAATTCCAAAGAAGGGCAAGCCACTTAGTGGAAGAAGGGAAGAACATGGCGAACACGTTTAAAATCTGCCCTAGATGCAGCAGAAACATCTAGCAGACAGATGATGATCGGGGTCACTCAGAGAAGGCACGCCTGGCTAAGAATTTCAGGTTTCAAACCAGTACAAAATAACATATTAACCACCCCGTTCAATGGTGAACAACTATTCGGAACAGCTGTGGACGAGAAATTAAATCAATTAAAGAAAGAGAATGAGACTGCAAGGTCCATGGGGGCACTACAATTCAGAGGCATGCGTAGGGGAGCACCATCACAGAGACCAGCAGGCAGAGGTAACCACCAGCCTGTAGCCTCACACCAAACTTTTCAACAAGGTTACCAAGGAGGAAGCCAGGGCCAGCAGCAGGGCCAACAACAACAAGGTTGGCAATACCAACATGGAAGACAATCCTTTCGAAGGTGCCCTCGAGGAAGAGGCCAAACGCAAAGAGGGGGACAGCAACCCACCTCCAAGTGACTTCACTGCAAGGATTACGCACACTCAAACAAAATCTCAGAGGGTGCAACAACAGACAAACATAACAAAAGAACATGTCCCAAAGAACAAACAATTCCTCCAACATATAACACCAGTGGGAGGCAGGATAAGAAACTTCTTCCAGGAGTGGAAGAAAATTACATCCGACAAATGGATATTAAATATAATACAATACGGTTACTGCATAGAACTTGCAAAACAACCTCCAAGCAAAAGACCAAACAACAAGGTTCATTCAGCAAAGAACTCTCTCATTTACTCGAAGAAGCACAAGAGCTTCTGAACAAAAATGCCATAGAGAAGGTACCATACAAGGAAAGGAACAAGGGCGTGTATTCCACGTACTTCCTCAAACAAAGATGGATGGAACCTTACGACCAATACTAGACTTAAGGTTCCTAAACAAATTCATAAAGACTCAAAAATTCAAAATGACAACCTTACAAGAAGTAATACCTCAGATACAGGAAGGGGACTACATGGCAACTATAGACTTAAAGGACGCTTACTTGCACATCCCCATGAACAACAGACACAAAGGTCTATTGAGATTTGTGATCAACAAAACACACTACCAATTCACGGTGCTAGCATTCGGACTGAAATCAGCACCAAGAGTCTTCACAAAATGCCTAGCAGCAGTAGCGGCCCACCTAAGAAGGCAAGGGATTCATGTTTACCCATACCTAGACGACTGGTTAGTAAGTGCAAGCTCATACAATCTTTGCAAAAAACACATACAGAAAGTCATAGAGACATTGGTCCAACTCGGTTTCTCAATACACTGGGAAAAATCGTCAATCGAACCAGAACAAGTAAAGATATTCTTAGGGGCAGAAATCAACACAATACTAGGAAAGGTATTTCCGAGCACGAAGAGAACATTAGCGATACTGAAGGAGACACATCTATACCACAAGGGGCAAGCTCTGACAGTGAGGACAGTGGGCAAACTGCTAGGGATGATGGCTTCATGCATTCATCTAGTCCCAAACATTCGACTACACATGAGACCATTCCAGGAATGGATTCAACAGCAATGGTCACAGGCAACAGGGAGTTGGGAGGATCTAGTGGTTGTCACGCAAACAGTTCATCAAGAGATGGGATGGTGGAACAGAAAGAACATAGCACAGGGGAGACTTCTCACACAACCAACTCCAACAGTGACCATTACAACAGATGCTTCCCAACTAGGATGGGGAGCGCACATGAACAACCTCAGAGTAAGGGGATTGTGGACACAACAGGATGCGATAAAACACATCAACTTCCTGGAATTAAAGACAGAGTTCCTAGCCTTAAAAGCCTTTCAGAAAGAGCTTTACAGGAAGAGGGTGTTAATCCAAACGGACAATACAACTACCATGTTCTACATCAACAAACAAGGAGGAACACAATCGATAACACTATCAAACTTAGCCCAAGAACTATGGAGATGGGCAATCCCAAGGAAAATAGACTTACTAGCAATACATCTTCCAGGGAAGGAAAATGTAGAAGCAGACAGGCTGAGCAGGCAAGCATCAGCATCTCACGAATGGGAAATGAATCAATCCGATATCCTAAAGATATTCAGAAAATGGGGAACTCCGCAAATCGACCTATTTGCAACACCCCAGAATGCAAAATGCCAACACTTCGCATCCAGGCAACCGTGCAAACAGTCCCTAGGTAATGCGCTATGAATAGACTGGTCAGGGACATTTGCTTACGCTTTTCCCCCCCCCCCGATACCACTGGTACACAGGGTACTCAACAAATGCAGGATCAGCCACATGATATTAATACTCATAGCACCTCAGTGGGCCAGACAAACCTGGTTTTCACAAATAATGGAGATGACTCAAGGGGCAATGCACAAGTTCCCCAACAGAAAGGACCTCTTTACAATGCAGAACGGAAGGGTGCTACACCCAGAACCAGAGAGCCTAAGCTTAGCAGCATGGCTCCTGAGGACTTAGAATTTGCTCACCTCAGACTACCAGAGAGCACAATGGCAGTACTCAGAGAAGCGAGAAGACCTACAACAAGGAAGTGTTACACAACCAAATGGAAAAGATTCTCTCAATGGTGCCTTAGAGAAAAGCTTTCAAGAAGGATCACAAGAGAATCAAGAGTACTAAAATACTTAACATATTTACTACAGAATAAACTGAGCTATACATCTATAAGGGTACACTTAGCAGCAATCGTAGCGTACACAAGGGGAGAAACAGGGAAGAGTTTCTTCACATCCCATGTGGTCAAAAGATTCCTAGAAGGAGCAAAAAGAATAGCACCTCCAAAAAAGATGCCACCACCTGCATGGTATCTCAATGTAGTACTAGCTCAAATGATGAAGGCACCATTCGAACCAATCCACAAAGCAACGCTACAAATGCTCACACTAAAAACGGCGTTTTTAGTTGCAATTACATCACTGCGTAGAGTAAGTGAATTGCAAGCTCTAACACTGCAAGAGCCCTACTTCCAAATACATGACAGAATCGTCATGAGAACTGATCCACAATTTATGCCAAAGGTGATATCAAAGTTCCACGTAAACCAAGCAATACAAATACCAAGTTTTTTCCAAAAACCAAAGACACAAGCAGAAAGGGCATTACACACCCTGGACGCCAGAAGGGCAGTCATGTACTACATAGAAAGAACCAAAGAATACCGGAAAACAAAACAATTCTTTGTATCATTTGCCAACAGTTTTCTTGGACGACCAGTCACAAAGAATACCATTGCAAGATGGATTGCACAAGCCATACAGTTGTGCCACAAACAGGCCAGTCAGATATTACAAAGAGCACCGCACGCTCACTCAACAAGGAAGAAAGGAGCAACAGTAGCTTTTCTAGCAAATATGCCTATTCAAGACATTTCCAAGCAGCAACATGGTCTTCAGTGCACACGGTCACAAAGCACTACTGCGTGGATATTCAAATGAATGAAGAAGCACAAGTAGGACAAAAGGTCTTACAACATATTTTCACAAACCAACGCTCATCTTCCACCCAACCACCACAAGACTAGCAAACCGCTACAAAGTCCATGCACAGCATAGTGAATCCAGAAAAGATTCACGCTGCAAAACGTATAGTTTCTTACCTGTCGGTGTAGTTTTGCAGCTTGAAGAATTTTCTGGATTCACTAGCGAACCCACCCTCCTACGCCAAAAAGATTAGACAAAAGAAGGAAATAAATGAAACAAGAACGAAAAAAAAAAAGAATCCGAAGATGGCGCCCAAAGGTGGGAGCTTCCGAAGGAAGCACGTAGACGTCACAGAAGGACACCATATGGTGGTATGTTGACGCCCACCGGCCACGAAAAAAAAAAAAAAAAGAAATACTACCATTCCGGACCCAACCACTAGATGGCGGAATAATGCACAGCATAGTGAATCCAGAAAATTCTTCAAGCTGCAAAACTACACCGACAGGTAAGAAACTATACGTTTACTAGACAAGATATGAATTGGCCAAAATAAGATACCATCCATAGAAAACTACATACAAATGGTGCATTTTGCAGGGGCTTGATAGATTTGATCGCATTAGCTTTCCTGGAGTCTGCATACATACCTTTTCCATAAAAGACGTACCCAAAGTGCTCCAATTTCTCATTTATGAGCTCACATTACTTCCTAAAGGGAATAAGTCCACTCTTGGATATTCGTTACAGTGCCCTTCTCAACCTGTCATGACGCTCTTCAATAGTTGTAAAGTTTACAGTGTCTTCAATTTTATTCGCCAGACTCCAGAGACCTCCAGTGCTTCCACTTCCACTGGAGAACAAATGCCAACTCTGTCCCTAGATGGATCGAGAACGTGGTTATGTAACGGCTCGTTTCATCATAATCAAGATTGTGGTATCATGCACTGAAGTCCAATTACGAAAACCACCTCAACATATTGAGATCATCCATGATGCTATTGATTGTGAATGTCAAATGCCTTTCTCTCTTAAAAGCTTTGATAGTCATCCTTGTGTTGATGCATATTTTAATTGCGTCCACCTGTTTGGGTTTTGACATGATAACCATTGGCAATTCTCAAGGGGTTTGGGCTCCACGCCAATTCTATTACAGCGTAATCTTCCAGTTTCTGTTATTCAGCCTCCACCTCCTTGCAGGTGTGGAAAGGAATGCTCTGATGATGCAGTTCCACAGGTCTGACCATGTGGTCCATGTTGAGCCAGATCGGTTTGGTGTGTAGCCGATCTAGCCCAGTGAATAAGTCTCCATGATCTTTGATTGAGTCTTCAATTTCATGTGCTCCAACATTCAATGCAAACTGTATTAACTTTAGTGCTTCCACTGTGTGGCAGATTATAAACATTCCAGTCCACATTCTTTTACGAAACTCTTGTCCAGCATGTGCTCATGTCCGTGTTTTACAGCTTGCGTCGAATGAGCCTACTAGGGGCAGTGGTCCATAGCCCAATATTCCTGAGTACTGCCTCTGATTTTGGACAGTGGTTTTAAATGAATATACTGGGTTTAAGCCAAGACATTCACCAAAGCCACCATTTTGATTAGGTCCACGGGAACGACTTCCTCCTCATTTCAAGGCATTCCCTGTATGGGGAATGAGGGGCTTGTCACTGACACTCTTCACTGTGATTGGTTATTATTCTGACTGGAGCAGTGCAGCTGGTTTCCTTCCACCCATTCCTTGTGGCACAATGTTGTGATATAACCAGCGCACTCACATGTAGATGTCTTGCCACATGCTGGACCCATTCTGCTCACATGTGGTTCAAAAAGAGAGTTGGCACATGTCCACTTCCTTCGCCTCCTGTTTCATACTTAGACCTGTGGGTACTGGACTTTTGCTGCAGTCATTAATAGGCTTACTACTTCTTTTTCTGATTATTTCTACCAACTCATCACCCATTTCTGCCAATATGCATTTTCTTTGTGTTGCCCCAGTATACGAATGCAAAAAGGGTGCAAATGTTAATAATGGTATCTCAAGCTATTGGTGGTTCACATTCAGTTGGTGATGTTATCACTGCAGAGCACACACTGTTTTGGTCATTGGCCGTGGAGAAGTCTACCAGGTCCCTCAGCTGTGGATGGAGATGGTCCAGTGACTCACCCTCCTTCTGTTGTGCCTATCTCCTACTTAAAAGGTTGTAGTCGGGATTAATTCAAGAGTCTAACTGTAATTAAGCACAGCTACTACCATGTCATGGTCATCATTGTGTCATTGGTTACGCAAGTTCTGAAATAATTTGTGCATTTCCTCCTCAACATGGAGAAGTAGATTCCTTTTGAAGTCACCAACCATCTCACCCAAAGCCTTCAAAAAGTTATCCATAGCTTCCACCGTAAAGCTGCAAAGGGTGGTGCTGCCAGCTCACTGAATGGCAGATCAAAGAAGAAAGGAGACTTGGAGCAGGCCAGTCCACACCTGTGACCCCATGGTCGTCCATGCCCGACGCACTCATTTCCAGGCTCTTAAGACATTCACAGTGACACATCATCACATCCTAGTCGCCAGTGTTCTGTTGTAATCTGTAGGGGTGTGTGTGAAATTTGCATAATTTGCTTTCATGTAACTAGGCAAAATTAAGGCAGAATTGCGGAAAATGCACATCTGTCAATTTGCAGTATATTTTATTGTGAGATGCGTCATGTCCAAATCTGGCCCGAGAATACATTTAAACGAAAACACTGAATAATAGCTGCTCACATTCTATTGTTCCAGTGCATTTGCAGTACATTTTTACTGCAAATGGTGCCTTTCGCTGTCAATTATTACCACGATTTGCAAGTAATTATGCTAAGTGGCATACTGGCAGAATTTCAGGAATTTCGCGAAACAAGCATAATCTGAAATTACTCAGGCATCATTTACAATTCACCCTAGTCTGGTAATCTGCCTGGTGTGTGCATGTCTCATTCACGGCACACAAATTCTGGGATGACTTTCACTTAGTATTCTCTTGTGGATGCAGCCCTAGTGCATCAAAGTCACTTTTATTGTGTGCGCCCAGCCAAGCCTGGTCACGAAGAGAGTGTGCATCAACTTTTACAATGAAAGCTATTGGCAAACCTTATAACTCATACCATACCAGCGTATGACACAAGATATCGGCTCCCTTCACATGGTCACCCAACAAAGAGCCAATATCCCAAGCTGGAAACCCCTCACTGAGTGGGTTTCTAGCTCTGTTTTTGGAAGTGCTGAGCAGCCACGGTCCATTAAGGGTTTTGAAAACACCGCAGGACATTGGCAGCAGCCTCTGCAAACTTTTGGGGTGATGGGAAATTGGTGGACATAAGGGCAGAAGTCCCTTTCAGACCATTCTAGCACGATGCCCCATTCCAGGGCTATAAGTGGGATGAAAAACCTGGGGGGCAGGGGGGATCTCTTAAATGGGCATGGTCGATGTACTTAAGGGCGTGGCTTAAAAACACGTAAACTAAAAATCTGTGCTTACTTAGCACAATGTGCCGCCCGACTGGTATGTTACTGTTTCTCTGCCATTGCATCCAGATATATAATACAACAAGTAACATTATACATATAACAAGCCAGGACTATCGGTTTTGTCAATGGTTCATAGCTGCATAAGACAAATAAGCAATAACTATGGTTTTGTTGTATGGAATATTGAAAATTCTTCAATTCTGAACTGACTGTTAAAGAACGATAACGAGTCTCTTTGAAGATACATCAAAGACAGTGAAGGGTGGCACTGCTGAAGAGTACAGAGGTTTTTTCATCCGGATGGTGAGGGCAAAAATGAAGAGGCCTATAGAGACCCGTCTCAGCACCTGCTTTCTAGAACTGCCGGTGCCGAGCACCGGCAGACTTAAAGCCTTGCCCCATCCCCTCCAAAGCTCTGCCCACTCCTCACATGGTGAAATGTTCTTTGAAGTCGGTAGGTCTGCACTTAGAAGTGTTACAGCAGGGATTATTTCCACAGAAAGTTAAGGCGGCGAGGATACTGTTCAAGCAGCACACGTTACCACCCCACCGTACACGTTATGAGGGAAGAGAGGGGCAAAAATGGCAGAATGTTGCCATGCATCCCTCTGTTTGTCACCCCTTATCCATGGTTAAAATCTCTTCCTCTACCCTAACCTTGTCCGCAGGCATGGTCTGTGGTTATATACCCGTCCTTCCCTGCAGGTGGCAGACGTACTCTATTTATGCGTCTTTAACGTAACCCTGTACAATGTAGAACTCGACCCTCCAATTAGTAAAAAAAAAAATAACACAGCAAAATCTGGCATAAGGCTCTATTAAAAGACGGCTGGACCTGTCACCTGACGCCTATCCAGCAGGGATCCGCACATCACGGGCGAGGGATGTATCAGGAGCATAAAAGCAGGTCATATATCCATCGTAGGGAGGAGGTCGCCTCCCCTGGGACTAGGAGAGGTGCTGACACCAGATTGTGAGTGCCATTGAATTGAAGTCTATGCGCCCGGTCATGCCGGCTATGGGGAGATTAGACTGAAATCTTTATGTAGGGGTCCTAAATAAGGTCCCCCTGAAGTCTATGGGATAAATTATCCCGACAGGCAGCAATATTCTATTGAAGTGTATAGTTCACCTGTTTCCGCCACAAGATTTTGTTGACGTCTATGAGCTTGCCTAAAAACAAAAGTCATTTAAAGTGTCTAAATCAGCAAGGAGTGCACTGAATTGAATGAGCCTCTGGTGACGTGTGTAAGAAGGACCATTCCAAGTCATGAGTGGGACGCAAGTGGGTATATTTACTGATAGTTCACACAACACAGGGCAGCAAGCAAAGTTGATGTGTGAACAAGTGCCTACTGAACAGTGCCATAACTACTAAGATATGGCGCTCTTCAGCTATCTACCTGCACTGGTGCACTTGAGGCTAGCTAGCGCCAACACAGACACCCTTGCGCCATGCTGCAAGGGTGCCTGTGTTACAGGCTGGATTGTGTTTGTGCAGGCAGAGACACCTTCCAGCACAAAAACAATCTTAAGAGACAACTTCCTCTTTCTGTGTGTGATGCAGTATGAGTCATGCATAGAAAAAGGAAGAAACACAGAGGAACAGACACATTTCTCCTTGTTACGCCATTCTGTGGTAGGCGCACTATTTTGGCACAATCCTACGTTTACTGCCAAGAACCCTCATGTCTGGAGAAAGGCACACCTCCCACGTGTCACCTAGAACCTTCACAGCAGGAGAAAGGCACACCTCCCACGTGTCACCTAGAACCTTCACAGCAGGAGAAAGGCATACCCCCCACAAAGTCACCGTAAACTCTCACAGCCAGAAAAATGCATACCTCCTACAGGATTCACCCAGAACCCTCACAGCTTTAGACAGCCAGGCCTTCCAGCCTAACCGTTGGCTGGCGCGTCTCCAGACCTTGGAGTGTGTATTTCCAGCTGGAAGAACAAGGAAAATCTATTGTGTTAAAAACACAGAAGCACAACGGGTATCAGTTGACCCCAATGACCAAGTCCATCGCTCGACTTCAACAATGTGGAGCCAGTAGAATTTATTGCAAAACTGTATTTTTCCACAAGGTTGCACACTCGGAGTCCCACAAAGGCAAAAAATAGGCCTCTTCACCCTAACTGTAACAGAAGCAAGGACACGACACCACCACCAGAGAGAGGCCAGCCATATCTCACCCGATACTTCACTAATAAAAACCACAAAGCGCTACAAAAGGCAACCCAACGCTCGGTATACCTGCCAACTTTCTTTGGCATTCCTTCAACCCCCATCCACTACTGCCCGAGAAAGAACTGCCACCCTTTACGACCACCGTACTCTGGTACGGGCACCGAAGACCCCCACTGCCTGGGAAAGCCCTCCCAGGGTGCACTGGGAACAGCTCCAAGCCGCCACTCCCATCCTGGCCGCACAAATATACCGTGACCTTTGACCTGGCGGTTATTTATCAGCAGCTGCGAGGAAGCAGGGCTGGAAATAACCCTCGCGCAGGCTCCGCCTCTTCCGGTGTTTGCTTATCTGCGCAGGGCCTGCCACAGAATCTGCGCAGGGCCTGCCACAGAGGGAGGAAGCGGCGCTGATTTGTGGTTCGACTTCCTCTCCGGCGACGTGTGGGGGACAAGCTGCCTCTGTGAGACAGGGCGGCCGCGAGCTGTGGCGCTGTGCGTCAGTGGCGCAACGCAAAGGGATGGAGCCCCTGTAGAATGTGAGGAGGGGCCCCGAGTCTCGCATATCTCAAAGATATTCATTGGCCTTGGTCTGGATGGAAGGCCCCTGAAGGCTTGGGGCCCCCCTGCACTGCAGGGGCCTGTGGTACTGGCCAGCTTGCTGTGCGTGCGACAAGTACATAGGTTAAAGGTGGGCAGGACTGAAAAATGAAGGTGCTATGGAGTAGGGGCTCGCCACCACATAATATTTGCAAATGTCATTTAAAAATATGAAAAAGACTCAGATTGAAGATATGTCATTTCTTGAACATACAGTGTTTCCCTTTACTACATTAAATCACTGCATGGATATCTGTTAAGAGTAATAGTATTAAATCATGAACTTACAAATATTCATACATTTCCCACTGCCAATGCCCTGAATACAGTCGAGTGAACAAAGAGGCGTTAAGTTGTCATGTCTACTGTGTACGTAGAAACAAAAGGCTAATTTGTAATTATATGTGGAGCAACGTTTTGTCTCTTACATCAATCACACATGAGGGTTTTACACTGTGCACAGTGACATTCCAAACGAAATTACTACATGTACTCTCAAAGTTCATACTGAAAAGATGGCACAGGGTAGTAAATTGATTTGCATAGGATCACACAATTTGGTCAGGCGAGGAAGCCGGGATTTGGACCCAGGTTTCCTGGTTATAGTTTGGGCAATATAGCCAGTGGATAACTAGCTCATTCACTCTCTCTTTTTCCACCAAAAGACAATCCTTTGCGTTTGAATATATCATGACTTGCATAACTATACTATGTTCAATAAATACACGTTTACACAAATTGACACACATGCGTGTCTGTGTTCATGCGTGTCTGTGTTCGTGTGTGTATGTGTATATATATATATATATATAAAATTTATTTCGTGGAAAAAGTACAACGTTATTTGTGAGGGAATGTAAGAGACTATTAACAATATTGTTGCCTTCAGAATTAACAAGCAGTAAAGGGGGGGCGAAGGCAACACCTCAATTACGTTCATTTACATCAATTAACAAAACGAAGAGGACCCTGACTTCCTGCAGAGTTTGCTCTCTTATTATCAGTCTTTCGGGAGAAACGTGCAAATTGCAGCTCAATTTGGCTGCAGGACCACGCAGCAGAAAAACACCTTCCTTCATTTCCCAGCTGTCATGCTTTGTGTCTGCTGCAGGCTCCGGGCATGTGTGATGTGCAATCACGATTTCTAGTGTACCATGCAATGTCACCCACTGCTGCTGAACATCGTGTTCTTTATTTATTTGTGTAGCTTTCTTGAATGCCTACCAGGTCCAGAAGGGGGCGCTAGAGTGTTACAGATAGACTAAAATATATAATAAGAATACATAATAGGCAGTGGCAAGGGTGAAGAAACAAACATACATTTGAAAGTATAACTCTACAGTTTGAAAAGTTACGCATATAGACGTGTCTTAGCTTTGTAGGTGAGCTTTGGGAGAAAACAAAATATAGGCAACACACAGGGCCGTAGCTTCCATTGGTGCAGCGGATGCAGTGGCACTGGAGACTGGAATGGCCCCCTGAACCCTGATTATTGTAGTGGGGCCCATTTCCTTTCTTGCACTAGGATCCGTGACACAGTGGCTACGCTACTAGTGACACCCCATTCACTACCTGTGCAGCCCAGGGTCACAGCGTTGTGTCTGCACTGCAGAGATTTTGGGAAAGCATATTCTGATAGCCGCCATTCCAGACAAAATTGGGAATAACCAAAATGCCAAATGGAAATGCCAATTGTTCCCTGTGCCCCCCTCTTCCCCGCTCAATCAATCAATAAGGCGTTTGTAGAGTGCAGCTACTCAGCCGGGAGGGTCTCAAGGCGCTGAGGGGGTGGGGGCGCGCAGCTCCTGGAAGATCAGGGTGATTGTCAAAGAGCCAGGTCTTGAGGTCCTTCAGGAACTTGGAGAGTGTTGGTGTCTGTCGGAGGTGGAGAGGGAGGGTGTTCCATGCCTTGGCCGCGAGGAGGGAGAAGGAGCGACCTCCTGTTCTGGTCTTCTGATGAGTGGTACCGTAGCAAGGTAGAGTTGGGCTGAGCGGAGGGATCTTTGGGGTGCGTGGAACGAGAGGAAGTGGTTCATGTAGGTGGGCCAGGTGTTGTGGAGGGCCTTGTGGGCGTGGCTGAGAAGTTTGAAGGTGATTCTCTTCTCGACGGGGAGCCAGTGTAGGTTCCGCAGGTGTTGGGTGATGCAGCAGCGGCGCGTTAGGTTGAGGACTAGTCTGGCGGAGGCGTTCTGGATGTTCTGGAGTTTGCAGGTGAGTTTCTTGTTGAGTGCATTGCCGTAGTCCAGTTTGCTGCTGATGAGGGCATGGGTGACGGTTTTCCTGTGTTCGAGGGGTAATCCACTTTAAGGTCTTTCGTAGGAGGCGGAGGGTGTGGAAGCAGGAGGAGATGACAGCGTTGAATTGGCAGTGGGGTTTCCCGAGGGCGGGGGGCCACCAGGTGTCGTTCCAGGCGTCTGGGTGTAGGCCCATGATGAGTACTTCGGTTTTGTCCGCGTTTAGTTGTAGGCAGCTGTTCTTCATCCACCTGGTGACTGCTTCCATTCCTTCTTGATAGTTGTGTTTGGAGATGTTGGGTTCGTTGGATAGGGAGAGGATGAGTTGGGTGTCATCTGTGTACGATACAATGTTGAGTCCATGTGATCTGACAATGGCTGCGAGCGGGGCCATGTATACGTTGAACAAGGTGGGGCTGATTGAGGATCCTTGGGGGACTCCGCAGGTGGTAGATGTGGGATCCGGGAGGAAGGGAGGGAGTCTGCGTTCTGCCGGAGAGGAATGAGCGGATCTAGTCGAGGGCTTTGTTCTGGATTCCTGCGTCGTGGAGTCTGCAGGCTAGGGTGCAGTGTGAGACTGTCGAAGGCTGCAGAGAGGTCCAGGAGGATGAGGGCCACAGTCTCTCCTCTGTTGAGGAGGGAGCGGATGTCATCTGTCGCGGCGAGAAGGGCGGTTTCGGTGCTGTGGTTCTTCCTGAAAACTGATTGGGAGGAGTCAAGGATGTTGTTTACTTCTATGAAGGAGGCGAGTTGACTGTTGACTGCTTTTTCAATGACTTTCGCCAGGTATGGGAGTAAGGAGATCGGTCTGAAGTTCTTAAGGTCGGTGGGGTCCGCCGAGGGTTTTTTCAGGAGAGGGTTGATCTCGGCGTGTTTTCAGTCGTCGGGGAAGGAGGCGGTCTCGAAGGAGCGGTTGATGATTTGTCGAAGCTCGGGGGCGATGTCTGTGGCTCTGTGGTAGATGTGGTGTGGGCAAGGGTCCGTGGGGGCCCCGGAGTGGGCAGATTTCATAGACTTCAGGGTGTCGTCGACGGTGAGGGTGGTCCAGCTGTCAAGTGTCGGCTGCGTGGTGTAGGGGACGGTGGGTGTGGGTTCCACGTGAAGGTTGTCGTTGTCGAAAATGTCATAGATGGTCTTGATTTTGTGGTGGAAGAAGGCGCTGAGTCTGTCGCAGAGGTCCTTGGAGGGTGGGATGTCGGTTGTTTCACTGTTGGGTTGGGCGAACTCTTTGATGATGCTGAAGAGTTCCTTGCTGTTGTGTGCGTGGGTGGAGATTCTGTCCTGGATTGCTTTCTTCCTTGAGTGTTTGATAAGTTTGTGGTGGGCGGCGATGGCTGTTTTGAAGTTGTCGAGGTCTGCTGTGGTTTTAGAGGTCCTCCATAACTTTTCGAGGTGTCTGCAGGTTCGTCTAGTTTCTCGGAGTTCGGTGGGGAACCAGCTGGCTTTTTTGGCGTGTAGTTTAGAGGTTTTCTTTTAGGGGGGCAATGGTGTTGGCGCAGTCTGTGATCCAGTTGTGTAGGGTACAGGCGGCGGTGTTAGGGTAGCTGTCTGAGGTGGTGGGAGCGGAGCTGGTGAGTGAGGTGGTGAGCTGGTCGTCAGAGACCTTGTTCTAATTCCTGCGCTGAAGCTGGTGTGGACGTTTGCAGGTGATGTTTGTTGTGAAGGTGAAGTGGACACATTGGTGGTCCGTCCATGGGAGTTCGGAGGTGTGACTGAAGGTGATGGAGTTTCCTCCTGTGAAGATGGGGTCGAGGGTGTGTCCTGCTGAGTGTGTGGGTTCTGGTACGAACAGTTTGAGTCTGATGTTGAGGAGGTTGCCCAGGAGGGAGGTGGAGTTGGGGTCTTGGAGGCTGTCTAGGTGGAGTTGAGGTCTCCCAGCAAGGTGTAGTCAGTGAGGTGATGGCTTGCATGATGATGATGTTGGTGATGGAGTCAGAGAAAGGTGCGCGGGGTCGGGGGGGCCTGTAGATGAGGGTACCTGGGAGGGTGGTGTTCGGGTTGGTCTGTATCTTGAAGTGGAGGTGTTCCATCAGGTCTGTGGGCCCGTCGGTGTAGGTGCTCAGTCGGAGGTTTGACATGTGAGCGATGGCGATGCCTCCTCCGGGGGTTTGAGGCGGTCCTTCTGGGTGATTTTGTATCCTGTGGCGGATTGTGATCGCGATGTCAGGTTCAGAGGCGGCGTTCGTCCAGGTTTCGGTAAGGAAGGCGATGTCAGGGGTGGTGCTGTCGAGTAGGTCCAAGATTTCCGCGGTGTGTCTGTGGAGGGAGCGGACGTTGAGGGGGATGCATTGCAGGATTTGGGGTGCGCTGGCATTGTTGCTGGAGGGTGAAGGTGGGTCCTAGGTCTCGGCGTAGGAGAAGGAGTGGCGGCAGTGTCAGCAGGTGAAGGGTCCATCGGTGTTGATTGGTGAAGATAGCTTGCAGTTGTTGTTGTCCTGGCCGGTGTTGAGTGCGTAGAGGTCCAACGGCCACCTGCAGTACAAACAAAAGGAACAAGGTGTGAACTGTTTTTCCGTTGCATTTGAATGGATCCTAAAAGACCTAACAAGGCCCAAAACATTCCTCAGTGAACAGGTAGCGTGTTGCGCTGGCGTTACGCCTGCTTGGAAGAGGGCAGATGTGTAATGCAGCCTTTGGGGACAGAGAATTGGTGACATGTGAGAGCCCTAGTGTGGCACTACACCTTAGAGTGCATGTGAGTGAAGAGGAGTGTCAGAGTTGCTTATTATAATAATTCATACCACCATTGCATGATATTATGTTATAATTCAGTTTCTATAGCGCTTGTTACCGCTACGAAGCACTGGAGCACTTTTGCTGATTTATATTACGCTAGTCTGTTGGAATGCTATGGATGGAGGATTGTGTCTGGCATACGGCCTGCATGTTCGGGTGCTAAGAGAGAGGCCCAGAGTCTTCGCTTCGTCTTTGCGTGAATTTGTGGCAAAAAAGAGTGAAGGTTTTGATGCGGAAGCCTATGAGATGCTGTCACGTCATGGAAGCGGTCATACATGCGGTCATACAAGCGGTCAGGCGAACACTTACAAACTTGTTGATAATGTGCACTCAGATCACTGTGCTTGGTTTGTTAATTTTGGGGTTATAGTGGTTGTCTTGATGCACTGCGGTTTAAATTTAAATTGCTTTTTTAACTTCTTATGTGCACATAGGCAAATACTGCCCCTGTGCCCATAAGGGAAAAAATTTAAACCAAGCACTTGTTCATGTAAAACACCTCTGCCTGCTGGAGGTATAAGTAAGCCAACCATGAAAGTTTCATGGTTATAGGCAGGGCCACTGGAATTATGCGATTCTGTGGCTGCCGCGCTTTTCACATAAATAAGGATTTGCCACATAATCCACCATTTGCTGCATAATTTGCAAATATTAACAATTTAATTTTAAATGAGCTAGATATTTTTGTAGCTCAAGCGGATCAAAAGTTACTAAAAAGGCTGTGACGTGTTGCTGTGCAGTGGATGGCCTTTCGGGAAGCTTGACTAGTTACTTTTCAGTATCTTATTGCTATATTTCAAAGTTAAAAGTGGTACTAATAAGATGAAACCTTTGCTAAGACAGTGTTAACAGGTGTAAAAAAATGATCACATAATGAAGTAATAGTCACCTGCCCCAAAATGTGGTGCATAATACCACATCATTTGCCTTTTCTTGAAGCATAATTGAGTTATCTCTGCCACATAATTTGGTCCTCTCCTGCTGCATTATACCAGTGGGCCTGGGTATAGGGGAGTCTTTCACAGCATTTCCTGTCACAGTCCAGCACTGGCATAGCATGCAGCCATTAATGTAGTGCCGGATTGTGATAGGCCGTTGCCAGGATGCGTTGCCACTGCAGAGGATGGTAGAAATAGTGCAGGCTGTCCTTTGTATGTGTTCACTATTGACAAAAATTCAGTTGAGGCGTTGAACACATGGTGGGCGTTCCTGTGCCCTTTTCTCACATAGCACAGCCCTTGAAAGTGGTGCGGCAGAGCTTGACTTCAGAGAACCTGTTATGCTAAGTCAGTAACCGGATTTAATTGCAGAATTGATTTACATGAGTAAATTGGTCCTATTTAAACTCACTGCGTGCTCATTTATCAAGTATGGATTTCCGGGAGGAATGGCATGGATTTGGCTCTCCTGGACCTATGTTGGACACCCCTTAAAAGTTCCAGATGAGGTACTAAAAATGTCTAGATAGAAAACATGTTGTTTCGGGATGGAAAAAAAAAACTAAAGTTGGGGGTGATGGTAATAAGACCATTGTTCACAAGAGATAGAATGGTGTTGATAGACCTCACCAGGAAGTCAAAGTCTTGCGAGAGGAGGGTGGGAGGTGGAGTTTTCACCTATCACGACAGTGTCAAAACTCCACAAGACTTTTCACCAATCAGGACAAATTGGTATTCAAGCAATACCTCATCTGATTGAAAGAAAATCTAAATATACTCCTGCTTGGATTCAGATTTTGACAAAGGTTTGTGAGCCATAGTTAATGATGTAGGTTGGCTATTCAGGAGCTGTTACCATAGTTGCTGGCCTTCAATCATGGTACAAGGTTCATTCACTTCCCCCTTAGCAAAAATGGTGACCAAGTCAATACGGACACTGTTTCCAGTTCTGGACTTTGCGTGATGGCCTTATGCATTCTGGGTGTTGTAGGCTTATTTTGCTTCCACTGAACTAATTACACAGACACCTGAAATCATTCATTTGTTGGTGAAAAAGACAGGACTGGAGGCAGTGTAATGACCTGGAGTGAGGTAGTGATCCTCTTAGCAAGATAATTCCGATTTCAGTTTGAGAAGCAGTTTGATACATATGTTTCTCCACTCTGTAAACTGATTCGGAGGGTCTGCTTCAGGGCCTCCCCTAAGGAGAGTGCTAGATAGATGAGAACATCTCTTGTGTAGGCATGAGCAAATGTATATCATTTGCGTAGGTTGGAGAAAGTATGGTCATTGTATTATTCATTGCTTTTATATGCATTTTAGGAGGTGAGAAAGTACATGCAAGTTTATGTATTCAGTGAGATCTTTTTAAGCATTTAGAAAAGGCATGATTGCCTGCAGTAGTACCTACTTAAGCCAGTTCCGTATAGAATAGTGCTCATGGCTGTGTTCCAGTTGTCTCCAATTCTAAACGTGTCTCTGTTTATGCTATCTTTTAGGTGACCCAGCCTGCATTTCAGGCTATTTAAACAATTGTACTACTGAATTTTAACCTACAGAATATCTGAAAAAAAGAATATAGAGAGTCATTTATCACGCAGAACACTTTATTTCCAGTCTCCTCAATTTCTTGAATAAAACAATCTCTAACTATACAACTTTGTGCGGAATCTAATCTTTCTGTGTTTTAGGCAATACTTACAATCTTGTTTTTTCATTTATTGTTAATAATTGTTCCTTTGTGTCTGCCTGGTACGTTTATACTGAAACTCTTACGCAAAATCCCTTATCGAAAATGACCTCCTGCTTTTTCATATCGAACAGATAATTTCCTAATTAATCTTGGCCAAGTGTATTCTGTGCTTTTACTCACGCGCCTAGAAGCTTCAGCGTATGCTGTGCTTTAGAAGTAATTTACTGTAAAACACAGAATAGCAGCATTTCTCAAATCAGCAGGTCAACAAGTGATGATAAGGTTAGAAAAGAAAAGATTCCATGATATGATATACCCAAATAATAGGAATACACAATATTTCAGGCATAAATATTAGTGTAACGTCAGAACTAAAACCTGTTCATAGTGTCGGCTTAAAGGACCCTATGCTGAATGTTTGGTAGGCTTGTGACAGTGTTCCCTGAGGTGCACAACATCAGAGCCTCAGATGTAACAAAACAGTTCACCTGACCTCAAGGCGCTTTGTGGAGGCGCATCGTATCTTATAGCTGCAGGCTAAGCAGCACAGTATAGGTAGAGAATTGGGGTTCCCGCCTAGAAATGATTGTACATGGATGGGATTTAGTGGCAGTGGTGATGCTTTAGAGAGAAGAGGGAGGAAAATGTTAGCTGAGGAACATTTGTTTCAGCTCTGTTTTTGAAGGATGGCAGAGAGAAGAGGGTGTGTGGTGGGGGAAAGTTGCAAACTTGGGGTAAGCAACCAAGGAACGAGTGCTTCAAAGTACATCTTCACTAAAGACAGGCATCTCGAGAAGAGTGTTCGAGCTGCGTAGAAGGACATACTCCTGGAATCTTCACTTTCCAGTCTAAACAGCGAGAAGCTGTCTCCCACGGGCTTGTACTACTGTATATCGGGCCGAAGGATATCGACTTATATGAATGTCCTATAGAGCATTGAGGGACAAAGTACCGAAAGTTAAGTGCATATGGTTCAGAATAGAATCTATCTATCTGTCTGCCTGCCTGCCTGCCTATCACCAAGGTGCATTGATATGGAGGTATGTATAGAAAATCTGTACTTACCTTTCGATATTTTGAGTTTGATAATTTGTCCTCGATATTCTCATGGCTCGATATTCTGGATTCGAAATTCAGGGTGCACAAGTCTCAACCATACCTTGTATGGGACGAGCCCTCCATCCGGAGTCTGAGTTCTTGGCCCCAGGTAAGATAATTTGATTGGCTTTCACCCGGAAAATGTCTGTCAAAGAGTTATAGGGGCGGCGCATCCATGTGGACCACTCCACAAGCCTTTTGGAGCTGTTGAAGCTTGCTCCTGCACCGATGCGCAATGGAGGCAGAATGCTAAGAATAAACTCATTGGCCAGCTCTTAACTTCCTATGCTGCCTTTTCCTTCTCTCTTTTCATATATATTCGTGCCCTGGAATCTACCCACATGCTCGGAGAGAGTCTGGGCACAGGAAAAACAATATCTTTATGTAGTCTGAGTCTTCGTTACTTGTACTCCGAGGGATCTCTTACATTGTAAATATCGTCCCACCAATCCCCGGCATTGACCAAAACCAAATGTGATTTGTTCCTTTTTAGGTCTCGCCTGAGCCAGCACATGAGCTGCTCTGCGAGACATTTAGTAGTGGGCTTTTAAAAGTGCTACCACACGCTTTTGCTGGCCTAGTGCTTGCGGTTACGCGCGCAGCTTTCAGCGCCCGTTCAGGCGCCATCTGGCTTTCCTCTCGCTTGCTCTCTGAACGCTCCTCCGCCCCTCCCCCGCCGCGTCTCGCGTTAATTGGAAACATATGCTGCTTTCACTTTCGCTCGCGCGCGCACCACTTTCGAAGCCGGGCTTGTCTTGTTTTTTCTTTTAGCGCGCGCGCACAACTCCCGCTTGTTTCATCATGCCCTGGAGACTGCCCTTCTTGCCTGCATTGGTTCACGGTTGGTCTTAATAAGTAACTGTTGTGCTCTACTTTTTCTTTTGCCTTTGCTTCTTTTGTTAATTTCCTGCTCATGTTCCCTGCTCCTGCTTGTAGCTCCAAGCGCCGCCCGCGTCCTGCTTTTCCAGCAATGCGTGAACAAACCATACTTGTGTGTGCCAAACACTACCCAGAAAAATCGGCAAACAGTGAAATAAGCGAGTTTATCTCAGTGCTCGCATGACGCAGTTCAAACATAGAGCAGAGCTTTCTTGTTGGGTTGTTTATTTTGGAAACCTAAATCAATTAAAGTGAAGTTTGGGGGAATTTTACGCTGTGGATCAGTTAAAGGGGGTGTGGTATTTAAATCTGATTTTAATCACACTGTGCTGCTGGCGCTCCAGAACAAGCAGTGTGTGTAGCGCCGCAGCCACACTCCCTAATGAATTACAATGCAGCGCGTCCGTGCTGTCCGTTTACTGTGTTGTCTGTCCGTGCTGTCCGCGTCCGTGCGTCCGCGCACTCCCTACCTCCGCAACAAATGCTAAGGTTTTATTGCAGCCTCTTTCGGACTGCGAGACTCACAGATATAATGTTCCGGTTTCACATGTTGCGCTTGTCAATTAGAGAAAGAAAACAAGCTTTTCTACGACTTGCCTCCTCCGGTTGATCAACCACCAGAAAAAAAGCTTCACACGTTCCAGCTCCTAATGCGGCGGAAACACTGTGCCTTATTAGAGCTGCTTGTTAGTTAGGTTGCCTTGTTGCTAGTTGGGACTCTGCGCATGTCCTAGTGCATTTTTTATTCATAAAACCAAATTGCTTTCGGTAGTAAAACTTCTCACCATTGTTTTTTTAAAATTTTATTTTAGCGCGCGCGCGCGCGCGCACAC
The DNA here is from genome assembly GCA_963921515.1 of Calotriton arnoldi. Lineage (NCBI taxonomy): Eukaryota > Metazoa > Chordata > Amphibia > Caudata > Salamandridae > Calotriton > Calotriton arnoldi. Next base: position 3,476,841 of record CAWUFW010000186.1, read on the forward strand.
AACTCCCGGGCTTGTTGCCCTTAGACCTTTGTTCACGCGCTCCTGCCACAGCATGTAGCTACTGCCCCTGCCCGCCTTCGGTAAACTTTAGCGGCCGAGGGCTCCTGGAGAATACACGCGCCCCTGCCCGCCTTCGGTAAACTCTCCCATGCTCCACCTCCTCAGGTACGACCCTACAGCGACGACTGCTCCCCCCTCCCTTTTCCTGCACTTCCAGGCAGCACTAAAAACACACCGCCCCTGTGCGCATTTTTAGCCTCCTCCCCCACCCATAGAGTGCTTTCCAGTCCTCTATGGCTATGGACCGTGTTTCGAGCCACAAACTAGGATTCTGACCTCTGCGTTCTGGAAACCCAGCCCTCAGATCCTGCTGCCCCCCTTCCCACCCCCGGCCAAGGACTCCGAAAACTGCAAGTGTGCTCCCCCCACAGCTCCAGGCATCCAAGGAGGGGCCCTGGCGTCGCGCCTCCTCCCTTAAACAGTTGACGAAAGCCGGTTTATTATTGGTCTCCCAGGCGCCGTGAATACATCTCTCGCGGTCCAAGGTTGGTGCGAACTATCATTTTAAACTTATTTTTCTTTGACATTGTTGCAAAGAAGCCAGAACTTAAAGTTCCATCATGAGTGCCCATAAAACGACCAGGCACCCCCCTCTCTCCTGGGAATTAATCAGAAATGTCGCGCTTAAGCTGTAAACTTAGTAAGCTAAAGTGCGGGTGCAGCGATTGCTTAAAAGTAACCAAATAGACATTTTTTTCTATTTCTTTACTTTTTAAGCAATTATGGCATCTGCGCTTTAGCTTCCGATGTATACAGCTAAAGTGCGAATGAGCACTAAATGTCTCGCATTTGCCAAAGTTTGAAGTATTGGCATTGTAAATGACAATGGCTTTTATTTGGTTTTCAAAACACATAAATAAAAGGCATTATCATTTACAATGCCAATACCTCAAACTCTTTCAAATGCGAGACTATTGCATTGCAAATGCTTGTGTTAATTATAAGCTGTGGTCTGCCTAGTCACAGACAGAAGAGGCCCATACAGAACCCCACCCCCCATTTACCACCCATACAACCTCACATCCCCCCCTCGTACCAACCAGATGTGAGGCACCGCCCCATGTATCACAGCCAGCCCCCACCCCGTTCTCCTTATCTGTAACATTCTTTCCTTTGGACGACCTCCCCCCCCCATTAAACCTTGTAACCAGACACGTCGCTGCCTCTTCTCTATCTGCCCAAACCAGTGCCCCCCTGCCCCCCCCCCTCCGGCGCACCTCTGTCTCTGCCCCAACCCCAATCAGTGTGCATGCGTCTGCCTTCCTGAGCCCCCCCTCCTCCTTTACCTGACCCGCATTGATAACGCCCTCCCCACCATACTCCAAAACCACCCGATCGTGCTTACTCCGCACAACCCCCTCCCCCTCACATAACATCCTGTCGGGTTCCCATCCAAACCATCATATCTGCCAAGTAGATCAAAGGACCCCAACCGACCTCAGAAGGATGAAAGGCTTAGGCATAAAGACCAGCCTCGAACCGCCATCAAATGACACACACTGCTCCCCCAACCCTCTCACCATACGGGTTGGAGCCAAAACGGCAATCACTTCTTGGGCAGAGGACCGACACCCTCCCCCCGCCATAGACAGACCTCCACAACGTCAAACATTCTTCCTGTACTTTAGAAGGTGACCATGTTTGTACACCTGGGTTCCGCTCCCCCCTCTTGGAGGCGAGCCGCCGCACATTGGGGTGGGGTAACTGTCTGATTCATTAAGTGCCTCTGTGGCTCAAACTTTCCCACAAGTGAGTTCTGACAGCCCGTCCGTCCCTTTGCAGTTATGGCATTCTCGCGAGCAGGTCCGTGACTGCTGGGAAGTCAAGCAACTTTCTCTGAAAAGCTGCAGTTTTAGCTGGACAAATACTATAAATAGACACCATTTCTTACAAATGTCTTTTTATTTTTATTTATGACGGACACTGTGAATCGGAGGCAAGTAGGGTATCTGATATTCCTTTGTTAACGTGCGTAATGGACGACGTGCTCTACTGTTTTCATGTGTTTTTTGTAACTTTTTGCAAGGTTCCTTTGTTGATGCTCGTGGGATTAGAGGACGATTAGACCCCTGTGATTTTGGTCAATTGTGCATCCCCTCACAACCCCTTCCCTCCTGCACTGCTGGGATGTTCTGTCCCGTTGTCTCCTAGCGGCGCTGTTGAGGCCTCCAGGTTTTTGTGAGCATGCCAGCTGGGCATGATGGGGGGAACAAGAGTGCTCACACCATTCGTTTGTGTACTGATTAATGTTAAATTTGGCCTCCGTGTTCACTGTACGTCTCAAGTTGTGCAGCGAGTGCATGCACACTGTTGGCAGGTTTTCAATGTGGTGCCAGACTTTAATAAAAGGTGCAATGTGGTTCATGTAGGGGGTAGTCTTGGGTGAGCCTTTTGAGCACACCGGCCGGGCGTCATGGGGGGAACAAGGGTGCTGGATTTATTCATTTGTGTGCGGCATAATGTTAAATTTGACCGCCGTGTTCACTACGCATCACGAATTATGCATCACGTTGCGTGTGGGCTGTTGGCGAGTTGTTTCGAGTGTTTCAATGTGGTGCTTGATTTAATAAAGGGCGCAATGTGGTCGGTTTATGGTGGGGTCTCAACGGCTAGGTGGGCATTGTTCATGGAGCTGCAGGTAAGGGAGCTTAGGGGCTGGCTCGGGTCCTTTGTCCTGAGTGTGCACCCTGGTTTTCTCTTGTTATTGCTCTGTTCTTGTTCCTGATTTATAAGCACACCAGCATGAAAACTGCTATATGTTTGGAACGCTGAAACTTGTTTGCTTTTCTTGCCCATGGTTTCCTCGCTCTTCTTTCTAAAATTCACTGTAAACCATTTCTTGGCATCTAACGTTGCTGCAATCTCGGAATCCTCTATTCCTCCCAGACTTTTTGTGTTACCTCCTCTCTGTCCTCTCTTCCTTCTTACTGCCCTCATTTGTCTTCCTCTCTGCCCTGCATTTAAACTCCATTGAAGGCGTACTGTCCTGTGAAAGGTTTAAATCACCCTTTTAATTCAAGCATTTTGTATCTTATTTGCACCAAGGTTAAGCTTGCAGCCCACAACCAGTGATCTCTATGTGCAATTTACATAACCCAATTCAAGTAATCCATTGTTGTGAACACTGGCGTTTGTAAATGTAACTCACCACTTTGCATACTCCGTAAGTAAGAACGAATACTGGGGCCCTGATAGCGCTGGATCTGTCAGTCGCCTTCAACACTTTTACCTCTCCATATAAGCGCTGTCATCATAAACCCCACTGAGAAGATATAACTTACTGAGCACTAAAGATTTCAGCACTTTTATGAATATGCAAATGACGTTACAACATATGAATCCTTTTGGGAGTGCAGTTCAGGATTGAATGAGTACTTGGATCAGAAGGAGAGGCTTGAGTAATCCCCAACTTTAAAGAACATAGGCTGAAGTCGAGGAACTAATTTGCATGTGAAAATATCTGCCTGGGCTCACTGAGGATGAAGAATAGGGAAGGCTCCTGGGTGAGGCATCTGTTCATTTTGTGGCAGGTGAAGGGCTAGGGATCAAGCCTGTCTGCTGGACTATGTCTTTTTCAATAGACGTGATTTATGTAGCCGCCATAACCCAATGACAATCTTTACTTATTAGCACAAGTATAGACATGGTCTGCTATATTTTTCAGTGCCTATCTGGCCCTGTTGGGAAACTGACCTCGTCTCCTTGTATCTATGCCAGTGATGCAGTCAGTGGTCAAGCTGTGTCCTTGAAGGGAAGGATGCTTTGTCCTCCTGCCTTTTGGCCATTGATTTATTAATGAATTGTAACTTCTACAAAATGAACCTGATATGATGCTGGCTAGTGTCCTTCTCATTTACTGACCCTGACCTAAATCTCAAGTACAACCCCTTCACCTATTTTTTAAGTGTGAAATCTAAAAGTGGTCATGAATATAAAGCTGTTTTGATACCACACATTTCTTTTGTGGTGAACACCGGCTTTAACCACCTATGCATCAACAAAGCACTCGTGTGTTTTTTTTAGTAATTTCCGTAGAGAACAAGCTGTCATGTGTCTGGCGCTGTCAGGATTAGAGTGCGTTGTCTCCAGATCTGTGATATATCTACCCAGACACTGCAGTAGCTCCAGAACCAGGCTGTTTACATGGTGTCACATCAAACTTTAGTTGCATACGCTGTCAACTATTCATGAACTCCCCTAGCAAATGGTATAATAATTAGTACTTTTTCTGTCCCGTTTTTAATGAACAAACTTCGGTTCAACAGAAAGTTATTTGCAAATCGGTTCAAATACATATTTGTAAAGTAATAGAAACAAGCATTGGCATAGCCAATAGGTCTCGCCTTGGGGACCTTATAAGTGTTTAGCCATGCAACAGTTGATGTTGTTGCACCAAGGATATTGTGCTGCTTAACTAAATACTTATAAGGTCCCAAAAGCGAGACCTATTGGCTATGCCAATGCTTGTTATAGATAGAAGCTAGTGTGCCTATGGCGGTTTGGCCGCTTGTGGCCAGGGCCCCAATAGGGGCCAGCACTGAGGGGACATTGTGCCCCAGGTCCCCTGCTTCCAAGAGCCCTGCGTAGATTTCTAATTGTAAGCAAATCAATCTTCATTATTAATTATGCAGCATACATGTCCTCACCACTAGATGGCGCCAGATGCCATGTTTTCTCTCTGTTAATACTTTGAAAAGGATAATTGTTGCACCTGCCCAAAACGGAACCATCATCGAGTGGGCTGCACATTATTTTGGTCCCCGGCCTCGCAACATCTGACAAGCCTACGCAGGGCGTTAAGTGGGCCGGGTCGCGCCCGTGCTCAGCACCGGCAGCTCTCAAAAGCAGATGTCGAGACGGGTCCCTATGGGGCTCTCCATTTTTGCCCTCACTGCCTTTGGGGTAACTTCGAAGAGACTCGTTAAAGTTCTTTCACAGTCTCATCATTTCAGAACTGAAGGATTGTTATATTATACTCAACGAAGTCATAGTTGTTGCTTATGCAATTAACAACCATCGACAAAGCCAATAGTCAGGGCACAAGTCCTAAAAAAAGAAGTTGGGTGACTAACCTAGTTAGGCAGTATGGAAGTGACATCACGGCGCGTGGCATCACGGCGCATGAGATCACGGCGCATGACATTACATGTGACATCACAGGAATTGACATAATAGGAAGTGGCAACACAAGCCACGACTTTAATATGTACGTGTGATGTAAAGCGCTCTGACACTGCTTTGGGATGAGTAGCGCTATACAAGAAAAAATCGTGGTACTTAAATTATTTCAACGCCTCCTCAGGGGTAGTAAGCGCTATAAAAATTACATTTAGTATTATGTAAATACTGGGAGAGACCAACACATATGACATTCTTAAAGTGCATGCATATCTAGTAAACAGAGCCTGAACAAAGTGAAAAGCTGCCTCTCTTAAGTATGTGTGAAGTGCTAACCTTTGTTTCCCCTCTGCTGCATTTGCTTCTAGGTGTGAGGCTCCTGACTGCTCACAGCCAAGTGACTCGAACAAAAGGAGGCCTGATGATCTCTCAAATTTGGCCTTTGTTATCGCCCAGCTGGAGTCTGAAATAGATAACACAGCCCCCTCCCCGCCTGCACGTTGTCGCAGATGGAAAGCAGACAACGTGCAGGCGCTGCTGAAAGTGTCCCAGTGTTTGGAAATTACACCGGGACGAGTTCAGAACATTATTTAGTGGGGCCCAACTTCTTGGCAGGGCGTCCACCCTGTGAAAATAGTGGGTGGACTCCGTGCACCCGCGTGTACCCCCGACTCGTGCCCTGCCAATAGTTTTGGCTTGCTGTAGGTGTAACGTTACTTGTTGTATTATATATCTGGATGCAATGACCAGCGTCTGATTGGTAACGCGGGCACTCGGCAATGCCCGAGGGGCCTGTCTCCAGTTCCAGCTGTGGGCTGCTTTTTTTAGCAGCCTGGGGGGCTATTTGGGCAGTTTCTGCGTTGTTCGAGGTCGCCAGGGGCCCTGAGTGGCCTTTCTGGAAGCGGATGGGCGTCCATTACCTCCCTCTTATCAACGGCAGAGGTGTCACTCCCTTTCCCTCTCTTTCTCTCCCTTTAATATATACATATGGAGCGGGGGGCAGGGGGCCTGAGCAATGTTTCATGGAAAACGGCGATAACCTTGCTGATACGACCCTGTGGTCGTATCAGCATAATCCACCCCCCCATGTTAGATATGGCTAACACCTGCTAATTGCAGGTGTTAAATAAATAGCGATGACCTCGGTTAGCGCGACTTTTCACGTCGCTAACTGGGGCCATGGCCACCTTGCTAATAGGCGATAGGCCTGTTAGCGGGTGTTTCCCAGGTTTGTTCGTCGGAACGCCCACTTTGCATGTCATTAGCGATAAATATCGCTGACATGCAAAGCGGTAAAAACACGGGCGCTTAATGCTCGAAAACTGTCGCTAACTGCTGTTAGAGACAGTTTGCTGATAGGGCGATAAGAATATCGCCGCTTTAGCGGTAAAAGTGCCGCTAAAGCGGCGATAGTGCCCTTGCTAATATGCCCCAGAGCGCGATAGGGACCCGTTTCGAGGCCCCCTTTTAAAAACTGCCGGTGCTCAGCACCGGCGGGACCCGGCCCACTTAAAGCCCTGCCTCTTTCCATCTCGCATTCTTTACCCCATAGTTCACAAATGTTTAAAAAAGGCTACTGATATATTTTAAGAACCTGCCTGAGCCTAAACACCAAGGCTCACAACAGAAGTCTTTTGAGGGTTGTAGGACGGGAATTTCCCTCCTCTGCTCAGAGAGGTTTCCACTGCCCTAAAAATACTTCAACTTCCTGCATTTATGAAAAACAGCGGCTACTTACATAAACACGAGAGATTATTATATACGCACTGGGCCACTGAAATGAAGATATTCTGCTTTCTGAGCTCTTCCCTCGCAACCGTGGATTCGCCATATTTTACACATCATACATCTATATTGAAATTTGAAGGGTTCAAGTACAAAAAATGTTTCTGTATTAAACAGATTAAAAGTTGCTATCGAACATTAACTGATACACAATTCCCTGTACGATTCCTCCAATCAGAAGCTAAACATGTAAAAGTTATTATGGGCAATTTGTAGGATTGGGGACCAGCTGATCTGTAGCAGGAAACAAAAGCTTACCTTACAAGTTTTTAGATGTAATTCAAACAGGATTTAATAGATGGTTGCTTAGGTTCCTTTCACATCACCGTGTTCTTAAAGGAGCCGTCAATTCAAGAGGTCACTGAGAGATTAGAAGAAACTGAAACTTTTTGCATCTCTTTTTAAGTTCTGATGTTTTGAATGGAAAAGTGCCTCCTAGTGAGACAATCACATGACCTATATAAAATGTAGGCCACTGCTCTGCAGCACTGTTTGTTATTGAACGAGGCCTGATAGTGTGAACGCAGAGAGCTGGGAAGCACAGAATAAAAGAGGCACACCTTTTATTGCAGTGTGTTCATGCTGCCTTCTTTTATGCTGCATGTTATACCGTACATTTTACTCAAACTATTTTACTGCAGGATGAACAAAGGGAAGTTCTGCCAAAAGGAGTTCCAAATGAACTTATGCAAGAAAAAAAAGAATGAATTGTTGGAGAATAACATTTTGGCTAGGCTGTGCTGAATGCTGGAAATTAAATCCCAAATCATGCCTTTGTGCTGGTATTCGTCACTTTTGTGTGACACTGTACCGCTGCAACATCTTGATACACCTGGCCCTGAGCTTTCACAAGCACGCTGCCTCTTTCTTATGTGACACATTTACCAGTGTGCCAACTTCTGATAAGGGAGTTGAAGTGAAGGACAGATGCAGGCTGTTAGCCCCACCCCCACTATTTTGTTAGCTGCTCATCTTCTTGGGGGGGCAGAGGCAACAGGGCGCCAGGAGAAGGTACCCTTCACTCATCACTGAAGACCAGGCCCTGCCGTGCGCCCTGTCTTTGGTGGTCAGTTTTTATAAATTGCTAAATCTATATTGCTGGTGGGGACAGAAAAGATGGCAAGGCCCTGCTCTTAGCCTCTCACCCATGTGTGAAACCTGATCCCGGCATGTAATGGAATACTAGTACATCCCCTCCCCCATTCCTAGTCCAGGCCCCCTCAGAGGGTCTCCTATCAACCTGGTGGGACCCCCCAGCCCCATCTCCCACTTCTTCCGGCTGCACTACTGTGCTTAATTTGTGCCGGTGGTTGCAAGTGGTAGGCACCAGCACTTACTGGCAGAAAAGGGCAAACAAAGGAGAAGAAACAGATAGCACAAAAGTGACAAGTGGAGGGAGAAGGAATAGAAAAGAACCTGCAAGAGATAAACGAACAGGAAGTGTAGGGTGGTGGAAGAGAGAGGCATGAAGTGGAATCAAGACTAGACCGCCTCCCGACAACAGCAGCACGTTGCAGCACTGTCCTGAGAACAACTGCACTTAGTTTATTGATTTTTGGGGGGGGGATTTTTTGGGAGTTTACAATTAAAGTACTGACTGTACAATTCTTTAATGGAACATTTTCTTTATACCAACGATGCAGGCACAACAGTAACACGTTTTAAAATCTTTGTTCGACTTCTGACCATTGTTTTTTTAATTATTATTTTTTTTTTTCACTGATGGGGGATTTTACTTGTGTTTCACAACGTATTTTCATTTCCTTCTTGTGCTTCTGTTTTTCCTTTCCTCTCTCCTGAGACACAATCTGCCCAGACAAGAAGAATCCATATGTGTACTTCCCCCGCCCACGCCCTCATTTCCAATTCGAGAACCTATAAGATAAATAACCACTCGGATGTAGTTCAGTGAACTGTAAAATGCAAAAAAGAAATAAAAAGCACAGCTGGTTCCTGACATCAACAATGGATCTTATAAGGTCTCTCAGGTCTGTAAAAAGAGTGCCATTGAGTCGAGTATCATTAATGGCCCTATTACTAAACGGTAATCTTTATTACCCCAGTTCGGAATTCTCCTCGTCCCAGTCCTAACTTGTGAGGTATTTCTGCCTCCGACAGTGATTTTCCACCCTAGGGATCTGAGATCCCTACAGCTTTAAGCTGTCTTTTATTTCTAAATAGAAGAATAAAGCCCCCTCCCCCCTGCCCATCCTCCTGTAATATACCAAGTCCATTACCTTTGACGGTGTGTTTCAGAACATCCACTAGGGTGACTAACCGTCCGTAAATTTCACAGACCGTCCGTTATTTTAGTATGATGTCTGTAAGGCGTCCTTAATTTGGGGTCCCCCAATTACGGAAGCCTTACAGACATCATACTAAAATCAAATTGGGGAATTTCAGGAAGGTATGCTGTTCCCCTGCGAGAGGCCCTATGAGTTTAAAAGTTTCCACTCGGGGCCTCTCGCACCCATCTTTTAATCTGTAGACTGAGGCTGCCTGCAGCCTCCTCCCCCTCCCCCCCCCCCCGGACCTCGCAAAGACTGTGGACTGGCCTATTGTCATTCTGAGACTGCAGACGATTATCACAAATAGAATGACAATGGGCCCTATTATAGTGACAGCATGTCGTGTGCCTCCTCCTGCACAAATCTTGATTGCAGATAGGGCCTCATGTCGCTTAGCAAAGCTGGGCGCATACTGAAAAACTGTAAAGTGCACGATTGTCTCAACCTTATATAAACTTATTTTGACCTGTACTTATTTTGGTTGTCTATTTACTTATATACTATTGTGCGACCTCCCCTGATATGTCTGTAAAACGTATGTTTTGTCCCAAATGTTTTTGTCCTGAATTTTGACCTTCTGTCCCGAAATTTGACCCTTTGTCCTGAACTTTTACACTGACCGTCCTGAATTTGCACCCATGCCAGTTGGTCAACCTAACATCCACTGACCGGTGACAGTACTGTTCTGTAAAAAGTATTGCTGGACTGCTGAGAAGTACTGACACAAGGAGATGATGGACGGAGCGCTGAAACATTTCAGACACTCACCCCCAGTCACAGATCTGGGTTGAATCCATCGTCATTCTTTAGCTCACTTCGCCACCTCAGTTCAGACCCATCTATATGCAAATCAGTCTTGACCCTGTGCCTTATGGGAACAGACCGAACTGCCAAGCCAGGTCTTCCATGAACCGGAAACAAGCATCCTGGGACCGGTTTCTGGGTAACACCCTTCATCAGCCAGGCTAGCTTGAATCCAGTGGCAAAGTGAGCAAGGGACCCACGTCTGGGCATACCCTGCCAACTTAGGGCGAACAAAGCAAACACAAGGAGATGATGGACGGAGCGCTGAAACATTTCAGACACTCACCCCCAGTCACAGATCTGGGTTGAAAGCCCGAAACCGGTCCTAGGATGCTTGTTTCCAGTCCAGGGAGGACCTGGCCTGGCAGTTCGGACTGGACTGTTCCCATTGGGGCGCAGGGTCAAGACTGATTTGCATATGGCTGGGTCCAAACTGGAATGGCATGGTGAGCAAAAAAACGATGGATTTAGGCCCAGATCTCTGTACTGGGGTGAATGTATGACATTGTTCTGCATTCTGTCCATCAATTGTTCTTTTTGCATTCGAGAAGTACTGACACTGCACCTTAGTGCTAAAAATAGAACCTAACTCTACATTCTCACCGCTGAGTCCTAAAACATTGACAGGTGGGTGGGTTCGTCTCAGTCCTAGGCAGACGGTCTGTAGTGTCAGGGGTACAACAAGTGCCGGGTGACTACTGTTGGTAGATTTGTAGTGGACTCCATAGAGGGAGGGGTCTGTGCATTCTGGTGAGCAAGCTAATGGTTGGCCATATACCACTTAGGGAATGGCCAAAATACTGGTTCATTTTAATCACAATAAGGGACTGGTGTGGTGCTGTATTCTACAGGGACCATCAGAGCAGAAGACAGGCCAGGTCTATTTGATGCCAGGGAGGATAGTTGCACCTTGCTTCGTTGAGCGCCAGTTGCTGCGTGAGATTCATTTCTCATGTGACACCTGCACCGAAGGGGCTGACACTGAAGTGAGGGAGAGGTTGAGTTAGTAGGAATGATGTCATCCCTTGGCAGTGCGAGCGAACAATAGCAAAGTTTTATGATTGACCTGCCCTTATAAGGTTGCGGCAACCAACATGTCATCAAAGTGAGTAGATGTGAAATTGAGAATAGTAAATCTATACTTCCCTATGTATGCTTACCATAACCGATGTGTTGATAGTCGATGGATGTGCAGGATGATACTTTTCTATCCCTCATCTATCCTTCTCTAGCCAAATAACTGACTAATATCCACGACTCCAATTACTTTCATATTTCACTATACTAATTCACCACTAATCCTTTATGGGTTCCGGAGTAGCATGCTACTCAACAAAAAAGCGCTTCAACACCTCATCAGGGGTAGCAAGCGCTATATAAATGCAAACCTTTTCCCTGTTCTATCCCTGCACTATCCTTCTCAATCCAAATAACTGCCTAACATATCCACCACTCAAATTACTTTCATATTTCACTATACTAATTCAACACTAATCCTTTATGGGTTCCAGGGTAGCGTCCTACTCACCAAAAAAGCGCTTCAACACCTCATCAGGGGTAGCAAGCGCTATGTAAATGCAAACCTTTTTCCCTTCTCTATCCCTCCACTATCCTTCTCAATCCAAATAACTGACTAACATATCCACCACTCAAATTACTTTCATATTTCACTATACTAATTCACCACTAATCCTTTATGGGTTGCGGAGTAGCATGCTACCCGCTGAAAAAGCGCTTTAACACCTCATCAGGGGTAGCAAGCGCTATATAAATGCAAACCTTTTCCCTGTTCTATCCCTGCACTATCCTTCTCAATCCAAATAACAGACTAACATAACCACAACTCAAATTACTTTCATATTTCACTATACTAATTCAACACTAACACTGTATGGGTTCCAGAGTAGCGTGGAACACACCGAAAAAGCGCTTCAACACCCCATCAGGGGTAGCAAGCACTATATAAATGCAAACCTTTTTATTTTCTCTATCCCTCCACTATCCTTCTCAATCCGAACAACTGACTAACATTTGGCCAACATGGATAGGTGCCCCTCTGGTAGCGCTTAGAGACCTGCTGGTGATAATGCGCTCGATAAATATAAATTACATTACATATCCACATCTCAAATTACTTTGATATTTCACTATACTAATTCACCAATAATCCTTTATGGGTTCCGGATGAGCGTGCTACTCGCCGAAAAAGCACTTCCACTCCTCATCAGGGGTAGTAAGCACTATATACATGCAATTACAATACAATACAATTACTGATCTCGAAATTGTGACTTACTAACACCTTATTGCTTTAAAAAATAGTAAGATACAGTAAATAAATATTGACTTATGTATGAAATTAAAGAATTTCACATATCTGTGGGCAGAGTTCTAGTGTTCTTTGTCGCGTCGACTGTTGATGGACCCAATGTGATGTGCCCTCCCCACTTCATACCCTACCTCCCCTTGGACCGACTATACTCCACCTCGCCTCCTGAGTCATCAGCCCTGTGTGGAACATCTGCTTCCTATGCAGATTTTCATGAACGAAAGTCTCTTTCCAAAAGAGGAACTGGCCGTAACAGTTGCTTCAGAATGGTCTGTGGTTTCCTGTGGTGGACTGATAGACAGACAAAGCATGGGTACAGCAGAAGGCCCGAGGATTTTGTAACACCACATGTTGACTCTGAGCAACGTGTGTGCGTGCTCCAAGCCACCAACACTACTTCTGTCCCTCTCCGAAAGATTGCGAAAGAGAAGTCTCGAAACCCGGTGTGATTTTTACTACCAGACATAGGCCCACCCCTTCTCGCTTGGACCAACGGGCCAGTCCCTAAAAAAAGCTCAATGCTATAAACTTTGATAAATCTAACGTTGGCTGCCACCGATTAAGGTTTCCAAATAATTGTTGTTTCAGTTACCCAAATAAGGGGCACTTATTTTATTATAAGGATTAAAGGTCCCCACAGGGATTCGAACTTGTGATGAGCAATGGTAAATCCGATTTTTGTAATAAGTGCATTCATCTGAAGATCTATCTTTGGTAGTTTGAGGCTGAGTCAGGCATGTGTTAGGCAAGCCTATACAATATAGGCCTAATGTTGGAGACGATCCACTTCCATGGAACAGAGGGGTGCTTAATTCGTAAAAAATTAAGTGCCAGGGCCCGAGGTATTTCTCAGGATTGTACGTCAAGCGGTACCAACCACACTTCCTGCCACTGCTGCCAAATGACAGTGCCAGCTTTACCTTTCTAGCCACCCCACTTATACAAGGGTTCCATTTTGGACTATTCCAGGTCACCTGAAGATGTATGGATGGCCTGAATTTTTTAGTTTTATCATATTTGTAAATTACATTGTTTTTAAAAAATATATATTATGCTGATTTGCCCTGTTGAAAATATTAATAATAATTCCTATTTGTAAAGCATGAACGTATCACCCTTTAAGGGTTTCAAGGCGCTGGGGGCCGTCGGGGAGATTAAGTGAGCTATTGCCCAGAGTCACATGATGAAGAGCTGAGCTGCCACCGGGGAATCAAGCAGCGAGCCCTGCGCTCCGGAGTCAGCCACTCTGGCCGCTGCGCCATACCTCTCCTCTAAAAAAAAAAAAAAAGGGCAGACAACGCCACCATATGGTAGACCATGATAAATAACTGCTGGTGTTTTTTTTAAATAAGTGCCAACGTCGAGCACGGGCAAACTAAGCACTGGCATATATTATGCACCATAGAAAAGCAGTCTTAGCCTTGTAGTACAGGTGCTTCCCATCATCTAAACAGAACTTTTGCCTTACATAAGTGATCTGGATTTTATTCTCACCTGGGAAATCTTTCCTTGACTCTGCGTACAGACAAGCAAAGTCTTCCAGACTGTCATGACTCCGCCCACTGTCACCAAGCTGCCCTGATAGCCCAAACCCTCCCAAGACCTATACTCCAACTTTAACAACTTAAAAAAAAGTCTAAGGGCCTCATTTAGCAGGTGAACCAACATAAATTGGTTGTTCACCAATTCCTCCAAACGTCTGCTTCCCAACCTCCATTTAGAGGTGGTGGAACCACAGGTTTTCTAATGGCAGCAGCTCAGCTGGCGTTGGCATCAGAAGTCCTTGACCTGATTACCCATGCAGCACTGGGCCAAAGGTCCACATTATGGTCGAGCTGCCCTATTAAAAGCAGACCGACATCAGTAGATTTCGCTATATGAGACCACCATGCAAGGCATGGCCCATCCCAGGCTGGCACAATGGCCGCAAAATGCAGGGAGAAATCTCCCTGTGCATCAGAACTATTGATTTTTTTGTTTTTCAAGAACAAACTCATCCTTCGGGAGTTTATTCTTGAAAAACAAAAATGCTTGCTAAGCGGGCTCCAACCAACATGGTGCCCGCTCAGCAAAGTCTTCAGTCTTCAGAGCAACCGCCACACAAGAGGTTGCTCTAAAAGGGTGAAAGGCAAGCACCATTGCACCATATATTGTTCCTGCCAGCACTGCCAATCACAGTATGAACACAACTACTAACCATCACACCCTTACATTTGTGACAATTCATACTATTCCAGGCCCCCAAAGCTATAAGAATGGCTTGGTGGCAAGTATTAGTCATTGTTAATGTATATTGAATTAATAAACAGCTTTTGTCGTGCTCATCTAAATTAGGCAGACAGCGTCACCATGTGCTGACAATTAAGTGCAGGTGGCGAGCAACGGAAACCACTTGCTCAAATTAAGCACTGGTGTCCACTGAACTGGTGGCCGTCTGCCCCTCTGATGTGGGCCTAAGACACCACCCACTCTCAAGTGAGCAAACCTGTCTCCCTAAACCTTCACTCCAGCCCACAGCCAACCAGCCACTAGCATCATGTTCCGCTTCAACAGCATTGACGCTACCTGCACAGAAGACTCATCGAGACCCCAAGGCTCTCACAAGCTCCAGGTCATGCCATCTCTACCACACGAAAAAAGGAATTTGTTACCTTCACCTAGTTCACTCCACCCTGCTCAGAGATCAACGTGACTTTCACAGTTACCACAGCTTTCTAACACAAACAGGCAGTCTCACCCACCTTCCCCAAAACAGTGCCACTTGAGCCAACCAGGCTGCGCATCTATGCCTGATTCCATTGGCTCTCAAAACCTCTTGAAGGAACTTTAGTGGCTCAATTCCACAGGTCAGAGAAGGTCACTTTCTCTTGACAAATATTGAGTTTTTGAGTAACCCATGCCCTCACCTCTCTCAATTCATATCCTCTTCTACGTGTTGTCACACCTAGACACCAAACCTACTCTCCCACTTCTGCATAAATTCCACCACATTCCAGCAAGTGAAGTGTCCACTTGGTTTCTTCGAGGAAGGGAGCAGAGGTCTGAACATCTTGGAAGAGTGGACGGACTGCGGTGTTCGCAAAGTGAACGGCTCCAAACCAAGGTAGTTCTACGTGGTCCAAACTACTAAGCATACCTCTCATGACCTTCTTCAATCATTCTGGATTCATCACCCCTTTGCCAAAAACCTAGAAGGTCACCTTTACAGGGCCCTCAGCCTACATACTCAAGTGAGCCAACAGAACCATACCAGCTAAGAAGGATGCAACAAACCTATGCATATTGGCCCCGAAACCGGACCTAGGATGTTTGTTTCCAGTCCAGGGAGGACCTGGCCTGGCAATTCGGTCTGGACTGTTCCCAATGGGTGCAGGGTAAAGACTGATTTGCACGTGGCTGGGTTCAAACTGGAATGGCATGGGGAGCAAAATAACGATGGGTTTAGGCCCAGATCTCTGTACTGAGGTGAATGTATGACATTGTTCTGCATTCTGTCCATCAATTGTTCTTTTTGCATTTTTCACCCGAGTGGGACAGGTATGCCCAGACGTGGGTCCCGTGCTCTCCATGCCACTGGGGTCAAGCTATCCTGGCTGATGAGGGTGAAACCCTGAAACCGGTCCTAGGATGTTTGTTTCCAGTCCAGGGAGGACCTGGCCTGGCAGTTCGGGCTGGATTGTTCCCATTGGGCGCAGGGTCAAGACTGATTTGCATATGGCAGGGTTCAAACTGGAATGACATGGGGAGCAAAAAAAGTTGGATTTAGGCCCAGATCTCTGTACTGGGGTGAATGTATGACATTGTTCTGCATTCTGTCCATCAATTGTTCTTTTTACTAACAAATGCAGCTCAGGCACTGCTAACTGTGATCTAAAGACAAAAGATGACGCCTCAGCTAAGCCAACCCCAATGGCGTAGCTCTTCCTCATACTACTATTACCCTTCTAAACTCTTCAGCTGCAGGGGCAAATGCTTTGTAGTGCAATACCCCAAACTATAGGACAGTCTACCAGTGAAAAGCCGTGGAGTGCCGGCCCATCCGGCCTTCAGCGAGAGACTCAACCTCTTTCTCTTCTACCTGAAATCAATACTCAACCTACAACTCCTGCCCCCAAATTGCCCTACTGTCGCTTTAAACTCAGTTTGACCAAACTTTCTGCTGATCCTCATCCCTGTTATTGTATGTTATATACTTTCCTAATAAGTAACACATTATCAGTAGGGTTTTAAGGCGCTAGGAAAAAGCCAAACAATACATGTGAAGATTTAGAGAAAATCATTCAAGATGACAAGAGGGATAGGTTCAAAGCTTTCTCTGGAAGGATGTCATATTGGTCTTGCTCCTCAACACATAGATTTCTTCAGTTAGGCTTATGATATTGTTTCTTATAAAACAAGTGCTCCCACTCACCTGAGCAAAGCTTTCACCAGGTCTTTATATGATGTAGTTTCCTACGGGACCAGTGTTCCTCACCTGAAGCGAGCACTCTTCTGATCTGAATATGACATGGGTTCTATCTCACCTGAAAAAAGGCTTCATCAGATCTGCATATCACATAGTTCCCTTAAAGAAAAGTGTCTCTCACCAGAGCAAAGCTTTCTTCAGATCTATATATGATATAGTTCTCTACAAGACAGGTGTTCCCTCTAACCTGAAGCAAGTTGTCTCGGGACCTGTATAAGATATAGATAGTTGTATGAAAAGTTTTCCATCTCACATGCAGAAAGCTTTAGGCACTCTATAAACAAACGTGTTCATTAGATCAATTGAAGAATATTGGGAATTTCCACAAAAACAGACAAGTGCAATATTTAGGGATGGCTGCATTCCCATGACTCCAGCTCCTGTATTCTTGACTAATCCATGTGTCTTCACCCAATTGGAGCCGCAGCCCGTGCAGGTAAGGGAGGTGGGGCCGGACTGGGGGGGGGAGGGGGATTCGACATACGAACACGAGGGAAAATTAAATAAATAATTAATTTCCCCTCGTCGTCTGTCGAAATCCCCCCCCCCCCAACCCGGCACCACCGCTCTTACCTGATCGGGCCGTGGCTGCCCGATTGAAAGGTTTTATGTACAGACTTGTTACAATGCACAGCACATATGTTCTAAGGGCTTCATTACTCAATCAATGCAAATACAATTGTCATACCACAGCACTTTCAGTCACATGAGAAAGACCAACTTGTGTCATTACCGTGAATACATTTATTGACATATTTACAATTTCAAAATATGAACAATATTTACAATGAGTGATAAATGTGAGAGGCGATGGAGTGGGCAGTTCAAACACCGGAAGTGGATAGCAGCAGAGTTTGAACAAATGGTCATCAGATAAAGGGAGGACAAGGAATCTAATTTTTTAAGACTTGGCGGATAGATGAAGAGCACTTTATCACTCACTGGAGAAACCTTCTCCTACATCGCTGCGAAGACCTGGAACTCCTTACCTCTGCATCTCAGGCAATCTCCGTCTTTGCCTCAATTCAGGAAGGACCTCAAGACCTGGCTCTTCGACTGAACAGCAGACCCTCACCTGTTCCCACCCACTCAGCGCCTTGGGACCCTTACGGGTGAGTAGTTGCACTTTACAAGAACACTGATTGATTGATTGGAGCCACAACCTGACTTGCCAAAGATGAAGCACAAACAAGAAGAAAAGAGAAAAGAATAACAAGGTCAAAGGAAGAAAGAAACCTGTGACGTGTACATTAGCAGAAGACAAAGCATAGATAAAGATTGCACTGAGCAAGAGCTTTGCATTAGGAAAAGGGAGGAAAGGACCCATAGAAAGAGGGAAACCTGAAGGAGGACAAGGGCCATGGAGAAGAGAAAGGATCAGGGAAGGGATAAGCTTTCATATATGGGTGGCAGAGTGGAGGAGATGAGCCATGAACAGAAGGGAAGCAAGGAGAAGAGGTGCAATCTATAGCAAAGGAGAATTAGCTTTATACCTTGACTTCTCGATTACTTTACTCTGAAAGCTGGGAGATGATCTTGAGCAGAACAGAAGAAATCTCACAACTTCAAGGAAGGTCTGGCCCCAGTCCTTTGTTAAACCCTTTCACTTGTGAATCAATGAAAACACAAATCGTGAAGTAGCCGTTATGGGAGTAGGGATAAAGATAATGTTTGCATCTCCTTGACACCTGTCCTGTGTAATCACTACATATATGATGTGAGATGTAATGAAAGCCATCTCGTTGCAAAACTGAAGTTACATTTTGCAAACTTCACAGTATGTTTTGAAACTAGCAAATTCTCTCTCAAGGATTACCAGTTTGTTTCATGCTGTCAATCAATATGAATCTGGGAGGTCATGGAGTGACGTCAGCGATGTCGAGCTTGGTGAGATGACTTTGTAATACTACTTGAGGATGAGAGAAGTGGATAACCAAAAAGCTGCAACATCGTCTGCTAGTAAGTGACACAAGGCGCGACCCGGCTCCGAAAACCAATTCCTACATCAGCAACGTTCTTAGAATTTCAAGTCAAATAATGACAGGAACTGTTGAAAAGAGGGAATTGCTGTAGTATCAATTTCCATTTTGCAAAGAGGAACATTCCAAACCCTCACTACAAAATCAAAATGGCCTGAAACTGCTAACAGTCATGAGGAGAGAATCTTTCTCCTAATGTAAAAGTCCAGATATTTACACCGATGCTGGCATTCTGTCCATATGGAAGTGCTGCCTGGTTTTCACAGGTAAGGGAAATGGGCCCATAGGGAATTAGGCAATTTTCCAAAGCTCACAAAACATCCATCATCTGTACCACAAGACCACACCTACACATAGTCTAGGTGTGCATGAGGAGGCTAGACAGAATGTGCTCAGCCTGCTTCAAAAATACTTCATAACCCGGAAGTGGTGACACAGTCGTTTCTTATCCAACGACATCCAAGAACATCAACGAGGTAAAAACCTAAAATCAACATTTCCATTGACACTTTAGGCTTACAGCTGAGTGATCAGTCCATTGTGGCATCAACAAGTGACTTGTTTTTCTTGCTGGTATTTATCTAGTGACAGAGCTTGTGTATGTATTTGATGATCATTCTTAACAAAGGAGACTGTAAATAAGGGTTCCAAATTGTCCAGAATGCTTATGGATGAGAATCGGTGTAGTGAGGGTGCACGTTGGAGACTCACAACAACCGCATATAATCTTAACCGCAAACCCTTACAGGGAGGGTGTGTACTCAAATGAACCCTTAATCCAAAGAGCACCCATGGATTGTCAAAAATCTTTGTCTTGCAAGAAATACTCATCAATGGATACAATCAATTTGCACAACATTGTCTCTGAGAGCTGAACACATGTCTGCCGTAAAACTCCCAGCATCACGATGATGCCGCTGCTACCGGGAGAAAAAGAAGTAGTTCAGATTTGTGACATCATAACTACCCGGCGAGCTAGAGTCTCCACTGACATCTGCAGGGCCATCACTGACGGGAGATGATGGAGGAGACACCAGAGGGATGCTGTTTGGTGAAGGCTGCAGATCTTCTGGGGTCATCTTACTCAGTGGACAGAAGGGAAAAACAGAGTGGAGCTTTCCTGCTTTTGGGGAATTCTTCAGCCATTTTTTCTTGTACCTTCAACAAAAAAGAAATTCTCATTAATTGAGAAACGGAATAGAATTGACATTCTTTGGGGCTTACCCCTCAAACGCCTTATTTTTTTTAAAGAAAAGTAAAAAAAATGTACATAGATAATGTTTTAGGACTCCCACATGAATGAGAGTGTACAGAATTCCCCTAAAATCAAACAGATAAGTCTGAAGGACTCTAAAAAAATAAAAACACTTCATAATACAATGTGCCTACAAACGTCTGCAAGATCCGTCCAACCAAGTGCTCCTTCCCATAGGGTTTTCCTCTTCAAAGCAATCCTCCAAGAAGTGTGCTGCAAAAGCCACTGTGTTATGGACATATGCAGTGACTCCACAACCTAGGGCATTCATTCCCTAAAGCACTGTCCCATCCTCATGAATTTCCTGTTAACTGCAAGATTTGCCATTTTACAAAACAAGTGATCTGTACGACATTATAGAGAAATTGCTTTAGCATAATGTGCTAAAGGATTTCAATATTAAAAAAAGTCTTAAAACACATTTTCTAGTCCCCACACTTCCTTAACCTCAGCCACTTTCATGTGGGCCAGTCTCAAGCTTATACACTCTTTTGCGGTCAGTAGTAAAGAAGCTGAGACAAAAAGCGCTAAGATCCGCAGATCACTGAGTGTGATGTAGAGAGCATTGGCTAAATGTCTCTCTTCCAGCTAGGCGACAAACCTGTTTCCCCAAGTCATTCTTCATACTAAGCACACATGATTCTGAATGGATGTAATCTGCATCTCTTGGGGTTTTGCTGTAAGACCAAGCCTTAGAGGGGGTCTAAGAACTCAACGTGTTTTTTTTTACAAAGTTGGCACGTACTCACTCACCTAGTAACATTAAAGTCAATTTGTTCAGGACTATTTAGGAAAAGTAGTCCCTTATGCAGATGTCACATGCTTCAAGCAGACAAATAAGCCACTGTAGTTAGGCTTTACGCATCTTTTATAGGAGCAATGTTTCAAGTGCTCTACATTACAAAACTAAAGAGAAGTCCTTTAACATCCCGAAATAATTCATTTAGATCAGAAAACAATGTAAGAGGCTTTCTGGTGGCTGAAACTTCTAGAGGGATGGAAAGGCAGAGTAATCTCCAATCTACTTGATCTGCTATTAGAGACTAAAGCAAGAATGTCTGGTTGAGGAGCATTTTGCAGCCAGTTTTGGACTGGTGGTTTATGGTCTCGGACAGAGTCAACAAGGCATACCGATGGTTTAGTACTGCTTACTGGCTCCTTTGGCACCCAGACATCCAGAAACGGTAAAGTAAGTTGCTGTATCCTCTTCCTCATGAACAATCTTATAGTAGATGCATCAATCACCCGGGGAGAACTTGGACAACTTTTTAGCAGATTTGGCTAACTAGTTTTATGAGTTTTGTCTAAGTCATCACATTTCAATCATGGTGGAGTACCTACCAGAAATGCACAACACATTAGTGGATGGACACTTCAGTAATCGTTTGGAATATAGTAAGTGGGTCCGTATTATAGAATGCGGTGCACTCTCCTTGATAGCGCTGAGCACACCTTTCAAAATGTGCACTCGGCGCTAACAAGGAGAGTGCACCGTATTATGTTGAATGCGCTGTCCCCAGGGCATTCAAATGAAATACGGAGCAGCTTTGAAGCAGCCGCAGAGTGTTTCACTGTGCAGGCGGCAACCAGTCTGCACTTTTAAGAGGGGAGAGAGATCCCCTTGCAGGCGGGTGCAGTCAGTGACTTGACCTGCCATCAAGGGGATGTTCGGGGGCGTCCATAGGACCCCCTTTCCCCCACTAAAGCATTGCCAGGAGGGGGCGCACTGACATGCGCCACATTTATGGTGGCACACACTTAGTGTGCCTACTGACAGCTTCTTTGCCTCTGAGCCCACATCTATAATACGGCGCGGGCGCAGAGGCAAATGGATTCCCTCATTTGAATGGGGCCACACCCCCATGCAAATGAGGTACCACTCTCTAGTGATAATGCTGGCGCTATATGTGCGCCAGCGGTGTCTGTATTACAGAACGGGCCGCATAAGCAACTGCAGCCTTTTTTTGTTATGTGAAAGTTCCCCGGGGGTACGCAAAATGGGCGCACATGCCCGTTGCGGCCCTGGGAAAATTTGTATAATATGGCCCGTGGTGTCTTCTCCGGTCAGTCTTTCAAATGATGTACAATGTCTAGAGTCCTTTTTCTATTGATCCACACACAACTACCTCAAGTTTCAGCTGCAGACCAGATTCTACTGTGAATGCTACAGATGCTTGCCTAAAAGACTCACCTCAAAACCTACATTAGGCTTCCTCTCTCATTGTGCCATGACCTATAGCTATCTGGCTCAAATCAGATGTCAGATAGTGTCAGTCATCATAATAGCTCCATTTGAGTAACATCAACTATGGTTTCCAGTTCTGCTGGAACTCTGGATTTTCTAATTCTTCTCTACAATTTCCCAGAATTGTTCATAAACCAACAAGAACAATTTCAATGTTTTCCGCTGTCGGGAACTCTAGATTTCATGGCCTCTAAAAATTGTTCTCAGTCTGGATTTCACCAGGACTTTAGTCAGTCAGACTGAGTCTCTTTCATCAAACACGCTTGAGCTCTAGGTATCCCCAGAGTGAAAATACCAGTTTCAGTTTGTGGTGGCGTTAGTGAGTATATGGTGATTCTAATCCATTTTGTCGAATGAAACACAAATAATTTATTTCTTAATACATCTAAGATCCTCAGGCAAAGTGCACCGCTGAGTTAATATCCATCATTCGGCTGTTTCATTAAAACACAATAATACCAGTGATAAATGGTGGGGGACCATCTGAGGGGTAATCAAATAATTTAACCTCCAGGACCAAAGTACTCTTTCCTAAGAGATGTCAATCCAGCATTACAATTTTTTTCTAACAGGTATGATAATTATATGGATAACGTATATGTGAAATCAGTACAAGCAGTCTGAGAACATCTTCTAGCTTTCAAGTACTCATTTTTCAGAAAACCCTATTCTCTTGCATTGCGTCTCAACACACATTAGACCGAGGGGTAAAGCAGACCAAGCAGCAGTCTAGGGATGGCCATTGAACATTTTGGTCCTCATTCATCAATATCCTCCAAATCAGAGGTTCTTAACCTTTTGCCTTCTGAGGACCCCCACTGAATCTCTACTGGAAGCTGAGGACCCCAGTCTAAGTCATTTCAACAATATGAACCCCGAAACAATACACAAAAAGGGAAACACACGTAGATCGAACAAATATAAAATTATGAAATATTTTATTTAATTCATGAACAAAAATATAAATAAATCGAATTTAAAATTAAATGGGAAGGTTGGAGTTTTTCAGAATGCATTTTTATTTCTAAAAGATGAAGCATTAGGCTTAACTCTAGCATATCACTTTGTCTTTTTTGCTCCTAATGCAGGCTCTCTTTTATGTCCATGCATACCAGTACTTTAATTGAGGCCACCAGTTGTCAACAATAGATTCTGTATACTGTTCTTGTGCTGCTCCCACAAATTTAACTAAGGATACCAACTTCACTTATAGCAACCAATTTCAAATTCCTTTGCATTTACAGTGTTTTCAAAATTTTAATTTTACATTTTGATTTTTATGTATATATACTTTATTAAACTTCTAATAGTATTTAATTTTGAAAACAGTCGCGGATGAGAAGGCATGCAGACCCTAAGGGTTCTGCAGACTGCAGGGTAAAAACTAGACCTGGGCATGAAATTCCGCTCCACTCGCGGAGTTTGCAGAGTTTTTCCCACTCCGTGTAGAGTGCGGAGTTCTGAAAAACTCTGCGGAGCGGAGTTTTTTCCTCGCTCGCGCTTGCCAGCATTAAGTTGGTGAGCACGAGCTAGGAAAATCTTACCCCAGCCCACCTCCCGGGGAGATTTCTCAACATGGGCGGTCGCGGATGGTCGCTACTGCTCGCGTTGACAAACCTGTTCGCATTGAGGAAGCTGCCGCTCGAGTAGAACATCTACTCAAGCGGCAAAAAGCAGCACCCTCTTGCGCTGCCCGCGGTACAGTTCGCGCTGACTTTACAGTGCAGACAAACACCCGAGCTAAAAATCAGCGTGGACAGCGTGACGTAACACACTCCGCCGCTTGCAGAACTTCGCGTAGCATGGCAGAGTATTTGGGTCACTTTGAGGAGTTCCGCTTAGCTGAACTCTGCGAACTCCCTCCAGACCTAGTAAGAACCATTCCTCCAAAGCAGTAGGAGCCCACCTTGAGGACATTTTCAGAGCATCTGATTGGTGACATAACCCATCCATCATGCTTCTATGGGTGTTGTAAATATGCTTTAAGCAAGTGTAATAGGAGCCACCGGTCGTGCCGTAAAGTGTGGATTTCCCTAACTTACTATGATCGAAAGATCTAAATTTATTAAAGACACAGACACAAGTATTAGCCCACTTCTGTCTCTTTTTTCATCCAATATATCATAATTACTCAATTATTCAAATTTCAGATTGCCATGTATTTACAACAGGGTTCCTATTTAATGAAAGGTTATGTTAAATGCTAAACACTAAGAAGGACCTGTCTTCCCTCCCATGTTTTTATTGCTGTTTTGTTACAGACTAATATATCTATTTGTGGTGTAGAGTGTCAATACTCAGTTCCTGGAACGACTTAAGGAGTAGTTGCTTTTAACTCACTGTAGAATAGTGTTTTTCCTTCTTGGAGCATCAATCTTCCCTTTGATGGTTCCTTTCTATCATATTCTCTGGTGACCCTTCAAAATCAGAAAAGAGTGGCGCTAGATGCAGCAAGGAACTGTGATTGGCTGTTGATGATGTCTACGCTGTTTGGCAGTTCATGTATCAGGGTTTCTGAGCAAGGTAGTTTGTTTTTGCATTTGAACAACAGGCTGTTATTCAATAAAGAGAGTTAGGAAGCATTTCAGGAGCTTCTGTGTCTTTTTTAAATTTGAACATTTCCTTTACTATTAACAGAAACCCCCTTTTAGGCCTATTTCTTAGCTATTCAACTAGATGTAATGGGAAACAGCAAATACAACGACCGCCGAACAACGCGTTGGCAGACGAATGTGTCTGAACCACGCATTACATTTACAATGAAAGTCGTTACAACGACATGCGTTAGGTCAAGCAGCGTTGGACTTTAAAGTCCAAGGCTTTCCCTACTGTTACAGTGAATGGAGTTGGAGGAGTAAATTATACTATTCCAAAGTCCAGCACCCCCTAAGGCAAGGCGTTGTAACGACTTGCGTTGTAAATAGAATGTGTGGTTCAGACGCATTCGTTGTTCCACCCCCGTTGGTAAGGAATGTGTGGAACATGAATGCGTGGTTGTGTCATACAACCAGATGTGATTTATTGCTGTGCCAGGTGTTCCTGGAATATAATACCTTTTGCATCTCTCTCATGGCCTCATTAAGAAGTCCTTATTGGTGCGCCCAATAACTACTCCCAGAAAGTTACCGATATCACGGGCACCAGTAACTCTGTGGGCGGCACGTGAGTTAATGGGGATTACAGGTGGGATCCTGATGGTCGTCTTCGAAATGAGGAATTGCTGCGGAATTCGTAAATCTGCGGAAACATGGCCCAGTAATTCCTCATTTTCTGTTGGAGTTTCATCCAGAGTGAAACTAAACAGAACCGCATTATTCAAAGGGGTTCCAGGGAAGGAGATGACGTTTCTTGATGCAATAGAATATTCTTAAACTTGGCACATGGGAACTGCAATACACATTCGAGAAATTTTTTTTTTAATGCAAGCAGCAGAGCGTCAAGCAAGACAACCTCGCCACAAACATGCATGTCCTGCTTGTCCTGCGGGGGGTGATTGGGCTGCAAGGGGGCACTGGGTAGTGTGCCTTGAAAGAGGAGCACCCCTTCATTATTCTCCATTGTGCCTACAGGACTGCACTGGCCTTTGGGGGCAGGCTTGACTGTCGCAGTACGCCATTCCAAACCCTCAGCAATGCAGATTCAGTACGGCGGCTTTGCCTTGCACTTCATAGGGCTCGACAACCTAAAACTTAGAATTGGATCCCAGGTGTCCCGGATCTTCAACCAAGGCAGATCCAGGATCCTTTTCTATACATGCTGTTCTTCATCCAAGATGTGTTCACACACCAAACAATTCCATGTAGAAGGCTCCCCTATGGCTTGAACACATTCTGGTTTATTCTATCCCTAAGGTGTTCATGGTGCGCCAACGTCGTCAAACATCAAGAGTGCAATGTAAACCCGACATAGGTAGGGAGGTCCCTAGGCACTGTACCACAATACAGAAATGTTATTATTGACTCGCACTTAAGTCAGCTCAACAAAATCGATTCGAAAGTTCTCGTCAAGGTAAGTAGATGTGGAGCTAAGAATAGTAAATCTGTAGTTCCTTATATATGCTTACCTTCATGATAAGTTGGTAGTTGATTACCAGGCTATCATGAAGGTAAGTAGATGTGGAGTTAGGAATAGCAAATCTCTAGTTCCTTATATATGTTTACCTTCACAGTACATAGGAAGTTGAATACCTGGCGTCATCAAGGTATGTAGATGTGGAGTTAAGAATAGTAAATCTATAGTTCCTTAAATATGCTTACCTTCACGATACGTAAGTAGTTAATTACCTGGCTATCATCAAGGTAAGTAGATGTGGAGTTAAGAATAGTAAATCTATAGTTCCTTATATATGCTTACCTTCACGATAAGTTGGTGGTTGATTACCAGGCTATCATGAAGGTAAGTAGATGTAAAGTTACGAACAGTAAATCTATACTGCCTTATTTATGCTTACCTTCACGATACGTAGGTAGTTGATTACCAGGTTATCATCAAGGTAAGAAGATATGGAGTTATGAAGTATAAATCTGTACTTCCTTGTATATGCTCACCTTGAAGATATGCGGGTAGACGATATTGAGCTGTCATTATATATGCTAATCTATACTATTAACCAAGACATTGTGATGTGCAGCTAACCTCCGTGCTATGCTCCCATCTCACCTGATCAAGATTCCGACAAAAAGGATGAACCCGAGGGCCAGGCTTGCCCCTGCAATGACAAAGGTGTACTGGGATATGTGCAGGTGACTCTTGTCTATAGCGGGGTCCGGAGGCCTTCGGCTGATGGCTGATTGCCCTAGAGACATTAAGAAGAGACAGAAGATTACTGTATTTAAGCAACCACAGACACAATGGTAGAACTGATCAAACAGAATAAAAATGACCAATGCGACGATCTCTGACTTTATGGTGTGGGTACCAGAGAGATTATCTTTGGCTCTGCTGTACTTAAAATAGGGATTGTCTGTTACTGTGCAGCATGAATCTCTGTAGTCATTTTGTGCACCAAAGATGGTCTCTTTGCATAGAGAGAAGTAGTGTATCTACAGTGTGCCTACGGTCGTGACAGTCAATTCCCAGAGTGCACCACTGTAGATATGGAATCCTTACCATAGAGGTGGGCCCATATCATAGAGGTAATCTGTATAGCTACGGGGCGTTAGCGATATGGCGTAGTATTTAGAATAAAGAGATAACAAGTGTTGTGACTGTGCGTTATCTTTGCAACAGAGAGCTATACTGCAGTTATGATGCGCTTAAGATAGGGGCAGTGTTCAGCACACAGGAAATCTCTGCAGTTCTGTGGTATTACCAGAAGGGGGCACCTTTACCTTAGAAATAGCTCTTCAGTTAAGAAGCATTAATAGTAGGTCCAGTGTTTATCATAGAGATAGTCTCTGCAGTTGTGGCATGTTGGCGATAGGGGCAGCCTTTACTGTAGAGCAGTGATACTCAAAGTACGGCCCTCCTGACCTTTACATGCGGCCCCCTGGGCAGCAGCAGCACTGGGCTGCTGTTTACTTGACTCCGCACTAACATGGAAAAAAAAATTAAATATGCAGCAAGCACCTATTTAAAGGTTATTTGCAGTTAGGGAAAGGAAGTAACTAGGCCCTTAACTATAGGAACATCTTCATTTTTAAAGACAGCTACTAGATATACATGCTTCGATTCCCCTACACCCACTTTACACCCCCTGCTGGCATCAGTGCAGCCCTCGGTCACATCATAGACCAAACTTTGTGGCCCCCGGGAAAATGTTTGTGGGTACCCATGCTGTAGAGGGAAACTCTGCAGTGATGCTGTGCTACCTGCCCATTACCATAGAGAGAGGAGCCCTCCTGTGACTGGGTGCTACAGACAAGGGGCAGCCTCTACCAGAGAGAGCACGGCACTTATAGGGTGTCTATCATAGCAGCGACTCCTTACCATAAAGAGGGTCTCCGTAGTTATAGTCCTCTGCTGAATAGCTGCTTATATCTTCTGTGGAATAGTCTGGTGGAAGCTAAAATAAAAAGAATATCACTGTCAGGGGCCATTGTGTTACTCACATGGGGTTTTAGTCTGTTCCTGACAGAAAGACCCAGGTCTCTGCTACTAAGAGGTCACTGGTACCTGCCCTTGGGAGAAAGACATAGGACTCTGATACTTGCAAAGGGTGTGGCATTGACAGCAGGCATTATGGGTCTATAAATGCAAAAGTCCCCAGTCCCCTATTGCGAAAAGACGGCCGCGGGTGTCAGTTACTGCTAGAAAATCTTAGGTGTCATCCAGGTGTCTGTTACTGACGGAAAGTCTCAGGTGTCTATTAGTGACAGAAAGTTTCATGTGTCTCTCAATGACACAGGGTTCCTTCTTACTGTGACTCACAGAATGTCCCAAGTGTCTGCTACAGACGGAAAGTCTCTGGTGTCCCTTACTGTTAAAAAGTCTCGGCTATCTGCTAATAATACAAGGAGTGTGAAACAGAACATTCCATGTGTCTGTTACTGATAGAATGTCTCAGGCATCTGTTATTGACACAAAATATCTTATTTAAGAAGGCCAGAAGTGTCTTTTACTAACACAACGTCTCAGATACTTGTTAATGATAGGGTCCTTGTACTGACAGAAGATTTCATGTGCCTGTTACTGATAGAAGGATTCAGGTATCTGTTACAGACAGAAAGTCTTGGGTGTCTGTCAGTGACAGAAGATTCCATGTGTCTGTTACTGATAAAAGGTCTCAGATATCTGCCATAGACAGATTGTCGTGGATGTCTGTTATCACAGAAGGTCTGTTGTTGACTGAAATTCTTGGGTAAATTACTGACTGAATGTCTGTAACTGACAGAAGGTTCCGTATGTCTGTTACTGACAGAAGGTTCCGTATGTCTGTAACTGACAGAAGGTACCGTTTGTCTGTTACTGACAGAAGGTTCTGTATGTCTGTTACTGACAGAGGGTTCCGTATGTCTGTTACTGACAGAGGGTTCCGTATGTCTGTTACTGACAGAGGGTTCCGTATGTCTGTTACTGACAGAAGGTACCGTATGTCTGTTACTGACAGAAGGTTCCGTATGTCTGTTACTGACAGAGGGTTCCGTATGTCTGTTACTGACAGAGGGTTCCGTATGTCTGTTACTGACAGAAGGTTCTGTATGTCTGTTACTGACAGAAGGTTCTGTATGACTGTTACTGACAGAAGGTTCTATATGTCTGTTACTGACAGAAGGTTCCATATGTCTGATACTGGCAGACGTTCTCAGCTGTCTGATACCAACAGAATGTCTCAGGTGCTTGCTAATTACAGGCAACTGTTATTGACAGAACTTGCTTGTGTCTTTTACTGACACAAGGGTTTCGGATGTTTGGTAATGACAGAAGGTTACATGTATTTTTTACTGACAGAAGGTCTCAGGTGTCTGTTAATGACAGAACGTCTTGGGTGTCTGTTCCTGATAGAAAGTATTGGGTGTCTGTTACTGATAGAAAGTCTTGGGTGTCTGTTACTGATAGAACGTCTTGGGTGTCTGTTCCTGATAGAAAGTCTTGGGTGTCTGTTCCTGATAGAAAGTCTTGGGTGTCTGTTACTGATAGAAAGTCTTGGGTGTCTGTTACTGATAGAACGTTTTGGGAGTCTGTTATTGATAGAAAGTCTTGGGTTTCTGTTACTGGGAGAAAGTCTCGGATGTCTGCCACTCACAGAAGGGTTGTTACCAACAGAAATTCTTAGGTGTCTGCTCCTGGCAAATTGCCTGTTACTGACATAAGGTTCTATATGTCTGATACTGACAGAAGGTCTCAGCCGTCTGGTACCAACAGGATCTCTCAGGTGCCTGCTGTTACTGACAGAAGATTCCTACAAGGTCTCAGATGTCTGGTAATGCCAGAAGGTCACATGTATCTTTTACTGACAGAAGGTCTCAGGTGCTTGCTAATGATAAGCAACTGTTACTGACAGAAGATTCCATTTGTGTGTCACTGGCAGAAGGTCTCAGTTACCAGCCAATGACAGAAGGCTCCATGTCACTGTTATTGACAAAAGGTTTCAGGTGCCTACGACTATAAGAGGGTATGGGATGGCGAGGCGCTTTAAAGTATCCACCTGTCTCAGCTGCTTCACTCGCTCGGCATCAGTCACTGCCTCTATACTGACTTTTGGCCTGAATATGAACGGGCCCTGATGAAAATCTGACATTGAGGAGTCCAGATTTAATTAGACGCAAGGATTATCGCACATTCTGAGTTTTTGGGGAATAACATGCAGATTTTGGTGCTTACAGCTCCACAAATAGAATGTCCCTGGAAATCCCATGCCATTTCCCCTTGTTAACTTCTGCCAAGCTCGGCATGCAGACATCGTATCACTAGTTACTGCAGTTCATGCACAAATAGGTGTTTGCATAGGGATTGCAATTTAATGGGCCACCTGTAATCAGGGCCATATTAGGGTAGGAAAAAGAGAACTAAACGCTACTAAAGAGTGACTGGTCAAGGAAAAAAACAAAAGAAAATGGCAGAGGGAAAGATGCAGGGAATAAGAAAGAGAAGCCGCCAGGTCAACCAGGGAGAGAGAAGCAGCAGAGTCCATGAGGTTCGAGGCAACCCAGCAGAGAGCAGACATTTGAAGGCCAGGAGAGAACTTCCAGCAGATGGAGCTTTTATTGCTCCCGTGTGCCACTCACCACAGTACTCTGCAGCTCCTCTTCGTGCATCCCAGGGTCTGAAAGGGTAAGAGAGAAAGACATGCTCAGAGTTTGTGCGAGGCTGGGGCAGATAAGAAGTATATCTAAAGTTAGAGAAGGAAGAGGGCTGGGGCTAAAGAGATACGGAAGTCGAAATATCTGCAGAGAGAAAAGGAAGAAAGAGAGAGAGAGAGGGAGAGAGAAGGAAGAGAGAGAGAGAGAGAGAGAAATGATGCACATCTGCAGAGAGAGAGAGAGACAGAGAGAGAGATGGAAGAATACATTTTGCACTGCAAGAGATAGGGAGAGACAGAAGATCAATATCTACAGAGAAACAGAAAGAAACTTGTCTTTGGCAGAGAGTGAAGGAAGAGTGCCTTATCTGCAGAGACAGACACAGGATCTATAGCTGCAAAGAGAGAAACGGTGGATTGATATCTGCAGAGACACGGAAGGAAGCTTGTCATCGGCAGAGAGTGAAGAAAGAGTGCTTTATTTACAGAGACAGACACGGGATCTATATCTGCAGAGACACTGAGAGTAGACTGTCGTATGAAGAGAGAGGAGGACGTGTGCCTAATATGTAGAGACAGAGAAGAGAGCCATATCTGCAGAGAGATAGAACAACGAGAGCCGTATCTACAGAGAGGAAAGAAGACGCCCTCTCTGCAGAGAAAGGCATCAGAGATTTTATCTGCAGAGCAATATCTGAAGAGGGATAGAAGAATGAGTGTCATATTTACAGAGACAGGGAAGAGAGTAATATCTTCAGAGACACAGAAGAACAAGTATGGTATCTGCCATATCACAGGGCAGCCATATCTGCAGAAATAGCTGAAACAGCATTATACATACAGAGAGAGAGGAGTGCTGCAATGTACTTAGAGAGAATGAAGAGTGCCCATCTGCAGAGAGAGAAGGGAGCCCTATCTGCAGAGTGTGTAATATATGCAGAAAGAGGGGAATGCCACAATGTACATGTAGAGAATGAAGAGTGCCCATCTGCAGAGAGAGAAGGGAGCCCTATCTGCAGAGAGTGTAATATATGCAGAAAGAGGGGAATGCCACAATGTACATAGAGAGAATGAAGAGAGCCCATCTGCAGAGAGAGAAGGGAGCCCTATCTGCAGAGAGTGTAATATATGCAGAAAGAGGGGAATGCCACAATGTACATGTAGAGAATGAAGAGTGCCCATCTGCAGAGAGAGAAGGGAGCCATATCTGCAGAGAGAGTGTAATATATGCAGAAAGAGGGGAATGCCACAATGTACATAGAGAGAATGAAGAGTGCCCATCTGCAGAGAGAGAAGGGAGCCCTATCTGCAGAGAGTGTAATATATGCAGAAAGAGGGAATGCCACAATGTACATAGAGAGAATGAAGAGCGCCCATCTGCAGAGAGAGCAGGGAGCCCTATCTGCAGAGAGAGTGTAATATATGCAGAAAGAGAAGAGTGCCGCAATGTACATAGAGAGAATGAAGAGTGCCCATCTGCAGAGAGAGAAGGGAGCCATACCTGCAGAGAGAGTGTAATATATGCAGAAAGAGGGGAATGCCACAATGTACATGTAGAGAATGAAGAGTGCCCATCTGCAGAGAGAGAAGGGAGCCCTATCTGCAGAGAGTGTAATATATGCAGAAAGAGGGGAATGCCACAATGTACATAGAGAGAATGAAGAGCGCCCATCTGCAGAGAGAGCAGGGAGCCCTATCTGCAGAGAGAGTGTAATATATGCAGAAAGAGAAGAGTGCCGCAATGTACATAGAGAGAATGAAGAGTGCCCATCTGCAGAGAGAGAAGGGAGCCCTATCTGCAGAGAGTGTAATATATGCAGAAAGAGGGGAATGCCACAATGTACATGTAGAGAATGAAGAGTGCCCATCTGCAGAGAGAGAAGGGAGCCCTATCTGCAGAGAGTGTAATATATGCAGAAAGAGGGGAATGCCACAATGTACATAGAGAGAATGAAGAGTGCCCATCTGCAGAGAGAGTGTAATATATGCAGCAAGAGGGGAGTGCTGCAATGTACTTAGAGAGAATGAAGAGTGCCCATCTGCAGAGAGAGAAGGGATCCATACCTGCAGAGAGAGTGTAATATATGCAGAAAGAGGGGAATGCCACAATGTACATGTAGAGAATGAAGAGTGCCCATCTGCAGAGAGAGAAGGGAGCCCTATCTGCAGAGAGTGTAATATATGCAGAAAGAGGGGAATGCCACAATGTACATAGAGAGAATGAAGAGCGCCCATCTGCAGAGAGAGAAGGGAGCCCTATCTGCAGAGAGAGTGTAATATATGCAGAAAGAGAAGAGTGCCGCAGTAAACATAGAGAGAATGAAGAGCGCCAATCTGCAGAGAGAGAAGGGAGCCCTATCTGCAGAGAGTGTAATATATGCAGAAAGAGGGGAATGCCACAATGTACATGTAGAGAATGAAGAGTGCCCATCTGCAGAGAGAGAAGGGAGCCCTATCTGCAGAGAGTGTAATATATGCAGAAAGAGGGGAATGCCACAATGTACATAGAGAGAATGAAGAGTGCCCATCTGCAGAGAGAGTGTAATATATGCAGCAAGAGGGAGTGCTGCAATGTACTTAGAGAGAATGAAGAGTGCCCATCTGCAGAGAGAGAAGGGATCCATATCTGCAGAGAGAGTGTAATATATGCAGCAAGAGGGGAGTGCTGCAATGTACTTAGAGAGAATGAAGAGTGCCCATCTGCAGAGAGA
Organism: Calotriton arnoldi; assembly: GCA_963921515.1. NCBI lineage: Eukaryota > Metazoa > Chordata > Amphibia > Caudata > Salamandridae > Calotriton > Calotriton arnoldi. Next base: position 3,510,560 of record CAWUFW010000186.1, read on the forward strand.
GAAGGGATTCATATCTGCAGAGAGTGTAATATATGCAGAAAGAGGGGAATGCCACAATGTACATGTAGAGAATTAAGAGTGCCCATCTGCAGAGAGAGAAGGGAGCCCTATCTGCAGAGAGTGTAATATATGCAGAAAGAGGGGAATGCCACAATGTACATGTAGAGAATGAAGAGTGCCCATCTGCAGAGAGAGAAGGGAGCCCTATCTGCAGAGAGTGTAATATATGCAGAAAGAGGGGAATGCCACAATGTACATGTAGAGAATGAAGAGTGCCCATCTGCAGAGAGAGAAGGGAACCCTATCTGCAGAGAGTGTAATATATGCAGAAAGAGGGGAATGCCACAATGTACATGTAGAGAATGAAGAGTGCCCATCTGCAGAGAGAGAAGGGAGCCCTATCTGCAGAGAGTGTAATATATGCAGAAAGAGGGGAATGCCACAATGTGCATAGAGAGAATGAAGAGCGCCCATCTGCAGAGAGAGCAGGGAGCCCTATCTGCAGAGAGTGTAATATATGCAGAAAGAGGGGAGTGCCGCAGTAAACATAGAGAGAATGAAGAGCGCCAATCTGCAGAGAGAGTGTAATATATGCAGAAAGAGGGGAGTGCCGCAATAAACACAGAGAGAATGAAGAGCGCCAATCTGCAGAGAGAGAAGGGAGCCCTATCGGCAGAGAGTGTAATATTTGCAGAAAGAGGGGAATGCTGCAATGTACATAGAGAGAATGAAGAGTGCCCATCTGCAGAGAGAGTGTAATATATGCAGAAAGAGGGGAGTGCCGCAATAAACATAGAGAGAATGAAGAGCGCCAATCTGCAGAGAGAGAAGGGAGCCCTATCGGCAGAGAGAGTGTAATATATGCAGAAAGAGGGGAATGCCGCAATAAACATAGAGAGAATGAAGAGCGCCAATCTGCAGAGAGAGAAGGGAGCCCTATCGGCAGAGAGTGTAATATATGCAGAAAGATGGGAGTGCCGCAATGTACACAGAGAGAATGAAGAGTGCCCAGCTGCAGAGAGAGAAGGGAGCCATATCTGCAGAGAGAGTGTAATATATGCAGAAAGAGGGGAATGCCACAATGTGCATAGAGAGAATGAAGAGTGCCCATCTGCAGAGAGAGTGTAATATATGCAGCAAGAGGGGAGTGCCGCAATGTACATAGAGAGAATGAAGAGTGCCCATCTGCAGAGAGAGAAGGGAGCCCTATCGGCAGAGAGTGTAATATATGCAGAAAGATGGGAGTGCCGCAATGTACACAGAGAGAATGAAGAGTGCCCAGCTGCAGAGAGAGAAGGGAGCCATATCTGCAGAGAGAGTGTAATATATGCAGAAAGAGGGGAATGCCACAATGTGCATAGAGAGAATGAAGAGTGCCCATCTGCAGAGAGAGTGTAATATATGCAGCAAGAGGGGAGTGCCGCAATGTACATAGAGAGAATGAAGAGTGCCCAGCTGCAGAGAGAGAAGGGAGCCATATCTGCAGAGAGAGTGTAATATATGCAGAAAGAGGGGAATGCCACAATGTGCATAGAGAGAATGAAGAGCGCCAATCTGCAGAGAGAGAAGGGAGCCCTATCTGCAGAGAGAGTGTAATATATGCAGCAAGAGGGGAGTGCCGCAATGTACATAGAGAGAATGAAGAGTGCCCATCTGCAGAGAGAGAAGGGAGCCCTTTGTGCAGAGAGAGTGTAATATATGCAGAAAGAGGAGAATGCCTTACATACAAAGAGATACGAGAGAATGTGTCATATCTGCAGAGAGTGAGTGCCTTATCTTTAGAGAGAGCAGAGAAGAGCCATATGTGAAATGGTATAGAAGAAATATGATCTAACCAGAGAGGGACAGGGGGAAAAGTGCCTTATTTGCAGAGAGAAAACCCAATGCTGCCCACAGACAAGAGAGCCATAACAGAAGCAAGGGCAGGAAGAGTGCCTTATCTGCAGAAAGGAGTGCTCTATCTGCAGAGAGACAGAGAGAAAAGTGCTTATCTGCAGAAGGAGAGGTGTGCTATGGTAGCAAATGTGAATGCCATGCCTGCAGAGAGATCATTTCACACCTGCAGATGTGCGCACCAGAGCCACAAATCAGGACAGAAGTGTGAGGACTAGAAAGAAAGTCCCAGAGAAAGTAATGCAGAAAGAGGAAGGACACCTGTATAGAGGGGTACCGTAACCATAGCATGCAGAAAGGAGGCCCATGTTTGTGGATAGATGGTTGTCACATTTGCAGAAAGGAGTGTCACAACAAAGAGTGGGTGTTACCCAGTGCTTAATTTTAGCCGGTGGTTTCCAGTGCTCAGCACCGGCACTTAATCTTCAACACCAGTGCTTTTCATGAGCACCAGTTAAGGACACATTCATTTACGGGGAGATTAAGTGATTTGCCCAGAATCACAGGATGTTCAGCCGACGCAGAGACTCGAACCTTGTTCCCCAGCTCTGAAGTCGGCAGCTCTGGCCATTATGCCACATACTCCCCTCTACTTTCATTGTCAGTAGTTGGTTCTGTTTTAGGCGGCGCTAACAGGAGAAATGGGCTGGTGCAAGCTGCCTCCTGCCGAGAGCCCCGGCACTTATTCTTTTACAACTTAACCACTAGTGTTACCACCCACTGTCCAAGAGCTAGCTGAGTTAGAAAGTCTTACTCTTTTCAGCCTTTCTTTTGGGTTTCCCTGACAGGGAATTCTGAACCCCCCTCTTCTAGCTTACACCAGAGGACACAGACTGTGCTGTGACCAAACTGGGAGGGATACACAAAATGGCAATAACAGCATGACACCATTCACAAAGCTGCACCATCCGAATACATATAGTTGTCTGCACGACTAGGATAAATACAGGGATGAGACCTAGGTCAAAGTGCTAGAGTTGTCACGGACCACTAACAGGAATCACCCAGTGGGGCAGTGGCAGCCAGTAATTTTGGAAGGGAGGGTGGTGGACGGGCCACACACACACACCACACATATATACACTCATTCACTCCCATGCATGCATAAATGCACACACACACACACACACACACACACACACACACACACACACACACACACACTGACAAAACTCATTCACAAAAAATTCATACATTTATACATACATGCACACACCAAACATTCAAAAACATAAAACTTACCTGACCTGCAGCTCCTCGAGAGGAAAGCCTCAGAGGTCTCATGTGGGTTGGGACTGCTGCCTTCTCTCATTGGCTGACCATAGGTCAGCCATTGAGGGAAGGCAGCAGTCCCCCACTTGTCACAGAGTGGGTTGGCTGACCTCACCCCACTCTGTGACGAGGTGCCACTAATTGACACTCAGTCCTGAGCATTTCAGGGCTTAAAACTGAAGCGCCAAAGCAATCAGTGACACTCGCCCTTATAGGGGGAGGCCTTGAGACACTTTTCCAAGGCTGAGGGGGTCATGCCCACAGAGCTGTGAAATCCTCAGACTGGCAAAGTTCAGCTCAAGCAGCCAGGAGCCTGCGCATTATTACTTCCTTGTGGGGACAGTCTGCTCAAAATTCATACTAAGGATACCGCAGACTGCCTGGAGAAAAGGAGGAGCTGCCTCCCAGAGAAAAGGACTGTGGAACTACAATCCCCCAGACAAGAAGCCTGCCCTGTGGAGTCATCAGCCCAGCTGCCTGGCAGTTAAGGAGCTGTGGGAATACTTGGGTACAACATCTGCTGGGAAAACGGAATCTGCCTGGAGGGAAAAAGCTACACTTGCTGCTGTGGAAGGGCTGTGCTTCAGCGCCCTGCAGGTAGATATGGGCTAGAAAAGAGGAGGCCCCACTCTTCAGGAAAGAGAAAGAAAAATGCTCAACTAGGTTCTTGTGGGTGGCACTGGTGACTAAATCCTACCTCCAGGAACAAGGGGCAACCAACTCTGTAGGATGCGGCTCAATTGGGCCGCACATATTTGCAAAATGTTGTTATGTTAATTTAATTTATAACGCACTCCAATCACCCCGGAGGGGTCAATCAAGTGCTGCCTCTCTGAACATCACTGCAGATGCTCTGTGACCGGGGACGCCCATGGAAGCAAGACTATCAAAGTGGGGTTTAGTTTGACCTTTCAGGTAGCTCATTTTACCAAGGGTTCCTCGATGGCGCTCTAGGGCACTATTTTTAAAATACCCCCAATTATCAGAGATAGTGTGCCATAACGACCAAAATGTCCAGTGAGTGACCTAGGGAAAGCTTATTGGCCCAGGGAAGAGGTGGGGCCCTAGGTGTGGGAGCACCGACCACTCTCTTACGTTGGCTCTCTTGCGCTGGAACAGCCAAGCGGGCTAGGAAGGTAAGAAAAGCTGGCTGCACGTCCTGGCACAAGGAGAAGAGTGCTAGGTCAGAAGGATGGGCTGCCAGACCGCACAGCTGGAGGGGCCTGCTGGATGGCTCCCGGCGTTGTGCGCGGGTGCCCCGGAGGACAAGGAGACCTACTGAGCACATACACAAAAAAATAATAACGGGAAAAAAAGAAAAGGCGACAAGGTTCAGCCAAATTAAAAAACTGTTGAGAGTACACACCTGTATGGCAAATAAGCCACCCATATGGCTTGTGCTGGGCTTACAAATTTGTGCATTTCTTTCAAGGTACTCCATGATGGACAGGGCACACCCACATGTTGTGTTGTAGGCGTCACCCGTAGGATGGTCCTCTTTAAAAGGGATTTAAAAAAATATTGTTACCACTGTCCTTTTTGTTAGTTTGGTATATTTTTTGCAGCCTGTATATTGTGTATATATTTGAGATTCTATTCATGTTATTTAGCTTTGTTTGTATTAAAGTACTTTACATTTTTTTAAGAAAAGCAGTAACTGACTGTGATGTATTGAGTGTTATTTTGTGCATTCATGGCCGGACTGGGAACTCAAAGCAGCCCTCGCAGTTTTCTTGGACCAGCCCCTGGGGAAGCACTGCCTGGCCCCGGGAGGCTGGAAATGCTTGCTGCTTTTGTTACTGGGGGCTGCTATTGCAGCACTGCTGCAAAACCTGCCCCTCACTGCTGCAAAACCGGCCCTCACCCTTCCAGCCTCCGGGGGAAGCACCCGATGCCCGATACGGTCAGTCTGGCCCAGTGTGCATTACTGAGTTTCCAACTCTCATCACCTCCCTGATGGAGCCTTGGATTGCTCTGCCATCGCTACCTTCAGAGTCAAGTGCTGAAGGGGTGTGCTTGGTTTTCAATTTGAGATGTCGATAGTCCTGGGACCTCTGGACGCCTGCAGTGAAAGACTGTTGACATCCCAATCAAGATCAAGGAGCCCCTGGATGCCCCAGCCCCCCGAAAACGTTCAGACAAACACAAACGTATGTCTTTGTGGGTGTTCACCCACTTCTAATGCCTATCCCCTATTCCTGCCCCGGAACACCCATTTCTGAGAACCTAAACTTACTTGAAAAAAATCCACTCTGGTAGACATAGGGTCAGGAACTCCTCTAAATCCGATTCTCTGACTCACAATATGGGGGTCCTGCCTAAATCGTATTTTTTTGTTTGCGATCATGCGTATAATTTATGCTTGCCAAATGTTTTAAGAAACAGACCACCTAATCTACTATGTTGTGAGAACTTTGGCCACCATGAGACACATACATACACACACCACTCTTCCTCCTTGAACAAAAGCAGAGTTTGATAGCTGGCCCTACCAGTCCAAGGGACGTCGGTGGCCTCCGGGCTCCAGTGACTCCAAGACCCGTGTCCAAATTCCTCCTGTGCTCTCACCTGGACCAAGTGCCTTCGGCCAATCAAGGCATCTACTATGAGGTAGGAAGGTCTCAGCTGGACGTGTGCCTGAAACCATCAAAAACACAAGCGACAAAGTCATCCAAACACATCCAAGCACCAAACCACAACTGGACAGCTGACGGGGCTGTCACAAGAGAAGGTGTGCACAATATATATAAAAGCTACTATATATATATATTTATATTTAAAGGAAGAGTACATGAGAGATAAAGATTTATTATTTCTATATTCCTAGCTATACATTTTTGCAAATCAGTTGATCTTTCCTTCCTTTCATACGATAATATCCGAGGAGGAGAGCTGTGTAGATCTCTTACAACAGCAAAGAATCAACGTTAAATGTTCAATTTTCTTCTTAGTGGAAAGTAAAAAAAAAAAAAGGAAAATATGACATCTGAACATTGCGCTTCATGTCCTACTCTAGTTCAAAAAGGAAGGCCTTCCCAAAATGCAAGGTAGCATTAGTAGAAAAATACTTCTAAAATGTTAAAATAAATGGATACATTTATTAGTATATCTGAAAGGAGTTAAGATATGATAAGTAAGGAACAGATTGTTTGATTCAAAAATTAATATATCTAGATTTTTTATAAAGGCGAATTGAGCATTTGAAGGCTTACAACATTTGTATTTATACTTTCTGCACCAGTTCCCTTAAAGAAGCATTATCTAGTCTCAGTAGCTCTCTTGGTCAGTTTATCACTTATCTTTTGAGCCATTTAAAAAAATCTAATACAGGCCTAGTCAGAATAAATGCACAAAATTGATGCTAAATCAGTAACCAAATTTGCAGAATATTCTAATTTGAGAATGAAAATAGCATATCAAAGCCTTTATATTGCATGGGTGACTCATTACACATTCGTTAAGGAGGTTATTACTAAATATTTCAAGGAATGTGCCTTCTCTATTTTCTTTCTTCTTTGTTGTAATTAAGCTCAGTATTGACACTGACGCTTTTCTCCAAAATTAACTACCATTTATTCCGCCTCAAGTACATGTGTATACCCTCTGCGTCTGTGTCCCATACACACCAATAATCCAAAAATAACCTTCTGCCCTTGAAAACCCCACTATGTTTATTTATTTGGTGCAAATATATGTGACAGGAATTAAAAATGTAAAAATGAGAGGAAGTAAAAAAGTTTCTACTTGCGCTGTGCATGTGTTTAAAAGAAAAACTAAATTGATCCATTGCAGCTATAAACAAAACAAAGACAAATTAAAGCAGATATGAAAATAGAAATAGGACTACACACCTAACACTGGAGCACACTGCTTTTTAGCTGGATGTGAACATGTACAAGAGCACAAACTGTCACTCACAGTGTAGAGAGCCAATGGCTGAAGTGTGCTGACCCCCAGTCCCAAGCTGTGGCCTGGGCAGAAGCTAACGTTTGAACAAACCAATGGATGAAGAGGGCTGGCCAAAAGTCCCTCTGCATATATATTAGCAAAATCTGCAGGAAACAACATTTGGGTTCCATGCAAACTCTACTGAATACTCCTTCTAGTTCCAGATGTCCAGAAAAAAAGTTGTGGGACCATTCCCAAACAAATGTAATGGAATTCTATTTGTATTACCTTCTGCCAGCATATTTGTCTATTGGTTAAATTAAATGATTAGGATATTTAAGGGGAATCCTAATGCTGGTCTGGAAAGTCCACAGGCTAACCAGTGTAAATAATTTCCTTTTAGATTAATTGTAGGTTCATTTATCTCTTGTGCGCCAGTCTTGTGGCCCAACAGTGTCCACCCCTGCTGAAAATGAAGAAAATTAGAAAAGAGCAGGTCACCCTTGAAAGCAAAATTTGTTTCTACAAAATAAACTACCCAACACTGAACCAACTGAAAGTGCTTTCCTAACCCTGCTTGATCATCTCACAGAATGAAATGTAAATTCTCTTTTTGTGAAAAACACAAGATGGTGGGATCTGCTGCTTGTCACTGTTGGCTTGGACACTGGCGGACACTCCCCGATTACTTGTTATTGACAGATGCAGAGGGACAGAGTCTCTAAATTGTATGTTCAGACTGCCACATGGAAAAAGTTTAAGATTTAGATTTAAAATTCTGATTCAAAAAGGCTGGATCTGCTGATTGTTCCGTGCTGGGATGTAACCTAGAACTGTGAAATTTCACAACATGTGAAAAAAAATTGAAATTGAAGGTATTTCTTCTCAAAGAAGTCTTAGGCATGGTCGAGAAATCCATTTTCTCCATTTCAATGCACTTTTAAATTTGCGCCTCGCCTGCTCTAGACTAAAGGGCAAATATGAGAGAACACGCTCATATTTAGGGATGTTAAAAAAAGGATGAAGAGTTTTTCTTATTTTCCATAAACTTACAATTGTGGGATTCCATGATTCGGATATTCCCCACACAAAGGTTTAGGGCAAACAATCGCTATGCCAGGAAATTAATGCCAATTGTAGAATTTCACAAGCTTGGGGTTCCTGCGAACAGGGGTTGGTGTTGGAAATCGAAGCCGAGCCGCACTTTTGCAGCGTTTCCAACATGCATGTTAGAAGTTTTTTAGCGGGGCCCTGGTCAGAAAACTCACAGCATTTTGCGCACTCTACTGTTTTTAGCCATGTTAGATGATTCCTCATGAATGAAGCTGGCTTGCTGTGAAATCTGTAGACATGCCGCAGAACCAGGGCAGGGCCCTGAAAAAGCGGAGGACCATGTGGGAAATGATCCACCCCACTTCAGAGGGGCCTGTTTTTTTACTTCTTTGTGAACTGGGTCCCTAGTAACCAATCAAGACTGTCAGACCACTCACTGTTAGAGGTGCACAGACCAGTAAGCACCATCTGGCACGAAAGACCAGCGAACACTCCTAAACACAGACCAATCCAGTCCTGGGAAGCACCAGCACCCACTGGTACTTAACAGTCTGACAATGCCTGTCATGAATTGCTTTGTCTTGGGCTGACTTCAACTTTGCAAAAACAGGTTATGGGACAAAATGTGGTAATTATGGGGAATAATAAGAAAGCATTATTGAATAAATTAACTCAAGAAAAATAAAATACACACACACACGCACACGCACGCACGCACACACACACACACCGACACACACCGACACACACACATATGAGAGAGAGAAGATATATGATGGTAGGGAAAATGGTGGGAGAGAGGCAAAGAGATAGAAAGAGAGAGAGTGAAAACGAGAGGTTAGGGGCCAAAAGAGTGACAAAACAAACAAGCATTGGCATAGCCAATAGGTCTCGCTTTTGGGACCTTATAAGTATTTAGTTATGCAGCACAATATCCTTGGTGCAACAACATTAACTGTTGCATGGTTAAACACTTATACGGTCCCAAAGGCGAAGTCAAGTAACAAGTGTGTTTCTGAAGTTAAAAAAACATGTGTGGTTGAAAACATTAGCTGCACGCGTTTGCCTCCGAAAGCAAACAAACAACATTCCAAACACACAAGCCCAGGCAATCGGAAAAAATTGTTGGCCAGTTATCCTAAAAGGCGAGAAGCAAAAAAAAACCTGTGACATGGTCAGTCGCCATGGGATGGAACACACACCAAAAGGGAGGGACAAATGGCCATGATTTACCAATGAAAAGTAAGGAATTTAATGAGGCACACAAACCAAACAATTAATTTGCAATGCAACAGGTCTCGCATTTACATTAGTTTGAGCTATTGGCATTGTAAATGACAATGCCTTTTATTTATGTTTTGGTTTTGAAACATAAATAAAATGCATTGTCATTTACAATGCCAATAGCTTAAACTTGCGTAAATGCGAGACCTATTGCATTGCAAATGCTTGTTTTTATTGCAGTGCAGTAATGTAACAGGTAAAGCAGCTGACTTTGGAACTGAATTGAAAGCCTCATTGAGAGCATGCCTCGGTCCTGCAGGTGAGATCTTTTTAACACAGTGTTTTTGAGCTTGTAATGTGTCTCCCTCAGGCAAAGCTTAAGTATTTGCATGGCAGTGAGATAAGCATCCTTCGGGGGATTAAAAGCGGTTTAAAAGGAGACCGGTGTGATAATGACTGAGCCCGGGGACGAAAGCTATGGCGTAGACACACAAAATTATATTAGTTTGAAAATTTAACGAAAGCATAGAGGAAACGGCTTAAAATCAGGAAGCAGGAGGCATAGACAGATTGCCGCTGTGTTTGTATGTTTTCTACGAAAGCATCATGGATGGGGTCTAGTTGAATAACAATGAGATTTAGAGCTATTGACGCCACCCTGAATGGCAATATTTTATAGTGTTGGATGTGCGAGGATGCCTGTGTTAATACTGAGGGCACCACACGGGGGCTGATGGGGTGAGCAGTCTGAGACAGCACTGCCGGGATGCACACTTTATGCACACAGAGGTGGGGTGGTAGACTGGGGCTACGGAGTACGTGGAAGTTAGGATGTCCTGCACTTACTGGTAGCTGTGGAATGCAGCAGCAGCCCTGCTCCAGTCCCTATGTGCTGTGCGCAGAGCAGCAGTATGCAGAGCCCCAGGCTGCAGCTTGTTTGCACGGGATGCTGGCGGGGGGACGCCACGCCACCCATTGAATCTTAAGAATGTATCAACAAGAACAATTAAGAAGCGGATGGAACTCAGCAGCCACTGCCCCTCTGAAGTGAGAGCTACAGGGGAAGCAACCAAGGGAGGAGTTGCATGTCGCTGTGGAGAAATAAAGCTGTGTTTTGAAGCGCAGCTCTCAGCTCTATCCCTTAAATGTAAAGTAAAAGTGGGGCTGTTGATAAATAAATAAAGGCGCGTGCTGCATTGGGAGGTGGGAGGGGCGTGCTTTTGAGGCAATCCAATAAACAGCACTCCAAGCAGACGACCCCAAAGTGAAAGCGGCACTGTTATTAAATAAATAAAGGCTCGGCGATTCTGTTTTTGAGGTGGGAGGGGTCTGCTTTGAAGGAAAGGCAAGAAATAATTTTGAAGTACATGGGCGCCGTTAATACATAAATAAAGGCTCACTGCCATGCTGTGTCGGGAGGTGGGAGGGGTCTGCAAGCGGCGCTGTTATTAAATAAATAAAGGCGCTCAACCATGCTGTGTCGGAGGTGGGAGGGGACTGCCTTGGACGAAAGGCAAGAAACAATTTTGAAGCACACGAGCGCCATTAATAAATAACAAGCGCTAAAACACAAGCGCGGCCCAGCGGCCGCGAAAGTTAACTATTAACTGAGAGGGGGAGCAGGAGGTGAGCCTGCGAGCGGTGCGCGCGCGCACGCCTGGAAGAGCGACGGCTAAAGGAGGGGGAGCAAGAGGTGAGCCTGCGAGTGGTGCGCGCGCGCACGCGCCTGGAAGAGCGACGGCTAAAGGCCCTGAGAGGAAAGCCAGATGGCGCCTGTGTGCGTTACTGTGCGTAACCGCACGCTCTAGGCCACACAAAAAGCTGTGGTCGGCTTTTTGAAGCCCACTTACTAAAAGTCTCGCCAGAGCAGGGCATGCGCTGGCTCAGGCAAGGCCTAAAAAGTGGCGGTTGGATAGGAGGAAGAAGTACAAAGTGGAGTAAAGGCGAGTGATAAATGCAGAGGGAGTGCAACTGCTGAGAGATAACAAGAGAGAGGGAAAATGTCTGAGTGGGAGAGGTGATGAGATCAATCAATCAATCAATCAGGGGTTTGTTAAAGCACGACTACTCACCCGTAAGGGTCTCAAGAGAGAGAAGTAATGAAACTAAGGGGCATATTTACAATAAAGTGGCGGAGCGCGACTTAGCTCCAAAATAGCTAACGCCACGCCACTTTAGAAATGCAGGTATGCGCCGTATTTACAATAATATGGTGCACCATGCTAAATTAAGCGCCTAGCGCCAACGCAGGAACCCTTGCACCATAGTGCAAGGGTGCCTGCGTTGAGGGAATGATTGTTTATGTGCAGAATGGCGATTTGTAACTTCTATGTGTGCTGAATTGTTCAGCACACATAGAAGTAGCAAATCATAATTTTTTTAATTATTGTTTAAGTGAAGGAAGGGACACCTTCCTGCACATAAACAATCATTCATGGCGTTTTGCTGTTTCCATGTGTACTGCACAATGCAGCACACATAGGAACAGCAAAAATGAGGAGAAATAAAGCATTTCTCCTCGTTGCGCCATGTTAAGACTAGGTTTTCCCTGGTCTTAATTTTTGCGCTGTCCCATATTTACGCCACCCTTGTAAATATGGGGCAGTGTCAAAATCAATGAGTGTTGCGGCAGAACGCCCACCGCAACACCCATCACCTGCCCCTTTCACGCTAAGTGTAGGGTGAAAGGGGCCCTTATTTACAAGCCAGCGTTAAACCACGTTAAGTGGCTTAACGCCTGCTTGTAAATAAGGCAAAACCCCTATCGCCACAGGATCATCGTTAAAAGTGACGCTCCTGTGGCAATAGGGGCTTGTAAATATGCCCCTAAGTGAGTAATGGAAACACAGAAGCTAGGTCACTGAAGTAGGAGTAAGAGAGGAAGTAAAGTGTGAAAAAGATAAAGAAGGAAGAAAGACTGCAAAAGCGAGACTGAGTGACAGAAACACGCAAGACCTAGGCTCACCGTGGTGACGAAGGGGGTGTGCTCTGCTTGATATTTCACTTGGAACTGAAGTTTGTAGAAAGAGGGGTTCCAGGTGGGAGGGTACTGCCAAGTGACGATCAGCTTCCGAGGAGCACCCTGAACCGGGCTCACCTCCACATTCACCGGAGGATCTGGTTGGACTGTAGTAAAAAAAAAAAAAGATTGGAATTTATTACTTAAAAATGTGGGATCGTTTTCTTTGGCAAAGAGTTCTGGCATACCATATAGTATATTGGGTTGTACTTCAAAACATTGTAGCAAAAATACTGAAATATTGTTTACAAAAATATCCTTCCATTTGGTGTGGATTTTCAATTATTACCACTAATGAGGTAATATTTTTCTAAACAATATTGTGTACAAGGCTTTTCTGGCAGACGGGATTTTGGTAACAATACTCTGATATTCTGGTACCATACCATGTGCTGATACGCATGACCTGCTTCAAACCCTACATCTGCGCCAATAGAGCATAGCAACTGGCAATTGCCTTTGATTACTGTAGCCACCTCTGCCAAAGTGGATGGTCACCCAACCTCACACCACAACCAGAGAGCTCTTGCAAGGACACATTGTCTATGCTAGAGTCAGAAGAATAACTCCACGAACATCCTAAAGCAAGCCCTCAAGACAATATTAGAAGTTCTTTATGTGAAATTCAAAACATTTCTCGAAATATTACATTACCCAACTTTATATAACTTTATTTAAGCAGAAGTACTCCTTACCTTAAAACAAAGTCTTGCAAGATACTGCAAGAGAGAGTGTTAGATAGAAAATATCTTGCTTGGAGTATTTTTGTACATGAATCAGAATCCTGCTGTAACTCACAAGACGTTGAAATATTGTCTTGCTTAGGCGTTATGAGAGGTCCACATGGGACTCCAACAAACCACATTTTGATATGAAAGTATACATTCATAAAACGTTTGTGACATTTCATTGAATTTCCCGATAAGAAAATGAAGCTATTCCACAAACCCCTGGCTATACTGCATTGTCATCTCAGATCCCAGTGTCTCAATGCATGATAACTTGTGAATGGTATTTGCGTATCCAACAGTGGAAACGACTGGTTAGGATAAGTGCAATCATTTCTCAAGTTCTAGTCACTCAGATAAAAACATAAAACATTATCTACAAACCAGAAAGGTTCAATAAGTGACTGCACTATAGACTGCGGACCTCTGATGAAAGAGGCTCCCCATGGGCAGACAAGCAAAACCAGATGATTAATTAAAGACAATAAACAAAACAGGAGCAGATAATACTCGAAAACACTGATGTTGAGGAAAAGTAACCTAGCAGCTCAGGTTCGTAAATATTCGAGGCATTGGTGCATGTTAAAGGGCCATTAAAATGGTAAAGAAATATATAAACAACAAAGGGTGACTGGGGCGCTTATAGGTCCAGCATACGAGCCCCTAGAACATATCAATTCTATCAAAATGAGTATGCAGTTCCTGAGGACAAGAAAATTTGAAGGATTGGTCGGTATAACTATACCTGTCCAAAGGTAGGAGCCAGAGTCTCCTCTTTTTGGAACTAGGGCCCTCACACATCCAGTTGGGTGTCATGCTTCATCATAGAGCTTGCTCCTCATCGGGCTGGCACTGCAATGTCCAACGGGCACCCTATGAGGGGCTCTTTGTCGGAGATCTTTTTGTTCCCAAGCTGTAATGTGAAGTGCAAGTATAGGGCCTTGAGGTGAAGATGAGTGTATAGAGTGTGTGAGTGGTGTATAGAAAATTTAAAAGAAGACTAAGTAGCACTCTAAAACAATTTTTAAGCTGCGAGTCTACTTGTCAGTTTAAAAACAGGATTAGCCTACCACCTACATAATGTTTTGGTGGTTGCTAATATATGGAGGTCAACATGTTTCTTGCTGAGTAAGTCACAAAAGTGATCAAATAGCAATTCAGCAGGACCAGAAATCAAAATTCTATCTACAGAGTCGTTGGCATCCTAGTAAGTATGAGGGGTAGACCAAGCACTAGAACAACCTAAATGTGAAGTACCTGTGGTAATACCGACCCAGGTGGGGTGGGTAACCAACTACATCAAATGCTGGCAGAGGGAACGCTAAATTGTAGTGTAGGAGCTGTAGCTGCTCACTCGCCGGACGACCTACCCTCGCTCTAACAGAATGGTAAAGAAATGCCATGCAAGAAGCCAGGTATGGGGAGGGCTCAGATGAGTTCAATATTTAAATAGGAAATGGTAAGTACAGGTAGTAAAGTTATCTGAAGTAAAGTAAACATTCTGTTGCAAAATGCAAAGCAACGTTGGTCAAGAGAAACAGGGCGGTGCAAGTGTTGAACCATAAAAGCCAGTGACTTAATTTTCTCTTATCGCACATGTTGTTATACCGAGCATTTGACAATTAATGGTGGAAGTGTTGAACAACTGTCAATATCCAAAAACTGTAGAAAGATACCATTGATCCAGGATCATACTCAGTTCTTGGAAGGCAAAACACATTCTAGAATTCTGCAACAGTTTATTTTTATCTCACTAGACTGAGACATTTTAGTATTTTGGACATCTAGCCTCAACTGGCAGCTGACAGCCAAAGACACCGTTCCAGGTTGCTCTGAATACATCTCACATCACTGATATCCTCATGGAAGCAACAGAAAGACAAAGCAGTTCTGGGAAAGCTGTAGAAATTAGCTGGCGCGCCATCACCGGGTTCTTAGTAATTACTTTAACTAGTTCTTTGTGGCCGTTACATAAGGAAAAGATTTCAATGATCTACCATGAGGAGATTGTTTAGTTTCCTTTGGTAGGAGTACAAAAAATACTTAGCACCCATTGACCTGCATTTGTCTCTGGCTTTCTTTACGAAGTACACACTATAGAGTATTAAGGTGACTTGAACCTCAATGTATCACACTCATACCAGTGGCTTGTTGGAGTGGTTTAATTCTCCTATAAAAGGCATGCTGAGTAAGAAGGCCAATGGTGAGTGGGATACTTGATTGTTATTTTTAGGTCTAACATCAGCCAAGACCTTTTGATTTTACTAAAATACTTACATATAGGAGCTTTCATCCAGCCTTCTTCATCCCATTGGTCTTGTATTGTGTCATTCACATTTTTGCTCTCATCTGCTATAGCATGCAGCAAGAGGGAATGGGTCAGCAACGTTAGCTATTGGTTAATTTCACTATGAATGACAACACTGTGCCCTTTTTCAAGGAGCACACCCACACACAAATGAATTCTCATTTAATGCCTGTGACTACTATAGCAATGTGTACTTTTAAAGACCATAAAATGTCTGTTGCTTTTAGTCAGTGTTTTTTTTAATTGATGAAGGCCCAGCAGCTTCTTCAAGAATACAAAAACCATGACATAACAAAACAAGCTTTGAGATAATTGAAAGGTTGGCAGCCACTGCCAGAACTATTGGCTTTGACAATGTGTGTTATAACTTGTAATTATCCAAACTTTGGGGTGCTGTGGTGTGAAGAGGTATGATCACATCCTCTGAAGACAAGGCATGAGGGAGATAGAAGTAGTTCTGGCTCAGAGGATGAAAAAGTGAGGGCTTTCATACGTGAAAATGATCTGACCGGAATTTTATTAATAATTTCACCAGGACCACTTCACAGTCAGATGCAACTATGGTGAGCATCGCAGGAAGCCGTCCAGTTGAGTGTGGGATCTAAGACCCCATTTTGGGTGTGCTCATGCCACTCCTGCAATTCTTTTTTGGTGGAACTGGATTTGTAAAAGGTCCTTGGCTTTAGACTAATGAGGCTGATTATTGTCACTAGGGATATGGGAGGTTTGCACACATTTTTATTAACAGAAGATTTAAGCCAAAGTTATAGTCTGAGTTAATGATGGCTGTTCTACTGAAGATCGAGAATGGGAATATGGTGATACCTTAGCATCATGGAAAAAATATCAAGCAGCTAAGTATTGAAATGTAAGTGCAAATACAGAAGTATAGATTTACTATTCTTAACTCCACATCTATGTACCTTGGTGATATATATCGTCAAGGTGGATATATGTCTTCTATGTGGGGTTACATGTAGGAATACTATTAATACTTCCCTTTGCATCTTTTGTTCCTTGATATTGTGTACACAATGTTAAGGTTCTCCAATATTTCCCATTCAATATTCAGTATCCACACAGTTCATGCTGCCTCCCATTGGACTGCCGATATCCTTTTGTACCTCAGCCTGGGGAGCTCTGAACGTGTGCATAACAAGTTGAGGGATGGGGTTAAACCTGATAAACACTGTACTAGGAAATGCATAGAGCATACTTAAGCAGCCTATACTCACTGGCCTTGGGTCTGAAGTTACCTTGCTGAGAGGTCTGCTTGTAGGAAAGCTCCTCTCATCCTGAATGGTGCAAGGATTTTTGGAGCCCAAGGCAAAGCGAAGTGGTCTTTTGACACCCAGCCCCTGCTGCAATGGGATGATATAAATGGCTCAATCATGTGCCCCATGCTAGTGGCCCCCATAAGCAGCTGCCTAGCATTTCCTGTAATGTAGCATCCACCGTGCCTCCCACAGCATGAGGGACTTCCAAAGAGGTTGTCACAGAGCACAACCACTTTTTATGTCTCCAGAAAAAAACCAATGGTGGTTTTGACAGATATGATGCTTATTCCAACTAATGCAATGCCTTTCTGCTGTAGCACTTCATCTAATAAAGCCTCTTCTGGGATTCGCGTCCATGTCTATGTGATTGCTTCTTGTGTGTAGGTGTGACAACCACAACATATTGAACATTGCGTACATATATCATGCGCTGGATTACACATTACTGAAGGACTTACACGCATGGCGTGGATACCACAGAGTTCCAATGGACATGGGTGTACTACATATAAATATTGATGTTACGTACGGACGCTGTATCCGCTAATCATTTGTGGTACACTGAGCTGGCTGTCGGCCAGGCTGGTGATGCACATAAACACCATGTGGCTGGCGTGATCCCCTTCTCCAAGTTTCAGCCGACAAATGTATCGCTGTGCGCTATTGTAGTAGGTACAAGGCTCAGTTTTGGGCTCGGTGTTGAACCTACAGGAAACCAACAGCAAGGAGAGCATGTTAGTGCAAAGTAGAGCCCACTTCATTATCCCACACTTAATATCCATACAGAGGTTCGCACCCTCCCAAGTTCCTTTCAGAAACAGTTCTTGACTCTTTTTTCAGTCCACCTTATACACAACAAAATCTACCACCCAGTAATGAATGCATGGAACGGCCTCCCAGCAAAGGGGATAGAAACTAAATAAGAAAACAAAAAGGCTGAAATAAAACCCAAGAAGTCATAGGTTATACAACTCAGTTATAAAGTTGGAGACAACCTTGTCTATGACGTCAACAACGAGAAGGAAATGGGCGGAATGAAAGGGCCCAGTAGTCCTTGTCCACCATCAAATACTGTCTTAATGGGGCCATCAAGTACATGACGTCACAATACACCTCAAGGCCCATGATGACATCATCACACAAAGCTAGTAACCAATGAACAAGAGCTATTCCTGTAGACGCCATAAGTGACAGTGTAATGTACTAAATCTATAAAATGAGCTCCATTTAGCCAACACTATATTGCTGAAAGAGAAAATTAGTTGTATATTCTATATGCACAAAAGATTCCAATCTTGATCTTGCATTATTTTATGAAAACATATTGATGGAATATAAACCATATAATATATATATATATAACACATTGATGTTTTTAAACACAATATGAGGTTGGAATGAAGGAAAGAGTGAAGAGTGAATGTCGATAAGGGTAAGCTGATACTTCTTATAATATGGCCCCAAATATTCAAGTGTATAATGAAATTTTAAAGCAAAACCAATAAAATACATTTTATTATGAACTTTTAATGAATATCTGAGTATGATAATAAATATAGTTTGATATAATAATACAGGAAATTGTCAGTAAACGATTGTGCATATAGAATAAACATGTTTCCAATTAACAAATTAATAGGTGGTTAAGGGGGGCTCATTTTACAAATCACCAAACAAAGCAATATTCTAAAATCCTTTTTGTAGGTGAAGATGCAGGCTTGGGTAAAAAGAGCTGATCTCTTTCTATGCGCTGGGCAGCCCCTTCAAGGTACAACCCACAATTTACTGGTCCACCCACCCTTGGCTTTTGATGGCACTTAAATTTCACCTATAGATGTAAGCATTACTAAATGACAAAAGCTGCCTTGAGTTTCAGACATAAACCTGCATTTAAAAAGTGGCAAGCAGACATTCGGTGCATGAAAAGTGAAAATAATGAATGGGGCCTGGTCAGATGCTTTCAGTCTAATGAATAATGTAACAAGATGCAAAATTATTTCATGGTTGATTTAAATGTGTTTAGTTTAGATTTGACCTCACTATAGAATGAACATTTAATTTGGAAAATGTGTCTTGAACTTTAAAAGTAGCATAAATATTTGTGCTGAATTAACACGCATTTTAAAGTGTAAAGAAAGCTGAAATACACAGCTCTTGATTTAGTTTGCTTTGGGAAGTCTTAGCACAAGCCCTTGAGATGAGAATGGAATGCCTCCCTTTTTCCTATTTCTTCATGAAAGACCTTTCTTATAATTTATTGCTTGTAGCCTGCTTTTATCAGTATTCAGTACAAAGCCTTATTCATTTCATAACGTAGAGTGAAACTGCAAAGCACACGTTTTTCATATTATTATTATAAAATGTATTCACGGTTTCCGCCTATACTTTCCTGTTGGAGTAAAAGTTTTCTGTTTAGTTGAAATAAATAAATTGTTTCTTTAGCAGGAAGAGGAGATGAAATCATTTAGAGCAAAATTCAAATGTGTCACAAGAACTCGCCTGATTGATGACGTAAGGGGTGTCAATGTCTTTCTGCAACTTCAATTGGACGAAGTATGAAGACCAAAGTCACATGTTTTGTTGAAATATATACTTGTTCCTAGCTGAGAGGTGTGGGCTTTTGCTTATTCTTTTTAGCAGGATGCTTGCAGAATCACACAGCTTTTTTTGAGTTCTGCAGAGAGAGAAGGGAGGGGCTGTGGGCAGCTTCTGCGCAATACACAGAGAGGCAGGCGGAGATGAAGCTCAGCGCGAAGAGAGGGAATCAGCTGTATGAGGGCAGATTTAGATGCAGACTTTTTTGCTAAAAACCCCAAGTTTGTGCTTTGATTAACTGGCTTTGCAAAGACTTATTTGTCTTATGCATTTATTTCTCTTTATGGGAGATTTTGCAATTATTAATTATTGATTTAGCTTCATGCTAAGCTCACTCTTGCATTTTATTTCTTGAACTCTTTATGAGTTCTGACTGACATTTATGCCTCATTTTCCATAGAAATATGGATTCCTTCCTTTATGGAGTGTTTGTATGCAATCTATGATATGTATTGATTCTATTTTTCCTATTTTCAATTCTGTAACCTGATTGATATCTGACTAATGAATGAAGGGTCAGAGAAACTTAAATTTTGATTGGAAAATAAATCCCTTTAAAACTACTCACAATTCTCATTATTGCCTTAAATATTTATTCGCATTTGATTTGCTCATGTTTATGTAAAGTCTCCTTTTTGGTCATCACACAGTGGCAAAGGTTCTTCGCCTTAAGCGGAAAACAAGGGGTAATGGTGTTTTTGCTAGGAGAGATTACTGTGAAATTTCCGCTCCATCACTTTATTGACGCCACCAATGAAGCAGAAGCCACACTTAACCAACAACAATCCACCCATTCTACCGTGGCAGGCCGTATACTCTCTTTTCTGTAAAAAAAAAATTATTCTGGGACTATGGATTCATATCCCTACACCATCAACTGACATTACTTTGATAAAGAGATAACATAAAATGTGTTTTTTTCAACCGGTATAGGCTTTATTTGGGCCATTCTGTGTCATTTGGTTTGCCCAGTTGTGTTCCTTCCCCAAGTGTGTCTTGTACCTCTCCACACTGTGGCAATTGAAGCTCTAACTCTGTATGCGTCAAAACAATATGCTCTATTATTTTTTACTTCCACTTCATGGCTTCCTACAAAACAGTACAAAGAAAATCATAACTCCTTGGTTTTCACAGGAAAATAGACAAAAAGTAAGTTTGTTTATACAAAGAAGAAGATAGACCATGGGAAAAGCAGAATGGGGGAAAAGAGAAACTGGATCAGGAAGAGATGCAGAAGAAATGGAAGATGGATAGAGAAAAGTCCTACAGGGAACGGGATGGAGATCAAGGTAGAGGGTACACTCACCCTTTACGCACCAACAGAACAGCCCTGGTGGCGGGCGAGGGCCTGTGCGAGGGATGATACTCGCATCGGATGATGCCAACTGGAAACTTGCGAGTGCAGGACATATGGGGCACCTTGAGGACCTCTAGGGAAAGAGAGAAACCACAGGTTTGTGACCACCAGTGTGTGATCTAATGTTGGGTTAACATTGAACACCTACTTAGAGTCCATGTTCTTCAACATTCATTCAGATTTTTTTGACCCAATCTGACTGATGGGTACACCTTGGAATCAAATAGAAAGGCATGTTACATGTTATATATTACCTGTGAAGCTGTAACTATGAATTTCAAGATTAAAATGAGATAGCCACAGACACACGCTTAAGATGCTCTTATACCCACCTACCACCCTATCTCCCACATCTCACCTCTGGGGGTGCAAGGTACAAAAGGAACCTAATGAGCCATTAGCCATCTTTCTCTCTCTCCTTAGGGTTTTGATGTCAAATTGCAAATTCAGTTTTCCATTGTACTGGAAGGACAGTGAGGTCCCAGAAGTAGAGTGAAGTGTATTCCATCTCCAACAAGATGCAGGTACTATAGAATACCACAAAATATGAACATAATAAACATAAATATTCTGATAATATTCTCCTTCAGTCCCTAGCCACAGAGATTCAGCACTTGGATCAAACACCATAAAAGTGTCTACAAGATCAGGCAAGACCATGATAGAATCTCAACAACTGGATCAAAAATGCCCTGCTTGACTGTCTGCTCAATCTGGTGTTAAGCCTAAAGTTACATTCCCCACATGAGAGCTTAGTAGAGGTTTCCGAGGCCCATGTGGCAGTAAGAAAGAAAGAAAGAAAGAAAGAAAATGTTTTTGTATAGCGCATGGCTACCCGGAAGCATCCCAGCGCTGCGGAAGTGACTAGAGGGCAGATGGGATTACGGAAATAGCCAAGTCTTCAGGTGTTTACGGAATATCAAGTGGTTGGTTTCCTTGCGGATAGTGAGAGGGAGGGAGTTCCAAAGTTTGGAGGCGTTATAGGAAAAGAGGCGGCCACCTGTCCGTGCCTTCTTAATTTTTGGGGTGTCGGCCAGGGAGAGATCATCAGAGCGTAATTTTCTATTGGCTTTATAAGGTTTGATCAGGTTTTTTATATAGGAGGACCCTTGCCCTGGAAGATTTTGTGCGTGATGCAAAGGGCTTTAAAATAAATTCTCTCCTGTATCGGGAGCCAGTGGAGTGATCTTAAGGCAGGCTTGGCAGAACACCGATTTTTGTGCCTGTGAGAAGTCTTGCTGCCGAATTCTGAACCACCTGTAGCTTAGTGATGACTGATTTGGGGGCCCCCAGATAGAGGGCATTGCCGTAGTCTAGTCTGGATAGGATAAGCGCCTGGATTAGGAGCTTTCTAGAGGGGCAGGGTAGGAGAGGCAGTATTTTCCGCGTGGTTCGGAGCAGACCATAGCAAACAGCGGCGGTTTTCCTTGCTTAGGTTCTAAAAGTGAGGTCCTGGTCGAGCCAGATACCCAAGCTCTTTATCTCTTTTTTGGCAAAGGAGCTGGTCCCATACAGGTCGGCCACAGAGTGTTGGGGTTAAATATTGATTGATCGCCCAGCAGTAAGAGCTCCGTTTTTCGCCGTTAAGTTTGAGGTGTGCTCTGTTCATCCAACAAGTAACTTCTTTGAGGCAGGAGCACAGATCCACCGGGGACTGTGCCACCTGATTCAGTGTTACAATTAGTTGGGTGTCATCCGCGTAAGTAACCATTTTAATTCCAAATGGGGTTACAATTTCTGCCAGTGGGGACATGTACACATTAAAAAGTGTAGGGCTCAGAGATGAGCCCTGGGGAACCCCACAGTGGAGTGGTACTGGTTGGGACCGGATGTTACCTTCAAATACCTGAAAGGTTCTCTTTTCCAGGAATGATTTCAGCCAGGATAAGGCCGAGCCTGTCACTCCTACTTTTTTGAGACGGTGTACCAGAGTGCAGTGGTTCACCGTGTCGAAGGCTGCACTTAGGTCCAGGAGGATAATGGCGGCGGATCCCCCCCGAGTCAAGAATCTTTCTAGCCTCCTCCACCACCACTATCAGTGCAGTCTCCGTGCCCTGGCCAGGGCGGAAACCCGTCTGAGAAGAGTGGAGAAGTCCAAAAGACTCGAAGTGAGCAGAGAGTTGGCGATTTACATATTTTTCTGCAACCTTGCTAATTCCAGGTAATAAGGAGATGGGGCGATAGTTGCTCATCTCTGTGGGATCTAGGTGGGGTTTTTTTAGTAGTGCCTTTACCATGGCCTTTTTCCAGTCCAGGGGAACTATGCCCAGTGTTAGGGAGGCATTGATTAAATTAGTGATGGGGGAATTGATGATGGGTGTTGCTGACTTCAGGATGTTAAACGGGGCCGGGTCGAGCGGGGAACCGCTCTTGATCGAGTCTAGGATAGGGGAGAGTACTTCCTCTGTCAGAGGAGCATATGATTTTAGGCAATGAGCATTATTCTGAGGTTCTGATTTATGAGGCTCAGGGTAGTGCTCATTGTTGTTAGGTGGAAGGTGTTTTAGGATATTTAGAATTTTGGTGGAGAAAAATTCTGCTAATTAATCGCATCGGTGGCCAGAGGGGTCGGGGGCTGGAGGTGGGTCGGGGGCTTTCAGGAGTTTTTTGACGATGCAAAATGTTTCTCTGGAGGAATTAGAGGAGGATTGAATTTTTTCCTCGTAATAGGCAGCCTGTGTTGTTTTTAATGCCACTTTATAGGATGTAATGGATGATCAATATTCGGCTTTTTTCTCACTGGCAAAGTCTTTCCTCCATGCTCTTTCTAGTCTTTTGCATTGTTGTTTTAGTTTGCGAAGTTCCAGAGTAAAAAAGGGGGATTTGTTCGGTCCACTTTTTTTTAATAGGGTTTTTTTAGGTAATACTGTGTCCAGTGCATTCTCGATCCATGAGGAGAATTTTCTGTCTCACATATCTCCAATAAGGGAATGTGTCTAAAGAAAGCAGATGTAGCTGCTTTAGCTCTAGAGTGTCTTTAATGCACATACATGTTCCTAATTCTGTAGCAAATCCCCATCCCTCCAAATGACCATAAAAAGTACACCATGATTCTAAATGATCAGGTCTTCTAGGGGTGTCTTCTAGGAGTCAAAATGCAGAGCTCTTCTGACATCCAGCACCTGAAGCTTTCCTGTAAGTTGGAGGCACACAGGGTTGGACTGGCCATTCCGCCACACTGGAATTTCCCTGTTAGGTTGCATGCCAGAGGGCTGTTTTCAGAGCAGGATGGGCTGCTATGACCAAACCATGAAAGATTTACATGGGACAATTCTAATAGTAACCTTTTGCCGCGTGGGGCTGGTTTGCAAATATTTACCCAAGCTGATTTTGGATATCAGTACAGTCAGGCATGCAACCTAGAAAGAGTGCTTTTAGATATTTTGACTAGTTAATATTAAAATAGAAATCCACTTAAAATAAAAAAAAATAGGAATGAAGGCCACACTAGCCTGGTGTGATCGTTTAAAATATGCGGGTTGCCTTTTGGCGAAATAGAACATTCTGAATTGGATCCAGGTTAAGGAGGGATTTCCGGATTGACTTTCAACTTGCTAACTTAGAATGAGCATGTTTTTGGAGATGTTGATATGACCTTGATAAAAAGAAGCAAAGACAAATAAATTCCCTATTGAAAAAAAGCTTTATATTCTGTCCATCATGTGCTTGCTATAGAGAATTTATGAAGGCCAAAATCGGTCAATTTTTCATCCATAAATTAGCCAAAATGGAGTAAAATGAAACCAGAAGAAAATGTACTGCTATGAGTGAGGATGGCTGGCTCACATGCTAGTCACAAGAAACAAGTGTTTGCATGATATTCAGCCCATGGAAACATTAACGTCGAAACAGATCAGAACATCAAATGCATAGACAAGCCATATATTCAACTGTCCTTCATGGCAGCCTTCAGCAAACCTTGTGATGAGACAGAGCCTGAAGGTACCTTAGATACCCTTTAGTGCAATATCACAGCTACACTTGACAAGGTGGTTCCCTAGAAAAACATCAAGGCAAAACCAGAGACCAAAGCATCCATCAAATATTACAATGCACCGCCAGTCGAACTTAGTCAGCAGATGCTTCAAACATCAATAGTGAAGACCATTGACAGAAAATAAGGTGGTACTGCATAAAACGTATATCACGTGAAAATGTCAAACCATCTAAACCAGTTGATACAAATAAAAATATGTAGCATCGTTCATGCTCTCACCACCCAGAAAAACTAAAAACACATCTCAAATGCAACCAACAACTTCATTGAAAGTAAGTCGCACAAGGCAGGGAACCCAGCCAAATAAACCTAAAGCATCATCATATCCATCAACACCATAACCTAATCTGCAAACAAAGCTGATAGCTTTTGACCTGGTACCTGAATAGGTGGCTACCCCATGAACCGTCAGACATAAAGATTCTAGCGTACTGGTTGAACCATGTCTATCTATCTGCGTCAAAGAGGTTTTCACCACTCTGGCCTCTGATGTCACAAAACTAGTGAATGTATCTATCTCTCATGGCACTGTATGCATATCCTTATAACAGAGCTCATTTACACTTCTCTTGGCGAGAGCTGGCTTAGACCCAGATGTGCTATGTCAAATCTATGATCTCCATGCAAGATCCTCAATAGAGCACAGCAGCGAGATGCAACAACATATAGACAGATGCAATCTGCTACATGACAGATCTGGCTTTCAGCCAATGAGGGAAACAAAACTTCGAATTAAACATATGCAAAAGCCTGCTCATAGCAATAGATATGGATAGTCCTTGCTCTCTCAGCTGCCTTCAACGTAATGTACCTTAAAGTGCTGAACAAAAGGCACAAAGAAGGGCAGAGGGTGTCCTGATCAGTCCAGTCATCTCGCCATGAGCCTAATCAACAAATTCTGATTAAACAAGATAAGTCATACAGATGCTGGGTAACATGTGTCATCCCACAGGGCTTTCCCCTTCTGCCATTACAGTTCAATAAAGATGCCTATTGGTACAGGCAACTGAGAGCTACTGCTCGGATCTCAAATGTACGCCAGTGAGATGCAGAATTACCTCCGGATAGAGAAGGGATCAAGGAACTAAGGGGGATATTCCCAAGAACGTGTGATAATTATCGCAAAATTAGCTGAACGCAACTTTGCACATCGCAGTCTATCGCGGGATAATACCGCCGTGTTAACGTTGTATTCTCAACCCGGCGGCACCATGCGATAGTCTCACGACAACGCGCCAAATGACCGCGTTAAAATTAACGCGACGCCGAAAAAGAAACACGAACGCGAAAAAAGTTGCGATGTGGCCAAACGCGATAAAAAAATCCGCGATAACCAGCGACAGGCCTGCAATTCCCACGTGTCATGCGGGAAAATGCACCATAAAAGCACCGAAAAACACAAACAAAATAATTAAAACTGCGTAGCACCATGGAGGAAGCCGGAGCAAGTACAGAGGACGACCAGAACCCCACAAGCCCCCAGGAGGACCAGCCTGGGACCTCGGGGTCACGGAAGGGCAAGGAGAAGAAGACGAGGAAGACGAGGTTCAGTCCGCAGGAAAACAGGATCATCATCACGGAGGTGATAGAACACCACCAACAACTGTTCGTCACCTCCAACGTGCCATTGCAAATAAAAATGCAATATGGCAGTCCATCCTGGACAAGCTGAATGCAGTCGGAGTGAGGAGGAGGACAATTGGAGAGGTCAAGAGGCGCTGGAATGATGCGAAGCGCAAAACCAAGAAGAAACTCACTGACAACCATCAGGCAGCAATGCAGACTGGAGGTGGCAGTCCAGCGGAACACCAGGAGCTGGACGAGATGGAGGACATGGTGGCCACAGTCATCAGTGGGGAGACGGTGGCAGGAGTTGGGGGTCCGGACACTGCTGGACATGACCTGACACAACAGCACCAGGGTGAGTACCGAACAGGGACTGGGGGGACGGGGGGAGATGGGCACAATGGCACACATGCACAATTAAGTACAGCACACTGCACACCCACAATGACTCTGGATCATGTCCCTGATTCCCTTGGCACACTGCAGCACACATAGAAACAGCAAGTAGGCCCCCGTCCACTATGGGCACAAAGGGGTCCCTCCCCACACAGCACCAATCTCACAACCAACCCATGCACACGTGTCAAAACCAGAAAAGCTGCGTGTCTGTGAGCCACACTGACAATGCAAGTGACACCGCATGACGCACAGCATGGCTGCAGTCCAATTATCATGACATGGTGTACGCCACGACACTAAGGTGGCTGAGTGTGGAACACATCCGTAAAAAGAGCAGGTCCCACTCTGACACACCCTGTGCACAAACAACCCCTGACGCCAACAACACATCTGCGGATAAACCATGCCCAAGAGTCCAAAATCCGAACTAGAGCCAAAATTAGCCAAGTCTCCAACATCACAGCACTGTAGAAGCACAGAAGTCAAAGGCACTCCGCCTCAAAGGGATAAGGGGCAGCAAAATCACAGCTGCAGGGGCGACTCTCCCACAATGCAGCACACACACATAGCAATAACAGCACATCATCATTGACGACAATGTGGAACAAAGTGCAATACTCCCACTACAGAACATAGGACACAACTGGTTCCGCTTGTGCATAGGAACTGGACAATCACATCTGGCATAGCAGGGAACTGTGAGATGATGATGTACGTGTACAACCTCACAACCGTGATGTAGGTCAAATGTCCACTGTCCCGCATCAAATAGTCAGCTCCTCACAAACAGTCACAATGTACATTGCCATGTATGTAAACTTGAACAATGCGTCAACATACATGTCAACACAATGTCAAAATGCATCTCCCCTTCACATTGCAGAGGGACAATCAACACCTCCTGCAGAGCAGACCAGACAACTCATCAGTGATGATGAAGAGGACCTCCACACCTTCAACAACGACGCCCTCCAACAGCTCATGGACAGCTACGGCAACCCACCTCCAGGAGCAGGGCAGCCCAGCTGAATCGAGGAGACCCCACCCCCTGCACAGACCACACAGCAGGAAGCACCCACCACCACGTTTGGCTCCCAGCACCACACCCAAGAACACATGGCGTTCCAAGGCCATGTGTTAGACTGCCAGAAGGAGGTGGCTGAACAGGTGCGGGTGGGGTTCGACCTCATGGCAGCCAAACTAGATGACATACGTGGGTGTCTAAGTCCCATCAGGGACCACTTACACTCCCTAACGGACACCCACAGTTCGCTCCATGATGTCCAACAATCCATGCCCGACATCGCTGGAGTCATGACTCTGAGAGGAGACCAACTGTCCAGTCAAAGTGGCCTCAGCGATGTCAGCCGAGAGTTGGCACAGATGCTAAGGATAATGGCGAACATGGAGCGGATGCATGCGGAAAGAATGGCTGCCACCCATGCACACCAGCGAAAAGTCTTCCATGCCCTGCAGCTCCTCATCATCGCATTGCTGCCACTAAGGCAGTTGCTGATGAATGCTGCTGGTACTTCTACACACATCCCCGGCCCCTGATGTGTCAGTGGCACACAGTGCTGCAGACCAAACATCAGCACACACATGTCAGACAGATGACATAGAGGACGAAGATGCGGGTGATTCCACCTTTGTAGTAAGAAGGAGCCAGTAGCATTCTTCTCCAACATATGCCCTGTTTCCTCTTGGTTCTGCCCTCTGCATCATGCCCTGTAACAACACCTCCCACTGTCCCCCGAAACACTCTGCGACACTCACCTTGGACCTCGACATGGACTGCCATATTTGGTTTGCTTACCAATGACACAGCAATCAGACTGCGGACTGTACTCTTCCTCTTCCAATGTACTTGTCAATCCCTAAATGACCCTGGCTGGCCCTCCACTGGGCTGCAATGTAATGTGGGGTAAGCATGGCCATGTACTACTCCACCGAATGTGAATAAATCATTCAAATTCACACAGATGTATCATGTCCATAATCGATCAAGTATGAAAGTGTGGATGAATGTAAGGACATTGATTGCCCAAATAGGTACACCCTGGGAAATGAAAGCAATGCGCATG
The DNA here is from genome assembly GCA_963921515.1 of Calotriton arnoldi. Classification (NCBI taxonomy): domain Eukaryota; kingdom Metazoa; phylum Chordata; class Amphibia; order Caudata; family Salamandridae; genus Calotriton; species Calotriton arnoldi. Next base: position 3,539,220 of record CAWUFW010000186.1, read on the forward strand.
TTTGACCGTGACACACATAGGAAGTGAGATGAATGGGAATGTGTGCACTAGCTGTGGCCTCATTGCTCTGAAACAACAATGGCGCAATTCCTCAACTTTGCTCCCACGCAATGTTAGAAATAGGGCTGGGTATGAAATGTCAAAGTCGTTGGCAGGCCTAAAGTAGTGTCCCCCATCACATTTGACAACAGAACATCTCTTTGCATACCTACTCACACTCAAATGGGTGGACACAGCCTGTAGTGATGGATCACATTGATCCACATGGCAAGAATATGGACACCATACTCACATTGCTGAAGACACGTAAGAGCACAGGTCGATCGGCAACTATCCCAACCACTATGTCTGGCTCACAGAGGTGGAGCTGGCAATAGGGACTCACCCCTAAGTGAAATGCGTCAGTCAGTCCCTCCCTGTGTATGGACAATGCTCATTGAGGCACACGATCTGTCATTCTAATCAACACTCATCACAGTTGAACACTAGTGAAGTTGCGTAGACTACATTGCCATGTGCGTGTCAGTACTGGCAAGACAAGGGCCACAACATGCAGACCAATGCATCAGAAAGTAACAGGCAGCATTCTGTCACGGTACAGATCCATGTGACAGGGGTTGTGCATGTGCCCGGGATGTTCTGCCATTGCGTTGGTGGCTCTCGTAGAACCGGCACTCTTCTGACCTGCGGCAGTCATGTGGATGATATGCCACAGCTCGGAGCAATGAGTCGTATGTGTGTGCAACGTTTGGACGTATGGGTTGTCGTGTACGTAAGTGTCAAGGGCATTCCATGCAAGAGTACCTCGAGCAGGGACTTCCGTGTGTGGGGTGTGGATATGTTGGTCTATCATTAGCGCTGTGCGTAGTGTGGGAGTCGTCATCATCTGCAATGGTATCTCTCTCAGGGGGTGCCTGCCGCATGCAAGGACAAGGTCGGAGGTGCAGATGTCCTTCCGCCTTATGGAACTCCGAAACCGCTAGAACGCGAAGCGCGTTTGATTGAGGGAAGCCGGGCTTTAACTTGCCTGACCCATCTCCGCGCCTGCGTGGTGGAAGCCGGCGGCCATTTTGGTAGTTTGCTGCTCCCCGTTCGCCCGCGCGCAATCCTGACAGCAGGGATGACAGCGTCTTCTCAGTGCGTCGGGCCGGGAAACGAGCTCCTCTGAAGTCGAGGTCTCCTCTAGTTTACAAGGGCTAGGGAAGGTATATTTATATCTGAGAGGTACCTCAGAATGTTAGCATTGACGTGAATCGGACAGCGGAAGACGTCATGAAAGAAACCCCTAAGGTATAATGGTTCATGCATAATAGATGAGTCCTTGAAGAAATCAATAGTCCTGTGCTAGGGAAACTCCCGAAGCCTAAGGGTCTGTTCTTCAAGAACTCGTTGTGACGTTAGGGTGGACGGATGTCGGAGACCATGCCTGTATTTGGAGTGCACGGTTTAATGCCTAAATAAGGACTGGGATTTTATGCCTATATAAGGGCAGGGCGAATTGTGCCTATATAAGGACATGATACAGGAAAGCCCGTGTATGGACACCCTAAGAGGAATACAACAAGGTGAGCAGTGAGGCCTGGGTCCGCAGTGTCGGCACTCTCTCTCTCTCTCTCTCTCCCTCTCCCTCTCTTCCTTTCACTGTCTCTCTCTCTCTCTTCCTCTGTTGCTCTCTCTCTCCCCTTCTCCCCCTCTTCCTTTCACTGTCTCTCTCTCTCTCTTCCCCTGTTTCTCTCTCTCTCTCCTTCTCCCTCTCTTCCTTTCACTGTCTCTCTCTCTCATCCTCTGTTTCTCTCTCTCTCCTTCTCCCTCTCTTCCTTTCACTGTCTCTCTCTCTCTTCCTCTGTTTCTCTCTCTCTCTCCTTCTCCCTCTCTTTCAATGTCTCTCTCTCTCCCTTTTTTTCTCTTTCTCTCTCTCTGTCCTTTGATGGGCGCATGACACACCTTCTTATCTTGAATTTTGTCTTGCAGGCTGTGTCTTACAGATTGTCCAGAGAAGACCCGCCATGGCTCTTCCGAATAGTTGTTTGGAGTTGAATTTTAATAAAATCATTTGTTTGGGAATCCAAAGATGAATGTATGATTCTCCTTTTTCTGGCCACACATGAATGTTAATTGTTGTACTTGTGCGACATCAGGCGAATTGTTTTGTTCATGATTTCGTAGAGTTGATGTTAAATATCTTTGTCCGTGGTGGGGCCCCGGGGGGGGGGGGGTCCTGGGTGTGGTGGCGGTGGGTGTTGTGGCCCTCTTGGGGCTCCGAGCTGCATGTTCAGTAGCTCCATGGCATCTGTTGTTCTTCAGGTGTGGCTCTGGTCTGGCCTCCCTTTTGTGGTGCAGGTTGTCGTCCGACTTAACACCAGGTAAGAGCAGGTGTTAAATCCCTGCTGCTAACGCGCCTTATCGCCTGTTTTGTGATCTTATTGCCGATCTGGCTGGTCATAGAGAATATTGCGAAGTGGTGTTTTCGTGGCTTTTTGCACAGGAACGCCTACTCTGCATCTCATTAGCGTTAGTTGCCGGTGTCATCCGTGGCGATGTGTTTTGCGGCTGCTATCGCAGGTAAACTGGCGATATCGGCTGTTAGCACCAGCTTGTGAATGGTGCGATAAATCTATCGCCACTTTGGCTGCGATAAAGTGCCGCTGACTCTGCGATAAGTCCTTGAGATTATGCCCCTAAGTTGTTAACGGGAAACAGCCTTTACAATGAGGTTTTTACAACGTGTATGTTTTTACAATGCATGCCTTTACCATGCATTTAAGGTTGAGTGGTGTGGGGGTCTCCTCCCACAAGTACATTGTTTTTATATATATATATATATATATATATATATATATATATATATATATATTATATATATATATATATATATGCAATGCATGTTAATGGCATACATTGTAAAAGCATAAGCGTTGTTAAAAAAAAAAAGGGGGTAAAAATGTGTGGTTAAGGAATGTGAAATATTTCCCTGCGATGTTCCGTCGTACAACAATTGCTAACACTGGTTGCCTAAGTCATGATCACTTTTGGATTAAATAAATTGTACTTCATCTAACAGCACTAAAATGGAAATCATTTCAGGGGGAGCACTGAAGATGGAGCTTTCCCATGCAATAATCTCAAACACTGGATCCTTTTCTAGATCTTGCACAGGAAGTGAAAATAACTGGGCAGCATCTTGGAAAAACACCTAATAAAGTAATTGGCAATCTATAAGGTGATCAAGGCCTTCAACCCTTACCTATCCCGACTGATTAAAATCCAATCTCCAATGGAAATCACCCATCCAATAGAATGAAAGAATACCGTGGATGGTTTGGTTGTGCTGCTGGAAAATAATTTACATGGACTTTCACCATAAACTCAAAAATAATCATTAGAATGTCTAAAACCAAGTTGATGCCCTGACTCTAAACCTCTGGATATTGGAACCGTTCAAACTAGCCAAAACTGCTGCTTCCCATGCGTAAAGCATCCAATAACAGAGGCCCTGGCTACCCTACAACTGGAATTCCACAACATAGTCTGTGTATGCCTGTATTTACTTATGTTAGTACATTTTAACCAGATCTACTAGCTCGATGACATATCCAAGGTGCACAGGTTAGATCCAGACTTGGGTCCCGTGCTCACTGTGCCATAGGACTCAAGCTGTATGTCAATGATGAGAGATCCAAAAGGCCTAAACTGGTATCGGGTTCTTGTGTTCCGGTTCAGAAAGGACATGGCGTAGCAGTTCAGGTTGGACTGTTACTATTGGAGAGGAACAATGACTGTAGGGGCACAATGAGTAAAAAAAACTATGAACTTGAATACCAACCAGAGTACTTACAGGTGGCTGAGATTAATTCAAGTATTACGTATATCACTTTTTTCTCACTGGTTACAACTGTGTTCGCTAGTATTCTAACCACCTTGTTGGCAGATGATGTATCTATTGTGGTGGCAACTCTTGTTGCTAATCTGGTTCCTGCTACAATGGCATCTGTTGATGCTGTTGTCCCCGCTAGGGTTACAATAATGGTCAATTGTGTTGTCCTACCTTGTTGGCGTCTGTTGTAGGCTCTGTCATGGAGGCAGTTGTGGTTTCTGGGGAGTCCTTGCTCTGTTCAATGCTGTCTCCTGGCAGCTGATGTTGAGGTTGTTGTCCCTGCTCTGGTCGTATCTGTTGTTGCGTCTGTGGTTCCTGATATTGTGACCGTTGTTGTTGGTGCTGTCGTCCATGTTAGTGTGACAGCTATACTTGCTTCTATGGCCCTTGCTGAGGTTACAGCTGTGGTTACTGCTCTACCCCAAGCTGCTGTACCAGATGTTGGTTCTACTTTGGTCCCTTTGGGCTGCCAACTGTTGAGTTGCCGGGCCACTATTGCCAAGAAAGATGTTGTTGCTTCTGTTGTCCCTGCTATTGTCTTTGCTGTGGTCACAGCTGTGGTGGCTACTATTGTCTCTGCTGTTGTGGCAGCTGTGGTCAGCGCTGTGGTCCCTACCACACTTACTGGTTTGGTGAAAGTTGCTGCCCCTGCTTTGGTCCCTGTTGCATTTGCAAATTGTAGCAGCTGTTGTTGGTATTGTGGTGGTGGATGTAGTCACAGTTGTTGTTGCTGCTGTGGTGCCTGCTGTAATACAACCTATTGTCGCTCCTATTGTTGCTGCTGTGGTGGCAGATATAGCTGATCTTGTGGTCCCTGCTGTAATCCTTGTATTGGTGTCAGAGCTGTGGTCCTTTTTGTAGTGGCAACTATTGTTGCCACTGTGGTTGTCAATGTAGTCCTGCTGTGGTTACAAATGTAATCACACCTGTTGGCCCTGTCTTGCTGGCAGGTGTTGTTGCTTATATTGTCCCTTCCCAGGTAGCAGCAGTAGTCTATCGCGTTTTATGTGCCGTGCTGTGGCAACTACTGCAGACCCTGCCGCTCCGGCAGTTGTTGTTCCCTCCCATCATTGAAACAGTGTCTGCTGCTGTTGTAACAGCTATAGTTGGTGCTGTAGTTCCAGTGATGGTTGTTGCAGTGGTACCTGCTGCTTCTGGACCTATTGTTCCCGTCATGGTAACAGCTGTGATCTTTGTTGTGTTTACAGCTTTGGTTTCTGTTGCTGTCCCTGCTGCAGTGGAAGCCATGGTTACTAATATGGGTCTGCTGTGGTTACATCTGTGTAGGAAGCTATCATGAATGCTGCATTTTCTGGTGTGCTTGCAACTAGTGCTGGAGCTGCACTAGTTGACTATGATCTCAGCTGATGTAGCCAGTGTGGTTGCTCTGTCTCTACTGTGGTCTGTGCTATTGTTGGAACTATTGTGGCTGCTGCTACTGCTAACATGATGGTAGCTATGGTTGATGCTGGGGACCCTCTTGTGGTTACAGCTGTTGTCACTGCTCTAATTACTACCCTGGTGGCAGTCTTGACTCCCTGTTACTGAAGTGTTTCCCGCTCTGTTTTCAGCTGTGTTTGGCTGCTGTGGCAACTACCGTGGCTGCTTTCGAGGACCATGTTTGGTGGCAGCTCTTCTCATTACTCTGAATTCTGATGTTGTAATAGCAGTTGTTGCTGTGGTCCCTGTTGTGTTTACCACTTCGGTTAATCTTTTTACAGTCTTGCTAGCAGCTTTTGTTGCTACTGTTCTTCCTGCCTTGTTAGTAGCTGTGGTCGCAGCGTATGTCCTTATAGCTGTTGTTGCTGTGATCGTCCCTTCCATGGTGGCACCTGTGGTTACTGCTTCAGTGACAGTTGTTGTTATGGAGAAAGGTCTGCATACATCTTCCAGAAGGAAATTATTTCACAAATATATACGTAGTGTGACTCTCTGTCAGTGGACCGTGTTTTGCTTGATAAGGTTCTATTAGAGTGCCAATTGTCTCACTATGTAGAAAAATAACTTTGCATGGGCAATGGCTAGAGAAATCAAGGAAAACCTGCAGCTTTGAGAAGGGCAAAAATTGATACGTTTGGAGAACCTGAATCACAAAAAAATCATCCAAAGCTGTGCACATCCTTAGATATATCATCTAAGACAAGAAGTGGTTCATTACTTGTCAGGGGTAAAACATTTCTTGGTAACATTATTTTGAGGAGAGAGTTCGGAGTACTAACCAAGGAGTCACAAGATAGTTCACAAAATGGCAGAATGGCCTGGAAAGACCCATGCCCCTTTAACACCAGGGTATTGTGTTGGGTCCTACCTGGGCATACAAGCTCTGGAATAAATTGCCAGAGCAGATGTGACTCACCAATAAGCTGTGAGCACTTAAAATGATTTGAAAACATCCCCTTTTTTCATAGGTTCATATTCTACCACTATTGCCTCTCCATTAAGTGCCTGATCCAATGAGAGGTGGAGAGCTATATAAAGAATGCTGATATTAAAGTGAGTATCTTACATAAAGGATTTCCTTCAACATCCCAGTTCAACTGCCCAATAATAGACTTTGGAGAAGTTCACAACCCACTTTCCTCTGTAATATTCAACTCACCTCCCACCATGAGGTGGATGCTGCAAATCCTGAGGCCATTCCTGTAGCATGTGTAGTTCCCAGAATCCCTGTGGCGCACGGACTTCAGCAGCAGCAGGGCGCCCGCCACCAAGCGGTTGGGGTGCTTCATGCCCAGCGTCCGGTTCTCCAGCCTCCAGGTGAAGGTGGCGTTGCCCTCCCAGGCATCTTGTGGGCATGTCAGGTTCACGTCCACACCTGCAGGTGTCTGCTGAACTTCTGAGTGGAAAACTAGGCAGGAGCACAGAAAACATTAGAACAGTGCTGTGTTAGAGCACTATAGTGCCATTTATCATAGGTTTTAGTGCGCTTTATAAATATCTTATAACATAACATAACAATGACACAGAGCAAGCGTAATTCTGACACTGAGATAGCCCCCTTGTGGCATCACTCAAATCAATTGTTTACAGAAATATAACATGTAGGTAAGTCATTGAAAAGAAGAGCTTTTTTATTGATAATGACCATCAGGCCAATGCCCTCATACCGTTTGTCCAAAATTTGCAGGAAACTAAGAAATCTGTGTGTCGTTTAGAAAAGTCTAGATTTTTTTATTGAAATGTATTTGCCATAGATTTGATTTGTGTCTACTAAGGAGCTCAATCTGTAAACAAGCACTGGCATTGCCAATAGGTCTGGCTTTAAAGTGTTGTATCCTGCACTCTCACAGACACCCCCACTTACTATGCACTCACAAAGGCAGAGTCCATTGCCTTCAGGGTGCTAGGAGTAGAAGCAAGAACCAAGAAAGAGCTCTGTCTGCTCTGGTGCAATGGTACATAGGACAAGCATTGGCATAGCCAATAGGTCTCACTTTTGGGATCTTATAAGTATTTAGTTATGCAGCACAATATCCTTGGTGCAACAGCATAGCTAAACACTTTTAAGGTCCCAAAGGCGAGACCTATTGGCTATGCCAATGCTTGTTTTGGAAGCATTTGAGTAGCTCATTAACCTGTCATCTTATTGTGATAGATGACTTGTCTTGCCGCGGAGTTCACACTTTGAATCAATCACATGAAAGCGGAGCGCGTCGCCTCAAAGAATGTTAATTTGCCTCCCTGATAATCAGTCTGGTTAATTTGCATAACATATGCAGGGTATATTTATCATTGCGGGGGCTACAGTAAAGAGAATGAGTGAGTATCGTCCGTCAAGCAGCACAAAAGCCAAAACCGCTGCATTGTCAAACATCATGTGACCGCCTCTCATCACAAGTGCTTATCTTCACGGTGTTTGCACCAGTGCGTTTTTCATTTTTTTTTTCAGTTCGCGAGCGCGGCAGCCTGCTCAGCTGACCAGACGCTCGTGCGTCATGGCCTTTTGCCTGCGATTACCCGCACGGCCGGCATGTGTTTCCAATTATCACGCTTGCGTCGGGGCACGATGAGTGGAAACAGATGTCTGCCTTGCGGGTAACACGCAGGAAAAGGCCATGGCACTAGCCGTCTGGTCAGCTTTTGAAACCCCTTACTTAAAGTCTTGCCAGAGCAGCGCTTGCGCGCTACTCGAGGCTCGACCTAAAAAACCAAGAGTGTATGTGAAAAAGGGAACTGAGCATGAGTGAGGCATGTAGGGCTGAAACCGAGGGTTATGATTCTCAGGACAAGTGGCAGCAAGTGCCTTGTGCCCCGTACAAGGTGTCTTTAGGAAGATCACTTTTTTAATTGATAACCTTTGGAGGAAGTCTAACTGGGATTCAACAGGAGTGTGCGGAGGTAAATTATGTGAGGAAACAAAAGACACAAAGATGATGGATGGAAAGGTAAATTAAGTAACATACGTGGCAGCAGCATTTCCCAGTCTGATTGTGATAGATAAGATATTTAGATAAACTGAGCAAGACTCATTCTGACAATACAAACTGGATGAGATCAATGTATGGATCCTTCTTCCTACAACCCAGAAGCAAGGGAGACCTTTTCTTAAGCTCTTTAAAAATATATATCTCAATGGTCCTTGTTGAAGTAAAGGCAGAAAGTAAGATCAGCGTTGACATTACAGACTACATTTTTGGTCTTAGTAGCAAGGTTTCGGTTTGGGCCAAGAGCCAGTGGCGACCAAACGAAGGTTCAGGACTACGGACGATTCCCAAGCACCGACACCTGAGTTTTATCTGCATCCAACTTCAAGAGGTTACTGGTCATCAAACATGCAACTGAAGCAAGATATTCCTAAAGTGTGAGAGGAAAGTCAGAGCTACTACCATTATTTCCTTGAATCAGTAATAGAAGATACCACAAAGTAGTCCAAAAGTAAAGCCAAAAGAAAGAATGAAATAAGCCAACTCAAGGGGCTAAATAAATGATTTTAAAAAAACTCCACAAATTGAACAATTATTCTTAATAAATCGATTTGGGGAGAGGAGTTGGCCTAACGGCTCGGGCGGTCCACCTCGAATCTGGGGAACTGGGTTCGAGTCTCGGCAATGACGCTGAACATCCTGTGATTCTGGGCAAATCACTTAATCTCCCCGTACCTAACAAAAATGAATATGTCCTCCTGTAACACAACTGGTGCTATGTAAAGCGCTCTGATACCCGATTCGGGTCAAGTTCGCGCTATATAAAACTCTGTAAAGAAAGAAAGATGTCACGTATATTTATTTTAAAAAGTACTTTAGTTCACAAACAACGAAATGCTAAACGTAAAATTACAAATGTACACAATGAAAATTAGATCTCTCTAGCACCCCCTGAACTAAAGATCTGTGTAAGAAGGTCTTTTAAATTTAAATATTGTATAGCTCCTTCCTGTGGTGTTCCTCAAGGAGTTGACAATAGGAAGGTCTTCCTAGTGTAGTTGTCGTAGAGTTCACAATTTAGAACCCTTTCCTCTTGCATATGCGAGAAGGTTTGCAACATGACCCCATACCCCTCCCCCCCTCCTGCCTCCAGCCCCCAGCCCCACCCCAGTGCATTTGTCTAAGAGTTCACAGTGTAAAACTTGGCTTTCAGGGTATAGAGCCAGAGCAGTCCAAGGCTGACTCGGGGGGTTGTTAAAAGACAGAACTAAACAAAACACAAAAATAACCCTCAAATAAACCAATGACCAGCCAGTGCTTTTTCTATATAAAAAAGGGGGAATAGATTAATGGATGCACAACTAAATAATATGATCAAGTTGAAAAACATTTACAGGATTTCAGCTTAAATTAAAAATTGAAACCCCTTCATTGCACACCTCACAGATTAACCGGAGTGCAAATCACGTACCCTAAAAACATCACATGGAGCAGCTAACCTGTGCAGGTAGTCTGTTGCAGACATCTTTGAGGCATCAAGTGACAGATCACCAGCAGGCTCCACGTGGAAAAACATGAGGCTTTTCATAATCATGAAGGCTGCGCTTATAGGCTGTGTGGAGTTTTTCACTAGGTAATGGATGCCTAATGCTTTATCACCACATTTAGTAATCATTAAAGCACGCCTGTTGGCTTTAACGTGAACACTAATAGTCTCATGTTGTCTCTGCTTCGAGAGATTCATCGAACAGTCTGGCAGGCTCAAAGTATACATTGATATGGACATTAACTCTCCTTTTAGAGATACCAGGCCTCATATTATAGAGAGGACGCACTGCCCAGCTCTGCGTCGGAGACACTTTTGATAGTGCACCGCGGCGCTGACTCAGTCAGTGTGCCCCGTCACGATGAACGTGGTGCTCACCCTTTGCACCTGCCCTGGGAGCGGCACATTAGTGAAGGGCGGTCCATCTGTCTGAATCCACCAATCTGCCTTTTACTGAGCAGTCCAGCCGCGGCCCATGCAGTTAAGAGTGGTGGGGCTAGGTGGGGGGATTTCGGCGGACGATGATGTGGGAAAATGAGGGGCATATTATCAAGGGCTCTATCGCCGCTTTAGCGGGACTTTTTCCCGCTAAAGCGGCGATAATTCAGACGCCCTATTAGCAAGCTGTCGCTAACTGGTGTTAGCGACAGCTTCTAGGCGAGAGCGACCGGGTTGGGTGCCGCTTTGCATGCCAGCGATATTTATCGCTAATGGCATACAAAGAAGGCGTTCCCAAATTAAAAGCGACTGGAAACAGTCGCTAAGGTCGCTATCGCCTATTAGCGAGGCAGGGGAGGTGATTAACGAACCAGCGCTAAACACGTTTAGCGCTGGTTTGTTAACACCTGGTCTAAACCTGATTTAGCCATGTAATCCAATGGGAGGTGGATTACATGGCTAAATCCCCCTCGCCCTATCGCCAAGCTAACACTGGTCACAGTGTGAATATCGCTTGTTTTCAAGCGATATTCACACTGTTCTCCAGGGTTTCTATCGCTTTGGAGATAAGCGTTGCTGATAGCACGCTATCTCCGCGATAGAAACCTGCGATAGCCGGCGATAATTATCCTATCGCTAACTGCGCTTAGCGATAATTATCGCCGGTTATTGCTAATAGGCCCCTTAATTATTTATTTAATTTTGCCTCGTCATCGTCCGTCCAAATACACCCCTGGCCCCACTGCTCTTACCTGCACAGGCAGTGGCTGGTGCAGTCCTCAACTAGAATTGCTATTTAAAGGAGGCAGAGATTCCCCTGTGGTTGGGTGCAGTGAGTGACTGTTCCCGCCTGCTGGGTGATGCCTGGGGACCCTTTTTCACAGTTCGACCGCCTAGTGGCACCCTGATTGTGCACCATTTCTTTGTGGCAAACAATCAGCGTGCCTCTGAATAACTCCTCTGCACTCGCGTCTATAATAAAGCGCAGAAGCAAAGTATTTCTCATATGCTAGATTCAACACCCCCCCCACACATGCAAATGAAGGAATGCCTTCCCCCAGAGATTGTACAGGTGCATCAGGTACACTCTGTATTACTGAAGGGGCCACATAAGTGTCTGCAGCCCCTTCTGTAATACCAAAGTGCCCATTGGCTCAGAAGGCAGGTGCACACTCTGGTTGCACACCAGTACTCTTTTGGTAATATGGCCACAAGCGTTTACTGTGGCCAGACCTAAGAAAAACCATTATGTATAAACCCCTTGCTATTGCATTTGTCAGAGAGTTCCCAATGTAAAACCCATCTCTATTGCACTTGTCAGACACTTAAACATTCAAAGCCTCTTCTTAAGGTGTTTGGTATGGAATTCACAATGTAAATCCCTTCCTATTGCATTTGTCAGAGAGCTCGCAATGTAAAAACCCTTCTAATGGCATTTGTTAGAGTTTGCATTGTAAAGTACCCTCCCATACCACTTGTTAGAGGTTTCACAATGTAACCCTATCTAGCGTGTTTGCGAAGAGTTGATAATGTAACTGCACTTCTTGCTGTATTTGTGTCACAGCTCAAAATATAAAGCCACTTTGTTTTTGGCAAGCAGTTCAGTGTGCTCCCCGCCCTCTAATATTTAACATAGGGGGCGCGCCAAAACTACAAAATCCAAGCCCCCCCCCGCCCTCCCCACGCCACTGCGTGCAGGTATCTGACATGTGACCAATTACTTGCCTTCAAGAAACAGACTTGTGTAGAAACTTCACCGATTCCATGTTAGACCCTGGATTTAATTTTTGCAAACATTTGAATTTACCTCACACTGTGCAGAGGTAGGCCGATGTGATTTTTGGCCGATGTGACTCGGCCACGTCGACTTGACTGAGCCTCAGTCGAACCGACAAAAAAAACGTTCACTTACGTGAACGTAGCTTTCTTTGTGCAGTAGGTGCAGTGGCACCGGGACACAGAGGCCTGACTGACCAAAGAACCCTGATTTCTTTTCTGTATTTTGCCATTCAAACAGCAACCGAGACACCTATTTCCTTCCTTGCACTAAAGTGCACAACACATTGGCTACGTCACTGCTGCTGTCACTACACCGCTTTACTACTGGCGGGACGTTCTCTCCTTCACTGCTGCTGAACCGGGGACCAGGACTACGGGTCCCAGTGCACTCTGCGGCCCCTCAGCCTACTGCCAACGAGGCTCACCGGGGTCAGGAGGCCCTTTCAACTTCGAACAGCTCTCCCGCAGCGCGGGACGTTCTCTCCTTCACTGCTGCTGAACCGGGGACCAGGACTACGGGTCCCAGTGCACTCTGCGGCCCCTCAGCCTGCTGCCAATGAGGCTCACCTGGGTCAGGAGGCCCTTTAAACTTCGAGCAGCTCTCCCGCAGCGCGGAACGTTCTCTCCTTCACTGCTGCTGAACCGGGGGCCAGGACTATGGGTCCCAGTGCACTCTGCGGCCCCTCAGCCTGCTGCCAACGAGGCTCACCTGGGTCAGGAGGCCCTTTAAACTTCGAGCAGCTCTCCCGCAGCGCGGGACGTTCTCTCCTTCACTGCTGCTGAACCGGGGACCAGGACTACGGGTCCCAGTGCACTCTGCGGCCCCTCAGCCTGCTGCCAACGAGGCTCACCTGGGTCAGGAGGCCCTTTAAACTTCGAGCAGCTCTCCCGCAGCGTGGGGACTCGCGAGGGTGGGCCCGTCCTTGCCCGTCACTGACCGGAGGTGGCCGGGCTATACCCCTTTCATCCGCCATCTGCAAATGAATTATCCTCCAGCATACTGCATACCCCCCCAAGTAAGCGACTCCTGGTGATTCCTGGTGGGCCCGAGATAGTCCCTACACCCGTGGATAGGAGTGCGTAGAGTGCTGGGCAGCGGAATTAAGATTGAGACTGCTTGTGTCCTGTGCCAGCAGTTGCTGGGGAGGCTTGCCCGGGCGAATTCATCCCCGCACGCCGATCATGGGGAAAAGGAAGGGGCCCCCTACTGGTCTATCCCTGGGCACGCCTAAGGGCACCATTGACTCATTTTTAGGTCGAGCCTCGAGTAGCGCGCAAGCGCTGCTTAGAGGCGAAGACTTTTAGTAAGTGAGTTTTGAAAGCAGTCCCAAAACGCTCGTGCGGTCGTGGCTGGCCTTTTGAGATGGGTACGCGCGGCAAACATGTGTTTCCAATTATCGTGCCCAGACGCGGGCGCGATAATTGAAACACATGTTTGCCGCGCGTACCTATCCAAAGGCCAGCCACGACGCACTGAGCGTTTGGTCAGCTCTGCAGGCTGCCGCGCTCGCTCGCCCCGGCTCCTCCGTTTCGATTCCGTGCTTGTTAGTGCAGGGTTCTAGTGTTCCATAAGAATTAGTGAGTGTTCAGGTTTTCGCGCGCAGCGCACTTCAACCTTCGTTCCCGAGGAGAAGGCAGCATTCCTGTGCTGCGCATTCTCCATGACAAAAATTCTCATCAGGGGATTAGCGTTTCAATGTGTTTCTCCGCCTGATACCTCCCGCTGCCTAGAAGGAGTATTCCAGAGCAGTTAGAGTTCCTTCGCCAGTACGAATGTTCTGCAGAAAGGTTTGTCTCCAGTCGGCGCTTCAGTGAAAATCTGACTGAAAGGGTTTTTCTGAAGGTAAGGAAGAAACGAGTAAGTCCAGCCTTTCATTACTTTAAATGTCCACCGCGCTCTACAGTTCTACAACTCCAGGCAAAAGTCACCCGGTTAGCGCCACTTCGTATTGGGACTCATTAAGCGCTAGTCAGGCTTTTGCAGATGAAAGAGAGGTTAAGAGTTGCGCAATTTTGGTGACTCTACTCCACGCTTTTCAGTTGCTGCGAAGCTTATGAGCGCCAGGGATACTGCGGGATATCAGTTTTGCTTTAGTGCTGTAATAAACCTGATGATTTGAAGCCATTATGAGCGATATTTTGAACATTAGTGGTGCGTGGGAGCACGCTGGGGTGTTCATTACATGCACGAGGTTACATCAGATATCCCCCGTGCCACAATTACAGACATCGAGAGGGGAATGGGCCAATCAGATCTCGCGCAGGCTGGAGGTGATGACATTTTAAATGACATGGTTGTTTTCTAAACTGTGGTAAAGGAAAAAAAAAACTTTACGTGCATGGTCAACTCTTTTATTAAAGCATCCTTTGGCCGAAACATGACCCCTCAGACATTGGTGGATTGTATTGGTGGATACTTGGGTGTGATCACATTGGTTACAATAGGTAATTTTGATTGTGCCTTGCCTTTACCCAGCCACCAGCCTATATGCACCCCTTCTGCTCTTTAAACACCCCCCGCCAGCCTTCGGAGAACTTCAGAGGCCCCCGCTGGTCCTTTCACCCCCAGATAGCCCTTCAGCAACAGTCATAGCGCCTTCAAAGGCCTTGAGCAGCACTCTCGCGTTTGTTTCCCAGATGCATGCGCGAGTTGGTCATCCAGTCCAGGTTTTCACTGTGCATTCTGGTATTTGGAGTTCTGGATTCCACCGCAAGGTGGAGCACAAGCACGAGTGCTTGAAAAGCTTGAATTAGCGTGGTCGCTTTCACCACTCTAATTCGAAACAGATGTTAATTAGCGCGTTCGCGGGGTGCCGGGAGCGGCGTGTGACCAGCGCTTGTTTTACCAGCCACCGCTCTCCCTTGCCTTTGATCTTCCTCTTGTAATTTTCTCTAACACCCCATCTGCCTCATGCCGGCTTCTCATCTACCACTCTCTCTCTCCGCTTTCTCTCCTTACTTCTCTCTCTCGCTCTTACCTCTCTCCTCTTCCTGTGTCTGTTTTTCTCTTATTCTCCTTTCTCTTGCTTCTTCACACTATTATTTTCTCCCTCTCTTTTCATTCCCCCCTCTCTCTCCCTCTGCCTTTGTCTTACCTTTCTTTCGCCTTCTCTCTCCCCTCCCGCTCCCACTCTCTTACTTTTGTTTTCCTCTCTGTCGCTCCTTCTCATCTCTCCCCTTGCCTCGTTGCCCTGCTCCCTCCTTCCTGCTTCTCCCTGGAAGCTCTGAGTGGAATTACCCCAGCCTTAAAAGCTTCGGAGGAGGCCCAGCTAAGAGCTAATCAATGCAGGGCAGGCCCCCTGTCTCCTGCCACTGCCGGGCAGCGGCGCGGCCACTTCCCCTCTACCCGCCATGATTACAAACGTCAGGCCCGCTTTGTCCGACGGCAGGCAGAGGGGGAAAAATCTCATTTGGTGCCCAGAGAAAACGCGGCCTCGGTCACGCTGCTTCCCTACAGCCCAGGAACGGAGCCTCGTCCCCTAGGTGCCCAGGGGGCGAGTGGAGAGTGACCTGTTGGCTATGCCAATGCTTGTTCCCAACTGCCCCCACCCATTTAGTCTTTCACCCATTTGACACCCCCGCCTATTGCTTCAGCTTATTGTCCCTATGTTGGTTCCCCTCCCCCATGTTGCTTACACCCCATGTTGTTTCCCACTCCCTTTAAAAAACAAGTATTGGCATAGCCAATAGGTCTCGCCTTTGGGACCTTATAAGTGTTTAACCATGCAAAAGTTAATGTTGTTGCACCAAGGATATTGTGCTGCATAACTAAATACTTATAAGGTCCCAAAAGCGAGACCTATTGGCTATGCCAATGCTTGTTAATAAAGGCAGTGGGTGCAATTACCGAAGAAATCGACAAAGCAGAGAGACGGCTCTCTATGGGCAGAACTGGAACACTTGCGCTAACAACAGAAGGGGACTTGGCACCGGTAGCTGGAAATGTGGAGGGTAACGGAGCAGGAATTGCACCGAGTCAGAGTCAGGGGGAGGATGCAGAAGTGATTTGCGATTTAAATGAGAGCCCCAATATTAGCTTGGGAGACCGGACAGCTGGGCAGATTACAAGGAGCAGGGCCGCAACGTCCATTAGTCATTGTAGGGATCAGAGTGGCCCGCCAGCCCCAAAAAGGCAGCGAAAGGTGCAAAGGAAAGCAGCACTCAAACCATTGAAGGAAAACCCCAAAGACCCAGACCCAAGGGGTGTTATGGGCCTGGGAAAGGAAGCAGAAGAACTCTGGGGGTCTTTCAGGGACAAAATTGTGTCATTGGTGGCTGGCCTTTTAAAGGATTTTTTATGTGAACTATCAAATACGGTCACTGATATCAAGGTGTCCCTGTCAAATATTGAGAAAGCACTGCCCCAGGATATTCAATCTAGGCAGGATGTTGTATCAAACCTCACTGCCCAAAAACAGATAGGCTTGAGTGTAATGCCATGTAGAGAGATAGGCACTGAGTCTCAGATCCTCCCAATGGAAACAGATAAAACTGGGCAGGGGGGATGGGGAGGACAGGGGGTGGGCTTGCTAAGGGCTGGTCAGTCGCAAAAAAATAGTAGGGTGTCGACTGAAAGAGATGATCAGGGGGGGTCACAGATCCAAGGTGGGCGAGTTAGGGACGCCAGTGGTGTTGCTGAATCAGCCCAAAACACACAGAATTTACCAATTATAGACCTCCCACCAGCATGCTGCCCCGTATACGGTGGTACTAGTAGGGGTACCAGTGCATGATAGCCCACAGGAAGAGTCTAGCCCTCAGTTAATAAATAAGGTTACCCATTGCTTAGGGAAACATTGCGGGTTTAACAGCTCAGACCACAGACATGTCCTGATGGCGCGAAGGGTTGCCTGGATCGGAAGGTCCAAGAAAATATTTGAAGGGGATTGCGTGATTGTCACATTGAGGTACCCGTCAATGGCCCAGAAGATTTTGTTCTTATCTTCGCAATCATTCATGGCAAACTCTGGGATTAAACCAGTACCATTGGGTTTCTTTTATAGACCCCCGGCCAAACCCTTATCCCCTCAGGGTATGGGTATACAGGTAGCGGGTCCGAGCTGGAGAGGGGGCCCATTGCAGCTAAGAAATGCTTTTGCTCCCCTAAGGGATCTGAATGATTTAGATTGACTTGTAGAGGGAGCGTGTGTGGCAAGATCGGAGGGCATTCAGACAAAATACATCAAGGCCCAAAAGGGGAGGGAGACGGTTGATGACGGGGGAACACTTACTGTGATTATACGGACCTAAGGCTAAGCAGGTCTCCCAGCCCAGAGGGGGATATTAGTGATGCCTCAGGCTCCCACGTGGAATGCAATCTGGACGATTTAAAACTTATCTCATGGAACGTGGCAGGTCTGTCGAGTAAGTTTCAGGACGAACAGTGGCTTAGCTGCATTAAAAAGTTCGACATAATAGCCATCCGGGAAACATGATAGCCAGCAAACACATTCTTTTTAGAAGGGTATAGAAGTTTTTTTTGTCCAGCAAGAAGATCTAATGCAGGGAGAGCTAGTGGGGGCCTAATCATGTTTGTAGACCTAAAGATTCAGGGGAGGTGGAAGTTGATCCCTTGGGAGTCGGAAACAATACAGGGTCTAACATTTGTTAGCAAGAGTTATTGTCTGGTGCTTATTAATTTTTATAATGCTCAGTCAAACCCGCAGTGGTCAAAACCCTTTGGGGAACTAAGCGCATGCTTAGGGAAACTACAGTCCGAAGGACGTGCTTATGCACATTTAATAGTAATGGGAGATTTTAATTGCCACCTGTGTCCTAATTTAAGGGTGACTGAGCGTGATTGGCAGGCATGTACACTAAACAAAGGGCCACACATGGAGCACTCGAAGTCAGGAAGGGAGTTGAGTGTGCTTTTAAATACCTTTGGGCTGATCCATACAATGGATTTGATCATTGGCTATCCAAACACACCTGTGCCCCCTACGTATAAGGGCAGGGGTTGTGCATCATATATTGATTTTATTTTTGTTTCTCACTCAGTGCAGCAATTTATTACTAGTTTTAACATCAGGTACAGCACATTCAGTGACCATAACCCGGTAACTTTGTCACTTGTTGCTCCTCGGCAGCTTTCGGTTCCGCAGAGTCTGATGGGGGGGTCGATCTCTGCAACGGATCAAGGAAGACGGCTGCGATGGGCGCAGGTTGATACAGTTGCTTTTAATCAATCCCTTTTTAGGAGAGGTCAGCAGGAAATTCAGAACTGTCTAGATTTAGATATGCAGGGACAGAATCTAGTCCAGACATTTACAGCTATCGCGCGATTAGTGGACAGCCTTTTAAAAGTCCCTGCACCTATATGTCTTAAGGGCACGCCAAGATGGTTTGATGGGCACTGTTCAAAGGCCCTTAGAGCCCTGAAGTTGGCACTTAAACAATCACCCAGAGATAGGGGTGGATTACGACCTGCCGTAAAGTGTACAAACAGGCAGTTAAGAGTAGGAAACGTCAACTTCAACTGAAGGCTTGGGAAGATCTAGAAGAGGCCGCTGAGCTCAAGGATTCCACTCGATTTTGGAAGGTTATAAATAATCCCTGTTTTAAAGAGTCAAACAATCCATCTCTATCCCATAACATCTTACCTGAGCACTGGTCGGCTCATTATGAGGGCCTGTATAATCAGCCCCTGAGAGGAGACGAGTCACAGTCATGGATTGAGACTGAGAGAACCGGCCTTATTGCTTTTACTTTAGATGAGGTGAGATTAGGGATAGACTGTCTCACGCAGAATAAAGCCCCGGGACCAGACGGGATCCCAACTGACTTATTCCGTAGCAATCCAGAGGTATGGGCACCGATCCTGGTAAGGGTAATAAACGCGGCAGTCGCAACAGAAATGCCTTCCTCGTGGTCCACAGCAACCATTGTCCCGATATTTAAAAAAGGGGATAGAGACAACCCACATTGTTACCGCCCAATATCCCTTATTGATGTAACAGCGAAGGTCCTGGGCAGAGTGGTGCTAAATAGGCTGTCTGACTGGGCAGAGACCCACGGTATTATAACAGATGTCCAATATGGGTTTCGCTCGGGCAAATCCACGGTTACACAATGTCTAAATCTTTATTTGATTAATGCGAAGTACACCATAGCCAAAGGCGGGGGGCTTTACCTCGCCTTTATGGACCTTACCGCAGCATTTGACTGTGTAAATCGATCCAAATTATGGAAGCTTATAGGATCACTGGGGGCTGATCCGGCCCTAATTAATGTACTTATGGCCTTACACTCCAATACCTCAGCTGCAGTAAGATATACGCAAGAGGGGAAGACTACGGACTTTTTTACATGCTCAAGTGGGGTCAGGCAGGGATGTATCTTAGCTCCGTTTTTATTTACATTATATATTAATGGTCTTGAAATGGCACTAACCACATTACAAGCTGATGGCCCGAAAGTAGGTTCAAGACCAGTCCCCGTACTACTTTATGCGGACGATGCGGTCCTTCTTGCTCGCACACCTAAGGCCTTGCAGATCCTATTAGACGGGTTTGTGGAATTTATGAATGATATGGATTTGACACCTAACTTCACAAAATTCTATATAATGGAATCAGGGAAAAGGAGCAGGAAGGCGAATCATTATGTAGTTGGCACTCATACACTGGGGAAAGTACCGGCCTTTTCATATTTAGGCATCATGTTTGATGAAAAACTGAGCTTTAAACAGCTAGTAGAGAGTAAGTGTCTAGATCTGGTAAAATCCACGGGGGCAGTTACATCCTTTGCTCATAGGTTAGGCAAGTGGTCACCAGGGACGATCCTAAAACTGTATAATTCATTCTGTGGCTCCAAAATTTTATATGGAAGTGAAGTGTGGGGTTTCATCGGTACAAGTGAAATACAGAGTGAAGAAAATAGGTATTTTAGGCGTTTGCTGAGAGTCCCCCACAGTACCCCTTCTTTTATTGTTCATGAGGAGCTGGGATCTAAGTACATCTCAGACTTGGTGAAGGTAAAACCCCTTCTGTGCTGGTTGAACGTGTGGACCAATGAGGAGACAGGTTTTAATAGACAAGTAATTCAAGACTGCCTATCACTTGGATCACGCGTTAAAAATCCCGTGGCTAAAATATGTAAAAGATTCACTGACCAAGTTGGGCAGGGCAGATTTGTTCACTTGCACGGCCAAGGTGAGCCCACGGGATAAAGCTCTTATTAAAGACCAATTTTTTAAAATTATTGGGGCTCAAAGGGAGGAAATTGAACTAAAAAAGCCCTCGGTCAGGAATTATATTTTAGTTACGTCGACAAAAAGCATAGAACCGTACCTTGCTATTACAGCTAGTGCTCACGATAGATTTTTAATTATGCGGTTCAGATTGAACTTGTTACATCATCTACTGGCTGTACCGGCAGGATACACGCCACCTTCAGAACAAAAAGGGCCCTGTGGCTGCGACAACAGGTCTCCTCAGGACTCGCTTCATTTTGTTCTTTTGTGTCCGTACTACTCACTCCCAAGAAGAGTGTATCTCAAGGGGCTTTTAAGGAAACATAGTTTTAGGCAGGCCCGGGTAGCCTTATTGTTTTTAAAACTATGTCCCGATGTTTTTACATTATCATGTGTCACTAATTTCTTAAGATCTGCCTTAAAGCTAAGAAACACAAGGGGATTACAGTAGGAGATTTTAAATACTGGGCCTAGAAGCAAGGATAGCGGGTGGTGTACTTTTTTATTGTTCTTATTGTTTTTTAATGTTTTTGAAATGTTTTAATATGTTTATAATAGTATTTCATATGCTCACGCGGTGTCTTGACTGGCCTGTAATATACTATGATCAATGTACTGTAAATGTTGTGTTGTTGGATGCGTATCTTTTATGGTCATATTTTTTATATATGCCGAATAAAGATTATTATTATTATTATTATTACTGGTAAAGTGGTGAATATTATGCGCACCCCTCTATCCCCTACCACGAATCGAAGCAAAGGCCTGTGTTCAGCATTATCCTGCCCACCTGCTGCAGCGGAACACCCTGACCTTTGTCCAGCAAATGTCAACAACAAAAAATACACAAAGCAGGATGGCGCGTGCTAATCCAGGCACCCAGTGTCCCTGTTCCAGGAACGCAAAAGGGGAGGGTGGAGGGGATCCACCTTAAAGAGCAGCAGGAAGCTCACTTACCTGCTAACACAGCCACCCACACACCTCCTGCCGCCTCTGTGTGCTGATGCAATAGGCTGTTGTGGTTGCAAGCTTTCCGCAGGATCAGCCCGATGGTGGCACACGTCGCCATGGCCTGCCACCAAAGACCCGCTCACACACCGCCTTACGAGAGCAGCCATTAGGACAGAACTGAAAACGTACATCCAACACAGCCAGAATATTCAGTTATCTGGATATCAAGGTACACAGCCAAACTTCCTACCCTCAGCTACTCATACACACTTGCTGGACAATGGGTACCCGTAACAAAAGAGGAAATGCGCATGAAACAGTGGGTGGGTCCCACGTCCCACCCACCAAAAAACTCTCAGAAAAACACATACGCTCACTCTATTAACCACACACCTACATAACATCGAATGAGAATGGAAATCGAAAAGCATAGTGATGTCACGCTATAGGCCGACTAGTAGTTTTAGAAATGATAGCTACATTAATCCCCAACACCACAGAATGTTGTGTATTGGTTTTGCCAGTGTACATATCTACAACTGAGCCAAAATACATGCATGAGGTGCGCAAACGTTATCATCCTAAATTATTAAAGATAACTTAATATGACTTTAATTGTTCTCGGTCAGCTCTTAGCTACTCTCAGGCTCTATGGACAATAATGGTGAGGCTCTGGTTCCTCTATGTCACGGCCTGGTTTACTTTTCAGCCTCTTCCCTCCTCCAAAGGGCTAAGGAGTAAGTTGATTCAATATGTAGTGTATTTTTGGAGATGGTCATTCTTTGTGTGGTATTACCCCCCCCTGAATTTTTACTGTGACTATTTTTGCTGGCAATGGAACTCTGTGCACTTTAGCCCTGCTAACTAGTGCTAGCGTGCCACTGCTCCTCCTTTCAACATGATGAAACTGCATCCTCCTGATGGGCACATTTAACCTACCTATAAGTCCTTAGTATATGGTACCATAGTGTATCCATGGCCTGTCATTTAAACGCCATAAATGGACTGTAGCACTCATTGTGCCATCCACTATAGTGGCAGTGTAAACATGACTGCAGGCCTGCCACCAGCATCCTGGCTATGCAGGTTTAAATGCAAATTCGACCTGTCAAAATAACCCTTTTTGATAGGCCAAAACCCATCTCCTAAATATAAATAAGTCACCCCTAACACGGCAGTACATGTACACAATGCACGTTGCATGGTATTAAAGAGTGGGGCATACAAAAGTTTAAATTTAAACATGTCCCTGCAGTGAAAAGGCCCAAAAACCTTTTTCACTGTTCAATAGGAAAGCATTGGAATACATTATAAATGTAATATTATCTATCTCCCCTTAGGAAGCAGCTTCAGAGTTCATGTTTGGACTTATAAAACTGTATTTTACAAGCCCAATTCATTGGCAAAGTCAGAGTTGTAATAAATATTTTTTTTAAAGTTATTTTGGGAAGTTAGCTTCTGTCTGCCTAAAGCCCCTAGAAGCCCATTTGCACGTTCTTCCAACTGTCACCCAAGAGCAGTATAGCTACCTGATGAGGCGTGACCTTGCTCCCAGAGTTAAGACAAAGGCCCTGGGAGTGGAGAGGTGTTCTTTTTCTCTGGCATGATGACCATTTGTCTGTGCCCAGGGAAAAAGTGTCTACTCTTTCACAGGCAGCTGTAGGTAATACCTTTGCCTGCCCCCTTCCGTTGTCGAGCTAGCCAGTCACGCACCTGTCTAAAAGATAGGCTAGCAAATCCCCTGAGGGATAACAACATCACAAAATGGGGCGAGTTAATGACACAGAACTCTGTCATAGAGTGGGAAGTGCTGAGCGAACGGACAAAGGGCACAATCTCGAGATTTAAGTACTACCAAATAATCAGCTGGTTCAAGAACTTAAAAGACAGTCAAGATGGAAACGGGATAGTAGAGGAAATGCTACAGGGAAACAAGATCAGCAAAAGAGAAAAAGCATATTGGTACTGGGCACTGATACAAGAAGGGGAGGAACACTACAAAATTCCTGACGAGACCTGGGGAGGAGTACTGCCGGAGCTGAACGTCCAAAATGAATGGCAAGTATCTATGGCTACTTGTTGGAAAAATGTGAAATCTGCACCACTGAGAAGGAAGCACTTATTCACTATCCACAGAGCGTACTGGACCCCAAAGAGGCTATCAAAGATCAGAGGTCAAGGCGAGAGAAGCTGCCCAAAGTGCGGAGAGGTGGGTGCAGATGACCTGCACATGTTTCAGCAATGCCCCCAACTCGAGGAATTTTGGAAGGAGACGGGTAAGACCCTATCTAAAATACTGGGACGACAGGTGGAGGTGAGTATAGATTTGGTCATTTTTGGGATAAGTCAGAACGAGGTTGAAACAACTAAGCTGAGTAAAGACCAGGAGAAAATTCTCTTTATATTGATACTTTTAGCGAGAAGAGAAATATGTATCAAGTGGGTAAGATGTACACCTCCAACACATAAAGAGTGGTTAGCGTCCGTACAAAGAATAAATAAACTAGACAGGAGTGGGTATAGGGGAAAGAGAAATAAATTTTGGAACATCTGGGAAAATCATAATCTTACAAATTAAAGATGGTGAAATGCATTGTATGGTCCTATGATTATGCAATGCAATAGAAGCATTCAAGTGGGAACTTGAAGGAGTAGTCAAAATGACTAGCTCAACCTAGAACCGAAATGCACTGGAAGCGGACAAAAAGGGGCTCAAGCATAAAGGGGAAGATGATATTCTCCACGCACAGGTTGCGCTTACTCAGGAGAAGCCCCGGAAGGTCGGAATAGAAAGAGAATGGGACCTCCAACTCCAAATTATTGCTATATGAGGACAAAAAAAAAAAAAATGCCAGTCACGCACCAGGCTCAGTGGGAGAGAAACTGCGCCCGGAACAGGATTTGAGTGACCACAGAGGAGAGGTTGCTCTTTTCCCTACCACACCTCTAGGATGGGCACAGGAGCTCTGCACAGGGAAAGAAAGGTTCTCCCATGTTGTCTTTAGGCAGAGAGAGGCACCATGGGAATGATGACAGTAAACCCACAGGAAGTGCTGCATAGGGGACAGGGTCACCTGTGGGAACTTTTCCCCATTGGGTACGGAGCGGCCACGCATAGGCTGCCACTGGGTATAAATGCAGCACCCTCAGTACCATCCTCTGAACACTTCTGGGTCTGCTGAGGGACTGAAGGGGACTGGACCTCTGTCTGTGACCTGAGAATAGCATGAAAACTGGACCTCCTCTTCCTCGTGTACCCAGAACAAAGAAGTGGACTCAGAGTCATAAGGCTGACCTCCCGTTTGGGCTACAGAGATACAACAAGCTTCAAGAGGCATTTTCCTGCATTCCCAGCTGACCAGTTCCAACTAGACCTGCCATGGACTCTGCTGCTGCCTCTGCTGGAGTGAGTTTTGACCCAAAGTGCTGTCCCCAGGGTCCTAGTCCCTTGTCTGATGTCAATGTGTACTCCGCCTAAAGTTTTCTGAAACCTGGTACCTAGAAACATTTTGCTGTGTGTACTGACGGGGGACCAGACTGCCAAGCTGACCCAACGAAGGTGCGTTGCCACTGAGCCAAAGATTCAGGTTGCTCTTGCTACGTTCTTTGCAGCAGCAAATCTGATTCAGCAGGACCTCACGGAGAAGGTATCTGGCCTTGTGGAGCCACCTTCAGCCACAACCTTGCCCCGGTGGAGGAATTTGTGCTCCAAAAAAGTGGCTAAGTTCGAAGGTAGATAGCTTTACTGGGCATGGGCACAAAGAAAATACGGCCAACGAGAGACCTTCTCTGGACATGAAATTTTAATTTCATCCACTCTGAGCTTTCCCACCTAAAGTCAATTGCTATCATGAGCCCTCGTCCACAGCCTATCGCTGACATGGAGCCCTCTTCTGCTACAGCCTGCTGCCTAGACCTGCTGAGGATTTTTTTACTTCTATTCCAGAGTCTAATTCTGAGGATAAATCTTTTGACCCTGATGAACCTGTCTCTGACCCGTGCTCTATTGCAGTTGGCCTTAAGCTTTACCCTTGTGCTGGTCAAGCGCAACCAGGTGACCGGTGCGTAGTGTTTTTTGGTACTATTTTGAACTGTAAACTTTAAAAATTCATAACTCCAGTTCTTCTTATTGGATTTTTGCCGTTTTGGTGTTATTTATTAAAATGTCCTCTATTTTTCTAACTTTGTTAGGGGTTTTTCTGCCATAGCTATCAGGTGTTGAGCTGTGTTAATTTAGCGACTTGAGTGGTTCACCCTGACAAGGGCTTTGGTTGTCATTTGAGGTGGGTTCTCACCTCATTCAAGTAATATCCCAATCTTTTTATGCGTATGTACTAAGGAGCCGCACCCTACTACATCACACCAGTGCATAATTAATTAAAACTGAGTTTATTTCTGGTATAACCCATAAAACCTTTAAAACAATGAAGTCAACATCAGGACTTTAAAACAAATGCCATAAAATAACATTTAGCAAATTATTGTTAAAAAACAATTGCAGAAGAATAAAAAAATAAAAAAATTATCCAGTACAGATAAACATTAGGGATATTATGAGCTTCTATGAGCTGCCATTGTCTAATCAACTAAGCGGCCAATAGATAACATGCAAGATAATATTTCTAGAAGTGTTGGTTTTACACACTCCTTAGCCTCTCTTTAATATACACCCTTTGCCAGTTGGCCAAGCCACTAGTCCATATTCTTAGCCTAGAGAGGACACAGGAACAAAAATCACTGGCAAGATAAATAGGTTTAGCCATGTTGTATTGCTGCTTGGCTGCAGTTAATCAAGGTTGAAAGTTTTAGAAACAGAAAATCGATATAATGAAGCCAGCGTTGGCAGTGTCATAGCGCTTTTTTTTTTTCACTTTCAGCCATGCAGCACATCAGACGTGCTGCTGTACAACATAGTTAAAAAAAAGTTGTCAAAGCCAACAGATCTTGTATAGGAGAGACCTACTGGCTTTTGATATGCTTGTTTTTCCATGCATGACTAACTGCTCCAGTACAGGTTTTTTATTTGAATTCTCGGACTTGTAGTCTTGTTTATTCCATAAAACCAGAACCTCAAGTCCTGAGGGAGAGGACGGCAAGCAAGAAAACTGGAGGGTGTATGAGGTGGGGCAAGCAAGAATGTGTGTGGGGCGGTGAGAGCAATGTGGGAAGAGGGTGGGGTTTAGGGTGCATGCAAAAACGTGGGAGGGAAGATGGGGCATACGACAACAGCACAAGCAACGACAGGGCAACATCAATGGGGCAATAACGACGGGCCAACAATGGAACAAGAACTACTAAGTACAAGAAACAACAGGACAAGCAACAACAACACAGCATCAATGATGGGGTAACAACAACATGGTAAGCAACAACAACAAAGCAACACAAATGCTAAGCGAGACGGGGAACAGTCTGCAAACACATGCAATCTTATAGATTGCTACAACTAAAATAAAAAAAAGTACCTTCGAAAGCGCACAAACAGTGGACGGACACTGGACGCTGAAAGGAAGCAGTACTTGGACCATGCTCCAGGGGATGGACAAACACGTGAATGGGAAGTAAAGTCAGCACTCGCTGAACAAAAAAAAGCAAGGAAATGAGAGTGATGATGAAGTCAACTATTGGTAAGTCCCCCCGAGTAAGCTAATAAAGTGTGTAGAAAGCAGCAGCGCTTCTCAGGCGAGACCTAAAAAGTGGAAGTCATCCTCAATTTGATCCAAATATTTATGACAATATCTATCCTTCTCAGGAGAGGTGAACCATTCATACATAAAATTATTCAAGGGTAAAATGCCAAACTTAAATATCATAAGTAAATGTTTTGTTAGTTTAGGTTAGATTTCATCCAATTAAACTTCGAATTTTGGTGTGGACTTATTTGTCAAAAATGGATGAGTTAAAGTGCCCTACTGTGCTTTTCTACTCATATCTCTTATTACCAGGATACTTATATAAATATATCCTTAATTTGTGCTGGTGGTTGAAGGTAGTGGGCACGAGGGACCAGGGCTTATTTTTCATCATCAAACTTTGACCCAGAGTGAGGCTGCCTCTCTGTGTATGGCAAGATTTCACTCATCAAGATGATGGCGCCAGCCAAGTTCTTATACCTGTTCTTCGAAATCCATCTTTAGTCGTCTAGTATGGGTGGGTAAGCAAGCAAGGCTAGGAAGGGACACCTTGACTAGACGAGTGGACTTTTGTGGCCATACGGTGCCTCGTCCTTGAGTATTTTACTTAAATGCACAGGCCAGTTCTTCAGATATTGGTATGACACCTTGGCACGATGTAAACATCAATTGATAGAGGCTAGATCGGTGGAAAGAGACACACTGAAGATGATGTTTAGTCATAGACCAAGGATGTGCAAGCAAGGGATACGTACCGTCATGACCACTAAATGGGCATGGTATTAGTTAGCCAAAACAGCAGGTCTTAACAAGCTGGATTCACCAATACTACCACTGGTGAAAAACCTATGCATTCCATTAACACTCGAGGAAGGAGCCGAGTGCATATTTACCGAATTGAAAGTGTGACACATAGAGACACATAGCTGCCACGTTTCCCAGGTCAGTGTGTGATGAGCTGCTCCAGTCCAGGTTTTTTTATTTGAATTCTGGGACTGGTAGTCCTGGTTTTATAATGAGAAAAACAAAACTACAAATCAATAAATCAGATTAAAAAACGGTACTAGAGCAGTTAGTCACGCATGGACCACAGAAACTTGGCAGGGACGGAGACCTGTTTTTAGAAGGCAGATTTGCGACCCTGCTGTACTTAAGGGGTCGAGGACAGGGAGATAACACTCTGCTGGCCATATTGTAACTCTACAGGCGGAAACATTCGCTGAGGGCCCTACTTAAAACTTTTCAAGACCCACCCTATGAATATCAACTGTTTACGAAAATGCTGGACAGGGAAGTGGACAGGAAGATAGGGCCTGATGTGTCAGAGTGTTTAACCCATTCTGTGTCTATGGGAAAATGTGTTCATACGTATCAGCCATGGTTTCCATCTTGTACTCGGAGGCTGTCAGGTCCTTGCATAACAAAACGTCCTTAGCTAAGGCACACTGGAAGGTTGACACAGGACAAACAATAACAGGCTGCTTTAAATATAGCTGTAGCCAGATGGGGGAACTCTCCTTAGACAGCTGAGTTGGCACAAATGTTAACACATACAGTTTTGCACAGACTCTACCGCACACCACAAACTATTGACAAATTTGACCAGGAAAGGAGAAGCCACTACCAATGCTGCAGACAAGAAGACAAGAATTCCCCACACTTTGCATGTGGCTGGCTGGAAAGACAGGAATTTGTAGGCCAGTGATGCGAGAACTGGTCAAGATGGTGGCAAGGGAACCTCAAAGACCCCACTGCTCAAGCGGGTCGGCCATGTCAGAACGATACTAGGTGAATGAGGAACACTCTTGGCGACAGCTTCTGGCTAGGCCTGGGGGGGAGGGGCACTGCATTGGTACCGCCCTCCTTCCCAGATGGAAAGCCTGGTTGCACGATCTGTCACACTTCCACGAATGAGCAGCGAATATGCACTTATGGTATATTCACCTCAATGGAATTGCACGACTTTGTGGCTGTTGCCGTTTATAACAGACGTTTTTTTTTTTAGTTTTATATAGCGCGAACTAGACCCGAAGGTATCAGAGCGCTTTACATGAGTAACAGTTAAGTTACAGACGGACACATTCATTTTTGTTAGGCACGGGGAGATTAAGTGATTTGCCCAGAATCACAGAATGTTGAGCGTCCCTGCTGAGACTTGAACCCGGTTTCCCAGCTCCGAGGTCGACCGCCCTATCCGTTAGGCCACATTCTCTTGCCAGATAATCCATCATCTGCTGCATGATCTGCAGATTTTAGCAAGCAAAGAAATTGTTCCTAGCTCAAGCCGATCAAAATGTATTAAAAAACCCTTTGCCACATATGCTTGTGCGCATTGGAAGGCCCTTCGCAAAGGTTAACTGGTCATCTTTCATTTGCTTATTTCTCTATTTGCTTGTTGAACTGGTACTAATGAGGTGAAATCTTTGCCCAGACAGTATTACCAGTGGAAAAAAATTACAAAATAATGAACTAATACTGTAAAACGAGATGTTTTCCCATAATGCCATTTTTTGTATTTTCTTGTTGCATGCTTAGGGGAAACAGCGTTTACAACGCATGC
This sequence comes from Calotriton arnoldi, assembly GCA_963921515.1. Classification (NCBI taxonomy): domain Eukaryota; kingdom Metazoa; phylum Chordata; class Amphibia; order Caudata; family Salamandridae; genus Calotriton; species Calotriton arnoldi. The sequence goes on from CAWUFW010000186.1 coordinate 3,568,559, forward strand.
TTTAGATCGCATGCCATTACAACGCGGTTGGTACAATGCGAACCATTACATCGCAAGTCGTTACAACGACTTGCTGTAGGGGGCAGAAGGTGTTGGATTTACAATCCAACATCTTCCCTGCTGTTGCACAAACTGGAGCAGGAATAGTAAATTATACTATTCCTAAATCCAGCACGCCCCCTACAGCAAGTCGTTGTAACGACTTGCGATGTAATGGTTTGCGATGTAACAACGCGGTCGTTGTAACAACCGCGTTGTAATGGCATGCGATCTAAAGCATGCGTTGTAAAGACATATATTCCCAGGCAAGGGACATATACGTTCTAGGTTAAAGTGGGGGGGTGTCTGAAATTAAACAAAGGGTGGTGTACTGCTCTCCAGTTACCGCACAGGAGGAATGCAGGAGTAATAGGTAATTGGAACATTGTTGGGTCCTATGGCACATGTGAAATGTAAATTGATTTATGACTGTGGGAGGTCAAAAAACAGGATCTAAGTTCACTGCACCCGCTCATTAGATCACGGATGTCCCTCTTCCAATTTGATAAAGTAGTCTCTGAATCTAATAATAACTTCATTTTCTATCAACCTGCTTTCTTTGGTTGCTGCTGCTATTATCAGACTGGGTGAAGACTTACTCACCACAGAATGTCTGACAGTATACAGTTGTTGGGAAAAAACGTAATTGAGGAAACGCGCATAAAAAAACGTACAGCAGTCTTCAACCAGGTGGACATTGCTCTGTTTGCCTCCTTGAGCATGATAACTTTGCCTGACCTCAAAATGGCTTCTGTGCGGACACAAAACTCCTTTAACATCACACCACAAAATGAGAACATGGCATAAACAAGGGCTGGACTTTGGTACAATCAACACATAAAGCAGACCACTTGCATTCGCTCAGATCATTGCAGGTGAATGCCCAAACCCATCTTCTTCAACATCCCTTCAGAGATACCATGAGTGTAAAAAATCAAACCGAAAAGAGAGGGCATCTTAATTCCTGAACCGCTGGGTGATCTGTGATGCCTCCCAGATGTCCATAAACACACCGCTCTCACGGGAGAGTGTCAGAAAAAAGGAGATTCAACCGTTGAACCCCAGTCCACCCCTGTTCTTGGGCAGGCATTGGGTCTTGCCATATAGCTTTCGTGATGAATAATTCTTAACCCACTGAGCTACTTTATAGTGATTGATACCATACAATACACAGAGATTTCTCCAGCGAGTGCAACAGCACCCTGAGTCATCTTACCAATATCTAAATGTGGTGGTGTACATTGATCTCTGAAGCAGGTGCCTTACTCTGCTAAGCTATCTTAAGATGTAGTGTGTTTGTGGACAATTTAGTAAGCCAGAACATCTTTACAATCAGGTGTTGCCAATTTCTTTGGGTTAATTAATTGACTGACTAATATTGACTCTGCTCTTGAGGGCGGCACCCCTAGGACTCCACCTGCCCCCGCCTCAATCGTGGGTTCCTAGTTGACATTTTTTCCCACTTGCAGCGATCTCTCGAGGGTAGGGTGAGCGGGTACCAGGGTGATTGTAAGGCGCGATATATGGGAAAGAGAAAGATACTGAAAAGAGACGGTGGCCTGGTGAGGGGCACAGCTATCTTAGTGCTGCAGGTGCAGTGGCACCAGGGTCCAGATGTGTGAACCTCCAAATACAATTGTCGTTGACTTCCCATCTGAGGGGGGGGCTCTGGAGCCCATTTTCCTTTCATTAGGGCCCGGGTTGCACCCTAGGGCTCAGGTAGTAGTAACAGTCTCCAGTATTAACATTTACAGTCCGGTGGCTGGCCACGTGACCGGCTTTACCCACGGTGTTGTGCTCAACTCTCTCTCTATCTCTCTCGCTCTCTCTCTCTCTCTCGCACACTTTCCCTTCTCTTCTGAGTCACCTCTTCTTATTTTTAGCTGAAATGTCTACTTTTCGCTGATGGACACTTTCTCACTGAATGGTGTTCACCCTTCTTCATCTCGCGCTGCCTCTCTGGGGATCCCCGCGGTCTTGGCTTCTGTCCAACACCAAGAGGGCACCCAATGGCAACAGTCCAAGGCACCTAAGGTAGAGGTATAAAGTGACCACCATCAGGGGGAAGGAAGACGAGACACAAAGAGCCCACATTGAGAATGCACACCCCAGAGCTTAATTTGTTAAAAAAAAAATGAAGGTGCATATTTACGAGAAAATGTCGGAGCGCGGAGCCACGCCAAATTTGGCAGCGCTGCACTCTGACATTTTCAAAACGCAGGGATGCGCCGTATTCACAAGAATATGGCACACTCCTTGTGTTTTCCCTAGCGCTGGCACTAAATTTAGCTGCCTAGTAGCAACACAGGCTCCCTTGCACCATAGTGCAAGGGTGCCTGCGTTGCCTGGAATGATTGTTTATGTGCAGGAAGGTGTCCCTTCCTGCACATAAACAATCACTAATGGCGATGTGTTACTTCTGCAGCACACATAGAGGCAGCAAATTGTCCTTATTTAATGATTGTTTATGTGCAGGAAGAGACACCTTCCTGCACATAAAGAATCATTTGTGGCGGTTTGCTCTTTCTATGTGTGCTGTAGAATGCAGCACACATAGAAAAGGCAAAAACAAGGAGAAATCAAAGTATTTCTCATCGTTTCGCCATTCTAACGCCTGCTCTTGCATGGCTCTAGTTTTTGGCGCTGCCTCAGATTTACACCTCCTTGTAAATCTGGGGCAGCTTCAAAAGTAATCGGTGTTGCGGTGAAACGCCCACAGCAACACCCTTTGCACACCCCTTTCACGCTAAGTGATGTGTGTAAATGGGCTTTATTTACAAGGCGGCGTTAAGCCACTTTGCCGCACTGTAAATATGGAGAAGGGCATATCGCCACCAGAATGTCGCTAAAAGTGACGTTTTGGTTGCGATATCCCCTTGTAAATATGCCCCTCAGTCTCAGGGCCCTTCTCAGGAGGCTACTACAGCTTGCACTGACTACTTCCCCTGCCAGCGCTGCAAATGACAGTATCAACACTACTATTAATGTTTGCGCTTCTACAAAAATGTGTCAATTCAGACTATTTCAGGCCACCCAAAGGTATAAAAATGGTGTAAGTGGCAGGTATTAGTCATTTTTAATGTATGTAGAATTATTAAACATTGATGTTGTGCTCATTTCCAAATTAGATGGACAGTCTCACCATGTGGTAGACTGTCATTAGTGCTGGTGTTGGGAATTAAGTGCTGGTGCTGAGCACAAGAAACCACCGGCTCAAATTAAGCACTGACATACCCTGCACATGGAGGCAAAGCCGTGTGGTACAGGTCAACTGGGCCCAGACACATCTGCACTCAGTACTAGTGGGCTCGTGACAGGATCCACTGGCCCAATCGGGATTACAAGTCCAGCGTGAGCAATGAGTGGTTGAATATGGTGGCCCAGTCCCAGAGTTACAGATGCTTGCGGAATCATTAATTTTGTAAGTGCAGCTTGGGCGTGGCTGGATTACTGTGTCATTTTCCCGCCCGGTCCGTTGCCATCACTACAAATGACGTGGCCCGGTTAAATGCAACATGTGAGTAAGTGCTGTTACCAGGCCACTCATAATAAGTTCCATGGGGTGAGTCCATGTAATAATGTGTACTACCAACTGTGGAATGAAATACATTGAACTAAGGGGGGGGACCTAACATTTCCCCACCTTGTGTGAGATACACGCTTTGCCCTCATGTATCCTAAGCGATTGCACGCCCTGCCACTGGAAAAAGAACCACTGTGTACAACCACACGGGGAAGGCAAAAGCTATTGGGGACGTCTGACTGCTGCAGTGCAGCTGCACCAGGGGGCATCTTCACCCCGACCACCAGCCCAGGGGATTGCCACTGGGATTCTCCCTCCCGCCCCTTCAGACTAACATCTGTTTGCAACGCCATAGGGCGGGGTTAGAACGGCTTGAGGTGTACACCCAATTATCATGGTATGTGCAGTTACACAACACTCTCTACCATGTGCTTGGTCCAGTAGCATTCTGGGATTTGAGTGAACAACACAGTTTTGAGATTCTCATTGACTGGAGTCAAAATGATCTGTTGTGTTTGGTTGTCTTTTGGTCTTATGTAATGTTTTTGGGTGAATACGCTAATATACTATTTGGTAGTGTATTATATTGGATAGGGGCCCGGCTATATCCTGTTGGGATCTGTGTAGAGCATTTGCATATGTATGTGTTTGCTGAAGGACTTTGCTGTTTGGTTAATTCTACTGGGGAGCATCATTGTTCTTTGTTCAACTTGGAGATGTTCATTTTTAGACATACCTGCTGGGTATGATGCAATGCGTGGTGTGTTCGAGTTATCTTCAGATTGAAGATTGATTGGTAGGTAGATTAGTGGGAGGATATGTGTGGTTGAAGTGGTAACCTTCACTCAACTCTAAGGCTTCATTACGGTTTTGTTTACGTATGCTGATGGCATCGAGACCGCTGAAGACTCCGGGCGATCCATGCCACATCTCCCAAAACTGAAATCCTCGCACTTGGGTGGGAAAGATTCTTAGGTGGAGCTGACAAGCACTCTGGTGATGACATGCCCGGATTACTGCAATGTACTCTACACTGAGCTCCCATGGAGAAGTTTGCAAAGACTGCAGAGCAGGGCAGACACAATCTGCCAGACTCTTCAAACCCCCAACCACCTCCAACCAGCCTTGAAGAACCCCCATGGGCTCCTGGTGGATTTGAGAAATTCACACCCATCTCTACGCCAGCCATGAATCCAAAGATGTTGAACTGACACTTGATCAATCATGTAATGAACTATTAGGCAAAGTCCCTGAGAGCTGGAGATGCAATACTCCTAATTCTGACAAATCTCAACCACCCGCACCTCTAGAACTGTCGGGCAATAAGGTTGTTGAGAGTGGCCTTTGGTTGAGGCTTTGTGCATGTCTAAGGAATACTGGCTAGAGATCCCAGCCAGCATCATGTTGGATTCTAACCTGACTTTTCTCCAGTAAAATGGCGAAAGGCAGAAATGTCCATGCTACTCTTAGGGCAAATATACAGCTCCCTCAAGGTCATGGGTGATAGAGGTGGGGGGTGGAGCAGGTCTCTGTTGGCTCTCCATACTTACAGTTATGGGTAAGCCAAGGCAAGTCCTCTATTTCACCTGCAAAGAAGTTGGGGTTCCTGGGAGCTGGAAGGCTTCTTAAAGGTGAGTATCAAACACACAGAAGGTAATGGCAGAAGGAATGCTTGTAAATAGTCTAACCCCCTGGCAATTGCTCACCCATCATTTTTTGCACACTGCACCACTCTAGACAGTGATATGAACTGTTCCCAGGAGGAGCAGGGTCAGTAAAAAGTTGCATGATGCGGCTTCTGTATCATTCCTTTCATCGCCTTTTGGGTGCTTCTTGCTTTTTGTGCCCTGCAGGGAGACCTGCGCTGGTGGTGGTTGTCCGTCTCCTCCAGGCATGCCTTATCCTCAACCCTTGCTGCTGCTGCCGCTCTCTGGAGCAAAGACAGGAAGACGTGGGCAGCAGTAAGATCTTTTTGAACGTCACTGGTGGTTAAAAGGCAGGTAGGAAGCTAAAAGACAGATTATTGCTGAACCCTGAGAGAGGGAACACCAAAAGGAAGTCACCAACCAACTAGGAAACAAGTGTTTTGTGTCTGTTTAATGAGCAGCAGAAACCTAACCAGAGCAGTCACAAGGGAAAGCAGAGGGGGCCTTATGCTCCAGGTCCCGCAATTATTTATAGGGTTTTAATTGTAACCAAGATAGCCATCTTCATTAAGAGGCTGCTTGCTTTCATAGCCATACCACTAAATGCCAGGCTTTCTCTTTATTAATATTTAGAAACAGGCACTTATGGCACCTGCCAAAAACACAAGAGATGTCCAGAAGGCCCCGCATTGCTTTGGCCGCAGACCTCACAATACCTTCTGACAAGACTGAAATTAAAGCAGGATTATGACACCAGTGTAAGAGGTTATTGGAAAGGGCAACCAAGCCCCCAGGACATGAACCTGCTAAATATGAGTATACTGTCCATGGAGGAGGTAGGGGAGGGCAAAATAAGAAATCAGGGGGGCTTTTTCAAAACCTTGCACCACTGGTATGCAAGTTGGAGGAAGGAGCGTTGTTGTGATTGGGAATATGGCGAGTCTTAAAAAGAGTTAAAGGCATTGGTGATGTCACTTGAACACAAAAAAACCAACAACACAGACTCTAAAATGGCAGCCATGGACTCCAAGATGGTGGGTTAAAGCGCCAGCGCCTTCAGCACAGGTGCCACGGTGGCAGCTTTAGGAGGGAGGGCAGATACCTTGAAAGGGAAGGTAGAGGAGGTGACAGCACCTGAAAGACATTTCCTGAATATGGGATCCATTGACCAGGACAAAGGTGGAGAGGCTGGATAACAAAAGTGTGTTGTGTCCAGGAATACTAAATGTATCAAGTCTGCCAGAATGTTACTCTTTTTTACCACATGTATTGCCCATGGATAACAGGGGCATTGATACAGATCAGGAGGGTGCCCAGTTGACAAACGAATGGGGGAAACAAGTATCTACAGGTGAAGGAACTGTGCTGGACACCATCTTGAACCCAACCACAGGCAATACTGAAAGATGCAGCTCTAGAAATAGAGCGTAAAATGGATGGTTGGCGAGAACTCCTCTTCCCAGATCTTTCAGTCTCTGAAATGGAGAAAGGAGAGATCCAACAAAGGACAGCACTTTGGATACGGATGTCCACTCATCAGTTTGGTAATCACCAAACCTGAGAATACAGCAGCAGGAGTAAAGGTGCCAATACAAAAATATTGAAAAAGGGATAGGGAGTAAAAAGCAGGGCGACCCATAGTAAATAAGGGTGGGCGGCCATTCCCGTCTCATCACTTTCAGGGATCAACTAATAAGCAAAAGACCACCATGTGGGACATCTTTCCATGTACAAAGTATGGTTCAGTGCATGTACTTGGGCTGTTCACCTAAAAGCATCTCTCTTGCCTTTGAAGGCGGGAGATAAGGTAAACTGGACAAGAGCGAATTTATTTACAGTAACTAAGCGCACCCTAAGTAATCTTTCAAGGCTGATTGCAATGTTGTGTTTTCAACCAGGTGGTGATCTAAGCACAAAATGTGTGTGCATGTGTTGAGGCACCTCAACATTTTGAACCAATAGTAAAAGCAATGTAAACCCAAAACCTTTGAAGCTTTGGAAGTTTTGCAGATTCTTCGCCACCGAGACTCAAACCCTCTGGGTTGTCCCTCCTTGGACCCTTGGACAGAGAAGCTACGTCTTGGGGCAAGCAGCATCATCATTGCTTCTTCTTTGGTAAAATTCCAGCTCAGACTGAACAGTGAGATTATTGTGTGTGATCACTGTGTGGCCCTGCATCTGAGGGCGTTCTACCACTACATCGTGGTCGAGATATCAACCCACAAACTTTCTAGTGTAACCCACATTGGAGAAAGCGGAAAGATGTAATCTCATATTGGGGGCTGCGTAAGGACTGCACTGAATTGCGGACAGGAAATAATGTACATCCCCGATCTTCAACAAGCACAAAACACACTCTCGCCTGTGGGCACTGAGGTGTATGTGGCCTTCTAGCAATACACATTCTGAGCATCGACCTTGGTACAACAGCATGCAGCCTGACCTCGGAACAGAGACAGTAAGGGACTGATTTATATCTTGGCAGAGAGGGAACTCCATCGCAATGGCACAGTGACTGAATATCACTGGGCACTGTCTCCCATACGGCTTGCAAGGCTTCAGTGCTTATCCCATGCAGAGTCTGCATGTCACTGACAGCTGTCCCATAGAATGTCTGTATACTGCTGACTAATGTCCCGTACAAAGTATGAACATATTGTCTGCATCCCAACAGTGCCTGTCTCTCTGTCTCACTGACTCTTGTCCCGCATTCTCTGCATGCAGTGCCACCTCATCACCGACAGCTATCCCACATCACTGAGTCTTTCCAATAACAGATTCCCCAGTGTCTGCAAACCACTGCCACTGAAGGAGCTACACATGATTGACAGCTGTCCCTCAGTGTCTGCAGAGTAACCACCACCTGCCTCTCGCGGTGCACACCTACCACCTGCAGCTTTCAGTGTCTGCAGAGTGACCACCACCTGTCTCTCGCAGTGTACACCTACAACCTGCAGCTTTCAGTGTCTGCAGAGTAATCACCACCTGTCTCTCGCTGTGCACACCTACAACCTGCAGCTTTCCCACACCTGGTCTGTTTAAGACTGACAGCTGTCCCTCAGTGTCTGCAGAGTAACCACCACCTGTCTCTCGCAGTGCACACCTACCACCTGCAGCTTTCCCACATACGGTCTGTTTAAGACTGACAGCTGTCCCTCAGTGTCTGCAGAGTAACCACCACCTGCCTCTCGCGGTGCACACCTACCACCCGCAGCTTTCAGTGTCTGCAGAGTGACCACCACCTGTCTCTCGCAGTGTACACCTACAACCTGCAGCTTTCCCACACCTGGTCTGTTTAAGACTGACAGCTGTCCCTCAGTGTCTGCAGAGTAACCACCACCTGCCTCTCGCAGTGCACACCTACCATCCGCAGCTTTCAGTGTCTGCAGAGTACCTACCACCTGTCTCTCGCAGTGTACACCTACAACCTGCAGCTTTCCCACACATGCTCTGTTTAACACTGACAGCTGTCCCTCAGTGTCTGCAGAGTAACCACCACCTGTCTCTCGCAGTGCACACCTACCACCTGCAGCTTTCAGTGTCTGCAGAGTAACCACCACCTGTCTCTCGCAGTGCACACCTACCACCTGCAGCTTTCAGTGTCTGCAGAGTAACCACCACCTGTCCCTCGCAGTGCACACCTACCACCCGCTGCTTTCAGTGTCTGCAGAGTAATCACCACCTGTCTCTCGCAGTGTACACCTACAACCTGCAGCTTTCCCACACCTGGTCTGTTTAAGACTGACAGCTGTCCCTCAGTGTCTGCAGAGTAACCACCACCTGCCTCTCGCAGTGCACACCTACCATCCGCAGCTTTCAGTGTCTGCAGAGTACCTACCACCTGTCTCTCGCAGTGCACACCTACCACCTGCAGCTTTCCCACACCTGCTCTGTTTAACACTGACAGCTGTCCCTCAGTGTCTGCAGAGTAACCACCACCTGTCTCTCGCGGTGCACACCTACCACCCACAGCTTTCAGTGTCTGCAGAGTAACCACCACCTGTCTCTCGTAGTGCACACCTACCACCCACAGCTTTCAGTGTCTGCAGAGTACCTACCACCTGTCTCTCGCAGTGTACACCTACCACCCACAGCTTTCAGTGTCTGCAGAGTAACCACCACCTGTCTCTCGCAGTGCACACCTACCACCCGCTGCTTTCAGTGTCTGCAGAGTAACCATCACCTGTCTCTCGTAGTGCACACCTACCACCCACAGCTTTCAGTGTCTGCAGAGTAACCACCACCTGTCTCTCGCAGTGCACACCTACCACCCGCAGCTTTCAGTGTCTGCAGGGTAACCACCACCTGTCTCTCGCAGTGCACACCTACCACCCGCAGCTTTCCCACACCTGGTCTGTTTAAGACTGACAGCTGTCCCTCAGTGTCTGCTGAGTAACCACCACCTGTCTCTCGCGGTGTGCACCTACCACCTGCAGCTTTCAGTGTCTGCAGAGTAACCACCACCTGTCTCTCGCGGTGTGCACCTACCACCTGCAGCTTTCAGTGTCTGCAGAGTAACCACCACCTGTCTCTCGCAGAGCACACCTACCACCCGCTGCTTTTTAACTTTTCAGCCCTTCACTCTTTTGCCAGTGGCGTAATGAAACTTGAGCCCCCCCCCCGCAAAGTACATAGAGGGGGGCCCCCCTCCCCGGCCCACCACCTGCCACTTTTGCTGAGGGGGGTCTCCTGGAGCTCGACCCCCCCCCCCCCCCCGCGGCTTATGTCACGTCATTGTCTTTTGCTCTGGGTTAAAACCTGAAGATGAACATTAAGCCTGTGTCCCCAAAAACGAGTGCATGTTGCCCACCACCTGCACAAATTAAGCACTGCTATGTCAGTTATATCATAGCCTCCTATCATCTTTGGTACAAGCTATGCCTGCTTATGAACTTACTTAGATGGCAGTCATTCCTGCTGTGTCACAGCCTACTTGGGAGTCACGCCTACTGCGTTGCAGCTTTCACAACTCAGAGTGATTTCTGCTGCGTCAGGGTGGGCCTGTTATGCCACAGATCTTGGCTAACTCTGGCAGTCTCTTGAAAATAGTGTGACGTCCAGGTCAAACAAAAACACGTTTCTATTCACCTTGTGGTGGTGATCGAGGCTGCTATCAGGGATGTCTGTAGAAGTGGCACTGTGTTTTTTTGGTCTTGCCTGAGACAACGCATGCGCAGTCGCTTGGAAGATCTTTGGTTTAAAAATAAAAACATCTAAACATGGCTTAGATCCTGCATATTACTTAACATTGGTTGGTTTCATCGTCACTCTCATTTCCTTGGTTTTCATTGGTCAGTGCATGCCAGCTTAACCTTCTTCTTCATTGTTTGCCCCTTCGATGCAGCATAGACCAAGAACTGATTAATTGCTTTATTAGTGTCCTTCCACTGCTCGGATTCAGGAATTTCGTTTTTCTTCCCTCCCGCCCCATTGCTTGTTTTTTAATGCAAGAAATCCAACTTATGCACCCTAGTAACCTCTTAACTTGTATTGCCTTAGAAATGTCACTCACTTTCACTACAGATAATTCCACGCCATCAATAATGGACTATGTGCTGAGTGCTGTGCAATACAATAATTCACTATATTAAATACTCGTGGGTTGTGGACCATGTAAGACAAAAGTGATCTGAACCTTGAATTTTTCCAGCTATTTCGCAAGAATGTCCTTTTTGGTCCACCTGCCCGTTAGGTTTGTCAACTCTTTGCTTTTCTAAAGGTTTTACGTAGTAGATATGCCTCGTGTACCATTGATGTGGCATCGAGCATCCTGTAAAGACAAGCTTTGGCAAAGCCGAAAGATCTCGCCTATGCGTGCTTTATTGGCTTTGGCAAAGTTTTTAGCCATGATGCACAACAGTGTAGCTTCTGTGCTCCGTGGACAAAAGTAAAAAGAATAAAATCACTACAACTCAGTTAATGCTGTCTGCGTTGTATCGCTTTTTTCTTTACTTGCGCCCATGTTGCACAGCATCCACGCTGCTGTGCAACATTGACAAAGCCAAATTAACTGTTGCAAATGTGAGAACTAGTTGACTTTCTCAATGTTTATTTTGTCATGTGACAGGAAGAGCAAGCAACACAGGCCGGGATGGGAGGTAGCAAGTAACAACACGGCAGGCTGCAGCAGCATTAATAAAAAAAAATAAAGTTAGAAAAAAGCACTATGATGTGACCGGCCTGGCTACATCATAGTGCAGTTTTTTTTCTAACTTTACTATTTTTTTTAATAGCCCTGCAGCACCTTGCCGCGTTGTTGATTACCCCTTCTAGCCAAACCACGAAAAAAAAAAAGAAATTGGCTAAGCCAAATAGCTCTTGCATACACGAGTGCTATTGGGCTTTATCAATGTTTTTTTATTCATATTGCACATTAGCACAGCCGTTGTGCAACATAGCTGAAAATAATTTAAAAAATAAAAGATTTATGACAAAGCCAGCGTTGACCGAGTCATAGTGCTTTTATTTTCTTTACTTTCAGCCATGTTGCACAGCTTCGCTGCTGTGCAACATGGCTGAAAAAACAGTGACATCACAAAGCCAATAGAGCTCGAATAGGCCAGACCTATTGGCTTTGTCAATGCTTGTTTTACGAAATCATACTTGCCATCTCACCGCCTGCACGAATGTTTGATGCATTTGGCAGGAAGTGAGGAAGGGTGAATGAAAAGCGCGAGGCCTTGGTGAGCGCGCCCTTAGGGCCCGGACCCCCCGGTCCCACGCCACACCCCGCCCATAGTCCGGACCAGTAGCCCGATTGGCTACTGGCCGGATGAAGTGCTTCCGGGTCGGCCGTGACGTGTTTCCGGCCGGAGCTGGGAGCGGAAGGGGGGGAGCCAGGGGGTGGCTATTTAGGCCCCGGGTCCCCTTGAGGGCATCCTCTTTTCCTGTACTTGACCCCCGGGAGCAGCAGAGTTCTGGAATCTCGGGAATCTGCGTTCGGAGGACGTGCCGTCGTAGGACTTGGGAGGCGCGTGGCTGTTTGGCGCGGAGGATATCGTTGGGCGACGCGGATTCCGAGGTGAGGTGTCGGGGGCTTTGGGGAGCGCGGGGCGGCCGCTAGTAGCTGGTGGGCGAGATAAGTTGTTATCTCGAAGAAACTGTTTCCCCCGCTGGACGCTGGTGGCCGCCCGTGGTCTCCCTTGCTGTGCTAGCACGCCTCGGGAGTGCTTTGTGTGGGACACCTCCCTCGGGAGATCCGGGGCCCGCAGGTCGAGCGAAGGTTAACGCGGGAAGACGAGGACGGGTTGTATTGTGCTTCGCGGTATAGGCGCCAGAATTTGGTGATTGTTGGGGGCGGAGAGCGGGCGAATTTGGTGTGGGGATACCGCAATATATCCTGCGTTTGTTGTCACCTGCGCTGGCAGAGGGTGCTTCTAAGGATCGGATAAGGATTTTGTTTGTTCTGCCTTCTTTCAATTTGGCTAATACCCCGGCATTAGAGTCGGCCGGGCAAAGGAGAGTAATTAAGTGCCTCCTATAGTTCAGACGCTAAGATTAAATTGCGCAGTGGCTGCAGGTGATGTTGTGTCATCCATCTCGATAACACGGAGAAGAACCCGGTGAGCGCGGGGGTGGGTGCCGGCGTGGTTTCCCGGGGGGGCCTTGTTGACTGCTCGTCGTTACGGTTCACAGCCGCAGGGGGTTAGCAGCGGATAGGGCAGCACTGGGAACCCGAGTGAACGCGCTTGTGCTGTTCGGCGGGTAGATTACGGATTGCACGTGCGTGGTCTTGCGCACCCTTCGAAGGAGGGTTCTAGGACACATTCGTTGTATGTTTTAGGCTGTATTGTGTGCTAGTTGACTGATTTCACGCGCTCAGTGGTATATCTGCAGTTAGGAGCAGCACGGTGGTACTGAGTAAACTCGCTTGCGTTAGCGCTGGGTCAGATTCAAAAGGGCGCGCGCACCAAGTAGAACAAAGGATGCCACCAAAGCGCAACCAAAAAAGAAAGGAGGGCGAGTCGGAAATAACGCAGCTGTTGAAGCTGGTGTTGGCGAAACTGGGCAGAGACGAGGAAGAGAATGAGGGGGAACAGGGGGGTGAGGCTCCAATTTCAGATAGTGAGGAGGTCCCGGAACCAGCCGAGAGGGCCCGCCCCCGTAGAACCATAGTCCCGCCCAAGGCGGCTTTCCCTCCATTAGTAAAGAGGCCCAGGGTGAGCAGGAAAGGGAGGGGGGGCAGGGGACTGGAGGAACAACTACCTGCACCGGCTGCTCCCTCAATGCCTCCACAGCCGGTACCCCAGCCGCCTAGTGGGTCCCCAGTGCCAGTACCTTGTTTGCCCGAACCAGTGCCCCCTGTGCCCGCAGGGATCCCAGCGCCGCCCGGTGTACCGGCAATACCGGTTCCCAGCATGGATCCTTCACCTCCGCCGAGGGTACCCCCGCAGGCAGTCAGCGGGACACCAGGAGAGGGAAGGGATGATGTGGGTACAATACTGGCTGAGATTAGGGGGGTTTTGAAGGCCTTAATGCCAGCTCCTGCTCCCCCAATCGTTGTAATACCGGAGGTAGTGCCAGTGGCAGCCCCAATCCCGCAGGGGGGGACAGCGAGTGGGGTACTGCCTCCCACCCTAGGGCAACCAGTGGCAGCAGCGGAGGGGGGGCAAGCGGCCCCAGCTACTATATGGGCGACGGTGGCATCTCTTTTGGCGCAATTAGGCGCACCGGCAGTAGGGAGCCCGAATGGCAGCGCGACGGTAGCACCATGGGCGTCATCAGCGGGCACGGGAGGCGTGCTCAGCGAATTGAGTAAACAAGTGGCCCTCTTGGGCAAAGCGCAAGAAAAAGAGGCGTGTACGCCCTCCAGGCGGTGGGTCAAGCGGCCCCGCTCAATCAGTGACAACTGGGGTTGCGGCAGGTAAGGCAGTAGAGTGTTCAAGCAAAGAAGTAGATAACGGGTCAAAGGTAATTGGTGGTCATGATTCAGTGTTATCTAAACGGGGCAAATTGGCAACACATGTTACGCAGGACACAAGAGAGAAGATTTGGAAGGGGAGTTTATTGACATATTCTCCTTAATTAGACCAAAGAGGAGGGAAGTAGATTCTAAAGAGAAAGACGGGAAAGAAGGTTCCTTCAGAGACAGGAAGCCAAGGGTAGAAGAATCAATTACTAACTGGTTGTTTGGTTTCAATGTTTTTTCCATAGTAATGCTGGAAAAGAAGCCGGAATTGGCGATACCCCTGATTTGCTATTCAAATAAGATTTTAAAGGCACAGACAATGTATGGGGGGGTGGCTTGGCTGGATTATGATAGAGACTTTAGATGGGCCAAAGTGGACGACCCCGATATGGGCTGGGACCAAACAGAGGTAAATGTGTGGTTGGAGAGCGTCAATAACAAAACACCCATGAAACAGCCCTTTCGGACTTCCCAGGGGGGCACAGGGGAGAAGAGAGGGACTTGTTGGGCTTTAACCGGAAAACTTGTACCTGGCCCACTGGGGCATGTAAGTTCAAACACGCATGTGCCTACTGCGGCCACCCTTCACATCCCGAGTTTAAGTGTATTAAGAAGTCCAAAGAGAAAGGGAGGGAGGTTAAACCACCCCAACAATAAGCTTCCCACGCCAGTAGACATAGGTAGACTGATTTTCTGGCTGAATTAGTACCCGGATAGGAAGGCAGCCAAGACATTGTATGATGGGTTCTCCTCAGGCTTTCGCATCCCAGCACAAGGGGTGCCCCCAATAGGGTATTGCCATAACCTACTGTCTGCACGCATGCAGCCCACAGTGGTGTCTCAGAAGGTCGGTAAGGAAAGGGCGCTGGGACGGGTGGCCGGCCCGTTTACTGCTCCCCCATTGCCAGGATATGTGTGTTCACCTCTGGGCGTGGTTCCCAAAAAGGAGCCAGGTCAGTTCAGGATGATTCATAACTTGTCAGCGCCAAGGGGGGCGTCAGTGAATGATGCCATAGATCCGTCCCTTTGCTCAGTGACATACTCTTCCTTTGACACAGCATTACAGAGGCTGCGCGACTTAGGTCCCAACGCCCTCATGGCGAAGACGGATATTGAGTCAGCATTCAGGCTATTGCCGGTTCACCCGGATGATTATCATCTGCTAGGTTTCCAGCTGAATTCCCAATTTTATTATGACAGGTGTATGCCAATGGGTTGCGCAGTGTCATGCAAGTATTTTGAGTTGTTCAGCATGATGCTTCAGTGGATGTTTGTATTCAGAACAAGTCACAAAGACGTAGTACACTACCTGGATGACTTTATGATCATGGGCCCCCCAGCATCAGGAGAGTGTGGCCAGGCCTTGAGCAGGCTAGTAGACATGTTGGAGGAACTGGGGGTGCCATTGGCTCCCGGCAAGACGGTGGGCCCGGCCACCTGTATGTCTTTCCTGGGCATTGAGATAGACACAGTGAGGGGGGAATGCAGGTTGCCCCGGGACAAGGTACAGGCTTTCTCGCAAGCGATTGATTCGGCCCTGGCCGGGCCCAAAGTCACACTGCATCAGCTCCAGGTTTTAGTGGGCCAGTTGAATTTTGCCTTAAGGATCAACCCGATGGGACGCCCCTTCTCTAGGTCAATTGCACGGGCAATGGTGGGGTTGACCCAAAAGCATCATCATGTGCGTTTACAGGCAGATGTGAGGGAGGACCTGAGGGTGTGGCGGAGTTTCCTGAAGGAGTTCAATGGTAAGGTAATCTGGCCAGAGCCGCCGATATCCAGCGCAGAATTAGGATTGCTCACTGACTCCGCAGGTAGCATTGGTTTTGGAGCAGTATTGGGGTCCCATTGGTGTAGGGGCGATTGGCCGGCATCTGGGCAGGTGAGTGGTTTGACCAGAAACATAGCCTTT
This sequence comes from Calotriton arnoldi, assembly GCA_963921515.1. NCBI lineage: Eukaryota > Metazoa > Chordata > Amphibia > Caudata > Salamandridae > Calotriton > Calotriton arnoldi. Next base: position 3,584,587 of record CAWUFW010000186.1, read on the forward strand.
CTGGAACTTTTTCCTATCATAGTGGCAGTGGACATCTGGGCTGGATTCTTTAAGAACAAATCGGTAATCTTTTGGTCAGACAACATGGCAGTGGTGGAAGCTATCAATAGGCAGGGAGCTACTTGTAAGCATGTTTTGAGGTTGTTAAAACATTTAGTCTTGGCCTGCTTAAAGCTCAATCTGCTGTTCAAAGCAGCACATATCCCAGGTGTGGAAAACCAGGCTGCTGATGCTTTGTCTCGCTCCAAGTTGCAGGATTTCCGGAGGTATCATCCTCAAGCAGAAGAGCAGATGACTGTGTTCCCGACATCTCTGTGGAGGATTGGAGCCCCGCCCTAGCAGGGCTGGTGGGAGCGTCATTGAGCGAACGCACTAGAAGAACTTATCAGCAACAGTTCAAGGCTTACAGGATATTTGCTGAGCGCGCTGGCCGGTTGGCCCTTTTTTCTACAGGGGCGCTCTGCGAATTTTTACTAGCTCTGAAGGAGCAAGGAAGGCCAGCGTCATATGCTAGAGCACATGTGTCAGCAATAGGCTTTTTTGCTAAACTAGCGGGAGAATGTGACCCCAGCGCAGCTTTTGTAGTGAGGAAAGCACTATCAGGATGGGCCAGGTTAGAAGGGGTCAAGAAAGACAGTAGAAGGCCGTTAGATGTAAAAACTCTGGGCGACATGTTGGGGGTATTACAGACGATTTGCTCTTCTTATTACGAGAGCGTCTTATTTGGGGCTGTATTTACCTTAGCCTTTACGGGGCTTTTAGAGTGGGGAAATTGGTGGGGCCTCCAAATTAGATCACGCAGGAGGACTCCAGTGGCAGGATACAAAGCTAGTCCAAGGGGACCTGGTGGTGGTTTTGAGGAAATCCAAGACAGATCCATTGGGAAGGGGGTGACAATTCGCTTGGGCCCTGCGCCGGGGAGGATATTTGCCCAGTAAACAGAATGAAAGCCTACTTGGCGATTCGTCCAGTAGGGAGTGGTCAGGCACTGTTCATACATGAGCAGGGCGCTTGCTTGTCGCAGTACCAATTCAGGGCTGTGTTTGGGCGGGCGCGGGTGTGTCTGGGTCTGGATGCCAGGGGGTATTCTTCACACTCATTTAGAATTGGGGCGGCAACACTGGCAGCAGGCGCAGGCTTACCAGCCGAAGCGGTCAAGAAGGTGGGGCGCTGGTCATCAACTTGCTTTAAGCGCTATGTGCGACCTGAATTGCTGTAGAACACAGGACCGAGATGTTGATTTGACCATGCTGACGTTTCCATTTCTCTTCCTACTATTAGTATGTCCTCAAAGTTGATATGGGTGTTGGGACACTCGTTCGTGCGGCGGGCCACAGTTCGGCTAAGGCAGAAGCGAGTGTCGAAACCACCGGGTTTAATGAGGGCGTCGTTCCTATGGCGCGGCGTGGGCGGTCTGCGAATTCGGCAGCTGCGGCAGCTGGTGGAGGAGACTAGGGCGCACGAGGGACAGCAGTCCCCGGATTTGGTGATCCTACACTTGGGCGGCAACGACATGGTGGAGTTGGGACGCATGGCAGTCAGGGAAGCCTTACTGACTGAATTCGCCTGGATCGGGAGAGCATTTCCTCATGCTCGGATTGCATGGTCGTGCATGATACCTCGCCGGACATGGGCCACTGGAGTCAGATCTCGGGCATTGAACGTATCAGTGAGACGCCTCAACCGTGAATTGGCCAGGTTGTGCTCAGGTCCGGGCCGCTTGTGTCACATTCCACATAGACTGATCACAGGGGACATGATGTTTCACAAAGACGGCGTTCACTTGTCGGACATTGGCACAGACGTATGGATAAAGGGGATCTGGTCTTTTGTTCCGAACTTATTGGCAGGTGGGGAGGGTGAAGGACCGGTGGGCCCTGGTCACCCTAGTGGCGGAAAAGAGACCACAGAACAGTGATTTTCAGGGTTAACGGGAGGCCTGCTTACATACTCCCGAGGCCAGCACTGAGGGGAGAGACGGTAAGCTCTCCGCAGGGAGAATGGGGACACCGGCTGGGGAGGCAAGGGCGCCAGGTCACACGTGCCTCCTTGGCAGCCTGGTGGTAGAGGGGTGGGCCCCTCGAATGACGGACAAGGACCAAGGGCTGGGGCTCACCGCTCAAGGACGCAGGTGGGTTGCGCCTTGCGTGGTTCTCAGTTAGGAGAGGCGAGCCAGAGGGCCCCTTGGTGCTGGAGTAAGTAGATAGTGCATAACCGGTGGTTATGATCAGTGATAAGGCTTGTAAATAATAAAAGTGTAAAGATTGACTTTATAAATGTGAATTTTATAAATGTTTTTTGTCATGTTTATGAATGTTTGAAGTTGATTAAACATGGCCGTTTTACCCACACGCTTGGACTGGCAAGGTGTTTGTGGGACTGCATGAGGTTGGGGCGGGGGACGTCCTGGGGGGGTCCGGGCTCTATGAAAAGCGCGAGGCCTTGGTGAGCGCGCCCGGCCCCCCCGGTCCCACGCCACACCCCGCCCATAGTCCGGACCAGTAGCCCGATTGGCTACTGGCCGGATGAAGTGCTTCCGGGTCGGCCGTGACGTGTTTCCGGCCGGAGCTGGGAGCGGAAGGGGGGGGAGCCAGGGGGTGGCTATTTAGGCCCCGGGTCCCCTTGAGGGCATCCTCTTTTCCTGTACTTGACCCCCGGGAGCAGCAGAGTTCTGGAATCTCCCACCCACCCGTCCCTTAGATTATTGGTTTGGGTTAGAATAGGAGGGGGATCGGCGGAAAAGAGACCACAGAACAGTGATTTTCAGGGTTAACGGGAGGCCTGCTTACATACTCCCGAGGCCAGCACTGAGTGGAGAGACGGTAAGCTCTCCGCAGGGAGAATGGGGACACCGGCTGGGGAGGCAAGGGCGCCAGGTCACACGTGCCTCCTTGGTAGCCTGGTGGTAGAGGGGTGGGCCCCTCGAATGACGGACAAGGACCAAGGGCTGGGGGCTCACCGCTCAAGGACGCAGGTGGGTTGCGCCTTGCGTGGTTCTCAGTTAGGAGAGGCGAGCCAGAGGGCCCCTTGGTGCTGGAGTAAGTAGATAGTGCATAACCGGTGGTTATGATCAGTGATAAGGCTTGTAAATAATAAAAGTGTAAAGATTGACTTTATAAATGTGAATTTTATAAATGTTTTTTGTCATGTTTATGAATGTTTGAAGTTGATTAAACATGGCCGTTTTGCCCACACGCTTGGACTGGCAAGGTGTTTGTGGGACTGCATGAGGTTGGGGCGGGGGACGTCCTGGGGGGGTCCGGGCTCTAAGGATGCGGAGGTCCCAAAGCCAGAACTAAGCGCCCAACACAGTCTGCAGCATCCTAAACTCTCACCAGTGCCTACATTTGGCATAGAGCGCTATAAAAGCAAAGCATTGCTTATTCCACTTCATTATTTGTTTCAGGTAGCAGACATGTTAGAGTGTACATCTTATTGTAGGACCCGACCCATCTCAAACTTGTGACGTGAGAGGACCGCATACGTAATAGGCGCAGTACTACCCAGAACTTTTTTTACATATTTATTTTACATCTATTAAATTAAATATGTCAAGCTGGGAGTTTAAGTAGTTTGCCTAGAATTACACAGTTTGTTATGTCAAGCGCCGATACCAGGATTACAACACGTGCTCGGATTCAAAGTTCAGCTGCTTAAACACCGCATCTTTCGTCAGAATCTGCGCTATTTGCAAGGTTCATCCTATACAGCATAGGGACAAATGCATGTCAACATTATAGCAAAATGTCATATGCAATATACATTGAGAACCTCAGATGATCATATGGGGTAAAGTGCCTACATGAAATTTGCACATGGGTGGGTTTTCCCCTCACCAGCAGCTCTGCCAGGGAAAGATTCCCCCACACTGCCTGAGCAGCGCCTCTAAACCCTGTCAGTGACTTCTGTAACAGTGATGAGTGACATCTGTCATCGCATTAAGGCAAGGGGCTTCTTGAATCGCTATCAGCGGCATCTGTGTAGTAATCATTATTAATGGCATCTCTAATCACGACAGCTCAAGTGTCTATCAGTGATATATCCAACCTCTATCAGTGACATCTCTAACCACTATTGTGACATCTCTAACCCACTGGTGTAGCAAAACTTGAGCGGCCGTACCCCAGTTAGGAGCCCACAGGTTAGGCGCCCGCAGCCCAATGCGGCTCCTCCGGTAAAGCGGAGATGAGTCATCCCACTGCTTTGAAGCAGTGAAAGAAAGGAAACATAAAATGATAATAACTCGAGGTTATGCCGATTTGCGGGCTGTCAGAGCTGCTCCAATGAGAGAGGAGCATGGGGGAAGAGTGGTTTACCCACTCCAAGTGCGCATGAATGTTCTCCACACAGGCTAATGCAGCCTGTGTGAAGAACATGCCCAGGCTCCCATTCCCTAGCCGAACCACGGTGGTCAGACCAATCACAATGCTGCATTGCAGCGTTGTGATTGGCTCAGGGGAGCCTGGGTGCTTACCAATCACAACGCTGTATTGCAGCGTTGTGATTGGCTCAGGGGAGCCTGGGTGCTTCCTGTTCCTGCCCCAGGAGAGAGAGAGGTGTTTTTTTATTATTTTTGAAACCCCCTTACTCCCACCCCCGCCACTTCCATCGCCCATGCACAGTGCCAGAGGGGGCCCTCTGGAGCTCGTGCCCCCCCGCACCACAGGGGCTAAGGGGTCTATTGACCAATGCTCTAACCACTATGTGACATCTCTAAATATTATCAGTAACTTCTCTAGCACTGTCAGTGACTTCTTTACTACTATCAGTGGCATCTCTAAGCTCTATCAGTCACATCTCTACCCACAATCAGTGACATCTCTAACCTCTATCAGTGAAATCTCTAACCTCTATCAGTGATATCTCTAACCACTATCAGTGACATTGCTACTCATTATCAGTGACATCCCTAATCCTATCAGTGATATCTCTAACCACTATCAGTGACATCTCTAACACCTATCAGTGACATCTCTATCCACTATCAGTGACATCTCTAACCACTATCAGTGACATCTCTAACCTCTATCAATGACATCTACAACCTCTATCAGTGACCTCTCTAACCTCTATCAGTGACATCTCTAACCACTACTGTAAAATCTCTAACCACTACTGTGACATCTCTAACCACTATTGTATCATATCTAACCTCTATTGTGACATCTCTAACCACTATCAGTGACATCTCTTCCCGCTATCAGTGACATCTCTAACCTCTATCAGTGACATCTCTAACCTCTATCACTGACATCTCTAATCATTATTATGACATCTCTAAGCACTATTGTAACATCTCTAACCACTATCAGTGACATCTCTACCCTCTATTGTGACATCTCTAACCGCTATCAGTGACATCTCTTCCCACTATCAGTGACATCTCTATCCTCTATCAGTGACATCTCTATGCTCTATCAGTGATATCTCTAACCACTATCAATGACATCTCCTACAACTATCAGTGAAATCTCTAACCTCTATCTGTAACATCTCTACCACTAACAGTGACATCTCTACTACTATCAGTGACATCCCGACCACTATCAGTGACATCTCTAACCACTATCAGTAACATCCCTTCTACTATCAGTGACATCACTACCACTATCAGTGACATCTCTAACACTATCAGAGACATATCTAACCACTATCAGTGACATAGCTAACCACTATCAGTGACATCTCTAACCACTGTCAGTGACATCTCTAACCACTGTCAGTGACATCTCTAACCATTATCAGTGACATCTCTAACCTCTATCAGTGATATCTCTAACCACTATTAGTGACATCACTACCCATTATCAGTGACATTATTAACCTCTATCAATGATATCTCTAACCACTAACAGTGAAATCTCTAACCACTATCAGTGACATCTCTAACCTCTATCAATGACATCTACAACCTCTATCAGTGATATCTCTAACCACTAACAGTGACATCTCTAACCACTATAAGTGACATCTCTAACACCTATCAGTGACATCTCTATCCACTATTGTGACATCTCTAACCTCTATCAGTGAAATCTCTAACCTCTATCAGTGACATCTCTAACCTCTATCGGTGATATCTCTAACCACTAACAGTGACATCTCTAACCACTATCGGACATCTCTAAGCACTATTGTAACATCTCTTCCCACTATCAGTGACATCTCTATCCTCTATCAGTGACATCTCTATCCTCTATCAGTGACATCTCTAACCACTATCAATGACATCTCTACTACTATCAGTGAAATCTCTATCCTCTATCGGTGACATCTCTAATCACTATCAGTGACATCTCTACTACTATCAGTGGCATCTCTACCACTATCATTGGCATCTCTACCACTATCAGGGACATCTCTACTACTATCAGTGACATCTCTAACCACTATCAGTGACACTCTACTACTATCAGTGACATCTCTACCACTATCAGGGACATCTCTAACCACTATCAGTGACATCTCTAACCTCTATCAGTAACATCTCTAACCACTATCAGTGACACTCTACTACTATCAGTGACATCTCTACCACTATCAGGGACATCTCTAACCACTATCAGTGACATCTCTAACCTCTATCAGTAACATCTCTAACCACTATCAGTGACATCTCTAACCTCTATCACTGACATATCTGACCATTATTGTGACATCTCTAACCACTACTGTGATATCTCTAACCTCTATCAGTGACATCTCTATCCACTATTGTGACATCTCAATCAGTGACATCTCTAACCACTATTGTGACATCTTTGACCACTACTATGACATGTCTGTTCTCCATCAGTGACATCCCTAACCACTACCATGTCAAATGTGCTCGCCATCAGTGGAGCACAGAACATTTGAGGTTCCAGATAAGCGGGTGCATGAAGCATAGTATTTCCAGACTGATGGGGTGCACAGGTAACCCCAATATTTACAGACTGACGGGAGGATGCAGGGTCCCACACTGCTTAAAGACTCGTAAGAGGTTGGATGGGCGTTCATATTAACAGACTGACGGGAGGATGCAGGGTCCCACACTGCTTAAAGACTCGTAAGAGGTTGGATGGGCGGGCATCCATATTAACAGAATGATGGGAGGATGCAGGGTCCCACACTGCTTAAACACTCATAGGAGAATTGATGGGCGTCTACTATTAACAGACTGATGGGAGGATGCAGGGTCCCACACTGCTTAAAGACTCCTAGGAGGATGATGGGCGTCCATTTTACAGACTGACAGGAGGATGCAAGGTCCCACACTGCTTAAGAGGGTGGATGGGCAGCCACCATTAACAGACTGACAGGAGGATGCAAGGTCCCACACTGCTTAAAGACTCATAGGAAAATGGATGAGCATCCATATTAACAGACTGACAGGAGGATGCAAGGCCCCACACTGCTTTAAGACTCATAAGAGGGTGGATGGGCGTCTATATTACCAGATTGATGGGAGGATGCAGGGTCCCACACTGCTTAAAGACTCATAGGAGGATGGATGGGCGTCCACTATTAACAGACTGACGGGAGGATGCAGGATCCCACACTGCTTAAAACTCATAGGAGGATGATGGGTGTCCACTATTAACAGACTGACGGGAGGATGCAGGGTCCCACACTGCTTAGATACTCATGGGAGGATGGATGAGTGTCCATATTAACAGACTGATGGAAGGATGCAGGGTCCCACACTGCTTAAAGACTCCTAGGAGGATGATGGGCGTCCATTATTAACAGACTGATGGGAGGATGCAGGGTCCCACACTGCTTAAAGATTCATAGGAGGACGGATGGACATCCACTATTAACAGCCTGACGGGAGGATGCAGGGTCCCACACTGCTTAAAGACTCATAGGAGGATGGTGGAGGGGCATCCATATTAACAGACTGACAGGATGATGCAAGGTCCCACACTGCTTAGAGACTCACAACAGGGTGGCTGGGCAGCCACCATTAACAGACTGACAGGAGGATGCAAGGTCCCACACTGCTTAAAGACTCATAGGAGAATGGATGAGCGTCCATATTAACAGACTGACAGGAGAATGCAAGGCCCCATACTGCTTAAAGACTCATAAGAGGGTGGATGGGCGTCCATATTAACAGACTGAATAGAGGATGCAGGGTGCCACACTGCTTAAGCACTCATAGGAGGATGGATGGGCGTCCATATTAACAGACTGAATAGAGGATGCAAGGTGCCACACTGCTTAAGCATTCAAACGAGGTTGGATGGGCAGCCACTATTAACAGACTGACAGGAGAATGCAAGGTCCCACACTGCTTAAAGACTCCTAGGAGGATGATGGGCGTCCACTATTAACAGACTGACAGGAGAATGCAAGGTCCCACACTGCTTAAAGACTCCTAGGAGGTGATGGGCGTCCACTATTAACAGACTGACGGGAGAATGCAATGTCCCACACTGCTTAAAGACTCCTAGGAGGATGATGGGCGTCCACTATTAACAGACTGACGGGAGAATGCAGGGTCCCACACTGCTTAAAGACTCATAGCAGGATGGATGGGCGTCCATATTAACAGATTGACGGGAGGATGCAGGACCCCACACTGATTAAAGACTCATAGGAGGATGGATGAGTGTCCATATTAACACACTGATGGGAGGATGCAGGGTCCCACACTTCTTAAGCACTCATAGGAGGATGGATGGGCGTCCACTATTAACAGACTGACGGGAGTATGCAGGGTCCCACACTGCTTAAAGACTCATAGGAGAATGGATGGGCATTCATATCGACAGACTGACAGGAAGATGCAGGGTCCCACACTGCTTAAAGACTCGTTAGAGGTTGGATGGGCGTCTATATTATCAGACTGATGGGAGGATGCAGGGTCCCACACTGCTTAAAGACTCATAGGAGGATGGATGGGCGTCCACTTCTAACAGACTGACAGGAGGATGCAGGGTCCCACACTGCTTAAAGATTCGTACTAGGTTGGATGGGACTCCAGTAAACATTATATGCTGTTAAGAGGATGGAGCGGTTACTACAGTTGATGAAGTGATAGAAGCATGCAGGGACCACCAATGCTGACAGACTGATATGAGTAAGCAAGGGTCACTACAGTTTATGAACAGACATGAGGATTTAGGGATCCCCAATGTTTCCAGACTTATAGAGCGATGCAGAGACCCCCAATGTTTACCCAACGGATATGAGGATGCCAGAATGAACTAATGTTTAGAGGCTGACCGGAGGATGCAGAGTCCCTACAGTTTAAGAACTAATAGATGGATGCAGGGACCCTCCAATGTTTACAGGCTAACAGGAGGATGCAGGGTCCCTACAGTTTAAGAATTAATAGATGAATGCAGGGACCCTCCAATGCTTACAGTCTGACAGGAGGATGAAGAGTCCCTACAGTTTAAGAACTAATAGATGGGTGCAGGGACCCTCCAATGCTTACAGGCTGACAGGAGGATGCAGGGTCCCTACAGTTTAAGAACTAATAGATGGGTGCAGGGACCCTCCAATGCTTACAGTCTGACAGGAAGATGCAGGGTCCCTACAGTTTAAGAACTAATAGATGGATGCAGGGGCCCTCCAATGTTTATAGCTGACAGGAGGCTGCAGGGTCCCTACAGTTTAAGAACTAAAGATGGATGCAGGGACCCTCCAATGTTTACAGTCTGACAGGAGTATGCAGGGTCCCTACAGTTTAAGAACTAATAGATGGATGCAGGGACCCTCCAATGTTTACAGGCTGACAGGAGGATGCAAAGTCCCTACAGTTTAAGAACTAATAGATGGATGCAGGGGCCCTCCAATGTTTACAGTCTGACCGGAGGATGCAGAGTCCCTACAGTTTAAGAACTAATATATGGATGCAGGGACCCTCCAATGTCTACAGTCTAACAGGAGAATGCAGAGTCCCTACAGTTTACGAACTTACAGAAGGATGCAGGGACCCTCCAATGTTTACAGGCTGATAGGAGGATGTAGAGGTCCCTACAGTTTACGAACTTACAGAAGGATGCAGGGACCCTCCAATGCTTACAGTCTGACAGGAGGATGCAGGATCCCTACAGTTTAAGAACTGATAGAAGGATGCAGGGACACTCCGATGTTTACAGGCTGACAGGAGGACGCAGAGTCCCAACAGTTTAAGAACTAATAGATGGATGCAGGGACACTCAATGTTTACAGACTGCTAGGAGGACGCAGAGGTCCCTACAGTTTAACAACTAATAGATCGATGAAGGGACCACCAATATTTACAGGTTGACGGGAGGATGCAGAGTCCCTACAGTTTAAGAACTAATAGATGGATGCAGGGACCCTCCAATGTTTACAGGCTGACAGGAGGATGCAAAGTCCCTACAGTTTAAGAACTAATAGATGGATGCAGGGGCCCTCCAATGTTTACAGTCTGACCGGAGGATGCAGAGTCCCTACAGTTTAAGAACTAATATATGGATGCAGGGACCCTCCAATGTCTACAGTCTAACAGGAGAATGCAGAGTCCCTACAGTTTACGAACTTACAGAAGGATGCAGGGACCCTCCAATGTTTACAGGCTGATAGGAGGATGTAGAGGTCCCTACAGTTTACGAACTTACAGAAGGATGCAGGGACCCTCCAATGCTTACAGTCTGACAGGAGGATGCAGGATCCCTACAGTTTAAGAACTGATAGAAGGATGCAGGGACACTCCGATGTTTACAGGCTGACAGGAGGACGCAGAGTCCCAACAGTTTAAGAACTAATAGATGGATGCAGGGACACTCAATGTTTACAGACTGCTAGGAGGACGCAGAGGTCCCTACAGTTTAACAACTAATAGATCGATGAAGGGACCACCAATATTTACAGGTTGACGGGAGGATGCAGAGTCCCTACAGTTTAAGAACTAATAGATGGGTGCAGGGACCCTCCAATGCTTACAGGCTGACAGGAGGGTGCAGGGTCCCTACATTTTAAGAACTAATAGATGGATGCAGGGACAGTCAATGTTTACAGGTGCTAGGAGGACGCAGAGTCCCTACAGTTTAAGAACTAATAGATGGATGCAGGGACCCTCCAATGTTTACAGTCTGATAGGATGATGCAGAGTCCCTACATTTTAAGAACTAATAGATAGATGCAGGGGTCCTCCAATGTTTACAGCTGACAGGAGGATGCAGGGTCCCTACAGTTTAAGAACTAATAGATGGATGCAGGGACCCTCCAATGTTTACAGGCTGACAGGAGGATGCAGAGTCCCTACAGTTTAAGAACTAATAGATGGATGAAGGGACCACCAATATTTACAGGCTGACAGGAGGATGCAGAGTCCCTACACTTTAAGAACTAATAGATGGATGCAGGGGCCCTCCAATGTTTACAGCTGACAGGAGGATGCAGAGTCCCTACAGTTTAAGAACTAATAGATGGATGCAGGGACCCTCCAATGTTTACAGGCTGACAGGAGGATGCAGAGTCCCTACAGTTTAAGAACTAATAGATGGATGAAGGGACCACCAATATTTACAGGCTGACAGGAGGATGCAGAGTCCCTACAGTTTAAGAACTAATAGATGGATGCAGGGACCCTCCGATATTTACAGGCTGACGGGAGGACGCATAGTCCCTACAGCTTAAGAACTAATAGATGTATGCAGTGACCCTCCAATGTTTACAGGCTGACAGGGGGATGCAGAGTCCCTACAGTTTAAGAACTAATAGATCGATGTAGGGACCCTCCAATGTTTACAGGCTGACAGGAGGATGCAGAGTCCCTACAGTTTAAGAACTAATAGATGGATGAAGGGACCACCAATATTTACAGGCTGACAGGAGGATGCAGAGTCCCTACAGTTTAAGAACTAATATATGGATGCAGGGACCCTCCAATGTTTACAGCTGACAGGAGCATTCAGGGTATCTACAGTTTAAGAACTAATAGATGGATGCAGGGGCCCTCCAATGTTTACAGCTGACAGGAGGATGCAGGGTCCCTACAGTTTAAGAACTAGTAGAAGGATGCAGGGACCCTCTGATGTTTACAGGCTGACAGGAGGACGCAGAGTCCCTACAGTTTAAGAACTAATAGATGAATGCAGGGACACTCAATGTTTACAGGCTGCTAGGAGGACGCAGAGTCCCTACAGTTTAAGAACTAATAGATGGATGCAGGGGCACTCCAATGTTTACAGTCTGACAGGAGGATGCAGAGTCCCTACATTTTAAGAACTAATAGATGGGTGCAGGGACCCTCCCATGTTTACAGTCTGAGCGGAGGATGCAGAGTCCCTACATTTTAAGAACTAATAGATGGATGCAGGGGCCCTCCAATGTTTACAGGCCGACAGGAGGATGCAGAGGTGTCTACAGTTTAAGAACTAATAGATGGATGCAGGGACTACCAATGTTTACAGGCTGACAGGAGGATGCAGAGTCCCTACAGTTTAAGACCTAATAGATGGATGCAGGGACTACCAATGTTTACAGTCTGACAGGAGGGTGCATGGGTCTCTACTGTTTGCAGAGTGATCACACCCCACCCATCATTATCACAAAGGGGCATATGTACAATGGAAGTGGCGGAGTGAGACTCTAGCCTTCCTGGCTTAACGCCTCACTCCGCCACTTCAGAAACGCAGGGCTGCACCATATTTACAAGAATGTGGTGCAGCCCTACATTTCCCCCTGCGCTGGTGCTAAACTTTACAGCCTAGTGCCAACGCAGGCACCCTTGCAAGGGTGTCTGCGTGCAGGGGAAGATTGTTTATGTGCAGGAAGGTCCCCCTTCCTGCACATAAACAATCTTTAAATGCCGTTTTGTAACTTCTATGTGTGCTTCTAAAAGTTGCAAAACGGCATTTAAAAAAAATTATTATGTGCAGGAAGGGGGACCTTCCTGTACATAAACAATCATTGGCCTTTTGCTGTTTTCATGTGTGCTTCACAACGCAGCACACATGAAAACAGCAAAAACGAGGAGAAATGAAACATTTCTCCTCGTTGCGCCAGGTTAAGACCAGGTGTTCCCTGGTCTTAATTCTGGCGCTGCCTCCTATTTACGCCTCCTTCTAAATAGGGGGCAGCGTCAGAATCAATGGGGGTTGCGGTGGAACGCCCACCGCAACACCCATTGCCCTCCCCTTTCACATTAAGCATAGTGTGAACGGGGGGGAGGGGGGGGCTTATTTACAAGGCAGCGTTAAGCCACGTTAAGGGCTTAACGCTGCCTTGTAAATAAGGTGAGGCCCCTACCGACCTCACTTTCAGTGACGTTGTGGTGGCGATAGGGGCTTGTACATATTCCACAAGGTTTCTCCCTCCACAGGTCTGTGAGTGAAGCTGGCTACAGGCGCCTCCCGTCGTCTGAGGCAGCGCAGAGCTGGGCAAGGGGTAGAGTCAGGAAGAAGGCAGAGGCGAAGGGAAACAGAAGAGAGGACGCGCCACAGAACACTTCAAAAGAGAAAGTTTCATGTTTGTTGGTGATCGGGAAAGTCCACACGGAGGCGGTGATGGTACCTCAAGGTGGAGAGGGCGGGGCTGGGGCGGTGCGTTTGCTTACAGTGACTTATTCTGTTCAGATGTTATCAGAGTGAGAGTAATAGGCCTTAAGTTAGGGAAGGAGCGCTCGACTACTCGTTACACTCCGAGCAGAAAGTAGGAAGACAAAAGAGTCGCTCAGATAGCTCAGTGGGTGATGTGTCTGCTCCAGCAGACAGTAAGAAGGAAAGGCTAAACCTCGCTCAGAAAGCTCAGTAGTTGGTTTATCTGCTGCAGCAGAAAGTATGAAGAAGGGAAGGCTCAAAACTCCCTCCGACGGCTACATAAGTTCAGGTATGACTGGGCAACTCGTAGGTCACAAGTTCAAATCATGCGTCGGGGCGCTCAGGCTTCCCACCTTCCAAGTTCGATAACATGAGAAAGGTAATGTCGCAAAACGTGTTCCAGTTTTAAAATATGTCTTCTTGGCTTTATATCACAAACCGTAAAGTCTATTGCGATAATGAACCCACAACATGATACCTTACGCGCTCGAATACAATGTATTTGCTCACCAAATGTTATTATTATAGGATTAACATTTTTATTGAATGGTCAGTCTACAGGGCCAAGGCCTGGTAAGAACTCTAGAGAACACGGGGATGGCCCGGGAACTGAAGGGGAGGATGTGGAGAGAGAGAGAACACAAGATAGTGCTCTGAGGCACTCGAAGCCGTGCTAGAACGTTGAAGACGCTGCAGAACACAACACAATACAACTCAGACTTGCAGTTAGCCAACCGCAACCATATTGTAGAACCATAAGCACAACTCCACACCTTACAAAAAAAACGTCAATCAACCCCAAACCTATCAGAAATCAATAACATAATTCGAACTGTGACCCAAACGTAAGAATAACCAGATTGTCCAACTACAACCCCTAAAAAATAATCACCACAGTCGTGAACCCTAAGCTTAACTATAGCATGTCTCAACCATATGGTAAACCTAACAATAAGTCTTACATTTAACAAGACCCAATAACCACCTACCTTAACCCCAGGTCGAACCATAGAATAACAGAACGAGAGTTATAGCCACAAACCTACCAATAACTATTAGCATAACCCCAAACATATCAATAAGCCATTAACACAACAAAATACCTTACAATAGTCACATTATCTAAACTCGGCTCTATTAAAAATCTGCAACTTAACCTAAATAGTAACAGAGGACCATAAGATAACCTAATTATAATCCTAAACCTAACAAAAACTTAACCACAGACATAACTTAACCACAGACATGACTACATACCTAATAATAACCCTATAACACTACCACACACGTAATATTAACCTTATAACATACCCACAAACTTTACAATCACGAACTACAACGTTCAAACCCAACCATAAACCCTAGTCTAACAGCAGCCACGGTTATGAACCCCAAATCTAACCATAACACTACCCAACCGTAATGGCAAACCTATCCATAATCCTTTAATTTAACCCAACCTAATAACACAAAGTTTTATCATCAAACCTAAGCATAAAATAACAGAACTTGGCAATGAACTCAAACGTATCTATAACCATCAGCCTAACCTCAAATTCTATCACTCACCACAATCATAACCTCAAACCTAACCACACCACGACTCTAACCATAACGGCAAACCTACCCTATTAATACAAACCTACCTAACAACCCAATGCCTTAACTTTAAACCTAACCATAAAACAACATTGCCTCAACAATGAACACAACCTAACAACGTCCAGCCTAGCCCCAAAACCTAACAATAAGTACAGTCACAGCACCAACAATCACCATAACATGACCCCCACAGTAAAGACAACCTCGAGGTATGACACGATTCACCAGCAGCTTGCCATAGACCCCAAACCTAACCATAAAATAAAGAGAAGTCAACCAAAAACCGAAAGCTAACAACTACCACACA